>JAGPOW010001296.1:13740446-13803000 GCA_030014935.1 Caiman crocodilus | reverse complement strand
CCCCCCCCCCAAGGAAAGGGAGGACTGGAGCAGCTGCTGCTCCCCATGCTTTCCCTAGACCAGGATCACTTTGTCATGGGAAGGTTCAAGGAGCAGGGGAAAGGAGGTGATGGCTAGCTGAACATCTGTATTTCTCCCTCTAATGGAAACATTTATAGCAGTGGAAAATTTCCACTGCTAAAAATGAATGCATCATGGTGGCCTGTTTCAAACAGCTAAATTGGGGGTGTCAAACAAATTTGTACCTTACTGTCCAGTCTGTACCACGATCCTGATATACAGCAACTTTTCCTGAGGTTGAAAGGCAAGTTTGGGCTATGTGAATATTAATCTATATTCTGTCCCAAAATGCAACAAGTTTGTCTAACTAATGAAAAAGTAGTGTTTCTTGAGGTGGTAGAGTGTGTTTGGTGTTATGGAAGTTTGTGCATTAGAAACTGACTTTCAAACATTGCCTTATTTTTACTCTACCTTTGTCCATCCAACTGTTGCTTAAAAGTTTCTCTAATTTAGACTTGGGGGACAGGACTGGTACACAATTTGCCAAGAATCAGGGAAACAAAAAAGTAGCTTAAAGCCTCTACTCTTCAGTTTCACGTGTTGCTCTTCAGTTCCAGTTTAGAATCATGATCAACAATCTTCTCTGTAGACAAAAGACTGAGGTAATCTCTGGAAACTTTGTTCATAAATAGCGTGCTTTCCTTCATCAGTGATTTCACCATGTAGACCTAATTCTTGTAGTTATTTCTCAAGCTAACAGTCAAATCAAAAAGTCTTGTCTGAACTAATAAATTTGGCTTCTTTGTACTTCCATAGAAATCTAAGCTGAAAGTATTTGCATACGTAAACTATATTCTCTAGATTAAATGAAAGAATTAACACCTGCTTCCTTTATGCAAATAACAGGATGGAGCATGTAGAGTATTGTCTAACGAATACATTTTACCACTGTATATTCCTGTTGAAATTAGTTGTCAGGGCTGCTTTCACACCACTGTATATTCCTGTTGAAATTAGTTGTCAGGGCTGCTTTCACATAGCCGACATGAAAACATAGTTAATAACACTCCCAGGGAAAATAAAAAAACAGGTCCATATATGGAAACTACAAATTAATCTTTCTTTTTAAAGCAACAATAAGCTATCCTATTGTTTCATACTACTGGAGGAACTACAATATATTATAAGTAAGGTACCCCAGTTTCAATAGTCAATGGCATACATGGGATTGATATAGCCAGTATCACATCCATCTGCTTTTGACTTCCCAGTCTGAATTTACATGCATGGGTCTAGAGCAGGGGCAGGCAATTATTTTGGGTGGAGGGCTGCCTAACGAGTTCTGCTAAGGCATTGAGGGCCACCAGGGTAGCCCCACCCATTGGCAGGTGCCGTGCCCCATGGTTGCCATCTTGGGACCAGACATCCTGCCCCTTAACCCCTGACCTTTGCCACTGAGAGTCTCTCCCGTTGCCCAGAAAGTACTCCTTTTGGGATAAGGGGCAGTTTGCTTTTATTTTGTGGGGGGGGTGTGTGGTTGGGGGAGTATGTGGTTGGGAGGATGTGTGGGGTGTGGGGGTACGTGTGGGTGTGGACTGTGAGTGTGGTTGAGGTTTGGGTATGTTTGGGGGATCGTGGATGTGTGTGGGGTGTGTGAGACTGTTGGATGAGTGTGTGGGTATGATGAGGGGGTGGAGTGTGTGAGGGGATGTGGGTGCATGTGTGGAGAGGTGTAGGTATATGTGTGGATATGGGATGTGTGTAGGGTGTGTGTGGTGTGTTGATGGGGGGTGTGGGGGTGTCTGTGGATGTGGGGTATAGGTATGGTGGGGGTCAGGGTGTGGGTGTATGTGTGTGTGATGTGTATAGTGGGGTGTATGGGACAGTGTTGTGTTGCGGGGGGTACGGAGGGGTGAGGTGTGTGGGGGATGTGGGTGTGCATATGTGGGGGCCTCCCTCTTGCCTGTTTTTGCAATGTCGCTGAGCCCAGCCCCCGTGTGGGCCGGGGGATACGACCAGCACGTCCAGTCTGGCTCACAGCACACTGCGAAGGGCAGGAAAGTAGTAGCCATGGCTGGCAGCGACAGAAGCCCCTGCGAGAGGGGAAGCGGTTCAGGGAGCTGAGCCTGGAAGCACCAGCTCTCTGAGTCTCTGTCCCACACCTGCCCGTCAGGCCTGAAGCCGAGCCTGCACTCGCTCTTGCTGCTGTTGCTTCTCTCTCACCTGCCTGCCTGGCGGGGCTGCACTAAGTGCGCGCTGCTCCTGCTGCTGCTTCCCCCTCCTGTCTGCCCTGCAGGGCTTTGAGAGCAGCTGAGCTCCTTCAGCCCCACTCTCACTCCTCCATCTACACACGCTCCCCTGCCCTGCACAAGCAAGACCAGAGTAAGCTGCAGGCAGATCCCCGCTTCCCTCAATGCTGCAGCTTCCCCTCCTTACCTGCTGCCTGGAGTGCTACATTAGGGACACCTGCTGCTACCACTGCCTAGGGAAGTGCTGGGCTTCCCCAGCCTCCAGCAGCTTCTCCTGTCCCTGCTGCAGCAGGTAAGGAAGGGGACGGGACTCTGCCTGCAGCTCAATCTGGTCCTGGTCATGCAGGACAGGGGAGAGTGTGTGAATGGAAGGGGGAGAGGGGAGATGAAAGAGCTCAGCTGCTCACAGGGCAGGCAAGGACAGAAAGGAGGGGAGAGCAGCAGCAGGAGCAGCGTGCACTTGGTGCAGTCCCACCGGGCAGGTGTGGGAGAGAGACTAAGAGAATGGGTGATGCCAGGCTCAGCTCCCTGTCCCCACCTTCCTTCTCGCAGGGGCTTCTGCTACTGCTGGTGGTGGCAGCTGCTTTCCTGCCCTTTTGCTGGAGGCTGGGGGAGCCCAGCAGTTCCCTGGGCAGTGGCAGCAGCAGGAGCCCTGCTCAGAAGCTGTGCCTGCTGGCCGGGAGCTAACACACTCTGCCTCGCAGGACTCAGCCCCAGGCAGAGTGCCGCAGGGGAAGCCAGGGTTAGGGCCAGATACAATTAATTGGTGGGTGCCTACCTGTGGGCCGGATCCAGCCCACAGGCCAGGCAGTATTTTCCCCACCCCAGACCTATGCACTGTAACCAATTTGCCACTGCACCTACAAAGTCTGTGCTGTCTTTAATATCAAAAGGAATGGATGATGCTACCAAAAGTGAACTTGCAATCCTACTCATTTAAAAATGTAGTCTAAAGAAATTTCAGCATGCTGAGAGCCCCCTGATGATTTCTGCACTTAAACAATCGTATTGTCCTGACATTTTCCTCCTTCCTGTTTCTGTTTAGAAGATCCACACAAACAATAAGGGAAACTAATTATGTATAAACCACTGTTAAATGCTTTATGGGACAAATCCATCTATGTGCAAAGGGCCAACACAGTGCCTCTTCACCTCTAAAAGCATCATGTAAGCTCTCTGAGTAAAATAATTTAAAGGAATATTTATGAAAAGAGGCATATTATTGAAGAACAGAGGCACAGAAACAGTTTCTGTGACCTGGGAGAGGATGATTTCTACGTTAAAACTGCCTTTAACATTACTTCATACTAATCCTACTACAACTTGGTACGGAATCGGGGCTAACAGACATCATATATCTATAGCTATATTTATTTCTGTCTATATATGGATCTATAGATCTCTCTCCCTCTCTCTCTCTCTCTCTCTTTCTCTCTCCCCCCTATATAAAATATACAGCTCTATATCTATTGATCAATCGATCGATAGATAGATATAGATCTATATCTATAAATCTCTCTCTCTCTCTTTCTAGGATGTCTGTTAGCCTGATTCTGTACCAAGTTGTAGCAGGATCAGTGTGAAATAATCTGAAAGGGAAATTTTAACATAGAAATCATCCTCTCCCAGGTTTTATATATAAATATCTTTATTTATATAATCTGTGTAGCATGTATATGTGCTGCACAGATGACCCAGGAGCAGAAGTACAGTCTGAGGCTCTTGGAGCAGCAGTTCAAGCAGACCCAGGAGCAGCCTAATGGGAGCAGCTGCAGCAGACACCACAGCAGTAAGAGCTGTAGGACCTATTGCTTCTGAAGTTCAGCCCAGCTCTTTGCCCTGACTTGCAAAGCTTGGCTTCATTCTATATCAACAACAAGAGCAAAATCTCCTGAAGGTTTATGGTTTTGACATTTTCTTTCTTCCTTCAGGAGAAAGCAACTCTTGCTTAATCAAATCTGGAATTAAATCCAAGTATAAACAAACCTTTAAAATGTTGGAAACTGTAGAGGAGGACTAAAATGTGGAAGCTAAAGGTAACTGAGTAATGTAGGCTCATTGACTTGGTTTCTACACTAGATAGTATGCCTTTTTTCTCCATTTCTATATAGGCCAAATAGGGTCTCAAACTGGAAAGCTTATCTGATATCTTTGGATGGTAACTTTCTACATTTTCTGGAGATATCCCTATATACGCATCTTAAAATTGGCAAAGTAGTACTGCCATATTTCCTTCATCTGAAAATCCTGAAGGGCTGCTGCCTGTATTACTACGCTTGCTGTTTCTTTACAAGACCCTTCAGACTACTTGGGGGTCTGCTCTCATTTCAGTGATTCATGAAGCTCCTCTTCAATTATCACTAATACATAACTGCATTTTGGATTATGGTGTTATTTTCAGACCACTGAGAGCCATATCTAGTAAATGTTGCTTCAGTCTTTAAGTTGCTAAAGAACCTGGACTGTCTGCCACTTCAAGACATGAAGGAAAACTGATACATGGAACACTTGAAATATGAAAAATCCCCAAATCAACTCATCATAAACAAAATGGGGCCCCTCAGAAAGTAGCAGGTTTGGTCCTGTTCCCCAGATTGGGTGGATTCTATCAGTAATTCATAACCCATGCATTACATACATTGTACATTGACATACATTCATAACCCATGCATTACATACATACTACAGTGACTATTCCTTTAACACACCCGACAAAATCTCGGGGCACACTAAGTCTCTATTAGACTTTAATGTGATAAAGTGATTGCCAAATAAAGAGGTAGATTTTATAACAACTACCAGTACTCTGGCTTCACTGATGCATCAGAGACTGATGAGGGGGAGATGCCTTTACAAAACCTTCAGTATCTTGAATGACTGAGTTTGAAATACTCACTCTGGGACATTACACCTTCTATGAAATGCTAGTTGCCTCTCAGTTTCCCTTACTACTCAGTTTTCTTGACTATTAGTAGCTAACTCTAAATAAGATGGCATTTTTAAAATGTAATTAGGGAGCATATTTTCATAAAGAAAAAAAAGCCATTAAATCATGAAGCAACTACTATTTTATAAAAGAATTTACAAGGAATATAAAGGAATATGAAGGTGGTGATAACAATTCTGAGGCATGCTTAATTTATCTTAACCAATATTTTACAATAAATGTATCAAAGCTAGATAACAGCATATTGTTAAATGTGTGTTTGGCTTATTCATACTGAGTGTGTCTACACATACATTTGATCTGGCCTAAATTTACTCTGCTGTAAAATACTCTGGTGTAAGCCCTTCTGGACAGGCATCTACATGCGCAAGGATTAGGGAGCAGATTTGCACCAAGTCCTCTGCAGCCCTTGCCACAACCAGGAAGAGCTCAAGACTCTCGCTGCGGCTGCCAGCACCCAGCAGCCATCTTTAAAAGGTAGCTCTCTGCTCCCTGGCCAGCCCCTTTCTTGCCCAGGAGCAGCATGCCAAGTGCAGGGGCAGCCTCTTTTCTTGCCCACTCTGCCTCCCCACGCTAAGGCTGCTCCAGGCCCTGCCCCTGGCAGTGACAACCAGTGACTTGCACTCCTGCTGGCTGCCACACTGGCCCTGCTAGCTTCCTGTGCTGACTGCCACCTAGCCCACAGCTGTCTTGCTCTGCCTGACTCCCCCACGTGCAGTGATTGTCTGCCTGGCTACAGCACGCTGTCCCGGGGCTGCAACTGCTGCCACTGACGCTGCTGCGCTGCAACCCCTGGCAGAGACACTGAGGAGGGGCTCCAGGATGCCACTGCCAGGGCTGCTATCGCCCTCCTGGGCCTGCAGCCCCACCACCTCTGCATCTGCCACACCAGCTGGAACTGGTGACTGCACATCATCCAGCAGACCAGAGATGACAAGCAGAGGCTGGACACATTCTGGCTGATCCAGGTCACCTGGTATCTCCTCCAGCAGCTCTGGTCTTGCACGCCATCATGGAAAACTGCAGCACATTCACCCATGTGAGCACTGGCTGGGCAGGCAGTGCCCATGATGCCCACATGTTTTGCAACTCTGGCCTGGCAGGACACTACTTCTTCCTATGTTTGGAAGGGGACAAGAAGCAGAAGTTACATCATGCCTGAAATGTGGTTAGTTATAGCAGAGCATAGTTCTCCAGCTTTTTTACAGCCTTGAATAGAGGAGTTCTTCTGACGCTCCTAAGAAGCAGTATGGTATATAAATAAGCGGTGCATGGTTTGAGATGGTGTTAGGATTTGAGTGGCAATATATGATGACAGAAACAGAGCTCATAATATTTAATCACCTCACATGCTTAATCATGGACAGTGGGTGCTTTGTGCCAGGGGTGCTGGACCTGCAGCTGGATGCTGTTGTGGTCCCACCCCTGCTTATTGGGGTCCTTGCATACCTGCTTTTGCTCTGGCTCATGTGGCCCTACACCAGCCACCTGGACCTCCACCAGTGCCACTTTAACCAGTGCCTGGGCCAGACCCACACCCTAGTGTAGTGCATCTTTGGCTGCCTCAAGGGCCACTAACCACCACCTGCAGCCTGTGTGCTGCGTAACTTCAGTGAGGTCTGAAAAGAGTTGTTCCGTGAGGCCTGGGCAGAGAAGGCATGGTGTGTGGAGGATGCCTGGTGGCAGGAGCACCACCTGTGGTGGCAGTGGCAAGCCCCTCCCACAGAGGCACCAGGAGAGCTATGCATCCACCAGCAAGGGCCAGGGCACTGGGTACAGGAGGCACTAGCTATCCACCTCCTCCTGTACTCCACATCCTACCCTTCCTGTCCCATCACCTGTGCATCCCCTACCCCCCTGCTACACCATGCTCACTGCACACACATATCAAAAGAACAAATCTTTATTCCCCTCACATAACACAGTCCCTTCCTCCCCACTCTCTCCCCAACAAACAGAACTCCTCCACCCTCCCCACCCACCAATAAAAAAACTTCTTCCCTGTGCAAACTATGTACAAAGTGTTGTTTGTGGTGTCCCAGAGTGGGAGGCCATGGGCTGGGATCACCTGGGGGCAGAGCATGAGGACAGACACCCAGCACCCTGGCCTCTGGGTGCCAGGGTGAGTGTGGCAGGCAGGGGGCTCACCCATAGGCGATGACAGCTGCTAGTTCTGCAGCATGGGTGGCTCCCCCTCCACTGGGGGCTGTGCATGGTCAGCAGGGCTGGGTGTGCTCTTGGCCCCAGTGTTGGCAGCTTGGGCTCTGCACCCACGTGGAGCTGGGGTGAGTGGCAGGCCTGGGCCTGGTTCCAGATAGCGGGGGCTGGGTGGTGGCAGACCAGGGGTGGAGGCTGGGTCAGGGGTTCCTTGCAGCTGGACATGCTACAGGATCTCCTCCCAGGCCCAGACGGGGGTCTGCTGCTGGGTGGCGGATGGGTGGTAGGGTGTGTGTGGGGCTAGGGTCAGGAACTGGGCAGTGGGCAGCTGAAGGCAACCACCAGAGCCAGAATAGTATCCAGTACCTTGTGGTCATCATCTGTGGCCTGCAGCGCCCAGTCCAAGATAGTATTCTGCTCCCGCAGCACCTGGAGCCACTTGTGCTCCAGGACCAAAGGCTTGGCCCAGAACTCCTGGTTTGCCCAGTCCACTGTTCCTCGTGCTGGTCCTGTGCCTCTTTGTGCCGGTCCTATGTGTCTTCATGGGTGATATCTTCCACCCGCTGGGCCCATGCATCCTTCTCATGCTCTTCTGAGACTGCCACCAGCTGTTGGAGGAGGATAGCACAATATACTGTGTGCCTCTGGAGGAGCTAGTGCATCGGCAGCACTCCAGCTGTAGTCACCAGCAACCCGGAGGCCAAAGAATTACCACCAGGATCTTTCCTTGCATCAACATGTATTATAGATTAGCAGAAGTGCCACCACTACTGAGAATTAGTGTCCATTTCTACCAGAAGAACTCTCGCTGCCTCTATGGAGTTAATGGAAAAAATGTTTCTACGCTATTTGTAGAACTGTCTCATGGTCAAGCCATGCATTCATTCAGTTGTATGCTATCATGGAAGTGTCTGGAGTCATTGTGGACTTTGGAAAGACAATTTGACAGTCATGGTTCAAATAGTGAACTGTGAACCTCCAACAGATTGCTGCTGGGGAATCATCAGTAGTGGAATATATATGTGAACAAACATGCTAGTAGTAAAAGAAATTGAGAGCTAGTGATTGTGACCCCACCTTTTGAGATCTTCATTGTGGGCATAATGACATTCATAGCTTCTGTGTTACCTCAACAAGTATTAATTAATACCCTGCACCTTGAGTTCACTGGATGTACATATAGCAACCAAGCATGTTTGGACAACATATTACAGAAATAAAGTTACTCTACAGGTAAGTAATATATTCATTTTAAAATTAATATATTTAATTTTAATTAAAATATTTAATATTTTAAAGGAAGCTTGGGGAATGACAGCTCACCGTAGACTCTCTGATGGTTTCTTGAATGGTAGCCTTCATTGAGGATTTGTGAGAAGAATAAGACTGGAGTATGCACTCTAACCAAGATACAGCACTACTTCTTCCTATGTTTGGAAGGGAACAAGAAGCAGGAGTTACATCATACCTGAAATTTGGTTAGTTATAGCAGAGCATGGTTCTCCAGCTTTTTTACAGCCTTGAATAGAGGAGTTCTTCTGACGTTCCTAAGAAGCAGTATGGTATATAAATAAGTGGTGCATGGTTTGAGATGGTGTTAGGATTTGAGTGGAAATATATGATGACAGAAACAGAGCTCATAATATGTAATCACCTCACATGCTGAATCACATATAATTCTTGTCTATTGTTAAGGGTTTTTAAAAAGGGGATTTTTGCTTATTTGTTAATGGAATAATGAATGAATAACTCTATTGTTTATCAGAATCAGTTTGCTATATTGCATTTGAATTGAGAAACTTCAGATCAAAAAGTCATGATAACTGAACACTGCTCAGTCTTGTCCCTAGTTGTGTGCACGTAACTGGAATGATCAGCAAGTATGTGCAAGTGCAGTAACAGATTTTGCAAGATTTTGCAAGACAGATGACACTACATTAGTGTTTGTGGGCTACACTGACCCCACAGGCTATGAGATTGCTACTGCTTAACTTTTTACATCCTTTTACATACTGTAGGCACGTCTACATGAGACGTGATAATGTGCGTTAGCACAGTTTACTGTGCAGTAAGCACACGCATCTACAGTTGCATGCACTTAGTGCATAGCAAAAACCTGTAATCCTACTTAAATATGCTACTTGCATGGGATTAGTTACTGCACACAAGCACATGTGTAGACATAACACAGGAGCAAGTTTGCTCCTGTGCCTGCCCAGCCACTAGGGGCAGCCCCAGGGCTGCAGGCCCTAAAGTCAGCCCCAGGGCTGCAGGCTAGGAGCCTCACCTGGCCCAGGGCTGGGCTGCCTCTATGTTAGCCCCTGTCTTCAAGCTTTAAAAGCCTGTAACTATTTTGATCCCTGAAGCAAATAGCTGGGAAGCCTGAGAACACTGCAGCCCCTGTGTCCCCCTGGGCAGGCCACAGAATAACTGTGCCTGCCTGCTAGCACCTCAGCACTGCTGTCTGGTGCCACATGGATGCCAGGACATTGCCATCCAGGCTAGCAGGGTGCTGGCCAGGCCTGCCAGCCTCTGGGGCCACTTGCAGGCAGCCTCTGGACAGCAGGGCCAGTGCCACCTGCCTGCAGCACATCCCCAGCAGCCTGCCCTGCACCTGCAGATGATGAGGGCATTGCCTGTTCTATGTGGATGACTGGCCCATGCCATGGACCTGCACTGGGTATTCCTGGCAGCTGTCTAGGCACAGCAGTTCAGGGACAGTCATGCAGGGGCCCAGAGAGCTGGTGCAGGACCCAACATGGTTTCTTCCCTATCCATGGACATTCCCACATCCATGCCCTCCACCTGTGGCCTCAGCTGGGTCAAGGAGGAGACTGGCAATCTCATGTCACTGTGGGGTGAGGCAGAGATGCAGCACCAGTTTGAGTGGGGCAGGTGCTCCAACATGCATCTTTATGAGGTACTGTCAGGCCAGATGTGGGAGGGGAGGGTACATCCAGTTAGCACAGCAGTGCTGCATGAAGGTCAAGACCTTGTAGGCACAGTAGGTCACCATGACTGACCACAATCGTCAATCCAGAATTGCCTACAAGTCCTTGCTTTTCATGCAGTAACAGACAGTTATTCTTGTGCCCCAGGACCCAGGCTACAGCCATGTAGTAAATATCAGTATGGGCAAACTGGCTGAGCCCCCACCCTGGCCTGGCACCACCAGTGACATGTCACTGGAGGACAGCCTCGTGAGTGCCCAGTGGCCCAATCTGCCCAGCTCCCCAGCTGTAGTTTCCACCAGCAGCTCAGGGAGCCCTGAGCCAGCACTTGCCTCACCAGCTGTGCAGCCCCAGGGCCAACCATGAGGTACAGCTCACCATGACGATATGGGCCCCCAGCAGTGCCAGCTCTTCATGGGGGTGGGCCCCTAGCCAGATACCTGCACACCACAACCCACAGACCAAGGACACCAGCTGCAGCCACATGCTGTTATCAGCAGGGAGGTCCAGGCCAAACTTGAGCTATGCCAACCCTGGCCACTGTTAAGCCCCTCAATGCGGGGAGGGTCTTCCTTGTCCTGGTCCCCACCTTCCTCCCTGCCTGGCCTGCCTGCAATCCCCTGGCCTCAGGTTCCCCCCTGCCATAGTATGCAATGAGGCAGGAAACGGTGCTAAACTTTATGAGCAGTCCATGCTCCCTCAGCTAGACAGCCACAGGCCTCTCACACACTGACAAATGCGTCGATGCCCTCCTTGGCAGCGGTGGAAAGGGACGCTTAGCGCAGCTGCAGGTAGCCCTTAAGGCTAGTGGCAGAGCTTCTGGGGCAGCCTGGCTGTGCTCCTGTGCTATTGTACCTCGAGGTCCCGTATAAGGAGGACAGGTGCGCCTGGGGCACCATGAGGATCAGCAGCAGGACTTAGTAGGTTGGGCACTTCTTGATCCCAGCTGTCTACAAGCCCCAGGCCCTCCCCAGGCCTGGGCATCATGGGCTGGATAGCAGTGCATCAGAGAGGTTGTCCTATAACGAGAGGGAGGACAACACGATCTGGAGCCATGGCAGCAGGTGTTGCCAGGAGCCTGGCCTGTCTTGGCCTGAGAATGGGGCAGGAGAGGCAGGGTGCCTGTGACCAGCACCCAGCGGCCTGCCAGCCCCAGGGGATTGTGTGGGGATGGGGGGGGGGGGGGGCTCAGCTGATGGCTGCCTGGGCCCAGGCCTTCTCACATGACTTACCATGGTCCCTGTGCACACCTATACTTGCCTGACTCCAAGCAGTTTAACAGGTGGGACCAGGGAGAGATTAAAGTCAGGGTGAGACTGGTTGTATTATTAGAGAATAAAGCTTTATCTGACCCTTAATAAATTTTGCTTTTAAAGGTCAGAAGACCAAGAATGTCTGTATGCTGTTATGTTAATGGTTGAAATGGCTGGTAGGTGTGTTTTAATTAATTTACCAAGAGGAGCAAATTCTTTCATTTCATTAGGTTTTGGCACAATTTGCCTCATCTTTTGAAGGAACTATTTGATGATTATGAGTATTAAATGTAATCTCTTCTACTTAACCAGGTGAGAATTTTGAGTAGCATCTTTCCTGTTAATGATGATTTGAATGCCATGCAAGTAGATGCTTTCTGATTATGTTAGTCACTCAGTAGTCATGGTGTGAGGTGAAGTTTGTGAGGATTGGCATGCAAAGAATTTAACATGAGATTATGTTCAGAAATATCAGTAGGCTGATGGGAATTTGCATGGGAAAGTGATTTTTTAATTACTCCATTACAGGTAAACATTCTCTAAGGACTAACATTGTTCTGTACAAAAGAACTGAAACTCAGGAACAGAAATGCGGATAGATGGTATTTTAAAAACAAAGTTAAACAGCAGCTACAGTCTTTACATATATTTTCCACTTCTTCACTACCCTTTTCATTTAATAGGCATATAAACTAATAAACTGTATAGCTATTAAAATGTATAACCACTTAATTTTAATTGAAGGGACATTTTTAAAGATGCATTAAAAGTAATGTGGTCTGGCTTAAGCCCACAAAAACAAGATTTAGAACCATAGCCTCAGTCCAGGCACACAAACCAACTGACATGCATAAAAATTGAACATGGGACAGAAGGTAACATATATTCTTTAAAGTTATGAATGAAAGCTTTTTTCTCTGGGTAGCAGACTTATAGTGGGCGAGCTTGTATACAATCCTCTATTCCTCTGTGATACAAATACAGAATTCTGGGGACAATGATCAGATGAAGATGAATTACAGCTTCCTCCGCTCCTTATTTTTATATATTTAGACCAGACTTTTAATATTAAAATAATAGTAATTTCTCTGTGGCTGTTTCCTTTCTGATATATTACTTTATTAATAGTAGTATTTATAAAAAAGATTAAAAATAATAACAAGTAGGAAAACCACATTACTTTCAGCTTTTGTCTCAATGACTTCAAGGTACTGAAACTGCAATTAGCTGTGCAAAAAATGCAAAAAACCTGCACAGCTATTAGTTATACAAAAAAACGTAAAAAATTAGTTTTCTAACAAAACCTGCATTTCCCTTGGTCTGGAATTCTATTTCAGTATATAAGCCAAGTAACAGTTAAACATCATTTTGTGCATTTTTGATAAGCCTGATTTGAATTTCAAGTAAACCTGCTTTATAATATCACCAAAATTATCAGAGACTATATTTGAATCCAGACTAAATGTTGTGGTTTCAGCTAAGGTACAGCTGATTTAGAGGCTGGTGCTCCTTTCACGCTAATCCAAAATTCAATATGAAACTCAAGTGTACAGTTTGGACACCTTCTACCATTTGTTCATTGTACTAGACTATTGCTGGGAAGACCAGCCCCATTATGTTGAAAGATGCGTATAACAAACTTAAGTCTCTTCACTGAAGATTTGACAATCCAACTATAAAATATATAAAATGAATATATAAAAACTACATAAAATATATAAAAACTATAATATATAAAATTAATCTGACAATCCAACTATAAAATGAAAACACAAGTGAACATATTAAACAGGAAGGAGTACAAGGTAACAGTGAAGGAATGAAGCAGAAAGTCTCCTGCATAAAGATAGTCTGACCCTACTGCAACCTCCTCTCCCTGACCTCCACCAGGATCTGTGTCTTCTCACTAAACTCTTAAGACATGCATCTGAACAATGCATTGAGGCAGCTTTGATGTAAAAACATCATGAAAACTGGAGACTGGTGGCTTATGCATCAATAACGCTCACTAAAACAGAGTGTGTATATGCTTATATTGAAAAAGATGTACTACTTCTGGTATATGTTGTAAAAAATTTCATTTATGGGAGGGCTATTCTTGCTGAAACTGATCAGAAATGATTGCAATAGCCCAAAAGTGGGCTGGCGCATACAATTCCCAAAAAACAAGGTTTTTTAAGCTATTTTTGCAGATAGAATACGTACCAGGTATGTTGGTAGAATACATACCAAGGCACTGTTGGTGCCTGCCACTTTAAGGGCTGAGCCAAACAGCCAGCAGATGCTGGATTATGGTGGCCATTTTAGAACTCTGGGTGCCTATATAAGCAGAGCAATGAACTGCTCAGAGGCTGGGCAGAAATATTGCTTGGCTGCAGGCTGAGTGCTACATTCTAGAGATAAGGGCAGGAGCTTAAGGGGATGATTTTGGAGGCTCTGGGTCCTGGGCACGACCTAAAACTGCACCCTGCCAGGAGTAGGTAGTCTGGTGGGGCTCCCAGCAGTGTGGGAGCCCCCAGGAAATAGAAGGCCAGTTACCACCCCAGTGAAAGGTGGGTCGGGGCATCTTAATGGGAACGTCTCCTAGCTAAAAGGGAGGCGTACACCCAATGGAAGGGAAGGGCCATCACCAGAGAGGACTATACCTTGGTTGCTTGGGGCTACAGGGGGGGCAGTCAGAAAGGCCAAGGCAGAAATGGAACTGGGACTAGCAACCCAGATCAAGGATGACAAGAAATGCTTTTTTAAATACATAGGGGGCAAAAAGAAGGTACTGGGTAATGTGGGACCTCTGCAAGACATGCTAGGAAATCTGGTTGTCACACCAGATGACAAAGCTAACCTATTTAACAGTTTCTTTGCCTTCATTTTCCTGAGCAGGGACCATCCCAGCCCACCCCCTGAAACCCTCTCAGGCCCCAGGGGAGGTGCATCCAGGCCCAGGGTCAGTGAGGATTTAGTCAGGGAACTTCTGGAGGAGCTGGATGTATTTAAATCAGCCGGTCCTGAAAATCTCCACCCCAGAGTGCTAAGGGAATTAGCAGAGGTCATTGCGGGACCCCTGGCATGGCTTTATAAGCACTAATGGTGCACTGGTGTGGTGCCAGAGGACTGGAAAAGGGCCAATGTGGTTCCCATTTTCAAAAAAGGGAGGAAGGAGGACCCAGGGAACTATAGACCAGTCAGTCTTACCTCAATCCTGTGTAAGCTTTTTGAGAGAATTGTCCTGGTGCATGTCCGCGAGGGGCCAGCAGGAGAGATTATGCCTAGGGGCAGTCAAAATGGGTTCATTAAGAGCAGGTCCTGTCAGACCAACCTGGTAGCCTTCTATGACCAGGTCACAAAATCCTTAGATGCAAGGGTAGCAGTGGACCCAATCTTTCTGGACTTCAGGAAGGCCTTCAATACTGTCTCTCACCCCATTCTCATTAAAAAAGTAGGGGGACTGTGGCATCGACACCTACACAGTCAAATGTGTCGTTAACTGGCTGAAGGGCCACACCCACAGAGTGGTTATGGATGGGTCATTTTTGATCCGGAGGGATGTGGGCAGTGGGGTCCTAAAGGGCTTGGTCCTTGGGCCTGCACTATTCAACATCTTCATCAGTAACTTGGACAAAAAAAAGCACCTTGTTCAAATGTGCTGATGACACTAAGATGTGGGGGGATGTGGGTACACTAGAAGGAAAGAATAGGTTGCAGTCAGATCTAGACAGGTTAGAGGGCGGATGAGAACAGGATGAGTTTCAACACTAACAAGTGCAAGGTGCTGCACATGGGAAGGACGAACCAGCAGCATACCTACAGGCTGGGGAACTCCCTTCTCGTCAATGCAGAGGCAGAAAAGGATCTTGGAGTCATTACTGATGCCAAAATGAACATGTGCCGGCAGTGTGGGGACATGGTCAGGAAGGCCAACTGTACCTTGTCATGCATCCACAGATGCATCTCAAGCAGGTCCAAGGAGGTGATCCTCCTCCTCTATGCAGCACTGGTCAGATCACAGTTGGAGTTTCAGAAAGTCCAGTTCTGGGCGCCTTACTTCAGGAGGGATGTGGACAACCTGGAGTGGGTCTAGAGGAGGGCCACTCACATGATCAGGGGGCACAGGGCAGGTCCTACGAGGAGAGGCCAAGGGACCTGAACCTGTTCAGCCTCCACAAGAGAAGACTGAGGTGGGATCTAGTGGCCTGTTACAAACTAGTCAGAGGGGACCAGCAGGCACTGGGGGAGTCCTGTTCTCCCAAGCACTATCAGGAGTGACTAGAAATAACAGTCACAAGCTAGCAGAGGGTAGATTCAGACTAGACATCAGGAGGTGCTACTTCACAGTCAGGGCAGCTAGGATCTGGAACCAACTCCCAAGAGAAGTGGTGCTGGCTCCTACTCTGCGGGTCTTTAAGAGGAGGTTAGATGAACACCTTGCTGGGGTCATTTGACCCCAGTACTCTTTCCTGCCATGGTAGGGGTTGGACTTGATGATCTGCTTAGGTCCCTTCTGACCCTACCAACTATTAAACTATGAAACCCCTTAGCCCCACACATCATTGTTGGTACAAGAGGGCTAGGCATGGCTACAGCCACCTGAACCCAGGGAGGGTGGAAGACCCAGGAGGGGCCAGGCTTGGCTCTGGCCACCTGAGCCCCACTGGGGATGGAAGCCCTGTAGCCCCAGTGAGGGGATGGTGATGTGGAGCCCCAGTGAGGGGGTAGTCCCAGTGAGATGACAGAGATGTGGAGCCTCACTGAGGAGTGGGTGTGGAGCCCCAGTGAGGGGGGAACCAGAGGGCTGGGAGCCCAGTATGTGTGTGAGTGTATAGAGTTGCCCTGGGAAGGGCCAGTGCAAGCCTGGCCCTGGCCGGATAATTGGCAGGCCACTACCCCAGTGAGAGTCATGGAAGAGGCCCAAAAGATGGTACATCTACCACCCAATATATGAGCTAGATAATCCTATGGCTGAAGGGGTCTGCTCCAAGAAGGAACGAGGCAGTACAAGTTGTTGATGCGTGAAAGAGACCCTGTGAGAGGGGGTGGACTGAGAGGCCCTAGTGCAGGGGTGGGCAAAATATGGCCTGAGGGCCGGATGCGGCCTGCCAGGCCATTCTATCTGGCCCGTGGGGCCCCTAAAAAATTTAGATGATTAATATTAATCTGCCCTGGGCTGCCTGTCATGCGGCCCTCAATGGCTTGGCAAAACTTAGTAAGCCGTCCTCTGCGCAAAATAATTGCCCATCCCTGCCCTAATGAGAGGAGGGTGGTATGAAAGTGTGTGTGTCTGAGGCCTGACAATGAGGGCTAAGCTTGGTTCATCTGGGAAGGAATGGAGCCGTAGATAGTGCCTCCTGGCATTGGGGCAAAAATGGGCAGCCTCCTGCCTTAATAAGAACCAACTAAGAAAACAACAAGGTGTGGCAGGAGAGGAGGCAGGCAGTTGGCCCAGAACAGGTGGGCGGGCCAATTTTTTTTTTGTTGATCAAAAGAGCAATTCCTGTGACACAAAACATGAGCAACCTTTGCAGAAGCTCCGGATGACATTTTACAATAAGTGATGCTACCTGTTTATTCTGGGTGGTCTGGAAAATGCATGACCAGACTCATGGGCCAATAAAGGATTTTGAAAAGGGGGCGGTGCAGATGCTGTAGTGCATATACAAATATAAGACAACACACAGATAATAATAGATAATGGTGCTCAATTTAACTCTCTTGATTTTAAAGGTCTGCACATAAATGTGTGTTACAGCGTAACACTTCTAGCTTCAAGTGCCCACAATCCTGTGGTTTGGTGGAAAATGGGGTGCAAATAGTTAATCTGTTTTAAAAAAGCAAAAGATTCAAACATTGATCCATACCTAGTGCTAAATTCTAAAACGGAACCTATCAAACATATATTGTCTCCAGCAGAGTTCTTATTTAATGGAAGATCAGCACAAGGTTGCCTAATCTAGTGGACAACAATGTTGTTGATGCCTGTGATTTCAAAGCATTTAAAAGGGATAAGATTAAATTAAAAAGTACTAGGACAGTACCTATAAGGAATCACCAACACTTCAAACCAAAAACTTGGTGATTATATCTGGTGGCAAAGAATGGACAAGAAAGGCATTAGTAGCACATCAGTAACTCCTAGATCAGGGGCGGGCAATTATTTCAGGTGGAGGGCCGCTTACTGAGTTGTGGCAAGCCATCGAGGGCTGCATGACAGGCAGCCCAAGGCAGATAAATATTAATTTTCTAAAATTATTAGGGGCCCCGCGGGCTAGATAGAATGGCTTGGTGGGCTGCATTTGGCCCCCGGGTTGCATTTTGCTCACCCCTGTCCTAGATCCTATCAGGTTTTCACCCCAGAAGAACAGGTGTTCTGGAAAATGAGAAAACACATACAGCTTATCAAAGGAGGAAAGGAAAGAGCCTCACAGGATTCTGAGACTGAGATAACAAGGTCGTGCAAGGGAGACGGCATGTAAAGAGACTGAGTTGGAAACACCTATGTAACGGCACAAAACAAGGCCTGAACTAAGGAGAACTAAGAATGGAGAGATACCACACAGGTATAGTTATAAAGCATTCACAGAGATATAAAGTGTCCACAAAGATTAGTTGAGACCTGCTACAGTGGCAGCATATCTTTAGATATATCATACATTTGAAATCTGGTTATTGTATGTAGATACGTGTGATGTGCAGAGAGCCATTAGAGCTCCGCACATCCTTATATTTGCTTCTTCGGGAAGGTATTTGGCAGAGAAAATGAAGCTTTTGCAGTATGTACACTCACTGGGACATTGGCAGTTGCTCTGTAACTTACTTTCAGTAAATTGTATGGCCATCTTTATGATTCCTGGATTCTAAAACTAGTGCCGTCTCCAGTGTAAAATAAAGCAGCTTGAAAGATACTCTGATTTATGCTGGCTTCTGTTCTGGCGTCTGGATATTTGAAAGACTGGTGGTATAAAACCTGCTACAGTTCAAGGATTCCTATATTTTCCAGTTGTTTTGCACTGTTGAAGCAGCACAAACGAACACTGGTTAATACTTATACTTATTATCTCATTAAATTAAGATATCAAGATAACTATTATAAACTATCATATCTATATTATCTAGACTTTGAAATTAGAGAAAAATGGAAACGTTTGAAAACTAATTTACTTTTCAACGTTTACTTTTTGTTACTCAGTTTAGACTCCAACTAGAGTGGTCACTTTCTAGTAAGTGTCATTTTTTCATTCTGATCACTTATCACAGTATTGTTGTATTTGGATCACAAACAGGAAGGAAATATGTACATTTTTAAAACCACTTGCACTGCTAACTTGAGAATAGTTCTCTCCTGTCTCCTCACAGACAGGTGTTAAGCGCAGATAAAATGTCAACATATCTTTGGAAAGATTAGGTAGAGCAGGAATGCTCAACCTCCAGCCTGCAGGCCAAATGTGGCCCACAGAGCCTTGGAATCTGGCCTGTGGGACTTGCTATGAGTTGGGAAATTTGGGGGTGGGGGAGCAGTGGAAGTTTAAATTGCTCCCCTCCCTCCTGCCAAAATCTCAAGTCTGGTGTGGCAGGTTGGAACCAGACCACAACCCTCCCTGTGCCTGGCCAGATCAGGGCTGGACCGTGTCCCATTTCTATGGGTGGCTGGATTGGGGCTGGGCTGCCCCGCTTCTTCCTGTGGAGACAGACCATACCCCTTCCCTATGTGTGGCTGGCTGAGGGCTGGGCCATGCCTCCCTCTCCCTGCAGGCTAGATCAGGGCCAGGCTATGATCCTGCCCCCTCCCCACTTCCTCTGCCAGACTGTGCCAAATCCTCTTCTCTGCATGGCTGGATCGGACCAGGCGCCTCGCCCCATCCTCCCTCCACACAGCCAGATAAAGCCCTGCCAGGTGCCAGATTGGGTCCACTCCCTGGATCTGGCCCATGGAGGGACTGGACACTATCCATCTGACCCTGCACACAACAAGGCTGAGCACAACTGAGCTAGAGCACAGAGACTGTTTTGTGTTAGTTCCTTCTAGGTACAGCTGCGTTGCTAAAAGGCATCTAATCTGTCAGATCTTGTACAAGAAGTATTTAGAAAACTCTTTATGGTAAGATTTTATCAAGTTATTTTATTTTGATAAAACATTAAAAAAAAAAAAGAAAGAAAAGAAGGAAAAGAAAACAAGAGAGTTGGCACCAGTTTTTTAAATGCCTGGAATACCTGACAACATTCTTTAAAATGAATCTTTAATATTTAGATATGTTCATGGGAATACATGGTCCAAAACTGTATGGCCCATTGAAACTTGCACTAAAGTTAATGCAAAGCCTCTTATTGACTTTAATACTTTGAATCAGTCCAGTAATCATCAGGACATAGGGCGTGTACACAACTGCAGGAAAGCACAAAGTGCTTAAAGTTAAAGTGTGATCGAACTTAACAGATATTTAGTCTTTGGATGGTGTGGCTCAGATCCTCCAAGCACTGCCCCATGCCAGGAGGCAGGGGATGCTGTTGCACATTGTCCAGCATGCTCCACAGGTTCACTGTGCTGCCAAAGGGTGCTGAGAAGGGGCTAGCTGTGGCCTGACCCTGGGCTGTCAGTGACAGCCCTTCATCCCAGCCCTGCCTCCTCCGTCTGGGCCAACTGAGCCTAACTGAGCTGCAGCCTGGCCCAGGGAATGGAAGGGGGAATGGTGTCTCTTCCCAGCAGAGAGGGCAGACAGTTGGCCTGGTCCACTGTGGAGTGAGTGAAGGCTCTCTCTTCCTGGGATTCCCCCTGCATCTGACCAGCAGAGCCAGCTGGGAGCCTGCACAGTTGTGGGTGGGGAGGGGAAGGCTCTCTCTTCCCAAAATTTCTTCTGGCTGCCAGAAAGTGCAGAGAAGCCAAAGGGGCTAGCTGTAGCCCCATCCAGGTTCTGTCAGTGACAGTCTCTTGTCCAAGTCCCACCTCCTCCCTCCAGCCAGCTGAGAGCCACAGCTCGGCCAGGGAGAAGAGAGGGGAGACAATGTCTCTTCCTGGCTCTCCCCCCAAGATTGAACAGCAGAGTGGGCAGGCAGCTGGCCCAGTCACCTTGCGGGGAGGGGAGTGTGGGCTTTTGAAGGCTTGTCCAGACCAGCTGGTGAAAATTAAAATGAGCGTCCCAGGCGCAGGGTACAGAGGCAGAGTAGCAGGAGCTGGAAAATAGAAAGCCCTATTAATATTAATTGTTAACACCTGTGAAGTACAGAACTATTGGTCATTAACAGACCAAAGACTCCCTGCAGGCTGGACTACCTGAAAACATTCGCTAAAATTAATCTTTAGAGTTTAGGTATGTTCGTGGAAGTATGTGGTCTAAGAGACAAGGGGGCAGGCAGGAAGAGTCCCAGATTTTACATTGTCCCAAATAGTAACTCTAGTTCTGCCAGTTGGTCCCAGAAGAAAGCTGGGGAGAGACACTGTCCCCACTTCTTTCCCCCTGGCTAGACTATGGCTCTCAGCTGGCTGGAGGGAGGAGGCAGGACTGGGACAAGGGGCTGTCACTGACAGCACAGGGGCATAGCCCTGCCCTGGCACTGGGGCAGGCAGAAGAGATGAGCTCTGCCTGCCTTGGGCTAGAGTGCAGCCCAGTGCAAAGGCACATGGGATGCAGGCAGAATTGCCTGCAGCAAACACAGGTTTGCTAAGGTGCTGTGCCCTAGAATGCCTGCCTGTAATAGCTTATTTAATGAGGATTACGTTTTTGCCCAATCAGCCATTTTAAAAGCACTCTGCAGCAGTGAATGCTTGTTACATTACAGCTGTAGACAGCTTTTGGAGGTCTCATTGTGTGACAAATGTAAGCACCTAAATCTTCTCACCATCTGCTTTATTTGATGGCCAAAGAACTTGAAAAACTTCCATTTTAAGAGTGGTGAGGCAATACTAAAATAAGGCCTTTTTTATCTATCAAAACAGATAGAGAGAGCTATCATTCACTACAAGCTATTTTTAAAAAATCAGTCTGAAATCGTCAATTTAAAAAACATGAATTAAAGAAGCTCCATGAATTGTGCCTGTCTACTTTTTATGATGTTACATTTTCTTATGTAAAAATATTCTCTTTCACCTGTGTAAAAGGTCCATTTAAACAACATGGAGAAAGTGGCTGAACATAGCCCCAAAACCAGGATACAAATTTTTGCCAAGGACAAAGTATGCAGAATTAATAAGTATAAAGTATTTTCTCTCCAGTCTTTGTTACAGTAAGTTTGCCTGTTGTAATAATACTACATTATTTTGTTCAGACATAAGTGTAGTTTTAAAGATAATAGTCTCATTTTTAATTATTCTTTTCTATTGTTAGCTGCTTCAAGTTTTTTCCCAAACAAAAAGTTTTAAATGATACCTGAAGTTCACAAGTAAACTTAAAAAAATGTTAATGTTACAAATATTAATACAAAAATAAAGTTAACTTACCATTCTAAACACCAGTGTGAAAATGTTGTTTCCAAAGCTCTATTTACAAGATGCAGTCTGGAATAGAAGTAAAACTAAACTTGTTGGAAGAAGATTAAATTAATCTTAGCTCTTCTATGCTTTAGAAATGTGAAAATATTTTAATAGGATAAAAAACATTTTTCTCCTTAGAAGAGAAGTAGCCTTTGATAAAACAGCATTTTTTTTCATTTTTTATTTCTTGTAACATTCATAATTTTTCCTTTTTTCACTTATGAGGATAATAATTTCAATGTTTCTATATAATACCAGAAGAAATAATATTGTTTTTATGGTTCATACATTATACTTATGTTCAGATCAACAAATTCAGAAATCTCCTGACTGACCTTGCCAATCTTAATCCAATTTTCCCACATACAGACTTATTTGGTAATTTATATTTTCACAAGACAGATGTTTCCACTACTTTAATGGCCTGGTAATAATTCATGCAAATGAAAACTGTAAGTTTTCCATACATATATAAGTTGTTCCACAAACATCTGGTAAGTAAACTCTTAAAATTTGTTAGATTCCAGGCCAAATCAGGTGTTCTGAACAGTTTCTCTTGAACTGAGTGATTGCATAAAGTAATTCTGTGCAACTAATATTGGCATTTTAATGGTTATGATGATGCAAAAGGTCATGACATAACTTTTTGATGTTATGAACGTATATCCAGTGTGAAAGATCCATCAGTGAGTGGTTGTTAATAAAATTTGCCTACACTGGTGGCCATCAGATGTTGCCAAATGAAACATCTGTCCATAAAGCTAACAGTGCCTTTTAAAAATACATCTTTTGGTAAAACTAATTGTCAAAAGTTTGAAGTATCTTTAGGTAGTTTTAAGAACCCATTTATATCTAATGTTATAATGGTACTTAGGTTATCTGCATCATATTATTCTTGTATTCTCAATTACAAACACCTTTCTGAGGTGGAAATAACCACAACTTGAAAAATATCTCACTTTGCAAAAGAACAAGAGAACATTTTTTTAAAAAAAGAAAGCTATGAAACATGGAAAGAGCAAAGCCTAAAGTCCTTGTTCATCTGGAACTCCAGTTGAAATCAGTAAAGGTTGCATGTTTCTTAGGTTTGGATGAATGTGAATATTTTATTTTTCTTAAGTAAAAGGGGCAGAGGCTCCATCATATAAACATATTTGATTAATTTATACCTGTCAATCTTAATCTCAATAATCTATCAATGATAAAGAATTGCTTTCACTGACTTTCCTTGCCTGTCACCAATCATTCTGATAAATTGTCTATCGTATTAGCAGGTGTATAGGACTAGCTGTTTTTAGTAAAAGTACATAGCCACACTAATACTTCACATATTTAATTAAATTTTTGCACAGCAGCTGGAATCCCTGAGATACAAACTTATTCAAAACAAGCTCTATTTGCATCTAATATTTTCTACAGCTATTTATTGATACAATAATTTAGAAGGGTTCATGACATGGTCATTGATTAACTTTTTCTTAAAAACAACAATAATAATAATATAACATTTGATTTATGCAATAAATGAATGTCACATATTTTATTGTATCAAAGCATAAATGAGAGGAAGAAGCAATATTTTCTACTACAGCTTTCACTGTTTTCTTTTTCTCTTCCACCAAGTGAAATACAACTCATTAGAAAAACTGGTTTATTCTTCACAAACCAACATTTGTACTCCAAAATCAATAAATAACTACATTAACTTACCCAGGACAGAAGAAAGACATATCTGACATACTTGACTATTGCTGTATTTGGCTAGTAAGATTGGCTATACATCAATCTTACTGAGCTCTAATATGGTACATACGTTCTTCTAAATTATATTAGGGTTTTGTTTTTGGTTTTTTATAAATCACTGATCAGTAAAAAGAGATTGGTTCTAACTTGGCAGTTCTTCAACTTTTGGCAATCTTCTCTGTTGGTGTGAGAATGAAGGAAAGGTGGATCTCCATCCAGAGGTCTCCAGATGCCATTTTTTTGTGAGTCTAACACAACACCAGGGCTGGAGCTAGGTAAGTAGTCAGGTGGGCTGCCAGGGCTGTAGGACTCTTCCTCAGGGTAGCTATATAGCTTGTTCTTTGTGCTTCTGGAGAAGTGAAGAGTGGTCATGCTGTATGCATTCCTATAAGTGCTAGTGGAAGACAGACCTGGAGTTCCTTTGAAGTAGCTACCATGACAATAGTGGCCATAACCGTGAGGCACCAGCGACCTCACTAAGTAGTTGCTGCAGTTGTCCCAGAATAAATATTGTAACAAATAAAGGTTAGAATTTGGGGGTCCAAAAATATTTCTGAGGGTTTTTTTGCATGCCATTCGAAAGCTTAATCATCATCCCATTATTATAAACAGAGTAGCTTGAGGATTATGGGGAGCATTAGAGAGAAGTTTCTTTGGAGACACCCATACTTAAACTAAATATTTTGGTGTGAATTTTTAAGTCACTCTACCAATGCATCTGCAACAGAAACAGTGCTCTCCTCCAGGTTCCTTTCAAAAGTAAGTATTAATTTGTGTCAGTCAACATTTTTCAAAACATCGTTGGAAATAAAGGACTAGAAACCTTTTAAAACTAAGAAACAACATTATCCTGCGTAGACTCTGGACTTTCGCTTTGTTAATAATGGGTTTGCTGAGGCATCATAAACTCGTTCCAGCTCATCAGAAGAATGAAGCTAATTTGTTTCACGAAACAAAACTTATATTGTGATGAGAAGAGTACTCAGATTAACACATATAATTTAAAATAGTGAACTCACATTGTTTACATTGTGTTTAGGAAACTTCCATTTCTTAATTTGTTGTAATTCTTACTTAGATTTACAGTATCAACAAAGAAGGAAAGCTGTTATTGTCCCTTGAATAAGATGGGAAAGAGTTCGCTGGCTAAGAACCAAACTCTGTCCTGCCTTTAGTCTTTCTAGCTAAGACATGTCTTCTTTCCAGTCATGACCTTCCACAAGTCCATAGGTCAATCTAAAATGCTTCTGAGTTATTCCCCATGTTTCTTTTGACTACTTACAGGGAGCATCAAAGGCCAATTCTGGCCACTTAATCTAAATGCAGCTGGCAAAAATTAGGTAAATGGCAACTGTAAAGTATCTGTGTATATGAAGGTGTGCACATAGAGTAACAACAGGAAGGATAATGTAGTTTCATTGTTGGTAGGGTCAAAAGGGACCTGAGCAGGTCATCAAGTCCGACCCCCTGCCATGGCAGGAAAGAATGCTGGGGTCACGACCCCAACTAGGTGATTGCTAGCCTCCTTTTGAAGACCCCCAGGGTAGAAGTGAGCACCACTTCCCTTAGAAGTTGATTCCAGATCCTAGCGATCCTGACTGCGAAGTAGTGCCTCCTGAAATCTAGCCTGAATCTACTCTCAGTTAACTTATGGCCGTTATTCCTAGTAACTCTTGGTAGTGCTTGGGGAAACAGGGACTCTTGTGTTCCCCATTGGTTCCCCCTGGAAAGTTTATAGATGGCCACCAGATCCGGTCTCAGCCTTCTCTTGTGGAGGCTGAACAGGTTCAGGTCCCATAGCTTCTCTTTGTAGTGCCTTCCCTGCTGCCCCCTGATCATGCGAGTGGTCCTCCTTTGGACCCTTTCAATGCTGTCCACATCCCTCCTGAAGTCCAGCACCCAGAGAGGTGGGGCAGCCTTCCATTAAGAAGGTGCTTTGTATCTTAAATCATTATCTGAGTCAAATGAATGGTTTTCAAAACTGAATTTTACAAACTTTTCATATCTGGGGACCCATGTTGAAACTCTGACTAATTTATATGGAAAAATGAGTTTAGCACTTTTATCATAATGCCTATTTATGGCTAGGCATCTCAGATTTGTATACAAATTAGTGTTGTGTCCACCTGTGTTCAGGAAATCTCTAGGACTGAAATGTAGGAGTGTTGCAGGTCACAAATGAGAGCACTGGACAAAATTGCTTGTGAGTTATGTGCATTGCATGGAGATTAGTGTATGTATATCAAACTAGTGGTATTAGTCTCACAATTTCAGCAAAGTTCACCTAGGAATTTCAACAGAACCTGAATAAAAAGTCACACTGTTCTTTTGTTACTTTCAGTAGAGACACTGAATAAGAATTGATGTTTCCTCTCGCTGTTTGAGATGTTTCTACAAGAACATGTTAAGGGAATACATGGGAGTCATGAGGTGATGCAGGATATTTTGAGCTTCTCTTGCTACAGATATTGTTATAGATTTGAAAAAATAAGTATTTTTGGCAATCTTTATTTGTCACTTAAATTCCCATTGACTCCCAAGTATGTGTAACTTGGCAAATTCCATAAGAGAGAATTAAAATCAGAATCTGTGATGATCCAGGTAAATTTTGCCTATTGCCTATTTTGAGCTGGTCCTCTGAGAACTAGTTTAATGTTATGTGCAGACAAAGTGCCCTCCATGCTTAGTGTCTGGTTAGTCCTCCAGGCATCCCAAACGACACCACCCTTCACACCCCCAAACCCCACGTTGGGTAGTAGGCCTGCTTTGGGATGAAGCTGGAACTCTACTGCCAAAGATTTATTGCCTACATAGACCATAGCCCCAGGGATAAGGAAGTAGAAAGCCTCCCTGTCGGCTTCAGTTCCCTACCAGGGACCCTGGGCAGGGATCCCAGGCTTATTTAAGGCAGGGGGATGGGGTAGCCAGGAACTATGTGTTACCTCTCAGCTCTGTGTTCTTGGGGACCCCTGGCACAGGACACAGCCTGTCTGACTTACAAAGAATCCCTCCCTTCCTCTACCTAAACAAAACTGATTACGATGCAGTGGGAGACACCCCTAAAACCCTTCAGATAAGGGTGACAAGAGTGAAACAACTACCCTAGGTCTCATTTGCATCCAAGATAGAACCAGATGACAACTCATTTACATGGGAGATGGAGAAAAGAAAGCCCAAAGCAGAGACTGCAGTGAATTCTGGGATCAGAGATGCACGGGAGCACTGCATGATGGAAAACCTGTGCTCCAAATGCTAATCAACCCACATTTACACACACACAGCTCAGCATTTATCAGACCAGTTATAATCTGGATTTACAAAGGACCTTTCCCTCCCCCAACACACACACCTCTAAGCAAAAGTAAAATTTAGTAGGCATCTCAGGCCGTACATTCCCCCGTCCCACTATGGGAGGCCTATTTAAACTTGATTGACTAAAACTCGGTTGCCGGGTTAGGGAATGCTGAGGCAGAGACTGAGTCAGAGGCAGTACAGGCAACATTTAAACAATAGTAGAGGGCTCATCACAGCATCCAGCCCATTGGAGGCCTGACCACAAGTGCTGTCATACTTTTCCTGGGATGACTGGTGGAAGTCCTCCCCTGCCATAGATTGTGAGCACTCCAATAATTACCTTAAGTCTGTTAAAAGACTATAGTAAGATCTGGAAAAGTCATAGTAAGCTGAGGCTTGTTCACAAGTAAAAATCCAAAACCCTGATGCTGCAAGCTATCTATTGTTTCTGAAGAAAACATGAGCTATCCCGTCAGTATATCTGCTATCCATAGGATTTTCAAGTTGGCTCCTAAGTGCCTGGTTACTCCTTAATCTTATGTTTTCCTGATTATCAATCAGGTTTTTTTAAATGTTTCAAACCAGATAACCCCTTGTCAAGAGAAAAGACAATGATTTACACTATTGAGAATGCTTTAAAGAAGCTGAAGTGAGGGTATAAAAATCTGTAAAAAAAAGCAGCAAAATGTGTGTGTGCTTCAAGAGGAGAACTTTCTCCCTCATACCACCCGCTGTTCTTCTCAAGAAGCTGGAAAAAACAGATTATCTCCCTTCAAGGACTGAATTTCTGAACCTGAACTGTATTAGTTAAGCTTGAGCTAAGTTTCCCCAAATACTTAGTGAAACCAGGGTAATACTGTAATTGTTTGTGTTTGTTTTTCCTTGCATGTTTGTTTTTCCGTGCATGTCTATTACTACTAGTACCATTATATATTTCATATACGTAGCAATAACTAATTTCTATAGTCAAACTAGTAGTAACTGGGTAAATTTTTCCTTCTCTATTTCTCCTTCCCCACTTGCTCTGCAGCTACGCTTTTTTTACCTAAGCTAAAGATCCCTGTGAGGCCCAAAAATACTGTGGGATCTGCTCATCAAAAGGCTAAACACTGGGACATGCTGAGTTTAAAAGACATAAGGGGATCAGCTTGTACAGGCTGATTAACCCAGTTTAGCTCAGACATGCCCTAATGAACTAAATGCTGGCCCATAAGGGTGTCAGCTGGACACCCAGCTGGATTCAGAAATATTCTGTTGAACTGTTTGCTTGTGTCAGACTGCAGTTTATTATTGCTCTGATGAACTAATTCTTGGCATATGAGGGTGTCAGCCTGTCCATGCTGATCAACCCAGCTGAGTCAGGTGTGTCATGTTAATCTGTGTATATTTGTGTGTGTATGACTGATTTAGTGACTGAAAGAACCTAGGCCCATTAAAACTGAGTCCTGCAACATAGCTCTATTGGGGGTGAGGACTGCAGAAGGGAGATATACAGCTCCGTATAGAAACACAAGTAATACAAGCAGCACATTGATAACATTACCAAAACCCTAAAAATGTATCCCTAATAAATAAGCACCCCAAAGTAATGGGCAAAGCTGGTAACATATGGCAGCTGTGTGGCCCGCTGCATGTGGTGGGTGGTATTCCTGGAACAGTAAAACACCTGTCAATTGCTGGGTGTTGGTGGTGGGGAAACAGAGCAATTGCACAGTAGGCAATTAATAGAACCTTCTCACTTTCACATAGCATCAGATATCAACTTCCAACTTTATGAGCTACTGTCTGGTATGATGGCTCAGTGTGTGGATTCCATCTGCCTCATCTGGGCATTTGTAAAGATTCCAGCTTTTGATTAAGTGCTGCGTTGTTTGTTATACATTGCATTTACAGAGGGGGCTGTCCAAGATGTTCATCTTGTGATTTGTTGTTTTGAAGTGTCCATATCCAGATCTCAGCTTGTTCAGCCTGACCTATGCTTCTTTGTCAAAGTTGTGCCCAATGGGAGACTCGTTTGGCGTTGGTATAAAATGCTGTAGGAACAGGTCTGGTTTGTCCCAGTGTCCGGCTGACTCTGTTGCTGACCATATGATTACTTCAGCATACTCAAGATATTTAAGCCTTTTAGCCTTCATCTATTTGCGTCTTTAGTTAGTAGTTGATGAAACAGGTGATTTTCATTCTCTCTTGCCTCTATTGCCAATAATGGTGTTAAGGTGTCTTTTCTTATATCACATGGTCTAATGCCCAAGGGTATGGGAAGTTCATGTCTATGTGTGCAAGTTGTGCAACTGTTATGAGTTTCAGCACAATAAGTCCAATGCCGAGGGTTTTAGTGTGACAACTTCTGGACTATAGATTTCATAGACATTAGGGCTGGACAGGATCTTGGGAGATCATCAAGTCCATCCCCCTGCCCCAGAGACCGGAAGTCAGCAGGGGTCATAGGAGCCCAGTCAGATAAACATCTAAATGTCTCTTAAAGGAGTCCAGAGTAGGTGCTTGCACCACCTCTGGTGGCAGTCTGTTCCAGGCCTTGGGGGCCTAGGACAGTAAAGAAGTTCTTCCTTATGTCTTGCCTGAAATGATCTTAGAGGAGTTTGTGACCATTTGACCTTGTAATCCTCTTGGGGTGCTCCAGTGAACAGGTCTGATCCTGATGTATGCCCCTTATATACTTATAGGCAGCCACCAGGTCCTTCCTGAGCCTGTGCTTTTCCAGGCTGAAGAGTCCCATAGCTCTCAGCCTCTCATCATAAGGCCTGTTCTCCTGCCCTCTGATCATGTGTGTGGTTCTCCTCTGGTCTCTCTCAAGCTTCTCCACATCCTTCTTAAATCGTGGAGCCTAGAATTGGATGCAGTACTCCAGCTGTGGCCTCACCAAGGCCAAGTACAGTGGGAGGATGTCATCCTGGGATTTGCTTGAGAAGCGTCTATGGATGCAAGCCAGAGTTTTGCTCACTTTACCGGCTGCAACATCAAGTTGGTGGCTCATATTCATCTTGTGGTCAGTCATGACCCACAAGTCCCTTTTAGCCATGGTACTAGCAAGTATAGTACTGCCAAGCCTATAAACATGCTGTGGGTTTTTCTTCCCAAGGTGGAGTATTTTGCATTTTTTGGTGTTGAACACCATCAGGTTTTTGTCTGCCTGTTTTCTAAGCCTGTCAAGGTTGGCCTGGATCACCATCCTGTTTTCAGGTGTGGACGCTTTACCCTAAGTTTGGTGTCATTGGCAAACTTGGCCAGTCTGCTTCTGATACCAATGTCTACATCATTAATAAGGATGTTAAAGAGTATAGGCCCACAGACAGAAACTGGGGAGACCCCACTGGTCACGGCACACCATGATGATTGACTTCTGTCAACTAACACTCTCTGGGTCTGACCTCAGAGACAATTCCCCAGCCATTGGACTGTGATGTAGCCGAGGCCACAGTTGGCCAGTTTTTTCTATGAGACGATCATGAGATACCAGATCGAAGGTTGTTTTAAAATCAAGATATATGACCTCTGTCTCTTCTCCCTTGTCCAGGTGATATGTCACCTGGTCATAGAAGAAGATGAGATTGGTCAGGCAAGACCTACCTGTGACAAACTTGTGCTGGCTATCCCTCAGGATGTTGCCATCAGCCAGTTTGTTGAGAATGGTCTCTCTGATAATTTTTTCCAAGATATTCCCTGGGATAGAAGTCAGGCTGATGGGCCTGTAGTTCCCCAGATCTACTTTCTTCCCTTTCTTGAAGATAGGCACCACATTTGCCTTCTTCCAATCGTTGGGCACTTTGCCTGAACGCCATGAGTTCTCAAAAATCCATGCCAGTGGTTGAGCTATAAAGCTTGCCAGCTCCTTAAGTACCCTGGGGTGTAAACTGTTAGGGCCAGCTGACTTGAATGTGTCTAGCTTCTCAGGGTGTTTCTTCACATGGTCTACATCGATGAAGGGTAACAATTCTTCCTTACCCTGGGGCTGGTGGAAAACTGACGCAGAATACCCATTAAGCAGTTTGGCTTTTTCCTGGGTGTCGGTTGTCCGTTGTCCCATCTGGTTTACCAGGGGCCCAATGTTACCCTTTCTTTTTCTCTGGCTCCCCACATATCTAAGAAAGGACATTTTATTGTCTTTGATACAGGAGCACAATATTCTTCTAGGGCACATACCATTGCAAGTGCATTGGTTCTGAGCCCTTTGAAGTTGGCACCCCATGTTATGTTGGCTAAACACCTTAAGGCAGCTAACCATGCAGAGACTTTACAGTTGACCTTCTGAATGTGATGTTTATAGGTGAGGCAATGGTTTAATGTGACTCCTGGATAGGTTGAGGTATTCTCATGGGGAAGGGCATGGTTGCCTACTCTGATATTCAGCATGGTCTTTGCTCACTTGTCCAGGTGGAAGAGTGACAAGACTGATTTATTGATGCTCAGCCTTAAACGCCACTTGTGGAGCTAGTCAGTGATAAGTTCCATATTAGTACTCGGTATCTTTTCCAGTTCTGTCATGCCAAATCCTTGGGCTACTATGGTGACATTGTCAGTATACATGTATCACATAGAAGTTGTATGTGGGAAGTCTGAGATATGTACATTGAAAAGCACTGGTGCTAACACTGATCCTTGGGGGGCTCTATTCTTCAGAGTTCATACTCTGCTTTTTTTATCGTTGGTGAGTTTGAATGATCTGCTAGAGATCACGCTCATGATAAAAGCACACAGCTTGTGGCCAGGTATCACAAAGTATACTTTATATTTGAGACCTTGGTGCCATATCTTATCATAGGCAGCTATAAAGTCGATACAGATTGTGCCTGGTTTCTGCTTCATTTCTAATCTGTTTTCTTTGTCAGATGTAAGTAATGTCACTTGGTCATTGGTTCACTGCTTTTCCTAAAAGCCAGCACACTCTTTTGGGAGCTGGGGATCAATGATGTTCTCTATTCTATTCTAGATTATGCATTCCATGACTTTGGATGTAATGCAGAGTAGAGAGATGGGTCAGTATATCTTTGGATACTCTAGTGGTTTATTCGGTTTCAGGATAGCAATAACATCAGCTTTCTTCAGATTTTTAGATGTCTGTTATTTCCTAGACATTTATACATTAATTTCTGAAGACATCTTTTCATTGGAGTTCTGAGCCTGGTAATTAATTCTGGGAATATCTTATCTGGTCCAACAGTCTTGCCAGTCTTGATTACTTTAGTAGCCGTGTCCAACTTATTGCCAGATATGGAAGCAGTTAAATTAAGGCTGACATTGGATGATTTAAGTTGTTTATGAGTTAGGTGTCTAATCATTTCTGTGTGTTGTTTGCTTGGGTTACTGTGCTTGTACTATACTTGTGTTTCTCTGTGTTTATAGTATGTGACGTTTTAATTATTGTCATCAGATGAATACTTTGGCTATTTTTGAAAATTTGGTAGAGAGAATTCAGAGAAGCCCTGAGAACAGGGCAAACTTCCTCCTAACAGGCATGGCTGGGCCAGACGATGAGCTGCAGAGGGGCGAAACACCTGCGCAGCTCATCAGCCACTTTTATCTGTGGCTGGGGCCGGCATGGCCAATGACGCCATCCAAGAACACTGCCCAGCTGGGCTAAAAGCCGGTGGTGAAGAAACAGCTGGGGGAGATGCAGTAAGGGAACAGCTGCAAGGCATCCTGCCCCTGCCCCGAGCTGACCCAAGGGCTCCCGGCCACTGTGGGAAAAGGCTGAAGAGGGATCTGGCAGAGGGGTATGGGATCCATTTAAAGGGACACATCACTCCAGATGATGAGGGAGCCGACTGAGGGAAGATCCTGAGGGGTGCTGAAGGAGTAGGGTACAAAACACGTGAGCGGGGAGCAGGCTGAGGTCCCTCCTTGGAGTTTCTGTTATTTCCTTCACTTCCCTTTCATTTAAATCCCATAGGCCAGGAGAAAGGACACACGTTGGGGGCTGAGTGGACCAGGGCTGCTGGGGACCCTTGACACCGATAGGCCTGACACCTCACAAGGGTGCCTCACCGTGGCAGAGAGGAAAACTGGCACATGGCAGAGAAGAAAACTGTTGTGAGCACTGAGGGCCAGAAAATATGAAAGAGATTGGCACATGATGACCAAGTGGGGTTGGACTGTCCATCATTCAGCCGTTCCAACAGGGTGGCACATGGCTGGGGTCTAGGGGAGGTGGAGCCCAAGAAACATCCACTGGTGATGCCTCCTGGCACATCCCCTCCCCTAAAAAGGAATTCCACAACTGAACATAATATCCAAGGCGTGGTAGGACAGCATTGGGGTATCTCTTGGGGGGAGAATGCAATCAGACATTGTGGCGACAGGAGCAGCTTCCATGGCAGATGCTAGGGACCTGCTCCAGGGCCACACAGGAGAGGCTTCACAAAGCCAGGCAGGTACACTGTAAAAAAACCATTTATGATTATTGTGACTGGTTTGGGTCACAGGGCAGCTGTGATGACATCTGGTGGCCAAGTAATTCTTGCCCAGCTCCAACTCTAGAGGCCCTTACTTCCTTTACTCACCCATTATGCATTTTTTGTTGTTATCTGCAAAGAAAGGAGGCTGCCTGAGGCATCTAGAGCAAACATATTGTTGATCAAGTGTCAGGCTTCAGCCTTCCCAGTCTCTGTCCTTTTGCTCTTACTGAGCTCTTTAGTTCTAGTCCACATACTGGACCAAGCTTTGGGGTTCCCAACTTCTAGTCACCCTTCCAAGGCCTTATCTCTCTCAATTTAGACCCCCAGGCCCTGAGACTGCCCCTCTCAGGCTCTCTATGACTGCTCCCTGTGGGCTTTTTGTGATTGCTATGCCCCTCCATTCCCCGCAAGCATTATGGGCCTTCCCAATACCACCCCTATAGTGCCCCTAAACTACTGGGAAAAACTGGAATCAAAACAAACACAAGTCCTTCTGGCTCTAACAGAACCCCAATCCTGCGTCTAGAACCATTGCTAGCAGTCAGCTCTCTAGCTGTCTCAGGTCCTACCACACTCATAGTCTACTTCTAACTCACAGGAACCTCTGCAGAGCTCCTTCTTACTCAGCTCCCACAGCTAGACTGACTGGACAGCCTCTGGGGCTGCCTTATATCCCTCAGGCCCTGCCCCTTTTCTAGTCAGCTGACTTCCTCAGAGTTTCATAGTTTTATAGTGCTTAGGGTCGGAAGGGACCTAAACAGATCATCAGGTCCTGTACTGCCCTGGGCAGGAACAAATACTGGAGTCATATCACCCCAGCCAAATATCTGTTCAGCCTCCTCTTGAAGACCCCCAAAGTAGGAGAGAGCACCACCTCCCTTGGGAGTCCATTCCAGAGCCTGGCAGTCCTAAGTGTAAAGTAATGTCTCCTGATGTCCAGCTTGAAGCTTCTAACAATTTGTGGGTCTTATTCCTAGTAACCCCTAGTTACTCAATTTCTGCTAGTCCCCCCAGGTGAGTTTGTAAATGGCCACCAGATCCCCTCTCAGCCTTCTCTTGTGGAGGCTAAATAGATTCAGCCTCTCTTTGTAGGGCCTGACCCACTGCCCCTTTGTTGTCTACAAAGGACCAACTCACAGGATCATCATAAAATTCTAGTTTACTGGACAGATGCAAAAGTCAGACCATAAATCTTGGTGGTGATCCCCTCAAACACACACACATTCATGCACATACACACACACTCACAGTAGCTAGCTATGAACACTAAGCACCAGTATCAAGATATACCTATCCCCAAGTGATGGAGTCCATCGTCGCTGGCCAGTCGACGATTCTTTCAGTGCGATGTTGCTTCAGAAGGTGGTCACTGGACGGTCCTTCTGGCTGGGCAGGCAGAGTGCTGGTCAGGTCAAAAAAGGGCACCCTTGGGGGTCATTCTTTGCTGCCTTTTCCCCCTCTCTGGCAGACTTTGGTGACTCCCCAGTTCTCGGGCTTCCCCAATCCAGGGGTCAGTGACCTCAAGGGACATCCCTCTTGGTAGCTGCTGGATGGCTGCTATCAGCCCCACTGATGGCTGCGTGTACCTGTGGGTCACATCTGTAGGTACACGCAGTCTTGGGAGTCTGTTGATGAATTTTGATTGATTCACTGCTGTGATAAACAGAACTCTGGAAGTGGTTGATCAGGGGGTATTTCAGCCCCAAGGGCCTGTTTCCAGAATTGTTTAGTTCAAACAGGGGCTTCTGTACCTTTACCAGTGAAGTTTCAGGGAGTTCCTGGCTCTGTATTGATTCTTTCCTCTTCTTGGTCTGTAGTTTTGTAGGTGTTAATTGCTGCTTGTTAACTTGCCTATCCAGACTAGCTACTGTGTTACACAATCAACCCCGATCCATTCAGGGACCTGTTCCATACAGAGATTCCTCCCATTGTTGACATTGTTACATGGTACAGCTTACTTTTAAACTTAAAGTACATTTGTAAAAACATCTACAAGCTCTATTTTCACTAAAAGTACACCTTATATAAAATTAATAATATAATAAAAGAAAAAGAGAGAGGAAGGAAGAAAAGGTAGAAAAGAGAAAGCACCCCCAAAAGGGGACAAATACTGCAAAAGGGGCTTTTGCCATATGGAGGAGCTTCACGTTTGGGGCGGGGGCAGGCAAAAAGGTTTCTTGCTACACCTTGACCATGAGAGTTGCCCTCCTCTGGACCCTCTCAATGCTAGCCACATGCCTTTTGCAGTGAGTCGCCAATGTCTTATTGACCGCTTTCTCGCACTGGCAGCTCATGTCCATCCTGGAGTCAACAATGTCTCCAAGGTCCCTTTCTGCCACTGTTTTGACATGAAAGGTGTTCCTCAGCCCATAGGTGTGTTGCTGATTCCTTCTCCCTAGATGCAGTACCCTGCACTTGTCTGTGTTGAATTCCATCCTATTCTCATCTGCCCACCTCTGTAACCTGTCTAGATCTAGCTGGATTCTGTCCTACCCCTCCAGTGTGCCCACCTCACCCCACAGCTTAGTGTTGTCAGTGAACTGGACATTGTGCATTCCACTCCAATATCCAGATTACTGATAAAGATGTTGAACAGTACAGGCCCCAGGACAGAGCCCTGGGGGACTGCACTGCCCACATCCCTCCAGGTTGAAAATGACCTGTCCACCACCACTCTCTGGGTGTGACCATCTGGCCAATTTGCCACCCATCTGACTATGTAGCCATCAGTGCCACAGTCACCTAGTTTTTTAAGAGAATGTGGTGGAAAACAGTGTCCAAGACCTTCTTAAATCCAGGAAGATGACATCCACCCTGACACCCTCGTCTAGGATCTATGTGACCTGATCATAAAAGGAAACCAGGTTAGTCAGGCAGGATCTTCTAGCAACGAACCCATGTTGGTTGCCCCTGAGCATTACCTCCCTGCTGGGCCCTTGTAGATGTGCTCCTTGATCATTTTCTCAAAGGTCTTCCCAAGAACCAAGGTAAGACTGACTGGCCTATAATTGATGGGGTCCTCCTTTCTTCCCTTCTTGTAAATGGGGACCACATTGGCCCTTTTCCAATCCTCTGGTACCTGGCCAGAGCCCCATGAGTGCTCATAAAGCCACACCAAGGGACACTGCTATGACCCCTGCCAATTCCCTCAGCACCCTTAGGTGAAGAGCATCTGGACCTACTGATTTAAATATGTCCAGCCCCTCCAAAAGTTCCCTAACTAGGTTGTCCCTGACCCTAGGTGTGGCAATGCCTCCCCTCGGTCCGTCCGTAATCCTAGTGGGAAGAATATCCCAGTCCCTGTTCAGGGATATGGAGGCAAAGAATTCATTAAAGAGGTCAGCATTTTTGTTTGCTGCAATCACCAGATTGCCAAGCCTGTCTTGTAGGGGCCCCACGTTACCTGGTGCCGCCTTCTTACTCCCAGCATTGTCTGCAGGCACTTCCTAATTAATTTAGCCTCTCAGTCTCTACAGCAACCCAGTCACAGCTGTGCATTGCCTATTCCTTAGTAATATGCAGTGCCTCCAGTCACATATCACCACCCCCTTCCACCTGCTTTGTTTGCCTTTCATGGCAATATCTTACAAGTAGATGTCGTGGGATTTTCGACACTGCTGAAAACATTGTTGATCCATACTCTAGGTACACAGTTTGGTTATTACAGTTAGGCAGTTTGTAAATGTATTGTAACCTTGATTGATATTGGTTTCTGATGGATCCTCTAATTGGTTTGCTCTCATTAATATAATTGAATGGCTGTTAAGTCTATGCTTAGTGTGAAATAAATTAGCCCATGAATTGTTCCTCCCTCTCAGTGCTGCAATCTTGGGCAGCCAGCCCTGCCCTGCAGGTTCCACATTACATGTACATCTGTATGCAAGGTGCTTGAGCCACTTTCTAGGCAGTGTGAGGTGGAGATGATGGAAAGTCCCAAAACAACTAGCCTCTGGTATGAAGCAGCAGATATCCTCTGATTGGCATGGCCACCCCCTGTCTGAGTACTACGACAGAAAGTTGGGTGGTGTGCAAGCAAGTATAGGCATGGGAGAGTAGGTGAGACATGCAGGGAATCTGAGGGCTGTGGTTTAGGTGAAGAGCACAGGTGACAGTCCAGAAGGGATGACAAAGATATACCTGGTGACTCCTCCAGCCCATCTCCGCCTCAACTGAGACTGAGACCCCCCCTCCCTCCCACACTCAGGATCCAAAGCATGGAGGTAAACTTGACAAGGTAGCTTTCCAGGGCAGAGTTCTTGGTGGTGGAGCCAGAGCACCCAGCCCCCTGGCAACTATGAGCAGGTGGCCGTACAGCTCTTCCCAGCACCTGGTAACTTCTGCACTCCAGGCCCCTACCTCAGTCCAGGTCTTCTTCCCCTTCTATGGGAATCCTGGGGAAATGCCAGGCACTGACCCCTGGAAGACATGATGGTCTGGGTACTCTACCATGCCCTGGTGGCATTTTGGCAGCAGTGCAATCCCTAAAAGGGGATGATTCTATTTAGAGCCTTAGCAGTGCATGTATGGACACATCTATCTAGGGACAGTTGTGAATCAGTTCCCAGCCAGTGACATTCTTGGAATAGTTCAAGTGTTAAGTCTGCCTGCAACCTAAGAAAAATGAGCCAGAATACATGTGAATTTGATTTCAGGTAGAAATGCTGAGGTGGGGTGCCTAGTCCATCCAACTTTTGTTTTTGTATAAGTTCATAATTCTGGAGTCTGATGTGGAGAGAATTGATGTCTGTTTGTTTGTCTACTCTTTCAAGTGCACAGAAAGCTTGTGTACACAGAGCTACCATTCAAAGAATAGAGCCCTAGTTTGTGCTGAGTAGGTCTGACTGATTTTAAAATATTGCATGTTTGCTTGTGATAACTCTAAAGAGGAATACTTGTATGTTTCCTTCACAGCTCAACTCAACTCTCAGCATTTGTGCAGCTTTCCATGATTAATTAGGTGATTTGTTTGTATAACATTGTTTTTCCTAGAATTTCTATGAATTCTAGGATTTATTTATTTTAACGTTAAATAGGGGAAATGAAAATACTGTAGGAAAACATCACTTTAACAATGAGCACTGTCAATGCAAAAGTTGATTTAAAAAGAGTTGCTTTTACAAATCAAAAACTCTAAGGCTTAACTTTTGATTTTTAACATATTTTCAGAAAGAAATCTGCAGGACAACACTTACTTGGATATACCAACATGAAGATTAATTGAAAAGACATGAAAATAATTATAAATGCATGCAATATTTCTGTATAATTTACCAAGGAGAAACACACAATTAAAATTAAGAAAGTTCACCCAGAAGAACAGAAAGCTAATAATCAAGCTTATATAAACACACAAGAGTTGTGACATCTAAAGCAGCATGGCTAGGGAGGCTAGCACACAAGGGAATCCATGACAATCATGACATCAGGTACAGTATATCAACCAAGCAGAAGATGTCTTTGAGCCTTGAGAAGATAATGACAAGTAAATGGCAGAGCCTTTTTGGTTACTAGAAGAAACACAAAATGTTCATTTTTTATTTTATTACATTTTCTTAAATAGTTTCACATTGAAAGGAAATTGAATTCTATTTGGGGGCTAGACCCAATGATCTTGAAAGGTCCCTTCGAGCCCCTAACATCTATGAATCTACAGCATTTTCAGATATCATACATAAATACATATTTTATTCACTTGAAAACAGGGAAAAAGTAAACAAGCATGCCTTTTTTAAAAATGGTTTGACCATGTGCAGGTTATTTGTGGGTGTGATAGAGGGCTTTTCTTTTCTTTTTATATAACAGATAGAGCAAAATCAAAGAACGAGGCTTCTTTATTCAAAGAAATTTCTTAGAAGGTTTGTTGTTATTCTACCGAGGCATGGCTATTACCCAGAAATACAAACGTGGAGTGAGATGGGAGATGACAGAACTAGTGATCTAAAGATGGGAGCACATGAGAGCCAATGATGCAAATACCAAAACAATGCAAACCAACAGTTCTCACAAGATGCTTTCTCTTGGGGTCAGGACAGACTGAAGGGAAAGCCATTAAAACAGGAACATGCTATTTCTAACTTGGAAACTCCCAAGTTAAAGGCTTTAACTTTACCTCATGCAAGCTAAAGGACATTAGACTATGCATTTCCTCAACAGCACAATCAACAAAGACAAGAGATAATTTGTCTTCTTGGTTTTTGTCATGTAGGGTAAAATAATTGCTTTTTAGGCTCTGAATTTATATACACAGACTAGCATTAAATACATCTTTAGTGGAGTACCAAAGATGTGTGCCATATCTGCAGGATTTTGATTTTTGCAAACTTGGACACACATGCCACACAAGCTATTATATAGCAGAGTAATATTACCCACTTATTCATAATGATTCAACTTTACCATCTATGACTGAAACAATAATGAAAAGGGCCAGACTAGATATCAGACTGTGTGAACCTTCCTCTGTATTAGACACACAAAAAACATATTCAACCAATAAACAGGTTTATTACTTTATATACATTTAAATATTGACAAATATTTTTGTGTAATTATTGGACCTCTCAGTTTTCATAAACTATGTATTATATAAGCTACTCCTTCATACTAGGCACTAAAATCCTGCTTGTGCCTGCGAAAGGTCATTTGTACCTGCAACATTGACATTAAAAATAAAAATCATGCTTTAATTGCTTGCCCCAAATGTATATCTATTACCATGACTTTTATTTATTTATTTGTTTGTTTTTTAATCGGGTAAAAAGCAGGTAATGTGTAGTGTGTTCTCTAACTTGCTGGTTGTTAAATATTAAAATATTCATACAAATCTATTTCTGATCTTAGTGAAACAGCCTGAGAAGAAAATGGGTTTTTGTTGTTCCTTCCTTCTTTCCTCCAGTTTTCCAGACTAAGGCAGCTTCTAAGAATAAAATTCTGTTTTGGAAATGTGCCAATGACTTGTGCTTGATCAGGAGTAGATGTAATTATACTGGATACAGTGGTAGTGATATTTTATGATGGTTTTTTATTCTGTTTTTTCTTTGCTTGAAAATCAGTCTAACTAAATATTCTGAGCAGTATAGGAGATATTCCCAGTGTGACTGTCAAGAATATTTGACCACTATTTTGAGAGGGGACAGGTTGAAATAAAAATTGCATTTCAAATATCAACAGTAGAATGTTTTTAGAGTTTAAGTAGGGAAAGTCAACAAGGAAGAGCTGTATCAAAACAATACTAGAGGGACCACGAAGTGTAGCTATTTAGAAAAATACAGATTTAGACAAAGGACTTTTTTCACTTGACAGACCTGGGTCAATACAATTTCAGAAATAAAGTTTTATGTTACTAAAAAGAAAACGTTGAAGAATGAGGATGAAAATGACATTTTTCTCCCCCACCAATTGCATGGTCAAATGGTTAAATATTAAATTCATTGTAACTACTTTTGTTTGATAGCAGGAAACAACTCTAGACATTCATAATGCAGGCACAGAAAGATTCTTCAGAGATAGTTCTTGCTAAATATTTTATGTAAGGCGTTTATAATTACTACTACGTAAAAATATGGGTTGTATGATTTAAAGTGTTTTTCAGTTTCCTGTACATACAAAAATAATTGCATGCCTTTAATTTCTTTGTTCAGACTAAACACATCACTATAAAAGAATATTCACAATATATAGACGTTCCAGAAATGTGATTAGATATGTTAGTCTTAGTATATTAGCAGCTGTCAATACAATAAATTTAATCTACCGCCTTCACAGTTTCTTTGAGACAGTGAATCCTAATGTAACTTTCTTAGTATTAGGAAAATTGAATTATACCTTTACTTTTATGTAAATTGTTTATTCTGGAAGGCAATTTGGGTGGCAGTGCCCATGACACAACAGAGGTCAAGATCTAAAGAGAAGGAAGGAGGATAAAGATAGTGGACTTGAGGAAAGCAGATCTTCTCAAACTCTGGGAACTGGTAGGCATAATTTCCTGGAAGACAAATTTGAGACCAAAAAGAATCAAGGAGAATTGGTTTTACCTTAAAGAGACCATATTATGGGCACAAAAGCAGAATGTCTCAGTGTGAGGAAAGGATAGAAAGTGCAGCAACATACCAGCTCGGGGAAACAATGAACTTTTCAATTCACTGCAGTTCAGAAACAAATCTTACAGTATGTAGAAACTTGCTCATATTGCTAGGGATGAGTATAAGAGTATTACACAAGCATTCAGGGAGAATATGATGAAGGCTAAGGAACAAACTGAGATACAACTAAGAAGGGATGTAAAAGCAAGAGAAAGCATTCTACAAGTATGTCAGAAGAAAAAGACTCAAGAAAGTGTAGGTTCCTTACCAAATGCAAAGGGCAATTAAATAAAGGAGTGATGCAGAAAGGGCTGAAATATTTAAGTCTTTTTACTTCTGTCTTCATGAATAAGGTCAGCTACCCAATAACAAGTGCATTTGGCAGCAAGGTTTGGGTAGGAGATAAGCAGCCTACAGCAGAGGAGCAACAAGTTAGAAATTATTCCGCTGCTGTTATCTTTAAGAGATCAGGGGGGCCCTGGACAACTGGAACAGGCAAATAAAGTGTCCATCTTTAAGAAAGGGAAGAAGAAGGAGCTGGGGAATGATATACCAGTCAGCCTGATCTCTGTATCTGGAAAGATCGTAGAGAAGGTCATTAAAGAAATCTATTTCTAAGCACCTTTAGGAGAACAAGGTGATCAGCCAGTCAGTATGGAGTCTTCAAAAGCAAGTTATGCCTAAAAAAAATGTATTCCTTTCTATAAGGTGACAGGTTCTGTGGATGTTAGAAGAGCAGTGGACATGATACACCTTGACCTTAGCAAAGCTTTTGACACTGTCATTCATGACATTCTTATCAGTAACCAAAGGAAAAATAATCTAAATGAAAGTAAGGTAGATGCATAGCTAGTTGGATCACTGAGTTATCAATAGTTGAACCCACTGTATGACACTATCCTGCAACACACATATGACTGAAGTCATGCAAAAGTTTCCTTACCAGCACCCAACCTCTTGATGCCACATCCAAGAAGACATGACTACAGATGTGGAATGAGAGACTGAAAAAAATACCTGATGTGAAATAATGGACCTCCTAGCAGCTGAGTCCTTACTATACCACGAGGGCATATGAACCATGGCAAAGGTAGCGATGTCCCAACTACCTACACACTGGAGTTGGATGCTCCAAGGAACTAATGAATAAATGGGGCTGCATCATTGGTTCAACCATCTGTGACTGCAATATGGAGCCTCAGACTATGTAACACCTGCTGCAATGCCCTCTACTTGAAGGCACACTTACAATAAAAGAGCCTGTACATTACTATAAACGAGCACAAGCATGTGTAACAACATGTTCATATGTGGTGTATAGACAGAAGAAGAAGTCTACACCGAGGAGGAAGTATCAAGTGGGGTTCCTCAGGGGTCTGTCTGGGGTCCAGTTCTATTAAATACTTCACTAATGTTTTGGATGATGGGCTTGAGTGCACAAGTAGCAAATTTGCAGATGATACCAAGCTGGGTAGAGCTACAAAGACCCTGGAGCAGGGTTCAGCAATGTTTTGGAGTGGGGGGTCCACTTTAACAGAGCTTAGCTCCAAGTGTGGGTTGCTTCCAAAATGGCCTCCACTGCCACAGCTGCAGTCGCTGCACCCCTCCATGGTGTTGTTACTGTCACTTTTCCTCACTGTCTGGTTGATGGGTGAAGCCCCCTACTGCCAAAACACTGCAAAAGTCTGAAGATTCATGAACTGGATAAAATAGCTCAGTGGGCTGGATCTAGGCCATGAGCTGTAGGTTGCTTACTGCTGCTCTCTAAAATAGGATTAGGATTCAGAATGGCCTTCATAAACTGGAGAAAATGTCCCAAATCAATTGAACAATATTCAGTAAGGACAAGGGTAAAGTCCTGCACTTAAAATGAAATAAGTCAAATTTACAAATATAGAATAGAAATAATTGGCTAGGCTACTGTACTGCTGAAAAGGACCTGGTGGGGACCTATGGATGGTTGGTTAACTGAATACGAGACAACATTGCACTCTTGTTGGAAAAAAAAGGGCCAGTAGTGAACTGGGCTGTCTTAATAGGACCATTGCTTTGGCTCTGTTTGGCACTGGAAATGCCTCATCTGGAGCACTGTGTCCAGTTTGGGGCCTTGTACTTCAAGAAAGATGTGGAAAAATTATTAAGAAGCAGTGGAAAGGAACAAAAATTATTAGAGGTCTGGAAAACATGGTTGGAAGATCTGGGATTACTTAGTGCGGAGAAAAGAAAAGAAAACCTATGATTGAATTGGTAACCATCTTCAAATACATACAGGTATATAAATAGGATGATGATGTTATTTTCTCTGGCTGCAGGGGACAGGACAGGAAAAATGGACTTGGACTGCAGCAAGGGAACTAACTATATGTTGGCAATTAGGAAGAATTTTTTATTGTGAGGACGGTTAAGCATTAGGACAAACTATCCAGGGAGGTTGTGGAGTTTTTATCCTTGGAAGCTTATAAGTGTAGGTTAGATAGAAACTTGTTTGTCATATTTTAGACGGGAAAGATTCTTCCTTAAGCAGAGCTTAAATTATATACACTTCTGAAGGGCATTTTCAGCCCTCCTTTTATATGATTCTGGGCATCTACATTTTGCCGTACAGCGATGTTGCTACCGTACCATGCTTTAGTACTTTTTTTTGGAAATACTAAAGCACAGCGCAGTATAGGCAGTTACTGTGCATTGTGCATGGCGCATAGTTAGATTTCACTGCTATGTTGCTGTAGCAGTGTGCTATACTGGGAAACGTGCTGCTATGGTGATGTAGCTGCTGATCGTGTGTAGACCAATTCGATTGCTGTCACCATGGCGCGGCAGACGGTGATGTAGCACAACGCATAGATGTGCCCTCTGTGAATCTCTATTATTCAACAGGCACTGAGATACAGAATGTTTCTAATTATAACATTAATGTAATATGTTTAATTCTGATCAATAATGTAATGAAAAATGACTGATTTCCCTCTGAATTCTACTGTGACAAAAAACGAGGTACATCCATAATCAAGCTTTCCTTTGGCTCTTAAATTACTGAAAGATAAGATTTGAAATTATAAGCCTCAATGCATTCAACTCCAGATTTTCAAAATGGCACAGATAGGTTAATTCAAAAGTGTTCTGCAATTTAGAAGGATATTCTCATATATTTTTTGAAAAATAAATATTGTATATTTTTGTAGTGCACCAAAAATTTCAGGGTTGCTTTAAAAACAATAGCGCAAACCTAATATAGCTTGGTAGTAGCTAGTTTTCCTTGCCTTTTTTCTCAGATTTTGCTGATACTTTCTGCAATAGCAGCACGGTACCCCTAACGAAACAAAACAACACATTTATAAAAATGCAGAAGCCAACACTTAATTTTTTAAATGTGCTGTACTTTACATAGGCAGACAAGGTTCCTTGGGTGAATTTGATATCTTTTATTAGACCCACCCAAATAGTTGAAGAATAGTTATTAAGAAAGCTTTGGGTTCAAAAACCCTTCCTCAGGCTAAGGAAGTTTCATCAGATGGTGTGTGCTCTTCCTGGATGGCATGAGAAGTAAAGACCTACACCCCTGTACTTTACATGGCAGTCATAATGGTACTTTTAATCCGTAGGAGCAACATACTTTTAAAAAATAAGCCAGCAATGCTTTTCCCAAAATGCATTATTGAAATAGACCAGCTTGTCAGCTCCAAGACTTGCGAAGTGTTCAATTTATCCACAGAATGCAAGCATCTGGCCTTGCCCGGTCTTGCTTAGGCCGTGCTCCGCAATAGTGACCTTATATGATATATGATACAAGGTCCTTATGTGATATGGCATTTAAAACCTGCTCTCTAAATCCTGTTATGTTAAGTGCTGTTGATGTCAGTGCAAGGCAAACATGTGCTTAAAGTTAAGCAAATGCTTAGGTACTTTGCTTTATGAGGTTCCTAAAAGGGTAAATGGTCCCAGAATTCATTATCAAAGCCATTAATCGGATCTATGGTTTATTAGAGGTTTTCTTCACCCCTTTTGAGTTAAGAAAGAAGTACACATGCACACAGAGCAATAATAAAACATAGGGAATTTAATTAAATGGAAGACGGGTCTATTTACCACCGCAGACCCTGACACCCTTAGGTCAGCCACACAAGTCAGCAGGAGTCACCTGTCCGGCGTCTCTGCCTGGAGCCACGGAGGGCTCTGCTTGGCTGTCTGGCAGTCCCCACCACAGCAATCCCTGAAGGACAGCTTTCCAACTCCAGCTCCCTCTGTGCAAAAATGAAGTTTGTTTCTCACCCATGGGGATTTGTTACTGCCTATCCTTTTCCCATAGCCTGAAGGAAGGCATGTGAGCCTGAAAGCTTGCAGATGAGGATATGCTTCTGCAATTTCTCGGTGGATCTAATAAAAGGTATCACTATGGAATGAAGAGTTCTAGTTTTTTGCATTTCTACAGGACATACGACACTCCTATTTCCCGTCCCCCCATCCCTCCTCTGCCCCACGGGTCGGGGTTCAGGGTGGGTTGGGCTCCATTCAATGCCTTTGAAACCCATTTTCCGCCGCTCCCCTCAGGGGGAAACCACAGCACAGGGCCGGTGTGCGGGACCAGGACCCCTCAGCAGGCTGGGCCAGCCTCCACCCCGCCGTTCCAAGGTGCGTGGGGCTCGGCTGTGCGTGGCCGGAAGCGGCGCCTGTGGCCGTGGGCGGGGAGGTCGCTGCCAGCCGCAGCGCATCTGCCGCAGCCGCGCGAGGCGGAGGTGCGCGCGCTCGGGAGAGCCGTGGCGCGGGGCGGCGCGGGGCCGAGCCTTCGGGGCGGGCTACACGAACGGGCCAACCAACGGTCTGCGGGCGGAGGAGGTGGGAGGGTTTCGGAGTGGGGCAGCGCTGCCCGCCCCCCTCGCCCTCCCCGCTGCAGGTCTGACACTTGGGGACGGCGAGCCCAAGCCCGGTCCCTGGGCCCTCCACGCAGGTGTGCGCTGTGCCGGCCTCTCCCTGCAGCCTGAGCGCCAGGCGCCTGTCCCATCTGCACTGGATTGCCCTCTTCCCCCCTGTCCGCAGGCCGCGGTGCTGCACGGTCCGACCTCCTCCCCGGTTGTACATGTCTTCTGCAGGCCGCAACCAGCCGCAGGTCTCCCTGTGCCCCCTGGGGTGCGTGGGTAGGGTGGGGAAACTTTTCACTGGTAGCAGCGCCCTTTCGCACCTGTGCTGTGCTTTAGAAAGACGGTGCCTTGTGAAATGAAGGTCCCCTGGTTCGTTCCTCTAGGCTTGGACTTGGGACAGCAAAGCGCTCTTCCTCTCCCACGCGCTTCCTGTGTGATCTTGTGCCTGGTCACGAAGTATTAGAGGCTGAAAAGACATACAAAGGCACCTCAAGCTGTAGGCTTGTGCCTCTCGGGGTTTTCAGAGGTATTTCCGTGCCTTTAATACCCATTGATATTACGGCATCACGTATTAAGGGGTTTCTTGGGCTCCAGCAAGCAGGACGTATAGTAGAGATTATCTTTTATTAGCCCAACAAGATTTTTGGGAAGAAAACAGCCATCTTTTATGGCAAGCTTTCAGGCACAAACACCCTTCATGAGGCATTGGGGAAAAGATGGTAAACGTTCTGGGTAGAAAAGTTCACGTTTCAAAGGATTTCGAAGAGGAGGCAATGGGCAGAAAACTCCTCTGGGCAGTCAGTTCATAGCTGGTGTGAAGCCTCTCGCCTCCTGTGAGGATCTGTGAAGATGCAAATTGCTTTGAAACAAAAGCAGGAGCAGGGTCTCATGTTTCAGGTGGTCATAGCTGCTTCCTGCTTGGGAAAATATGAAGATTTCATTAAAAAAATCTTGGGCTCCAGGCACCTGTGTGCTTTTAAAAACCTGGGCCTTGACTTTTGCTTGGCCTCTGTGCTTCATCTGTAAAGGCTGTATTGGTTGTCCCTACCTCAGGCAGCTATTGTGAGGAAAAAATAGGTTCAAGATTGCATAGTGCTCAGATACTACATCAGTGGGTGCCATGTCAGTCCTATAGATGGTTCTTTCTTTCTTTCTTCCTTGTGACTGAAATGGTCCTACTAGTTACTGGACCCCTTCCTCGAGAGAGAAATTCATTGCAAAAGTTGGATGTTGCTTCGGGCAAGTGTCTGTGTTTGATTTAGCAATGATAAGCATGGGTGATAGGCAGTATGAATAATCTGCTTGTCATTAGCACCTTGGGATCTTTTAACAGCACAAGAGCGCGTGTGGAATGAGGACGTGATAAAACTCAGTTTCTGCAGAATTAGCTTGTGTTTTGGGTTTGTGGTTTAAAGAAAATTTCTAGATTTGAAGGGGGAGCATAACTCCAATATAAATGAGCGCAAAAGTGACTTTCTGAGTCTGCTTCAGGGAGCTGTAGTGAGCGGGGCCTAGCATCGCAATCTGCAATAGCAGAGTGGCACTACTGAGGCTCTGGCTTGCTTTGCTGGTGCTGTTCAGGAGCAGGAGCATTAGTGTCAAAAGCAATGTTCATTTCACTGTACTGATTCCTTGAGTAGCGGAGGCCTCCTCAAGCATTAAGCAGCTGCAAAAAGGGCCTTTGGCAGTAGTAGTACAGCAGTCAGGAGATTTTGGTTGAGGAAGATGAATTTCTTTCTTGAAGGACACTATCTGTCAGGAGTTTTTTCTTGAGAATCAGTTACCTGGAAAAGTGGATTTGGCCAGACTTGTGGTCTGGAGGACAGTGTTTGCAGGATGGAAATTGAGCCAGCCTCGTACTTAAATTTACATGCCAGGGTCCAAGCTTAACTGCTACTTTGTGGAGCCCTGTCTGTGTGTGGTACTCCCATTTTCCATGTCTGCAGTCTTACTGTTAAGTCCAGAAATACACGGTTTGGCATCTTCCTTAATGCTTCAATGCTGCTTTGATCAGGGCTTCGATGTCTAATTTTTAGCAATTCAGTTTTTACAGTAGTGCTTAAGCAGACTTCTTTCCTGTCTTTGTGTTTGTTCATATAGTTTATGTCATGTTTTACCTGGAAATTTGCTCCTAAGTGCCTTTAAGTTTATATTTCTGCATCTGATGTGGCATATCAGTACCAATCTTCTAAACAGCTAAGCAGAAGTTCGTGGTAATATTTGATGCTTTGGTATTTGGGTGCTTTGCTTTTATTTGCAGATTGTTAGCAGTTTTGTCCACCACAAGGCAGACAGAAGAGATACTGCGCAGGGGTTTTAAGGTGTGTCCACATGTCAGCTTAAGATCAGGAGTAAATAAGAGTATCTGCTTCTGCTGCTGCTTTTTTTTTTTTTTTTGCTTCGTAGTCTTACCAGCACATGCATGCATGTCTTAGTCTGGACACTAAGAGAATGTGGGGAACATCTCAAAGCCCTTGTAAAGTTAGTCCAGGGAGACTTTTGTAAGTTTAGTGCAAAATTATTTTGAGTTGTTTAAAAAAAAAAAAGAAACTGAGCAGAGGAACTTCATATACGTGTCACCTGCATCAACATACCTGTAGCTTCATGCCTCTCACCCCTGAGTGTAGCTTTGTCAGCAAAATGTCGCATGATGTTATTTTTGAGGGCCAAGGTCTCCATCAAGTTTTGAAGTTTCTGTGCCGAAATATTTGGTATCAATGTTCTGGTTTACCTGATGAGATGGATCCTGTACAGAAGAATTTTGAGGTAGGAGGCATTCAGTACAAGACAGCTTACTGTCCTTTGACATTGTGGTGTCTTATTTGCATGTTTCAAGTATCCTTATGGGAAGTTAATGGAATTTCTTGCACTCCACATTCCCAGCTTGCTAATGTTAACAGTGATTAACTATTACTAGTATTCTTGGGGATGCATCCATTTGCCTCTTCTGAACCTGACGTGTCCAGTCTTGGCTTTGAGGCTTATGTATTGCTTTAAACTTAGCTTGGACTCAGGTTTTTGTGCTCCTTGCGCTAAAATGGTTACTTGATCCTTGAGAGTTTTCTTTTGACACATAAAACTTTGTCTTTGATACCGGTCGGTTTGCATATTTTGTCATATGATACAACAACTTTTGTGGTTTCACTTGTTTAGTCTAGGTCTTTCTGGTATTAAGGTAGTGTAATCATTTGTTTGGAATTAGACTGATTTCAGAATGATGCTAAACAATGTGGGTTCACAGGTGTCAGAAGATTCTTCTGAAACTAGTATATTTCCACTGCACAGGAGTGATTGAATTATATTCTTCAGGGCAAGTGCTAACAGTTCCCCAGTTTTTAAAGAGCTGCTGAGATCTAGTAAATATGGCATGTGTCTGAGAAGTTGGCTTCTGGAAAATCATGTCCCTCACCATGTGGAAAAGAAACACAACTGTGTAAAGGTGTGAACAGGCTTTCACAAACCTTTTTACTTAAGAGTTGACAGAATCCTTTGCCTCTATTCAATTGAGTCCACATGGTTTATTTGACAATTGTTAAATGTATTAACTAGTAGATTGCTGTGTTATTGTCAGGTTCACGCAAGACTTTCTTTTTTTTTATGATGCTTGTATTCAAAACTTCTGTGTCCAAGGAATGAACACTTGGTGTTGTCAAAATGGCTGAAAAATAGCTTTCATCATATCTCAGTATGTTTCTTATGTGAAAGATTTTATGTGGTGTGCAAGCTTTGGTTTGTGGAGTAACTGAGGTTTAGGCTCCACAGATTAATTTTCCTTTTACGTTTCTCGAAGGTAAGATGGTGCTTCCTATCTCTATGCAAATGCTGTTAACTCAGAACAATAAGGTATGACCTTAACTATGCAAAAAGTGTAAATGATTACACAACTTGTGCAAGAGGAAAGGAATTATTAGGGTGATACCTTTTATTGGATGGGCTGTGTAGTTGGGATAGTATTAAACAAGTTTTTGAGTGTAAGACATCTTCATCTGATGTGAGTAGAGAGAGGTAACACAGCGTGCCATGGTATCAGTGAGAATTAGGCCCAGTGTGCCATCATAGCTGCAACATCATTTAGTACATCAGATTTATGTTATGATGTTTTTTTGATTAAGGATGCAACAGTAGAGATTTTTTGGGCTGACACCAATGGCTGATTTTTAAAGAGCCATATTGACTGATACTGATCCGATTCTGATATGCAGCTGGGCAGCTTGGAGACTAGTGTCAGGCTAGTAAGTCTGGTGTGGGGAAAGGGGCAGGGGAAGGGGGAGGAAAGGGATGTGGGGGGGTGCAGATCGAGGTCCCCATGGTAAGGGAGGGATTGGGACTGCTCAGCCAGGGTGGGGTGCAGGACAGAGCCTTGAGCAGCTCATCTGGAGGGTCGGGTAGCTCCCGCCCTGCACGCACTCTGGGAGGGCATGGGCAAGGGAGGGGGCGTGTGTCACCGGATCTCTGCGGGGTGGGTTGGGCTGCCTCTGGGGCTGGGACTGTGCTGGGCTCTTTCCAGTGCGAGTGTTGGGTTGGGGCTGAGCTTGGGGTGGCCGGTGGCGGCAGTGGATGGGGGCTTCAGGTGGGGCCTACAGTCACCCCAAAATTTGCCATAGCCCTGCTCCCAGCACCACTGCTGCCTGCCTTGGGTGCAGTCCCAGCCCGCAGTGACAGCCTGCCCCGCCCTGTGCACAGATCCTGGGGCACATGCTCCCCCATGCCTTCACAGGGTACACTCAGCAGTGGGAGCTGCCCCCTTGGATAAGCTACTTGCAGCCCCGTTCCCTGCCCCGCTACACCCTGCCCCCACTGAGCAGTGCCTGCCCCAGCACCATTCCCTCCCTCACTGCAGGGACCTGAATCTGCACCCTCCCACACCCCTTCCCTCCTCCCACCCGTTCCCCTGCACCAGACTTGCTAGCCAGATGCTGCTTTCAGGGTGCCAGGCTGCTCTCCTGGCCACATACATGCTGCAGCTGCACACGCGCACAGGGCATTTATTAGCCACATTATTGGCCACATTGGGCAAAATAAGCCGATTTCCAATACTGTCAATTTTTCCTATATCGGTGCCGATCTGATATGGAACTGACGTGTCGGTGCACTTTTATTTTTGAGGATTTGTTTCTGTTCACATACCCTATTTCAAGCAATCTGTAACATTTAGGATTGCTAAGGAGAAGTATCTTATTTTTCCATTGTGTGTGTTTATAAAATAAATAAATTCAATCTTGCTGTTGGCATGGCCTTAGTGCTACTGCCTATTTCATTTTTATTCTTATTTTTATTCTCTTGTATTCATTTTCCCTCTCTTTGAACATCTTAAATTATTGTATCTACTTTCCAGAATTGACATGCCTTGAAATGCCATTTTTACAGAAAAGAATTGCGATTCAGTTAATTCACCTCTTTAAGTGTCATTCCCGTAGGACTTCTATTCATCTGCCAACTTCACCAAGAATTTGTGGATGTTGCCATTGTTTTTATAACAAAGATTGTGATTCTGGGTTTTTTTGAAAACTTTCCTTTTAATTGTTTCCTAGCCTGATTAAGGAGCTGGCTGGATGAACAATGGACAGCTACTAGAGGCACTGGATTGGTTTACATTCTGTCTTGTTGCAGTTCCCCAAATTGTCAAATGCTTGAGGAGTTGTGCTTGCATTACTGTGGGCAACCAAGACTCTGTGAAATGAATCTTATTAGAATAATAGCTTAAGAGAAAATGAATGATATGTCTGTAAGTCTTCCTTTCAGAGTCCAGAGTGGACATTCTGAATTACAACTTCATAATTGATTACATGTACTTGCTAGAGGCTGATTAAACAGCTGAACTTCTGAAGCAATTATGAAAAATATTACTTGAGTATTAGGGTCTTCTAGGACCTTGCTTTTTTGAGCCTGTTCTTGCATGTTGACCTTAAACTAGAGGTGTTATCTAGGGCATTTTCCAAATGTTGGAAATGAGGTTAATAAATATTAACTTACAGGAATGCTGAGACCTAATATTTGTATAGCTTTTAGGTCCCTTCTACATGTTACAGATATTGTGTAATTAACTGGTTAATGGCACAGTTACCTTGAGACCAGTTACATGTGCAAAATACCTACCACACCATAAAAAGCTCTAATCAGCTCTAAAGTTAGAACTCAAAAATGTATACTAACTTTTTAGCTGGTTGCTACCCAGGTTTAATTTGCACATGTAGCAGGTTCTCTCTTGTGGCTGGGAGCCTTGTCAGCTGGTGGGGATTCTAGCCCCAGGAGTGCACCATGCCCACCCACAGCTTGGAGTCCCACATCTGAGGGGACTGTGCTCCAGCAACTGCCCCACAGCTGAAGATGCTAGGTTCCCACAGTGTGGGTTCTGGCTGCTACAAGGCATGGCTGTGATCTCCCAGCCCCAGGGGTGCATGGAGCTGCTGTGATCTCCTAGCCACAGGAGTTTCACGCACCCCTGAAGCTGGGAGATTGCGGCAGCTGTGTCTCCTAGTTCTAGGGATGCATTGGGCCTCAGATTGTGGGGAGCTCCTAGCCATGGGATCTTGCTGCTTGCTGTTGCAGAAAGAGCCAGTTGTGCCTTTTTTTGCATGTGTAGAGGGGCCCTTAGTGATTCTCAGGCAGAAAAATACATTGTGAGAAGTATTATTAATATTGTGATTATCATTTTCTTTGCAGTGGGGTTTCAGGTCAGCTTCAGGACTTTATTCTCAGAATTAACTTGGAACTTCCATCACTTTTCATAAAGTCATCATTTCATTATGGGTAGGGAGGGAGTCAGGAAAAGTTTGAAGATAATATTTTTGGGTTTTGTTTTAATCCATTGCATAGACTAACCTGAGGAAAAGCAACACAGGGAAGATAATATGCTCTTTTTACCCAGATGATTCACTTGTTTGTAGGTTGTCAAAGAATAACTTCTGGAAAATGTGATTAAGATTTCAAAGTATTAATTTATATAGTCAAATAACAGAATCCAAATTGTATATCTTCATTTTCAGGTCATACATGGCTTTAAAACATTTTGCAATACAAAATTGAGACTGTGCCAAGATTGTTATAACAGTTTGGGTTGTGAAGTCCAAAACCTGATTGCAGTTTCATGGAACATTAGCTTTCCATTGACATTACAGCAATTTGTCAGAAAATATTAGGAAAAAGTTTGAACTTGCCTTGATGCAATATTATTTTGTCCTTTTTGAGAAACCACTATAATTGTGTTCCTTCCTGCCCACAATCCTACTGTTTCTTTTCTTCTTCCCTGCCTATTCTTTTAGCCACCTAGACCCTTTCTTTTCTTCTTTTGCACATGCCACTCTGCTTCTCATTTTCTTTTCCAGAACATACTCTCATTTCTTTTTCCATTCATGGGTGAGCATGCCTATGGATAGCTGACATCTCTAGTTTTGCTAGTGACAGTACTTGCTGTGGTGGCTCCTGATTTTTCTCCTCCTCCCAGGCAGGAGTGGCTCAAATAGAAGCAAAGAGATCTAGCATTATGTAATCACTCCACAGATAATAGTGGTCCATGGACAAAATTTGGGGGCTAGAATAAAAGAGCACCAGGATTAAGTACTATTCTCAGTGAAGCTGTTTGCATGTGTTGGGGTGAGGAAGGATTATAGGAATGCAAACCCTTAGGGAAAACATCTAGTTAGATGTCTAATGTACAGGTTTCCTTTGATTACTGCGGTATATGTGTTTCAGGAGAATGGTGCATAAATCAGATTTGCTTAAAATGAACTCACTTTATAATGTAACAAGTAGGGATAGGTTCCCATGGTGGTGAGGGAGGGAGGGAGTAAGGGTGGGACTAGGGAAGGGGTGGAGGGAGGGGTGTTGCTCCTGGGGCTGCACAAGAGCAAAGCAGAGGGAACTGTCAGTGGGTGTGGGTGCGGGGGCATGGCTCTTGCTGCAGCAGGGTCTGGGGTGAGTGAGAACAAGCTGAGTCTCAGGGGTCATGGGACGTGGTGCGGCACAGCTTGTCTGCACTCACCCCAGACCCTGCTTCAGTGGCCCTGAGAACGGCCGGTGCTAGCTGCGTACAGCTGCTGGACTGCACCGTGCTCCACCTGTCCCATGACCCACCCCAGCCCTGGGGCCCCATTCACCGCTGCCTCTGTCCCGCTTCCTCCCTCATCGCGGAGACCTTGATCGGCACAATCCTCCCTCCAGAAACCTATCTGCAAGGCAGTGTGTGTGTATGTGTGTGCACGCACTCGCGCGCCACCCTCACTCTCAAGCTACAACCTCCCCAGCCCTGCTGCTGCTCCTCACTCCTGACCCACAGTACCCTACATCCTGCCAGGGCATGTGGAACCTCTCTCCCTGGGCTCCAAACACACAGATCCACAGCCCCTCACATCTTCACAGAGCTGCCCCCCCTCCACACCTTCCTCCCCCAGGTATACAAAGTATCTTCATCATTTTGCATAATTTTGAGTTTTTATCTGTGTGATTAATTGCAACTTATTTTTTTAATCGTGCAACTAATTGTGATCAAATTTTAAAATTGTTTGATAACCCTAATATTTTACAAAGCTAGCCTGCTACCACAGTGCCATGAAGGACATCTGTGCTAATCTGTGCTTTCCCGAAGATGAAAATAATGTATATTGCATTGGTGTTTCAAATCTCTCTCTCGGGAGGGAGGGGGGGAAACCAAAAAAACAACCAACCCTCATCCCTGTAATTAACTGACAAATTTTGGCTAGGGTAAAGGCTTTAGAGAATTATTTACTTTGATTTTTAAAATTTAAATTATGATTGCATATTTTAATTGCGTTTCCTGCCTTATCTGCCACTATGCTCCCTGCTGCATGCCATACAAATATGTCATTTGTGGCACCCATACTGGGGGTTGACCACCCCAAGACTAGTTGACCTCTGGAGGTGCCTTCCAGGTCTAGTTTTCTATGACTCTAATTCTTTAGCTGTTCTAAGATACGTTAGGAAAACCAAATCATGAAAAACTCTCTTAATGAGTAAGAGAATATTTAACAACTAGTTTTCCTCCATGCTTTCATATATAGATGAATATGTGGAAAAATGCAGTCAAAATATCAGGCAATTAGGATGTTTCATTTTGCTTTTTGATCTCAATAGCTTCCCATTATAAGCCTTGATGTAATGACACACACAGGATTTATCCATTTCCAAATTTGGAGTTAAATACTCTTAGCAGGTTAGGTCCTGACTTGCACATTGCTGTGTTATGTCCTGCCATATTCCTGTTTCAAGGGAATGTGAACTGAGTAGAAAACTGTTTTTGCGGAACTGCCATCAGAGGTTTCAATGCCAGAGTCACAAGTGACTCTAAGCTCTGGAATGGAACCAGCAGCAAGGAAGGAGTGAAGGCAAAAGGTCAGCTCCAGTGGCATCCTCCTCTGACCAAGCAAGTGGACTATGAACTTACCATCAGCAACACCCTGTTCTGCCAGAAAAACAAGCACAAGACATCATGGCAATACCTACAATCTAAGTATTGGCACCTGATTGACAACGTTATCATTCATGCCCAGGGTTGCAAAGATGTCCATATCACTTGAGCTGTGCTAGGAGCTGCTGATTGCTGGACTGATCACTGACTCATCTACTTGGTTATGTTATTCAAACTGGCTCCCAAATGATGGCCGCAGCAGAAGCAATGCTCATGAAAGCTCAGTGTTGAAGGACCCAAGCAAGCGAGACCTCTTTCATCGGTGCCTCAAAGAAAGCCTGTTGAATTGCAAACAACAATGGGAGATTGAGGGCATCCTGCTGGCAAAGCCACTGTCATCGGTGCCTGTGAGGAGATAAGTGGTTTTTTTTACCAGGAGACGCCAAGACTGGTTTGATGGGAATGACTGGGAGATCCAAGAGTTGGTCGATCATTAAGTGCAAGGCCTTTTGTGCTTGGCAAAATGACACCAACTCTAAACACAAGAAATTGAATTGCCAACGAGTCACGGCATAGGTTCAAAACAGGATCTGCAATATGAAGGATAAATGGTGGGAAGATGAAACTAAGGATGTTCAGCATCTTGCTGACATGCACAGCATGCACGGTTTCTTCAGTGCCACTAAAGCCATCTACAGTCTGAGGACTCGGGGATCAACCCGAGACCTAAGGATGGTAGAGACCTGATAAAAGAAAGTGGAGCCATCAACACATTTTGGAAGGAGCATTTTGAAGACCTTTTCAATCAAGACTGTTGTTGATGAGAGTGTGCTCAACTCCATCCCACAACACCCAGTTAGAGGTTGATTTTAGAATTCCTTCAACTCTTGAGGTGAAGAAAACCATCAAGCAGATGGAGAACAACAAGGTATCTGAAGAGGATGCAATCCCCACAGAAATCTTCAAGCAGTGGGGAGAGGAGCTCACATCGCACCTCCATGTCCTCATCTTAAGGACCTGGAATGATGAGGCAAACCCAGAACCTCCAGGATGCCATGATTGTAACAGTCTTCAAGAAAGGAGACAAGTCCAACTGTGGAAACTACAGAGGGACCACGTTGCTGTCCACCACAGGGAAGATCACTGCGAGAACCCTGCTTCCACTTGTCAAAGAGCTCTTCCCAGAATCTCCGTGTGGCTTTAGGGCGTCAAAAGGCACAACTGACATGATCTTCACAGATTGCCAGCTGCAGGAGAAATGCTGGGAACAACATAAGCCTCCCTACTTGGCTTTTGACCTCACGAAAGCTTTCAGCTCTGTCAGTTGAGAAGTGTTGTGGAGGATCCTGTGCTCTAAGTTGAAGCACTGAAAGTGTGGGCATCTAGTCAGTTTCATGGCCGCGGTATGTCAGCACTAGGATTCTCTGAATGCCTGTGTATCAGGACAGGCCCTAGAGTGTCTCTGGCACCCCCTAGGATCCAGCCCATCCTGCCTACATTACCAGTCCTTTATATAACCTCCCTGCTTATTTTACCTATGAAGCCTTGATGTTCTTTTGATGTTGATTGGGAGGCTTTCCCTGGGCCCTTGAGTGTTCCCACCAGTGTCTGACAAACCTAACTGATCTCTTATGGTCTCTGGAACCTCTTCCCATTAGTCAAAATGACACAGTTCTTTGCAGGCATTTCTTGCACCTTAGCAGACCTACAGGTGCCTGGCTGGCACTGTGAGCCAGTGGTCATCAGCTGTGACCTCACTGGCCCCAATTAAGACTTCAGGCTCTTAATTGTGGCCTGCAGCCTTCGCCATAGCCACAGCCATACCTCGTGGATGCCACTCAGTCACCATTTACCTTCTGTATAGGCTTTGGTGTTCTTAGCCTTAGCCTAAAGATTACTCTGGCTATAGACTGGTAGCCTAGGTCCACTGGCATTGGCCTAGCCTTTCAGTCTCAGCCTCTGGTTGGCTTCTGGCCACGTGCGTTGGTCCTCTGGGCCTCGGATCCATTTCACTTAGTCTCAGGTTGCCTGGGTTACCTCTTCTGTGTTCAGGCTTTGGCCTTCTCCTCTTACACCCTTGCCCCTGGCACAGCTCAAAATCTGGCGTGTCGCTCAGGCTCCTCTGTGGTCTCCTTTCCACCCCTACAGTTCCGTATGCTCTGGTATAAGACCTGAACAAAAATGCAAGTAACTACTTTAAACTCAAGCACTCAAAGCCCCCCTGTGGGTCATCATACCACTGCCAGGCCACCTCGCCCACTCACTGGCTGTCTCAGCCCTGGCAGTACCTGCCCTGTCATGGCCTACAGTTCCCACTCCTTGCCGGTTTGAGCTGGCCAGAACTTTCCCCCCTGAAGCATTCAGGGCTTTGCTGACCTTTTGCCTCAGGAACCCAAATGTATATCCTCATGGGCTCTTCCCTTTCTGATGAGGTGTTTTCTCAACTGACCACAGGCATGTCTCCTCAGCCTCCAGAGCAGCCTACAGCAGCTTCCTTGGCCAAACTCTTGGAGTCTACCCAGAGCTCTGTCTCGTCCTACTGCTAGGTAGCTAGCCACACAGTAAGGCTTTGCAAACTGTCCTGGCTGCCTACTTCCCTGTGGCTGGCCCAGGTTTAGCTGCCTTCACCTGCCTGGGAACATACCTGCTGTGGTTTCTCCCCTAAAGTAACAGAGCTCCTGGCTCCCTGTTATTGCTCTGGTGTTAGGCTATACTGAGCATCCCTAACAGCTCGACTTTAGTGGGGGTTGGATAGGGATTTTATCCTGAAGTCTACTACCTTCTTTTGCCAAAGAGCTCTAATGCTCCTATGCCCTCTGGCTACACATTGGTAGGACAGGAAAAGAAAATATGATTGTTCATAGCCAAACTAATTGATAATAGACCTCAGCGAGTGATTCTGGGATATGAGGGATAACTACTTGTCCAAGTGGTCTGTATATAACATTGGCCTGTATGTTGTATTTCTCAATAGGAGATCGTTGCTGGTTTGTGCAAGGATCTGTCAAGGGAATCTACTTATAAGAGCAACTTTTTTCTCTTTTAAAAAGAGAAATCCAGCTATGCCTTTCCAGTAAAACTGTGGAACAGATGCAAGAGGAGTTTCCTCCTAACAACCATTTATTGGGATGAGAAAGATATGGTTGTCAACTCTTCTAGCAATGATGATCACGTATTTCATTGGAGTGCAATATGCAGCTGATAACCTAGACCCTAGGGCACAACATCTCAGTCTGATGCTTTGTCAGCATGATGGAAATTGAGAAATTTAGTGTTCCCCAAAAATTTGCTCATATGTCTGTGTAAAGATTACGTGTAACGCCCATTGCTAGGCTATTCAGTACTCTTACATCACATTTTCAAGGGTATATAAACATCTTTATTAGAGGTAGGTGTCTAAAATATCTTGAGGCTCTAGCTGTATTTAGAAATCATTAAAAATACACTTAAACAACTGAAAGTAGGGTGCAGTTTGCATTTAAAAAGTGCATATAATCTTTATGTATGTAGATAGGAAGAGATTTCATTTCTGAGGGACAAAAAAGTTAGGGCTGTTTATAGCCACTTCTCCACAACTTTGTTTCAGAGGACTGACTTGCTTGCAACTATTTGAGGGTCAGAAAAAACAACTAAAAATATTAAAGACAAAGGATTTTTTAAAGTTACATTTGCTTATCTTAAGTTTTGTGACTACTTTGATCAGTTTACTAAAGGGTTTTTTCAAGGAATTGGAGACTACTATCCATTGTAAACATCATTCACCTATATTAGAAAATACTGTACTATACTTGAGGTAAAAAAGTCACACATCAAGACATTGATTATAATTTTTTTGGTCTCAAATCAGCCATTTGATATTGTGAAGATTTTTTATAAAGCAATAACATGAACTGTGTTACATTCGTAGCACTAAATATGCCTGGTGGGTACTAGAAAAAGTAATTGTACAGATGTATAAGCTCTTTGAAGCACTACAAAGATTCTTAAAGTGCTACAGGGGAATAATACTTTCAAAGAGAAATTCTGATTTTTGTAGTGCTACTTGCAGTGCTTTTACAGTTACATGTCATGCTACAGGACCCTTGCCATCCCACCAGCCTCTTCTCTTTCTCCCTCCCTCACTGGCAGCAGAAAGCCAGGGCTAATGGGGCTTAGCTCCCCCAAATGTGGAGCAATGGTGGCAGCAGAGAGGGCCACGGGGCAGCCTGGGCATGGACTCTGGGTGGCTGCAGCGGGGTGGGGAGGGTCATGCACAGACTTAAATGTGCAGGCTGCACGTGCAGCCAGGATTGCAGCCCAGCGGCATGTGGAGCACTGCCCAGCATGGCAGGCAAGTCTGTGAAGACGAAGGGGTTGGGAGGGGGAGAGGACAGATGAAGGCCACCACAGTGAGGGGGGAGTGGGGCAGAGGCTGGGGTGAATGGGGCCCAGGGGCAGAGTCAGGCCGGCTCCTCCAGGGGTATGAGGGCCCCTGTTGCTGCGTGTTCTCTGGGGGAGGCACAAGAGGCATGTGCCTCTTGGATTTGTGTGTAGGGTGGAGGTGGGCTGCTGCTGTGGACTCGGGCTTTGTGGCCTGCTGCCTTGGGAGCTGTGTGACGCCATGTATCTACCAGTGCCAGGTGGGCAGCCTGGCAGTGGCAGGCACATGGCATCATGCAGCTCTCAAGGCAACAGCAGCAGGGTGCAGGGCCTGAGCCTGCAAAGGCAGCCTGTCTTCACACTGTCCTCCCACATCCCTAGACAAGCTGCCCGGGCTCTGCTTGTCCCACAACCTGTCCCAGGGCCCCATTCACACCAGCCCCTGCCTCTGCCCTCTCCCTTCCTCAGTGTGGGGGCCTCAACGTGGGCAGTCTGTGTCTGTGTGTTCAGCCATGCCCCCCCCCCCATAATATTTTCTCCCTTTGTCTGTTCCCCTTGGATGTCTCCCTGAAAACCTGCTCAGTAGTGAGGTGTCAGGGAGCCCTGCCTGGAATCTGGTTTCCACAGCAGTTATCGCAGCAGCAATACTGGAGCTGTTTCCCCTGCGACTTTCCTTGACCTGGTCCTGCCACTGAGCTGATCACACAGTTGCCCTCTGTTTGTTTTGCCCCCACTTTGCAGTGCCACTGCAGCTACCAGGTTTTCGCTAGTGCTCTGACAGGTGTGGTGAGAAGGCCCACCCTTGTTGCTAAAACACTGTGAGAAGGAGCCCATGGCAACCGCTTATGAATGCTAATGCATCAACTGCTGATGGGTTAAAAGACTGCCTGATCAGCAGTTGCCCCTGTGGTGGCTGACCTGGCTGGAGCTGGTTTCCTCGCTGGCAGGTTTTTGTGGAGTCAAGGGGGAAAAAAGGAGGCTCTGACTGCGCCCTAGCTGGGGAGCTCCCTTATGTGGCAACTTTGTAGCTCTCTAGCTAGCGGGCTCTAATGCCTTTATAGCACTGCATTTTTGTAATGCAGCCAAGTGCTGAAAGACTTGGTAGCCCTACAAATGAGCATCTCTCCGTACCTTATCATAAGATACTACTTTGTAAGGGGAATGTGGTTTATCGTGATGTTATATCCTATTTGGATACTACTGGACAGAGGACTTGTGTGTTGCTTGGTGCAAACAATAGAATAAAAGCCTATAATTGATCGCGAGCATTCGGTTCAGACCATTCTGATTCTGAAGTAACTGGAGGTGTGCTAGATAATCATAAATTCTAATAATATTCTCTTAGAGTTATTGAACACTATGTATAAATAAAAATATCATCTTTATCTAGAAAACTATGTTCGAGTCAGTGAAATTTTTCTGAAAATTGGCCTCATTATAATACTTTATGATGTTTGATTTTTTTCCCCATCGCTTCTTAAATAATTTGCCAGTAATTTTTGCATTGAAGGATAAATTCATTACTAGAACTGATTTAATTTATTTGGGAAAGGGGAGAATGGAATAATATTACTTTTATATTTGTTTTAGCTTAGGTTAGCTTTATATTTATCTTGCCTTTATAGTAGGACACAGGGCTGTGGGTTTTTTAATTTCTGAGGAACAGAGTCCTACAGTAAAGTTCTTTGCACTGGCTTACAGTTACTGCAGAACTTTAACAACGCTTTTCTATGTTATAATTTTTGGTTAGTACATGTGGGTAGAGAGAAATAAACTGGAAATCCTGTCTCTGTGGGTTGGAATCTAGTGTAGTTTTTGAAGGAAAACAAAATATTTTAGTACACACTTGCCAATTATGCTTTTAAATGGACTTTCTATAGGGTGCAACTTCTGCAGTGAAAATAATGCAGAGCTTCTAAAATAATTCCCATGCTGCTGATGTACATGCTATAGTTAACTTGCATTTAGTTTTATAAGCTGCTTATGGTAAGATCAGTATGCTGGCCTAAGACAAAATCAGTAAAATGGAATCTCCATATTTGCAAAAAAAATAGCTTTTTGGTATTTCTGACTGTTTGGTGCACAGAGCATTTAATTTAAGTTTTCAGTATTGGTTTTCTCTAAAGTCTTATGCTCTATCAAATGTATTGCTAAATTACTTCCATTTTTTTTTTTTCAGGTTTCTATCTGTTGCAGTAGAAACCTAATTATTTTTTTTCAGACTGTCTAATAGATTTATTTTCCTCATTTTTTTTTTTTTTACTAAGATGTAGATGCACCTAAGTAGATTTAATTACCATTTATCTGTAGTAATTAATTTGGAAAAGATTTCAGAATATAGGAGTTCCTGAAGATTTTCACTTAAAATCAGCCCATTTTAATTTTTTTTAAACCGAGGGAGAGGGAGAGGGAGAGGGAGAGGGAGAGGGAG
>JAGPOW010001296.1:13718388-13731741 GCA_030014935.1 Caiman crocodilus | reverse complement strand
CACTCACACAGTTCAACTGACCACCCCCCAATTTTACATACTTTTTGGGGGGGGGGGGGTCGTGGCATATTCGCATCTTGGTGCATAAGGAGTTGAGCTCTTCTAATAACATTTATAGGATTTATTTGTACAAGTCACCACGCATCCGTATGAGAATAAACTTCAAAGTCTTCTGTTTATGCTTGATGTCTTGTATTGTTGCTAGGATGCTCATAGTGTAGCTAAGATTGTGTCAAGCCCTCTATTTTCAGAGGTTTAATTCTGTGAGAAAGTTCCCTTGAGGTGAAAACTTGGTGGTTTTCAGTCTTGGAAAGTTTTTCCTTCACCCTTTACTCCTCTTTCTAAGTTTCAGTAAAATTCTTCAGGATGCCTTTCCAAATATTTGAGTCAGTTTGGTAGTTCTGAGGCTTTTTATTTAAAAATAAAATAAAAAAAAAACAGTATTAGAAATGTAAGCTTTTTAATTGTTAATCTAAAAGGTTGGTTCTCGGGTTGGAGTGTTGTAACCATAGTAGTCCAGGCCATAGATGAGACCAGCTTTTTTTTCCTGATATCTTTTATTGGACCAGTTGTTTAGTTAGGAGAGATGTTGGGAGCTTTCTGGCACAAAGCACCCATCTCTGCATGCCTGTGACCCAAAGGAGGGTACTTGACGCTCAATAACTTGAACAACATTTATCCTAACTATGCAGTTGTTTCAATAATAGATGTCCGGGAAAACCTTTGCCTCTCATAAAATGTTGGTGACTTTTGTTATTTTTTATAATTAACTACAGTTTAAAAATACTAACAGCTTTATTACATCAATGCACTGAACTTTGTGGGAGAACCTTTTTGTATGGAGAAGTCTTGTATACTTGTTTTTTGCTCAGACTGGACTGAAGATACTAAAGTTATCCACAGCTTCACTTCTAAGCACTAATATTGCACATATTATATCTCACTGGTTGGAACTTTCAGAGACGAGAAGAAAATTTATTTTCACACATTCCATTATAGTTAATGAACTAAATCTTTGTGCTGCTTTAAAAATACCAATTAGAGTCTTAGCAAAAAAAATTACATATAGTGCTTGATGAGACCATTCCCTTTAAGTGGCAGCTGATGACTGTTCTTGCACCCTGGGACCCAGGTGCAGCCATGCTGTATACAGCAGCACAGGTAACCTGCCTGTGTCCTCAACCTAGCTTGGCATCTCCAGTGGTCCATCCTGCTCAGCTCCTTGGCTGGGCGGTCCATCCTGCTATCTTGATGGGCAGTCCATCCCACCCAGCTCCTCGGCTGCAGTTTCCACCAGCAGCTTGGGGAGGCCTGGCCAGCACCTGCCGCACTAGCTGTGTAGTCCCAGGGTCAGCCAAGAGGTGCAGCTGGCCATGACCACTGGCTGCCAGAAGCACTAGCTCCTCCCTTGGAACTGGGCTGCTGCATCTTGCATTCCGAGGACACTGGACCCAGCCACATACCATTGCTGACTGGTAGGACTTTGCTGAGCTGCCAGACATGCTAGGCCTGGCCACATGGTAAGTCCTGCACTAGGGGAGGGCTGTCCCCACCCCTGTCCCTGCTTCTCATTCCTGGCTGGCCTGGCTGCACTCCTTGCCCCGGGTTCCCTCTCACAGCATGCTGAGAGGTGGGGCACAGTGCAGAACTTAGAGTGGCCCATGCCACTGCAGCTAGACAGACAGGATTCTCATACACCAAGGAACGCATCTGTATCAGTGGCGATGTCCTCCTCCACAGTGGGGGGCAAGGACATGTAGCATAGCCACAGGTAGCACTACAGGTGGGGGTGGAAGTTGCAGGGCAGCCTGGACTTGCCCCCCACCCCATTGTAGCCCATGGTCTCATACTGGATGTTCAGGTGTGCCTGGGTCACCATGTAGACCAACAGAAGAGCTGGATGCCCCTTGGTCCATGAAAAAGCAGCTCATTGCATGCCACCTGGGGCACACTTGGGGTACAGCGCTGGTGCGGTGGAGGGCTGGCCCTTAGTGGGAAGGGCAAGGGCTTGGGCAGTACCGTTTCCCAGTTGTCTGGGAGCCCTTTGCCCCTCCAGCCCAGGCTCCAGGGGCTGGGCAGCAGCATAACATAGCAATTGACCTACAGGAGGGTCTGGAGCCATGACAGCAGGTGCTACAAGGAGCCTGGCCAGTCGTGCCCTGGGAACAGGGCACGGGAGGAAGGCTGCCTATGGGTCAGCACCCAGTAGCCCACCAGCCCCAGGGGAGTGTGTAGGGATAGGGGCTCAGCTAACGCCTACTTGGGCCCGGGCTTGGGCCTGCCCACCCACTATCCCTGGGCACCTGTGCACGGCCACCCCCAGTCTGAGGCTGGGCAACGCATAGCCCCTGGTACAGAGCATCTTATCTCTGAAATGTTGCAAAACCTCAAAAAAGATTGTTTGATGGTTCTGCAGGTTCTGCAGCTGGATGTTGGAGAGGGGCCACACTTAGCAGTGGGCATGTGACCGCAGAATTGCCGCTTTCCGCAGCCAAGATGCTGTGGATGCACTGGCTCTGACAGAGGTGCACAATGGACTGCACTGGCCTCCTGCAGTGTCTGGTGTTGGTGTTGGAGGACCATGCACAGGATACGTGGACCTGGCGGGCGGAGGATGTCACCTATGAGGATGCAAGGGACCAGTGTGAAGAGGCATGGCACCAGCATGAGGAGGAGTGGTACTGGGAGTTTCGGGCTAAGCTCCTGCTCCTGGAGCGCAAGCGGCTTGTGTTGGGTAGTTCAGGCCACAAATGACAACGGCTGGGTGCTAGACGCTGTTTTGGCCCTGGTGGCTGCCCTTTTTGTCATAACAGGCCCTATAACAGGCCCTGCCTTTGTGCCCTGTAACAGGCCCCTGCCTGGGCCTGGGAGGAGGTCCAGCTGCCAGGAGCCCATGACATGGCCCCCATCTTGGGTGTTCCTCCACCCAGCCCCCCTGTCTGGGATCAGGCCTACTGCTTACCCTGGCTCTATGTAGGTATGGAGCCAGAGTTACCTGCAGTGGCACAAGAATGGTGTGTTGGCCCTGCTGGGCCTGGATTCTGCCTGCCAGAGGGAAAGCTGCCTGTGCTCGGGGAGCACCGCCTGACATTGCCGCTGGGTGAGCCCTCCGGCTGCACTTTCTGCAGTACTGAAGTGCTGGCTGCCTGTCCTTGGGCTCTGTCCCCTTGGTGCCCCCATCCCAGGATGGCCCACAAAGGACATTGTATATAGTTTTCACAAGGAAGAAAGTTTTTTGTTGACGGGTGGGTTGGGTGGTGGAGGGCAGAGGGGGACTCCGTTTGTTGATGGGGAAGGAGAGCCTTTTGTTGGGGAGGGAGAAGGATGGGGAGTCTGTTTGTTGAGGGACAAGGGGCTCTTTTTGTTGGGGAGATAGGGTAGAGGGGTGCTCTGATTGTTCTGATGGAAATAACTTGTTCTTGTGAGATGTATGTGCAGTAGGCATGGTGTTACGGGTGGGTAGGATTTGGGGGGTGTGTCCAGCGGTGCTGGCAGGCTAAAGTGGGGAGTGCAAGAGGAGGTGATGGGCAGGGCCTCCTGCAGCTGGTGCTGTGCTCCCTGCTGGCAGGTGTGCAACTATCCTGTGGCCAGTGCCACTGCAAGTGATGCTTCTGCTGCCAGACCTCTTCTGCCTGCTGAGGCATCTTCTGCCCGCTGTGCTGCCTCTTCCCAGGTCTCATGGAAGAGCTTCGCATGGGCCTTGCAGATGTTATGTAGCATACAGGCTATGACCATGACCTGGGGGGGGATGGTCACCAGTGAACTTGAGGTGGGTGATGAGGGAACGCCAGCAGCCCTTGAGCCAGCTGAAAGTGCACCCCATGAGGGTGTAGGTCTGGCCCAGGCAGCAGTTAAAGTGGGCCTGATGCACCAGGTGACTGGTGTAGAATTGCATCATCCAGAGGAGGAATGGGTAGGTAGGGTCCCTGATAGGGAGTGGTGGGACTATGATGGTGCCCAGCTGCAGGTTTCATAGAGTTCATAGATTTCATAGACATTAGGACTGGAAGGGACCTCACAAGATCATTGGATCCAGCCCCCTAACCAAAGGGCAGGAAGTCAGCTGGGGTCAGATGACCCCAGCAAGATAAGCATCCAGGTGTTTTTTTGAAGGTATCCAAAGTAGGTGATTGTACTACTTCTGGGGGGAGACTATTCCAGACTCTGGAGACTCTGATGGTAAAAAAGTTTTTCCTTATGTCCAGTCTAAAACAGTCTTCAAGCAATTTGTGACTCTTAGAACTTGTCTTCCCATGGGGTGCCCTGATGAACAGATGTTGCCCCACTCCTGATGCATATGCCTTACATACCTATAGGCCACCACCAAGTTCCCCCCATAATTCTCTTCTCCAGGCTGAAGCGTCCCATGCCTCTCATCCTCTCCTCATAAGATCTGGCATCTCCAGTGTAAAGTACCACCTCTTTGCCAGTCCTGTCAGGCCAGAGTTGTGAAACACGTAGGCATTGTGGGTGCTGCCCATCCAGCCAGCACTTACATGGCTGAATGGGCCACAGTGGTCCACAATGGGCTGCAGAACCATAGAGTAGGGTGGGCAGGTGATGGAGATTAGGGTCGTCTCCCTGGTACACTGGGGGAATCCCAGGGCATGGAACCAGAGGGTTGTGGATGCAAAGCCACCGGGCTTTAAGATCCAAGCACATCCTGGAGGGTGCAGCACACCTCCAGGGAAGCCTCCCTGGCAGTGGCCTTGCCTAAGCCGAACAGGTGTGCAAAATACTGGAGGCTGGTGAGCTGGCCATTTTCAGCAGGGCAAGGGCCATCTGGGTGTCCGCGTGTAAGGCCAGGCATATGCTGGTGTCCTGCCACTTCAGGTGGGGCCGTAGCTGCTGGAAGATATCCCAGAACGTGGCCCAGGTCAGTCAGAACATGTCTAGCCACTGCTTGTTGTCCCGTGTGTGCTGGGCAACGTGCTGCCACCAGTCCTGGCTGGCACAGTTCTGGCAGTGGCATTCTGGAGCCTCTGGTCAGTGTCCCTATTGGTGGGAGCTGTGTAGTGGCAGTGACAACCGTGGGACATAATGGCAGGTGGCCAGGCAGGTGGTTGCTATACCTGGGGATCTTGGCAGGGTGAGATGGTCATGGGCCAGCTGTTGGTCAGCATAGCGGGCCAACCTCGTCAGAGCGGAGGCCAGCAGAAGTCTGGGGCATTGGCCATTGCTGCCAGGGGCCAGTGCTGGAGCAGCCATAGTGCAGGGAGTCAGAATGGCCGAGGAGAGAGCTGTCACATGCTACCCCTGTACTTGGCACGCTGCTCCTGAGTAAGGAAGAGGCTGGCCAGAGAGTAGTGAGTGGGGCTGGCTTTTAAGGCAGGTTACCAGGTGCTGGCAGCTGCAGCCGGAGCCAAATGCTCCCTCCGGTGGTGGCAGGGGCCTGTTGCAGAGCTGCAGAAAATGGTGCAAGAAGCAGCAAATCTTTTTCCTGATCCTCGTATGTGTCGATGCCTGCCTGAAAGTGCTTGCACTAGCATAGCTTACACCACAGTAAATTTAGGCCATATCAAATCCATGTGTGGATGCGCTGACTGTCATCCAAACTATCTTCCACTTTCACATTCTTGACCAATTTCTCCCTGTTTGTGAGCAGCAAGTCAGGAAGATTTTGTTCCCTCGGTGGTCTATCTGTATCAAAAAAGTTAGCCCCAACACACTCCAAGAATTTGCTAGACTGCTTGTACTTTGTTCTGCTTCTCTCTCGGCAGATGTCATAATAAATAAATTCCTTTATAAAAACTCGTTCCTTTGATTTTGGAAACTTCTGTCAGTTGATACAAGAAGGTCTTGTCCATCTCTTTCATCTGTTTTGGTAATGTGCAGCTGATGCCCACCAAGACATCCATTGTTCTCCTCTCTGACCTTTACCCGGAGAATTTCAATAAGCCCACCTTCCTTTTTGTGCTGTACCTCAGAGCACATGTACATGACCTTTTTATATAGGGCAACATAGCCTTCTTTTCCCTACCTGTCTTTCCTAACCAGGGTATACCCATCCATGACGCTACTCTAGTTGTGCAAACTGTCCCACCATGACTGTAATCCCAAAGACATCATAGTTCTTCGATTGTACTAGGACCACTGATTCTTCCTGTTTGTTCCCCTACTTCTTGCACTAACACATCAGGTGCCTAACATTGTTTTATCTTCTCCCTGAGAACATTGTTAAGGCTTTTGTCAGGCTTTATCCAGGTCACCTGGTTCTTTACTTACCTTTGGGCTTTTGTGTCCATGCTGCAGTGAGCCTAGTTTGAAGCCCTCCTCACTAGGCTAACAAACCTACATATGGTGATTCTCTTCCTTGTCTTTGTCAGATGGACCCCATCTCTTCTCTGTGGTCCAAGAAGCCAAATCCCTGGTGACATCATCATCTAAGCAACCACGTGTTGGATCTACAGGATGCATTGCTCTTAGCTGGGCCTTCACCCTTCACTGGAAGGATCAGTGAGAACTTCACCTGGGCTCTCCCCTTCACACTTGAATCCAGAGCCATGTAGTCTCATTTGATCTGCTCTGGGTCACTGTATTGAGCATTTTGTGCAGATGGCCCTCTTATCTTAGAAACATCCAAATGCCAAACTGACTCTGGATGGATGCTGGGAAACACTAACACTTTTAAGAGGAGGACTGTCTCTTGTTTTGAATTCCCAAAGATAGATTATGCTGGTGCAGTCTGCACAAAGTCTACTTCCACTCATCGGAAAGTCAGCTTTTGTTTTTAAGTGAGCCTGTCTTCAGAAAATTGGGGAGATTGAATACTCTTATGATGAGTTTAACTTTGAAGACAGCAATGGCCACTTTTACTGTAGGATTGGTAGAACAGTCCTCTTGTGATGGATGGATGAATGAATGATAAGACACCGCATCCCACAAAAGCTAGAAGAAAACTATTCAGATATTTTTGGTTTTTACCACTGTTAGTAACTATTAGTAACATAATGCTACCGACCGGTGCAAAATGCATTGAACTGGCTAGAAACTGAAGTTTGGTTATGCTTAGGTAGTGTAAGTGTCTCTGTCAAGATTAGTCTTCTATGCCCTAGTTTTCCAAAGGATAAGCTATTTATACTAGTGCATCTTCCTCAAACTTTTTGGAAAACTTGTTTCATCCTCGATCTGAAATGGGTTAAAAAGGGTACAGAAAATTCTGTAAATGTGGCCTTTAAAATATTTTAGGAATTAGTGAATTCTTTCTATATTTTAGTTACAAGAAGCATAGGAATACAAAGCTTAACTCGCCCATAAATTTGGACTTAGGAGTAGTGCTTCCATAGTATTGATGAGAAATATTTTCATATATATTTACCATATTGGTTGTGATGATTGAAGCACTAGAAGAGAGAGAATTTTAATAAAATACTGGCTCATTTCAACCAACAGCAACCTACATTAAATGAAAACTTAACTTCTACAGAAATTGAGGGCTTTAGATCCTTCAGAAAAATCTGCTGTTTGATACTGAGATGTTGGGGGTATGATCTTCTTGAGTCCTGTAGTAAATGATTGTCTGCGGAATGATTGTGTTTTGTAAGTAGACTGGATTAGGTCACTTGTAGTTTTTGTAAATTTGTAATTTGAGAGCAGCGGCTTGTCTAAATCTGCAGTTATTTGGTCTGCAGTAACAGACATTTTATAGCCCACATCCAGTCACAATTGAGACAGGGAAGCTTGCCAGCAATTAGTTACTTCTTTGTAATTAAGGAGCCACAAATAACATTCCTTTTGGTGTGTTCAGAGTCAAACTTTCGTAGCACTTTTAGAGTACATGAATTCAAAAAGAAAACAGCCTGACAATATAGTTAGTTTTAGTTAAGCGGATGAGAAGCTCTGAATTTTCATCCTATAGATAAGCACTTCCATAACACCAAAGTGGAAAAAAAAATCTTTGTTTTTTTCAGTACAGTTGTTAAGTAGCAGAGTAAAAATACATTCATATCTTTTTTTTAAACAATGCTTGTAACATGGTTGGAGTTGGAAAAGATTTTTAACTAGTGAAAGGCCTGATTTTTTTTTTTTTATTTTGTCTAAACAGCTCATGGTCAATATGTGCCCAGTTTAGATGGGAATATCTAGTTAGTTTCTGATATGAAAAATGCCTTTTTCTGACAACAGTTTATGCATATTACTGCAGTTTATGCAGATTATTTTTATTGCATTGCCAAGGACAAAAGAAGTAATCATTCATTGAGCTTCTTACATATTTATAGAAACACCGCTTCTTCATAATGACCTTTTTTGATTTGCCTATTTCTTTTAACTTTTAGTCTCTCTCCTCTGAACTTGTTAATTTCCCTTGTATGATTTTTCCTTGCAAACAACTTGTCCCCTAGTAAAATATGCACCTTGTTTTTTGGAAGGCATAGTGTAAGAGAAAAAGATATTTCCAGAGTCATAGCTGACCGTGTGGCATAGAGTAAGTCCTTCTGGGAACATAGCAGCGTTTTTCTTATATGACAGGAAGTTCCTGCTGACTCACCCAGACTGTCTCTTAGGATGCCACATCTTTCTGGGCACACTGTAGTCCAAGGAGGACTGACTTGATGTCACACAAGGTTAGGCCCCAGACCCTTGCAAGGGCAGTAGCAAAACTGTTAGTTCTTTACTGTAAGTAGCCTTTTATATAAAGTAAATAAAATGTTGTTTCCACATCACAAGCCTTATCAAGGTACTGCTGGCAGCTTACTTGATGATGCTTCAGGCGCAAGCTGCAATACTCGGGTAAATACCCTATGAGAGAGTAGACACAAGACTCCTGTCATCTTGGCAGTTTCATGGTATGTACTTGTGGCGTGTGCTTTTTTTTTTTCCAGCGAAGGAAACAACTTACCCTCTTAAAACACGCACCATATTGGGGGGGGAGGGGGGTGCATTTTATATGTGAGAAAATATGAGATTTTTCCAGTTTGTCCAGACTTATTTTTTAAATACAGTGCTGAAAGCAGAGCAAACTACTCCAATTGAGATCTAAACAATGCTAAGACGTGGAGAATAAAATGCTTAACACAGTTATTATGCTGGGGTCCATGTACTGTCATTAGTCCACAAAGCACTTTGAGTGATCTGTAGAGAGCTTGATGATCAGGTGGTGCTTTTTCCCTTATTTCCTGCTACTCCATCATGTTAGACAGCCAAACTATGTGGTGTTTGTTTTTTCTACTATTAGAATGAATGTTCCAGATAAGCAATTGCTATTATTGCCACAAGGGTGCGATGTGATGGTGGACTAAATGCAAATGAGACTAGAGGGAGAAGCTCACAAGATGCAAGTTTTTTGTTCATTTTTAGTTGAACTTTAAGTTAACAAAATTAAGTTACTGAACGCACTAAAGTATTTTAATGCACCATTAGGTTGTTAATAGAATTTTTATATATCAAGCAGGTCAACAAAAAGAAAAGATTAAAAAGTAATTTTAGTTTATCTTGTGTATTATTTTACTGTTGTTTTGGCCTTACTATTGACAAGCGAATCACATTCATTTACGTACATAACAAATTTGAGAACTTTATGTAGCTCAGTATATCTGATCCTTTATTTTTGGACACATGTTAATGATGCATGATGATATTGCAGTGTCATAAATAGGTTTTGATGCTCTTTTCTTCAGCAGTGGGTTCTTGTCTGAATATTTTCCATTTAATTTTACACAATATTTTTGTACCAAGGAAATGACAAAAAATAGTCTGTGGGTTTTTTGTTTCTTTGGTCAAGGAACAAATGAAAATTATCTAGTTTTGTTTTTTTTTTTAGTATTAAATTGACTCCAATTATTGTTAGCCATGACAGCGCTGATCATCTGACATTCTCTGAAAACTGGATATTTCTAAATGTCAATGCCTGCTGAGAGGGAGATGTCTAGTGCAAGCATGATTTCCTCTATGGCTAATGCTTTTCAGCAGCAGGTCTGAATTTGTGTGCCAGCTTCTAATTTTGGCGAAAGTTATGTTTTTATGTTCTAATTCATTAAGTTTTCCTCTAAACCTCCTGTGTCTATTTACCTCTGCTTATGTCCTTTCTTGTTACTGAAATCCTTTTCCGGCCAATGATTTAATTGAACTAGGAATTCATTTTACAAATTTCTTAACTCTTTGATGCATACATTCACATTTGTTGTCTCATCTTTATCCTTAATCAGACACAAAGAGGGACTTTGCGAATATATTACTCGTTTAATTCTTTTGTGAACTGCCATGCATGGCTTGATATACCTTTGTCAACAGGGTAACTTGTTCTGCACTTTTTTGAAAAGGAACAAGGGAGTTTTAGCTAAAAATATATCAAAATGCCACAGAAGTCATGGCTGCAACTCAAAAATGCTGATCAGTTTTGAAAATCTAAATCAACCCCCTCCATGAATCCTACGGAAGAACTTCTGTGGTAGGAGAAAGATTTCCAGAAATTTACCACAGTCTTGTTCTAAGTTGGAGTTTATGCTGATGTTGCCAGAAAACTAAGAAGAGATGGGAAAAGCAGGAAACATTATTGAATTCAGCCACATTGCCAATTTGGAAAAGCAACTCTAAATGTAAAAATGTTTTTTCCATTTCTGGCTTATGTGTACAATGCTTCAGAGCACAGGGTAGATATAAATTTTACTTCAAAAAGGCACTATTCTTTTTATAATTTTATGATAAAATTCACCAGATCTTATCAACAGAGGCAATTTTTCACGTTGGAAGAATGTGTTGGTCTGTGATAAAATGTATAGAATTGTACGTGGTTTTGTGATGGTGATTGTTAGTCCAATACTCAAGTGACTAGCTCAGCTGGCAGCCTTCAGTACTGTGTGGATGGTGGATTAATTTGCTGTGGACTTGCTGCTGAGCCTAGTAACAAAAGGCAGAACCACTTTTAAGATGGCTCTGCTAACTTTTACTGAATAGATAGCTGTTAGAGAATAGATCTGGACAGCTCTAAACCTTCACTTCTAGGGCTCTCCATTCTTGTGTCCCACAGGATTCAGTCTTATCACTGATATTGTTCACCATAAAGGAGACTTAAGAAATAGTTGCTTCCTTCATCTGTTGCTGTTTGTTGCACTCATTTCTCTTAAATACAGAGCCTGTCATAGTTGATCATCCCTTTGTCTCCTCAAAGCTTGACTGCTATAACATATTCTACCTGAGAATATTTCTGAAGTCTGCTTAAAATATTCTGCTATGCAGACTGATATACCCAGCCACTGATTGCTAAGAGCTTTGAATTTTTTATCAGTATTATTGTATGTTGTTTTCTAGGTGCCAACTAGGGGAATGGATGATGATGATTTTGGAGGTTTTGAGGTATGTCATATTTTGATGTTTGTTGAAAAAAAAAATAAGATTAAAAAAATGTTTTGAAAGCGCATAATTTGAGAGGATTGATAGAGATTATAATTAGTAATAGTACAGTTGTTAAAACGAAATTGGACCGATTTGTCAAGGTTAAAGCAGAATCTACCACACGTATATTTAATAATTGGAGGGGGGCGGGATTTTTTCTGGGTAAGTCAGAAATTGGGTTTGCTCAGCAGCTACAGAAATCAGGCCACTCCACTTAATGCCTATATTTCAATATCTAAGATTAGATAGTCATATTTGAAAAGTGTGGAGTAGGTTTTAATATGATTTCTGATTACTTCTGTTGCCTAATAAGTGTAATATACTCCTTTCTGTGCATCATATGGCTTGTTTTTAATTTAAAATTGTGAAAATGTAAGATTTTAAAATACTTGCTCAGTTAGGGATTGGAATTTCTTTTGAAGCCATTTATATGTGAATTTCTTTCCTTTCTTGTTTTTGTGTTTTAACTAGTAACATAAAGTAGTGGATGCTCGTTAGAGCAGGACAGATACTACAGAAAAAAAAATGTTATTTTTCTTTTAGTAACACTAACGGGATGCAATGTAGAGCACTGATAATGAAATACATTTGAAAAATCTGTCCTAGTGATAAACATGGTCATTAGAAAGTACCTGCTGGAAAGCCTGGGTCTAAAACTCTTAAAATATTTTCCATATTTTTAGGCAGCAGAAACCTTTGAAGGTGGAGACGGTGAAACACAGACTACATCTCCTGCTATTCCTTGGGCAGCATTTCCCACAGGTATTAGTAATGACTAATCCAAGTTCATCTCTTTTGCAGATGACTTCCCCTGCTCTCAGGCATTTTCAGTAAAGCAGCGGTTGCTGCTTTGGTAATAGCGTAAACCTGGCATGTTGGTATGATTCTCTGTTCTGTAATTGTTTTGGCATATAGCACAAATATTCTTCAGGAATGAGAGTGAGAAAGAAGACAAAAATGGTTTTTCAATTGTTCACAAACTGTGTGGAATTTCATGGGACAAAGGAAAAACATTTCTCTAGCTTGAGGGCATTCCCCCACATGTACATCAATGGTCTGCTGTAAACAATAAAAGGTTAGACCTCTTCCTTAAGAGATCACAAGAATTCTGTATTACGATTGCTAGTTGCTTTCCCTGTCATAGAAATGTATATGTATAAATAAATTCTTACTTGTGCATGTATATGCACCAGTGAGTTATCACAGGGCATTCCAGGTTAGTGGCAGTAAATCTTTATTCCACAGAACATTATGTAAAATGTCTCATGTTTTAGAAAATACTAAACATTTTCTTGGATATTATATTGTATTATTTTAGTTATAAAGTTAGATTTCCTTAGCACCTTAATCTCTGCTACGCAGAGTTCTAAGGGAAGAAAACAGAACATGTATTTGAAGCTTTCAAAAAAGTGTCTTAAAATATCTTTTCTGTAAATGTCATTTCTGTAATATAGAATCTCCAAAGTTATTTCAGGGCTAGAAATAAAGGCTGCCTTTGGAAAACCTAAACAATCTCTCCTTTGCAATAATGTAATGTAATATAATATAATATAGTCTTGTAGTGGTACAAGATATGTACCTTAAACTTGCTCTAACCTCTAATTTTAGACCAGTGGAATTGGGAGAAAATGACACTTTTTACTCCAAAAAGGAAACTGTTCTATTTCAGTATGATTTTAAAATTTAGATAAGGAAGTGAATGAAATTGTTCATAGCTTGTCTAGACAGAGAAGTATTAATGTACAGCAGGAGTTTCCAAACTGTGGTATACATGTACCCCTGGAGGTTAAACAGGAAGAATTGTATAATGGCAAATTTAACTTTCATTATAGTAATAATTGGCATTTAAGGGGTTAAAATACAAAACATGCTGGTAGGAGTACATGGGTAGCTGGTAAATCTGGAAGAGGGTACTCGGTAAGGAAAAGTTTGGGAACCTTTGTTGTACACCAATCTCAGATATGAATTTACAGTACGTTACTTGGTCTGTTAACTCCCCACGTGGATACTTGTATTGTGTAT
>JAGPOW010001296.1:13678346-13690915 GCA_030014935.1 Caiman crocodilus | reverse complement strand
TGGCTTGCTTGCTTCTTCCCACCACCACCGGATCAGCCCTGCAGGTGGCAACAACAGAAGGGGGAAGGGGCGGGTCAAGACCAGCGCTGGTGGCCTCTCCACCACATGGCATCCAGGCTGCTTTCCCCCCATGCTGCTGCTGCTATCACCTTCAAGGAGAACGGGTGGGTGGAGGAGCGAGTTCGCAATCCCCCATCATTGCCACCTGCAGGGAGCAGAGTAGTGTTCTGTCCGCTCTATTGCCATTGCTTCCAGGGAGCTGGCCTCACCCCCTCCACTCTGTCCCTGTGTCCAGGCCATCGTGGCAGCGTGCTGTTACCTGTCCGAATGCTTCTTTGCACTCTGATAGGCTGTTTGCCAGTCGATCAGAGCGCGAATAAAGTGCGACAGACAGACAGATTAAGGCTTTTATAACATTAGAATTGGTAGAATAATGGTCGTAACAATCATGAATTAACATACATGATTTGCTGTGCATTCAAGTAAAATTGTCTTACATGAGCCACCTGACAGAAAAGATTAGTGGAAAATTATATTCCATGGAGAATATATTAAGTGTATGATTTCACATGTTATACAGTGACTCTGATTAGTCTTTTAAATTGTTATTGGATTGGAATGGAGTTGAATAACTGCAAAGTAAGAGCATTGTAAAATACACATTTCATAAAAAGAAAAGTAATTAATTGTGTGGTGGTTGAACAACAGCATAAAAACACTTCCATCTCAAGTCTTTGTATCAGATATATGCTCAAAGCCCTTCATAAATTAAAGAAACTTTATTTTTTATTTAAATAAAATCTTCAGTCTGTGCCCCTGAAATGCACAAATAAAAATAATAGTAACATCTTAATGCTGTTTAGTTGGGACCCAGTGGGCACATCTACATGTAGTACTGCACAGTCCCGGTGGTGCATGGTTATTTTAGATGCTATTTCGCCATAGTGACGAGCTACACTGATGTAGCATCGGCATCGCAGTTTGTGCCTAGTGATGCTCTCGCCATAGCGATGATCTACATCACTGTATCTCATCATTACAGCGATGTAGCATCTTGTGTAGACGCAGCCAGTTAGCTTTGTTTTTGTTGTTCTTGGTAACTGTAAAGGGCTACTGCATTGCTCCTTCATCTATTTAAAGGTTGCAAAAATAAAATGCATCCTGTATCAGGTAGCAATTAATTCTTGACTGCTATCTTTCTAGTTTCACAGTAATTATATTTTTCCCTACATACATAGACAACCATTCTGCTTCTGATGAGGGCTATTTTCATAAGAGATACTTGGTTAATATGGATCAGTTTGCTAACACATTTTTAAAATGAATTTTGCTTAAAATCCTTTCTGACATACAAGTCAATATTATGTATTGCCTGTAATGTTGTTAACCATATTGTTTGTTCAGCCAGACATTAGAAGTATTAGACTTAATTAAATGATAGCTTTACTTGGCTCACTACATATTAATTAAGTACATGGTAAGTGTTTAACTAAAAGATAAACTGCTGTGACTAACACGTATTGAAGTGTCTGTCCTCCTTGAGCGTGTTACATGTCTACGGTCTTCAAGAATGCCAAATTAAAGGGTCATAGCCTTTAGTTTGCTTTGAAGAAAGGCTCTTGTACTTCCTCTTGTTGTCTTCAGGGTATAGTCTGAATCAAATCAGAAGAAAAATGAGTCATTCTTCTAGGAGCTGACAGTTAAAATAACTTTTATGTAACTTGAATATTGGACTCCTCCTGTTAGTACAGCTTTTCATGCCAATTCCTTTTGTCTTCCTTTTTGGCTTCTGTAGCACTAAGGTCAACACCTGTGGCCACACACTGAGTAAACTTGGCAACTATGGAGTACAGATGTCCAACTTGCTAACAATTCTTTTTCCAGCAGAAACAGCTGGTTATTAGACTGTTGTCTTGGATGGCTTAAGAGCAGACTGTGTTGATGACTGGAATGGTCTTGAGAACTCTCAGGATAAGTCTTTAAATGATTTGATCCTGACTTTCCTAGCACTAGCTCACATTTATTTGCCTTCTCTTGTAAGAAGTTAGTTTGTGAAGAGTATTATGTTCAAATATAGAACAAATATAGTATGATACAAATACTTCATCCAGTTCTTGTCCAGGATTATGCATGTGAAAACACAGTTTCAGATGATTTAATATTTGTTTGATAAATGTAAGTATGGTATTGAAACTGACCACCCATATGTTGTTGAGCAGGTTCTGTTCATCCTAGGTAATACAGTTATTCCCAGTTTTTTATGTGCTCTTTATAGGGAAAAAGAGTTTATTCAGCCCGTGTGATATAAAGATTTGTGAAGTGGAGTGGAATACTATGAATGAAAAAAAGAGGTTTTTCTAGTTTGGAAGTAGCTACAGATTCAAAATGCAGACCAAATCTTAAAGCAGTGTACAGTTACAGGTGTGTGTGTGTGTTTTGTACAGTTCAGACAAGTAGATTTTTCATTTACTGGCAGAAGCTAACTGTACTCAGATCTGAAAATGGATTTGGGCAAGTTGTTTTTGTCTAATCTCTGAGGTTCTCTGGCTTTTCAGATCGTATCTGGGAGAAAATACATTCAAAGGTCTGACTCTGGGAACTGTGACGACTTTTATAGAAGGACCAGCCAGAATGCATGGAAAAGGGAATCAAAACAAAATAGCTCATAAGGGGAGTTACTCGTTTTATTAGGTGGGGGAATTGAGGAAGCAGACAGAGCAGTCGGGTTAAATGAGGTATGTTCAAGGCAAAGCTAAAGGAGAATTGTTGATTTGAAAAGGGGGTATGGTGAATTGGCTGGAGAAAAGGATTTAAAGGGTTCAGACAAATTTTAGATAAGCATCCAAATACTTTAGAATATTTCCTTTTGTGGATACCTTCTTGCCCTCAATGAAATCATCACAAAACTTCAGAGTCTAGGATTTTGCCCTTAGGTTCCAACTAGATGAGTAACTTATCCCTTGAAGGTTACCTTGAAACTCCTGTCTCAACCTCAGTGACACAGCATAAAAAACAGAGTGCTTTGGTCTCTCTGACTTTTTAGAGATGTTAGTTGTTTCCCTAGAGTGTGAGTAGTTACTGAAATATTATGGAAAACTAAAGAAGAAAGAAACCCTTAGGAAACATTACAGGCTGGTCTGCCTTCCTGCTGGTTGTGTGACACTTCCATACCATCACATGCAGTGGTCTTTGTAGCATCTAACATCCCAGCTTTTCACACAAGTAATTTCTGCCATTAAGAGAATACACCTACTTGTCCAAACAGTGCATAGCTATTGCTGCACCTGAGGTTGAGGGATCATCCAATGACCACTTAAAATCATGGAAAAGTAGAGCTGGAAGAGACCTTCAGAGGTCATGTAGTCCAATCCCTTGCTAGAAGGAGGACCATCCCTACCTAAACTGTCATATACAAATCCACTCTCTAAGCTAGTAGTCAAATTACACAATCAACCCGAACACACCCACAAGTCATGGTACCCTAACCTGGCGCAGGTAAAGCAGGGGGACAATGGCAGCCAATGTCCTGCTGCTGTGTGGCTTGTTATAATATGCTTGAGAAGTCTAAGGAAGAGGACCACACTCTCCATTAGAGTGGAAGGCCAAAACTCACACAGTCAATACACAGTCCATGGTCCACTCTGACCATGGAGTAAAATTATTTCCCAACACCAAATATGGTGATCAATCTGACCCTGAGTGGAGGGGCAAGACCTTTTAACCTTTAAACCCCAGCAGAAGCATTGGCACACCCCAGTCAACATCTCCAGCTTTTGCTGCAGCCAGCCCCTAATGCTTCTGAAGAAGGTGAACACCCTCCTCTTCCCCCCACCCTCAAAAACCCAACTAACTAACCAAACAAACAAACAAAACCCATGTAGGAAAAGGAATGGAAAAAAATCCTCCCTGGCTCCATGTGTAAACCTGCAAAGCCCAGAAGCTTGAGGAATATTCATATTAGAGCCTAGGCATGGCTACTCCTAGATCAGTCCCGACAAGTGACTGTCCCCCTTCTTGAACACCTCCAGTAACAGATTCCACAGCTTCCCGAGGCAGCCTATTCCACTACCTCACTGTTCTACCAATAAATGATTTTATCTCAACATCTAATCCATATACTTTGTGGCAACTTTAAATGATCATTGGTCCATATTCTGCTCCCTGCAGGCAGAGAGAAAAGATATTTTCCTTCTTTTTTGTGGCAACCCATCAGTTATTTGAAGGTTCTTATTATGTCTCCTCTTTAAGTGCCTTTTCTGTAAGCTAGACATGCCCATTTCCTTCAATCTTTTTTGGTATGATTGCCTTCCAAGTACCTTGTCATTTCTTGTTTCCCACCTCTGGACACTGTAATTTCCTTCTGGCCTTTTAAATGTGGAGCCTAAAACTGCAGTCACTACTCTAGATGAGATCTAACCAGTGCCGGGGAAAAGGGTACTATCTGCACCTACTGCTTCCAGTGATGCAGCCCAGATCCAGACTCCTAGATCCTTCTCCCATCATGCTTCCTTCTAACCAGGTATCACCCACTTTGTATTTGTGACTTTGATTATTCTTCTCAAGCTATAGGACCTTGCATTAGTCAGCATTTAACTTAATCCTGTTAGTCCCAATGGAGCTTTGAAATCTGTTAAAATCCTTCTCATTTGCATTTGTATTCTCTAACATGTTTGCAGTTTTTCCCCATTTCATGCTGTCTGTAAATTTCCTCAAGAAGTTCTTTATTCCAGTATCCAAATCATTTATAAATATGTTGAACAACACTGGGCCCAGGACAGACGCCTCTGGGACTCCTCTTGAAACCGCCTACTATTCTGACATGGGATCCATTTATAATTACACTTTACTTGTAGCTATCGAGCCAGTTGTCTGTCCACATTTTAGTAGTTTTGTCTAGCTCAGATGGCTGCTCATGATCAGCCTTTCCTCCTCCAGATGCTTGCAAGTAGACTTCCTTATAAGGTTTAGTAACTTTCAGGGTATTGAGGTCAGGATAACCCCTCTGTAATTCCTTCAGCCCTCCCTTTTGCCATTTTAAAAGAGGGTCACTATGTTGCCTCTTTCCCAGTCCTCTGGTACCTTGTTTGTAAATATTGCCAAGGGCTCCATTGTATCCTCTGCCAGTTCCTTCAGGTCTTTGTGAAGTTCAACAGATCCTGATGACTTGAATTCATTCAGATCCATCAAAATGTCTCTGGCTGTTCCTTTTGTTATCTCACTTCTCGGCTACTCCCCTTCCTTATCTAAATGATCCTCGTTAGATATTGTGTTGCAGCTTGACTTTTGTGTGAAGATTGAGGCAAAGTTGTTGTTGAGTAGCTCTGTCATCATTGCATCTGCTATTAAGAGTTATGATCTGTATAATCATGCCTCCTTCCATCCCAAACATGCTTGGCAGGAGGTGTGATTGCGGGATCATGAATAAGATCTTGTTACGCCTTATTGCTGGTGCAGGGGGAGCCCATCTTGGGCTGGGAACTAGGAGCCAAATTAACTTGACCCAGTCTCCTAGCTGAGGGTGTACCACAACTGTCTCCAGGGGAGAGAGACCACAGCTGGTGCAGTGTTCCAGACATAGGGGTACACATGTCCCCCCACAGATGGGAGCCCCTATCAGTTGATTGGGCTCCCAGCCACATGGGACCCTGGCTACACATTCAGTTAATGCAATGGAAATGTTAGCAGGTGAGAAGGATTTAAAGGGTTTAGGAATGTAGGCAAAAGTTTAGCCAAGCTGGGTGTGTCAATTCTGGGATACTTAGAGCTAGTGTAGTGATTTTATGTCAATAAAATCTTGTTTTATTCCAAGCTGCAAATGTATAGTAACAACAAAAATATTTTTATCTTCTTAATGATAAAAGAGGTACATCCAATTACCATATCAGACTTAATTTTGTTTCATAGTAGTGATAAGGTGATTTAAAAAAAAGGGGGTTGCAACCCTAAAACTCTGCTCTTCAGCATTGAGCCTCTGTCCTTGCTTATTTTCCCATCTGAAGGGGACCCAAAAAAAAGGGGACCGTTTCTTTGGAACTTAGTCTTTGAAACCTAGATAAATTATTTTCTGAGTCTGGCCACCTGTTCGTGATCTTTGGATTTTAGGACATAATACTGTATACTTCTCTATTACGGGTACTAACATTCTTTTATTCCTTTAGGTTAATGAACATTTCATTATATTTGTAATCAATTTGGTTTATCTGCATGGTCTTACCATTTAAATGTTATTGCTGTTTCAATGTTAAAATTGCCATTAAAGTTCAGTAATATAATGAAAGGAGGTGGGGAGTGAGTTGGAACTTGGGGTGAGGGGAGAGGGGCAAAAAAGTAACAACTGTGCTGCTGGCCTCGCTGTTTCTGTGTTATGGCAGCATAGCCAATGATACTGCCCCGTCTGTCATTGGGTTCAAGTACTTGTTTTTTTTTCCATCAGGCTTTCTGAGCCTTTCTGGGTCCCCAGAATACCTCTTGGGATCAATAGTGCACAGTGTGGCAGGCCAGTAGACGGTGCTCCTGCGTTGAGCCACCCACCTCACTGCACCCGACCCTGGGGGTGCCTCACATGTGGCCGGTCCCCTCCCTGGAGCATACCCGCTGCCCTGGGGGTAGAGCTGACACCACCCAGGGATGGGCTTGATTTTGGCTCTGTGCCTCCTGGGAAACAGGCCTAGTAGCCGTCAAGAGTACTTGACTCACTTCAAGAACTTGGGGTGCTTCCCTCAGTCAGAAGCACAAGTAGTGGTATCCCTTAGTCAGCTGAACCAAGGGGACCCCAAGACATAATCTAGACCCACTCCCAGTAAGTCTCCCATGCTAGGTACAAAGGAGAACTTTATTGGTTACAAGGAGTAGGTTTGGAATAGGGTACAGAGTTGAGTAGTATCAGATTAATCCCATAGAGCAAACAGGGTGGCTGGAGTAGCCTTTGATCATGCATCTGAGTTACTACAAGCTGTATATCTAGTTAGATCTCAGGTAGCTTACCCACAAGTACCATCCAGAGGCAGGTGGAGATTCCCTCTGGAGGCAGGCAGTTCCTTGATCGTGAGTTTTGAGAGAGAAAGCATGTTTCAGATGGTCCAGCTCCTCTCTCTCTCTCTCTCTCTCTCTCTCTCTCTCTCTGAGTTTTCCTCATGGCTGCTGCCCCCCCTCCTGGGCAGTCCTTAACTTATATAGGCCTTATGACCTCATTTATCTGGTCCAATGGAGGCCAGCATCTGCTGGCTGTCAGCCAACCAATTTGAAGTGCATCACTGGTTGCTGGGCAGACTGATAGTCTCTAGCCCACCAGGGTGTCCAAGCCTCTCACCCAGATATGTGATGCCAGTCACGTAGGCAGGGGGAGTAGGTTTGTTCTCTCTCTCAGGAATGTATTGAGCTCAGGTTACCTAAAGAGGTAGGGTAAGGTGTGTATCCTCTGCTGGGCCCATGCTAACCAAATTCTCACAGAGCAGAGTTTTTGAGGAGAAACTGAGGTGGCCTTTTGCTACACACTGCATATGTTTTTTTTCACATTTTTAAAGTAGTTTTCACATACTCCCAGCAACTACCAGAGTCAGTAAAGGGGACAGCAGTGTGTTCATAAACTGAATGAATAAATTACTCTTAACTGGAATTATAAAGTTTTCCTAATATTTAATGCAGTATGATGGTTGTGATTTTACATGCACATAAGCTAGTGAATTCAGAATTATGACTCCCACATTTCCACTTGAGTATTCATAATATTTTAAGACACTGAACAGCATATTGTAAATCTAACTTCTTTGCATACAAAATGTAGACAGGCTATAATTGCTGTGGGAACCATAACTTTAAACTTTGTTACTTTTCTGTGTGTAACATCTCGGCCATAAAATCATAGCAATGCAGTTTTTTTCTATACAATTTCCTTGCTTGAAGAGAAAAAAAAGAAGCAGGTGGCGTTGTGTCTGATTTTTTTTTTTTTTTGTCTGATCAAGCAGTCAAATGTATAATTCACCTCAAATTTCTCCTGCTTTTTTACTCTCTGCTCCTAAATGCATTGCTTATCCTTGCCTATTGCCTCAGTGGTTTGTGACAAAAAGCTGTTAGTCTTTACATTTGATGTCATAATAATTTTAAACTTGTAAAACTAAAACCATGACATATTCAATTCTGTAGCATATCAGAAAAGAACATTTGTGAAACTTTAAAAATCTTCTGTCAATGTGTCTTATATGATACAGTTTCAGTGATATTGAAGCATATTGTCCCTCATTATAGATTCACAGATTGTAATGGGCTGGAAAGGACTTAGGAAGATCATTGGGGTTGCGTGACCCCTGACGAGGTGACCATCCAGTCTTCTCTTGAAGATTGCCAGAGTAGGTGATTGCACTGTCTCTGGTGGGAGTTCATCCACAGTCTCAACACCCTAACTGAAGAAGTTTCTCCTAGTGTTAAGCCTGAAATGGTCTCCCAGGAGTTTGTGGCCATTACTCCTGGTTTTCTCCAAGGGTATCCTGGTGAACAATTGTTCACTGAGCCCTTGATGTATTCCCCTGATATAGCTGTAGGCTGCTGCCAAGTCCCCTCTTAGCCTTCTCTTTTTTAGGCTGAAGAGGCCCAAGTCCCTCAGCCTTCCTTGTATGACTTGCCTTGCAAATTAGTGATCATATGGGTGACTCTTCTCTGGACTCTCTCAAGCTTTTCCAGGTCCTTGTTGAAGTGCAGCACCCAGAATGGGATGCAGTACTCCAGCTGCAGTCTCACCAATGCTGAGTAAAGTGGAAGAATTCCTTCCCTGGTTTTGCCAGAGTATTATTTTCCCTGCTGGTTTCAGCATTGCACTAATGGCTCATGTTCATGCTGTGGTCTGTTATTACCTCTAGGTGTCTTTTAGTCATGGTGCTAGTTCAGTTTGGTGCCATTGAACCTGTAAGTATGTTGGGGATTGTTTGTCCCCAGATGCAGAACTTTACAGTCCTCAGTGTTGAACTTCATCTGGTTCTGATCTGCCCAACTTGCCAGCCTGTCTAGGTCCACCTGTATCTGCAGCCTATCTTCAAGCGTGACCACGCTCCACAATAACTTGGTGTTATCCATGAACTTGGCCAGTGAGCTCTTCACTCCCACATCCAAATCATTGATAAAGACATTGAAAAGCACTGGACCAAGCACAGACCCATGAGGGACACTGCTGGCCACTTCTTGTGAGGACGAAACGGATCTGTTCATTAGAACTCTGGTTCCTACCCTGAGGCCAGCGTCTTACCCACCTAACTGTTGTGCAGTTAAGCCCACAATCCTCCAATTTTCCAGAACATCATGATACCAGATCAAAGGTGTTTTGGAAGTCTAGGTATACGATGTCGACCTCCTCTCTTATCCAGGTGGCAAGTTACCTGGTCATAGAAGGAGATGAGACTGGTAAGACAAGACCTGCCTGCAGCAAAGCCATGCTGGCTGTCATTCAGAATCCTACCTTCTGCGAGCGTATTGTATATAGACTCTTTGATTAATTTTTCCAGGATTTTCCCTGACATAGAAGTTAGGCATTAAATGAATGGCATGGCATACACCTATTTACCAACCAAACATTTATTATTGAATTTGGATATGGAAACAGTTGCACTTAATGTGTTTTTTCATAGAAATGGACTTTTAGTGTCTGAGTTGGAACTTTAATGTTTTTGGGAGGTTGTTTGTTTATCTGTCATGACAATTGATGTTTGGTCTATCTGCAGACAATAGCATTAGATGATTCACTAAAAAACTGAATAGTTGTTTTCCCTTGCCACTCCCTTGATTTACCACACAATCTTATTTGAAGTGATACAGCGTTGCTGTTGGAAAATTCTAATTACAGTTATATAAATTTTCCCCATCACCAACCCTTTTAAGAAGTTGAGTCGTCCCTTTAAAAAAACAATGCAGTTGATGTGGTGTGATCTTTCCTTTGAAACACAGTTTCAAGACTTCTTTTGGCATCCCACATCTATTCTTTTAAATTAAAAACAAAGTCTTTAGTTGTTTTGGAAGTACTGAAAAAATCCTTGTTCTTTTTTCTCTCTCCTTTTGTTTAGGGGATGTCTTTGCCACTCACTTATTCCGAAGCTGACTTCATTCTGCCTGTTTTAGCTAACTGTATTCCAACTGTGGCAAAAAAGTAATGAGTAAAAATGAATTATTTTACTCAGAATGATTTCATTTGGAATAACAGGATGAAAAATCTGTTGTTTTCCTAGTTATGGTCAAGCAGTAATGTAAACTGGAGGGCAGAAAATAGGTCAGGTAGACTCCCAGATTTCATGTGTTAGAGAAGACAGGAAACCGATACTTAAGAAAGACGACAATTTTTCAACTTATTGCAAAATGGTGTTGATGAATTACACAAAGATCCCCTAGTGAATCTGGGACCTGTGCATCTGATTTCCCATGTACTGTATCAAAAAATTGATATAAATTTGTATTGCATTGTTATTTTAGCACATAGCTTTATAGTGAGTTTCTATTGTAAACCGTTCTTTAAAGTGGTAACATTTTAATGTAGAATTATTAGTATTACTCTTTTTAGAAGACAGTTCATCTGTATATGTATCCTCACAATGTTGGTGGTAATATATTTCAAGAGAACCAATCTATATTGTATAGTGCCAAAGTCACATGAGACTAATTTTTTAAATGAAAAATGGTGGGAAGAAAACCCTGTAAGGTCTTTAACATACACATATAGTTACATACTGAAACCTACTTTGAATATGATCTCTTGGATTTTTTAAAAAGTTTTTGGCTTTTTAAAAACCAAATATGTATTGCTTTGTTATGGTAAACATGATGAGATCAAATAATGTGTGCATATGTAGAAGTGGAGTAGAGCAGCTATAGCATTATAGTTGTAGTTATAGAGCAGCTATAGCATCATAGTGCAAATGTCTCCACATTTTGTTTTAATCACTTTCACCCTTTAATTTTTATTTTCCTTAAGGGATCAAAATTTAAGTACACAGAACTGCACTGATCTTTGTTAACCATCTGGCTTGCATTACTTAAAGACAATTGAAATATCATATACTCATTTCCAAGATACACATCTTATACTAGTTGTAGAAATTTGAAATGTTAATAAGCTTCAGTGTATAATGTGCATTTCTGAACTTTTTATATATAAAGTTCAAAAATATATGGAAATTAGAAAATAATGAATGGAGACGTCTGACTTTAAATTTAACGTGAATTAAAGAAGTCATGTCCTGATGATTATTTCCCTGAATTCTTTTGCATTTCCACATTCTTAAAGTTCCTTGATCTCAGTTTTAAAGCTCTCTATCTGATTCTCTCCTGACCAGTACACACTTCCTTTTCCTACCTAGTCCCTAACTCCTGTCATTGTATTGTGAGCTTCATTGGTATTTGGCATTTTATTTAAAACCCCAGTTCCTGGAGTCACAGAATAACAAGCTATTCTTGGGTTTTCATTTAAGAAGAAAAGAAAAAAAGGTCTTAGCTGTCATGATTTTAGGAGTAAATTTGAAATGTGAAAAAAGAGTACCTGAAGACTCAGAAACAAGACTACATGTAGAAGGAACTCTGTTCCTTCCACGGATATCTGTTCTGGCTGACTTGAAATGTGCTGACTTGAGTATGAGAAATTTCTAATAAGGCCCCCTTTTTTTTATTAAGGCAAGTAGTCATTAGGCCTCTGCAAATAAGGAAGTATTTGATTTGGATTTGGATTTGGCCAATTCGGAGGACATTGATTTGACTTGGTGATTCAAATCACTGTCCCCATTTGATTCGGCTGAATCAGAATCAGAGACTCAGCGCTGATTCAGAGATTTGGACCAGCTGGGGAGAGGCAGGCACAGCTGGGCAGCTGCTGGTTTTCCTACAGCCCCTCTAGCTGTGCCTGCCTCCCCATGGGTGTGGAAAGCTATGGGAAAAGTCCCTGTGGCTGCCCTGCCTGGCCCCATCCATGGCCTGGCACTTGAGGAAAAAAAAAAAAGCTGTCCACTCATCAGCTCTGGCAGTGGCGATTGGAGCTTGTGGCAGAGCCCACTTGCGCAGTGCAGGGCAGTGGGGTGCAGTGGGGATGGGCCTCCTGCCTGGCACCCGTGTGGTTCCTTTTCTTTAAATAGATCCAGGAAAAAATCTAAAAGAAAAACAATATTTGTAGTTATAAAAATTAGATTAGAACTGGAACCTAGTGCATATGCCAGTTCCAAGTACAGACAACAGATTTTTTGTTGATACAAGTGTCAGGCAACTGCCACCCGGCTGTATGGACATCAACCAGTGCACTGTCATTTCTCACTGAAAAATAACTTTTTGTCTTCTACCACACCATTTACCACACCACCAGAATCAGCCTGCAAAAAGAATGGGAGAAACTAGGTGACAAAGCTGTTGAATGGAGTTGGCGAGGAATTGCCCCCAGTGAGGAGTTAGCCTCCAGCTCCAAATGCCCGAACAGCTAGAAAGCGGGTCTCAGAAGATGCAACTTTCTCATGAAACCATGGGGCCTCTGTGCAATTGACCAATCTGTTTGCCAGGAGAAGCAAACCATAGATCATTTCCTGAGGTGCCCTATAGCACCACAATGTACCTCG
>JAGPOW010001296.1:13649876-13660270 GCA_030014935.1 Caiman crocodilus | reverse complement strand
CCCACATGCACACCCCCATAGCTCCCCACAAACCAATACTCACCCACCAAAAATACAAGCATAAGATTTCATTTTAAGCTGTTGTGCAATTACCTCTAAGTACACTACACAAACGTGTGAACCAGGACAAAAATATTTTATGAAATCAAATGAGTGTTTTAGATGTTTGCTTTTTAGAATATAATTTGGTATTTTTCTGGTTCTGAGATGGCAAAATCCCTTGTTGAAAGGAGTACTTCCAGTGGCGAGGGGAGGGACTTCTGGTGGCAAAGGTCAGCGGGTAGGGGAAGGGACTTCGAGTCACAAGATGGCAACCAGGGGCAGGGCACCTGTCGAGGGGCTACCCACATGGCCCTCACCAGCTGGCCAAAACTCGGTAGGTGGCGCTCCGCCTGAAATGAATACCCACCCTTGAGCTAGGAAAAGAAGGAGCTAGTAAAATTGCTGGTTGCCTCCCTTTTTATTCAGTAATTTAGTGGTTAGGATGCTCATCCATAATGTAAGAAACATGGATTCAGTACCCTCCTCTGAATTCCTCCACTTCCATGTCCCTCCTGCCCCTGCTGGAGTGCGCCAGGCACTAGGCTGTATGATATTCTAAGGTGTGGGCACCCCATAATGGCTATTGAAGATGTTAGTTGCCACCTAAGTCTGGAGGCAAAATATTTGGGTACCTAAGGTTGCATCCAGATCTGTGGCCGTGTGGCATGGCAGACGCATCTGTGGCACCACATATCACACGTTCAGTTGTTCTCTGCACTGCAAGGGATCAGTGTAGAGAGTTTTTATGATCCTTGGATATGGATCAAAAAAACCCTTGCAAAAAAAAAAAGCAGAGTGGCACCTAAGTATGGCTATTGAAAATGTTTGAGTTACAAGAAGTAATTAAATATTGAGATAAAGTGTAGACAAAACTGAAGATAGTTCTACTGCTTGCTAGTTAAAGGTCTTGCCTCCATTACATGCTTCCCACACACATGCATACCCACATACTTCACACACACAGGCAGTCCTTGGAGTGGGAACTGGGCCTAGCTGCCTACTCTTCCAAATTAATACCCTAAATAAGCTACAAAATCAAAAAACATCATGTGCATGCTTATGTTCCCTCTCTGAATGAATATATAATTACTTCATACAAAGAGGAACAGCTTTAGCAGGAGGGACTGGAAAGTCTTATTCTCTAGAATGCCATGTAGCTTAGCACTTAAGGCCATTGATTGGGAAGTGGGAAATATGAATCTTAACTCCTGAGAGTGCTGAATCGAGCTCAAGTCTTTCATATCCTGGCAAGTGCTTTACTCACAGAGGTAATGGAGAAAAGGAGATGTCACCACTATCAGATGTTAGGCATGCTTTGCCTCAGCAGCCTTACTTGGGGTCCTGGAGAGCTTTCAGGGCTGTTGCCATGTCACTCTTGCTGCACAAAGCCTGGCAGGTAGCATAGTATGGCTTCGGCTAGCCAGGCTCTTACTTTGGGCGGCACATGCTACCACCATGTGTGCCACTCTGCTTTTTTTTAGTAAGGGTTTTTTTGACCCATATTCAAGGATCATAAAAACTCTCTACACTGATCCCTTGCAGTGCAGAGAACAACAGAACATGTGGTATGTGGTGCCACAGATGTGTTTGCCATGTCACATACCACATGGCCACAGTCATCTGGATACAACCTTAGGTTCCCAAATATTTTGCCTCCAGACTTAGGTAGCAGTTAAACAACAGATGGCAGTTAGGTGGCAGTTTCCAGGTTCTAAAGCTTGGACATAAAGTTTGGCTACAAATGCCTAACCATATCTTCAGATGCTGAGGTCCTGCCTAAGACTCCTTCCAGGTTTAGCCCTTCAGTCACACTGCTGTTCTTCTTACTGTTATTGTGCATTTCTAACATGCCAGTAGCTCTTGTATGTGGTTGCATGTTATATAAATGACTGATGCATCAAACTCCGTTACAAGTAGCTACAAGCAACCCTTCCCATTTCCCCCATCCTCTCACAAAGACTTGATGCTAATGATTAATTAATTTTCACACATTTTTCATAATGTTTTTGGAACCAAACTCTGTTTGGAGATTATTCTTTTTTCTGGTGTAAACAAAAAAATTCTAAGGGCTATAATTTGTAATCTATGGCTTCAGGCTAAGACCAAAATGTTGATTGAAAAGTATTAAAAAGGAAAAAAAACACTTTGAAACTACATTAGTAACATGCTAATACAATTATGGCACTGTCTGACCATACACTTGAAAGTGAGTCTTGTCTTCAAGTGGCTGTTCTTGAGCCCATTCAAATACGGGTGCATGTGCTTTGTTCACAGACACTTTCTATCAGTACCTTTGGGGCAGAGCATACAACTTGTGTTTCTTCATGCTTCAGCTGAGTGCAAAACAGGCCAAGACAGCCCAGAGCAGGTCATCTAGAATAAAAGTTGGATCTCCACATATTTTTGTGGCATGGATTTTCTTTGTAAATGGCATAGCTGTAAATAGTTCTGGACGTGCTGCTTGTTAGTTTTTAGTGTAAATCAACTATAGCTCTTGAGATTTTTGTATAATGGGGGAAAAAACAGGGATTAAAGCAATGTGGTTTTTGTAGAGGAGGTATGCCTGCAAATGATGGATGCTCTTGCCCCTTCTGCTTCTTGGGGGAGGATCATCTGGGAGAAAAATCCTGCATCTTTAAGTCTTTTTTTCCTTTTGAGCAAAAAATGTCAAGAGAGGCCTCTTTGACACGATGCCTTCGACAGAAATGTTATCTATCTATCTCATCATGTAGATCAAAGCTTTCTATCAGCAGAAACATGAGGAAAGGTTTAAGAAACCTCTTTTTAAAAAAATGTGCTACACAAACTTTGTAAATTCTCTGTTGTTGATTCATAAGTGGAACACAAGCTTCCAGGAGCTTCTTATGGACTCTGGTGCTAGGGCCCTTGCTACCCCTGAGGCAAAAACCTTCTTTAATGTCTGAAGGACATGCTCCTTTGATTTCAACTGCACCTTACCTGCAGTGCCTATTGCAAAAGACTGGCAATCTGCATATATATATAGGCAATACCTCCCCTGGTTACTAGTAAGGTTGTGTTCTTTCCATTACATTTTACCCGCATTAACCATGTTGAAACCATGCAATATTCCAAGGGAGATTAGGTCACCTTCTTGTTTCTGTGGTCTAGACATAAGTCACCATCATCAATAACTCATCTGTTGAAGGAGGTGTTATCTCTTCCTCCTACAGAAGTGTTGCTAGAAGGAGAAGTAGAGGAGGAGATTCTGGATGAGGCAGTAACACCAGAATCCATATTTCTAATCTGGGAGATCATCAATGCTTATCAACATATTACTGAATCCTAATGTTAGGAATTCAAGTAGAACAGGTATGAGAAAATTTCTGCAAGTTCCTGGTCATTTTACAAACCATTGTGCGAGGTAGGGTAACTTTCCATAAACTTGTCAAGATTTTGTGATAAAAGTCTTCCTCTGTTACCTACATTTGTGCACTATACCTCCTTGTCCAAATATCAGGGATTCATAAGGAGGTCCAGTTACAACAGAAGATTTACCATTCTAGAAGGGACCCTTTTTCTGACACAACAGATGATTAAAGGATTCTAGAGCCACACTGTATTTCTTGGGTACAAGTATGCAAGTACTAAACAGGAGATACTTTTAAGCTTATTAAGACATTCTTTTTATCCACCTAAGGCAGTGGTTCTTAGCCTCTTTAGACCTGGGCTCCCCCTCACTTGGCTTGAGGCACCCTTTGGAAAATTACAGTTCTTATTATTCACTCATTTTTTGACTCTGGAAAAAAAAAGTAATTTTTCTGTTGTAAAGAACTCAGAAAGACCACAACAGGTCAGAATGGTTTTAACACTATGAATTCCTAATAAGAAATCTCTGGGTTTATCTTGTGAATCATGCTTATATGCTGAACAAGGCTCACATTGCAAAGCTTTCCAGAGCACCCTTGAAAGGAACCCAGGGCACCACAGGGTGCTGTGGCACCCTAGTTGAGAATCAGTGACCAAAGGAAATAGAAACTTTAAGGGGTGTGTCAAGCACATTATCATATATCAGCTACAACTTCTTCACAGCAAGAACAAGCAGATATTTTTACAAACACACTAAGGACAGTATGTTAGTTTCTCAGGATCCCTCCGAACCTACCTCATGCTGAGGGAATTCTCTGACTTTTCTGCAGTGTGTGGGACTTGATGGTCTGATAAATGGGCCCTAAACATTGTGTCCAGGAGATACTATGCTCTTTTTCACCCTTCTTCAATATCTCCACCTTCTTGACACTAAAGTGCAAAGGTATCTTAAGGGTATTTGAAATGTGTTTTTTCATAGGGTTTGTGCTTTTAAATTGAATCAATAATTCATGTATCTGTGTTCTTTCTGGATCTGCTCGTATCCAGATGGAGAAAGCTCAATTCTAGCTCATTTGGGGAAAACTTTTTGACAGGCATGTCACTTGTCTTACACCCTCCCTGGGCACATCCAGATGAGCGTGCATATGCCTGTTGCCCTGTCTCAAACTCCTCTGAGGCAGGGCAAGAGGCACATGAAGGAACAAAAAAAATGTTTTCCACACTGCAAACTTGCAGTGCAGGGAGAAAATTAGACCCCTGCATGTTCAGGGGATAAAAAAAAAAAAAAAAAAAAAATGCTCCACAGAAGAGCAAAGCCAGCAGGGAGTCAGAGGGAGTCAGTCCTCCACAAGAGATGCTCTGGTTTTGGCCAGAGCATCTCTTTGATGCTTCTACTGCTCCCAGCACTGTCTGTGGTAAGTTAGGGAATGAGGAATGGGGGTGGGTTAGGGTTAATAATAGACAATTAGTAAGGCCTTGTATAATGTTATTTCTTGTTATAGTTATCTTGGTTAACTTAAACTATGTATTTTACTGGTTTCTTCCTGGTTAAGTTAATTACTTTAAACACTGCTGAACATGCTATTTATAATACTAGCAGAGGTCATAAGATAGTCATTTAAGATAGATTTTGGGCTTTGTGCTTCAGCTGCATTATTGCAGCTCTACTTAGGCTTTAAAAATGGTTGAGACTTAAGAAGGACTGGCAAAATGACTTCAGCATTTCTTAACAGATTGTGTTGTGAGTCTGGGCAGTAGAAGATTCCAGTTTGAAGTAGTTTCCCATGACCATCCGTGATGGAGCCACTCCAGGGCCAGGTCTCACATTGGCATGCGCTGTCTAGGAAGGTCTGCCCAGTTTTTTCCTGCCATGACTTGATGTATGACTTTACTTAGTAAGTGGGAGGCTGCCCATAACTGCCCTGATGCCAGGGGATGTCAAACATAGCTCTGTACCTCCCCTACACCATGGTGCATGCCTCACAGATGGCATCCAGAATTGTAATAGCTCTGGCTAGAGGCTGGGTCCAATTCTGCACCTTGTTGGGCCGCTAACATTCTACCCTTTTGGGCCTTATGCATACTTGCCTCATCTCACAGGGCCTCTTCCTTTTCACCCCCTCTCACAGGGCTTCTTTTGTACTGGGCCTCACACATCCCACCCTATTCTGTGCAGTCCTTCGGGTCCCCCTTGGGCACCACTCTATACAACCGTTCAGGCTTTTTCTTTCATGCACTCTAGCCAGTACACACACTGCCCTGCTTTGCATGGCCACTCGCCTTCTGCCTCACACTGGGTTGAACTCAGCCATGAGCCCCTCTCTGGGTCACTCTCTGCCCCTCCCTGGGGCTTCTTTCTCTTCCCCCTCACTGGGGCCACTGGGGTTTCTCTCATTTGGCTTGTCCTGAGCTGCCCTCTCTGCAGGCTATAGGCCCTCAGCCCATGGGGCTCAGGTATCCAGAGACATGCCTGCTCCCCTCCCCCTCTAAATGACCTACCAGATGGTGCAGACTGGGGTTAAGGGGCCCCTACCTGCCCCTCACTGAGGAGGTAATGGGGCATTTCTGGGGGACGGTCCTGCCACAGATAGTCCCACCAGGCCATTCATCCCCAGCAGGGTACAGTTTCCAGTCATGCCCAGGACCAGGAAACTCCTACTTTCCCCATAGCTCCTGCCTTTACCTCTGAGGTGTTCCTGAGCAGCCAGGTGTTGTCTTTATGGCTGCCTGCAGCAGACTGCTGGCTCAGACCTGAGGGCCTGAGCTAAAATGGAGTCTGCTCAGCTGTCTCCTCCAATAACAGAGCCCTCACAGGGCCATGTGACTGCCTCATCAGGGCTGGTCTGCACCTGCTGGCTGCCCTGCTGCTACTCAAAGCCCTTAAAGTGTTAGACACCAAAGGTGCTTTGCCACACCATTAATAAAAGGTTTTGTTTTGTTATCATTCAGTGGCTGTTGTTGTCTCATGAACCTTACGGATCATTACACTACACCCTTTTTTCAAACCTTCAGCTGCTTTTGAGCTGAAACAAGTTATGACAAATTCTCAGTTAAATGATTATGGACTAATAATGTCCACTAGTCTCATTCTGTTCACTATCGTATTCCTTTTCTCTTAAAAGAATGATTTAAATTCATTTTAAAGAATATAGCTTTAAAGAGGTGAGAATTGTCACATATCACCTAAGCTGAAGAGCTTACTTGATTAAGTTTCAAAGATGTTGGGTAATGCACAAATTATTGTTTTAAATATAATTCTTAAATTATTAGATTATAGTTGCAGAATCTGTCTTTCAGGGAAAGAAAAGGCAAAGAAAGCCAACTTGTAAGACTTTTTTAGATAAATGGAATAGATTAGTGTAGTTTAGAGTAGTCAGGGTGTTGCATCATTTGAAATGGTCCTCAAGGATTCATTCACCAGCTAATCTCACCGTAACCATAAATCTTATCCTGACATAACATGTCCCCAAAATACCATATGCATAAAGGGTCATAAGAAGGATAGAACAGTTCTCAACCTGAAGAACGTCCTAGTGGTTAGGAGACTGGACAAGTTCATTCCTGTTTAAGTAATGGATAGTAACAGGTGGAACAAGTGAAAAAAAATCATAGTTTTTCCTTAACTATTCTTTCCCATGTCCTTTCTCATCTCACCTCTTTCTAGGTGTGAAATCCTCTCCACCTGGAAGGGTGCATTCAGAGGTAACTCCTACTGGAGCTAGCCCAAGTAACAGGGCTCCTGCTTGAGTCCCTGTTACACTTTATGAACAAGAAATTTCAGATTGCATTTTGTTTGCTTATAAAAGCAGCACCCTTGCCTAGGTTTTAACCTATTACACTTAAAAGCCAAATTTATTTATTGATGTTTTGTCTTTTGAGCAAAAATGCACCATGCAAAGGAACAATATTATTTTCATATCAGAAGGTTTATAAGAGTCATTGCAGATAATAGATTTATGAAAAAAGCAGTGCAAATTATTCCTTCTATCCAAATTGCCATGACACAGATGAAATATGTATGGAAATACACATTTGTGAGTCTTTTGCAAGGATGGTAATGTAATTAATCTGAAAATATCTAAAAATGCTTATAGCAGTTTTATTAGTTTTGCTTTCCATACGTTGGGAAGACTCAGAATTTGACATTAGGGAAGAAGTTGCTTTCTAGACTAAATAAATGTTCAAGATAAACATGGCCTTTTCTGAACCAGAGATGATGCACCCCTTTGAGGGGCTCTCATGTGAAAGATTCTGTCTTCCTTTTGGTTATAGGTCAAATGCTTTTCAATATTATGCAAATTAAAGGCTTTGAAGAAAGGAAATAATTTTATGATTAAGGTACTAGACTGAAATCATGCCTCGCGAGTTCATCAGTTCTTCCAAAAGCTTCCTGTTTGGCTTTGGATAGATATTCTGTGTACCTTTTTTAGCTATAAAAACAGGAGGAGAAATCCATTTTATCAAGGCCTCTGGTATTACAATAAGAGATGTAATGGGAGAAGATTTTTAAAACTCAAGTGCATATCTTCTCTTGATTTTTTTTCCAGTGGGTGATGAGTAGGAAACTCATTTTCATCCCTTTGAAAATGTCCTCTGACAGCATAATCTAGTTAAGGTAGGCTTTCATGAAATTGCAGCAGCATACAAGTGCAATGGAACAATTGAACAGATACAAAGGAGCAAACATTTTCTTGAACTGTGGAAAATGTTGTACTCTTCCGGAAGCTGGCTCTCAGCAGGCTTACATGTGATAATAAAATACTGCTGGCAGCTGGCAGACTGCTCATGCTGGGACACAGCCCAGCTTCTTAACCCTGGAAAAGAACCTCAGTGTAGACAAGATCTAAATGTTGATGTTTTTGAGAGAAAGGCGGATGTGGTAGCTATGTGGAAAAAGGGCCGGATCAGGATTCCAGAGGTAAGGTAGTCTTGCCAGTGTTTGCTTAGTTGTCACTTATGAGAGAGCTTTCTTTTTTTCTCTCCCTTTTCCTCACTCAGCTTGCCTTCCTGCTCTTCCTTGTTAACTTTCTCCTGCTACCATGTCCCACCCTCTTATTTATTTGAGAAAGTGGTAGAGAGTAGGTGTCATGTATCGATGGCTTATAAGAGAGTAGAAGCAGTTCCATATTATAAAGTGCTACGTGGGCAGAAAGTTTGAAGCAGTGCCCCTATTCAGTCAGACCATTTAGGAAAGTAACCAAGAAAAGGTGGCCAGCTGAAAAGTGTTGTATCTGGGAGACAAAAAAAATCAGAGGCCGAGTCCATCTGTCTTTTCACACCAGTGCATCTTGGTGGCAACTTTTGAATCATCTACATACTTCTAAGATTTAATGTTGATTTAACATAAAGTCCTGTTCTTTTTGCTGTTACCTGGTACAGTGGTACCCAATCTTTTTAGCCCATGGGCTGGATGAGCTGTGCCAGGCCTGTCCACAGGCTGGATTCAGTCTGTGGACCCAATCTGGCATGTGGTGCTGGCACAGCCAGAGCCAGATGCAGTTGTATAGAAACAGCCTGGCTGGGGCCCAGTCCTTTGTGGCTGCATCAGAGCCCCAGCTGACTCATTTCCATGCAGCTACATCAGGCCCTGGCTTCAGCCAGCTGCACAGGAATGGGGCCCAATCCCTCTGTGTGGCGCTGGCCCAGTTGAAGCCATTTCACTCATGAGGGGCTTGGAAAGTTGGCAGTGGAGGAGTGGTGGCAGGGTTAATTGGTACCCACACTCACAGGTGGGGAGACCCATGGGCTGATTACATGGCTCTGGGGTCTACACCTGGCCCATGGGCAGGAGTTTGAGCACCCTTGCCCTAGCATAAATCTAGTATCATTATCCCTATCTTTTATCTTTTATTAGTATTTTGATAACTCAATGAAAGTGGAACTGATATTTCGTGTTCTGTTTACCTGAAGACACCTCTATGCTTTAGCTTTTTAAATAAAATTTACATTCTTAGGTCATAGTTTTTATTAATATAAATGATCTGTATCTGATATACAATAGCACACTCTAGTGTAAATGTTTATTAGTCATTATGGTTTATTCCCCTCACACTTGCATCAGTTTTATGCTGATTTAACTTCACTGCATTACACTTGGACAGGTGATAGAAAAATTACCATATTAACTTGAATACAATTAGTTGAAGAGGCGCTGTGGGACTGTAGGGTTGAGGACATAGGCGTCCATGAAGGGTGGGCATTCCTTAAGGAGACGATCCTCCGAGCCCAAGGGGCGACCATTCCTGCCCGATGCAAGATGGGCAAAAATGCCCAGAAGCCCCCATGGCTTAATAGGAATATTTGGGGGACCCTGAGGGCTAAGCGGGAGGCTTACTATCTTTTGGAAAAGAGGAGCAGTCTCCAAAAAGGAGTGCTCCTCTTGTGCTTGGGAGTGCGGGAGGGCTCTTAGGAAGGCCAAGGTGGGAGTAGAGCTCCGCCTGGCAACTAGGATCAAGAACAACAGGAAGTCCTTTTTCAAGTATGTGGAGAGCAAAAAAGAGAGCCCCGGGAAATGTCGGGCCCCTGAGGGACTTGTTGGGCAACCTGGTGCTTGCAGCCGATGGGAAGGCAGAGATCTTCAATGGGTTCTTTGCCTCAGTCTTCCTGAGGAGGGACCGGGACTTCCCTCCCGTTGGAAGCCTATATTCCCCCTCGGGAATCACTGCTAGGCCATGGGTGAGGGTTGACCTGGTGGAGGGGTTTCTGGAAGGGCTAGATGTCTTTAAGTCGGCGGGCCCGGATGACCTACACCCAGGCGTGCTGAGAGAGCTGGCGGGGGTGATTGCTGAGCCCTTGGCTCAGTTATATGAGCTCTCTTGGAGCTCTGGACAAGTGCCAGAGGACTGGAAGGTGGCCAGTGTGGTCCCTATCTTTAAGAAGGGGAGGAAAGAGGACCTGGAGAAGTACAGGCCTGTCAGTCTCACCTCGGTTCTGGGAAAGATCTTTGAGAAAATTCTCAAGTCCCACATCTGTGTGGGACCGGCAGGGGACTATATGCTGAAGGGCAACCAGCACGGGTTTGTTAA
>JAGPOW010001296.1:13589833-13637375 GCA_030014935.1 Caiman crocodilus | reverse complement strand
GACATTAGGAAACACTACTTCACAGTTAGGGTGGCTAGGATGTGGAACTGGCTTCCTAGGGAAGTTGTTCTTGCTCCTACCTTGGGCGTCTTTAAGAGTCGATTAGATAGGTACTTTAAGAGTCGATTGGCTGGGGTCCTGTGACCCTGGCACTCGTTCCTGCTACTGGCTGGGGGTCAGACTAGATGGCCTGCTCTAGGCCCCTTCTTACCCTAGCTACTATGATATGATACTATGATATACTCTTCAGGAAAGGGAAGAAGAAACTCCTGAAAAACTGGAGACTGATTACTAGGGCTGTGCGAAGCTTCAGTCGCTGATTCCATCTAGCAAAGATTTGGCTTGATTCGGCAGCTGAATCTTCGAATCCAAATTGAATCAGGAGACCCTGTAATCTCTCCTAATTGAATTGGAACGGTCTGAATTGATTTGGAGAGATTTGATGATTCAGACATAGACACAGCTTTAAATGTTTTTTTTGCATACCTCAGGGTACCACGTGGCTTGTGAATGCTGAGATGGTGGGGTAGATGGAGGATACCACAGGAGTGAGGGGGATGTCCCCAGGGTGGTGGACCCAGAAGGGGTTCAGAAGTACTTCCGGTCCATTTCTGGGTCCACCATGCAGCACATCGGGGGGACCCCCCTTCCATCTCCTGACTTGGCATCTGGTTTTCCTGGGTCTTGCCAATCGCTGAGCAGAGGGGGGCAGGGAAAGTACTTTTGGTCCACTTCTGTAATTCCGGTCCAATTCCTGGTCCAGCACCGAGCATGTGGGCCCCCCCGCCTGCATTTCTGTGGGATGCTCCATCTGCCCCACCATCTCAATGTTAATGAGTCATGCCTGGTACCTCGAGGTGTGTAGAAAAAATATTTAAAGCTGTGTCTATGGCTGAGTTGTTGATTCTCCAAAACAGCATTGAATCTTCAGATTTAGATTCAGGTGAATTGAATCGGGACAATGATCTGAATCAATGAATCAATCACTGTCCTCTGATTCAGGCTGAATCTGAATTGAATGCAACCCATTTCACACACCCCTACTGATTACACTCCTTAATATACATTGGAAGTTAATGGCCTAGATGCTAGTTTTGAGGATGAGAAAGAGCCTCAAGAAGATAATACATGAGGACCAGGTATGTGCAGAACCAGGTAGAAGGGTCTCTGAAGTAATCAGTGTGATCAGAGCTACACTGTCCCACATCGAAGAGAAGAAACAAACACAGTTATAGCAGACCTATATTTTAAAAAAACTATATGACAGAGTGGATCATGATTACAATATTTGAGGTGCTAGGAAAAATAGGATTCCTAGATAAATGTTTATGTTGGATAAGGTTATTGTGTTGAGAAGCAGAGAGTCAGGTCCAAATGAATGGGCACCTAGGTGGGGCCTTCAAAATCAATACAAGGGTGAGACACCGGTGCACCCTGTCAATACCACTATTAGTGTGTGGCATGGAACCGTTAGTACAAAGAATAAGAAAAGAAAAGGTCATAAGCAGAGTAAAGATAGTGGGAGGGAGAGAGGTAAAATATGTACTATACACAGATTATATAAATGTAGTAGTTAGAGACTTTCAACAGAAAGGGCGCTAATACTGTTGGCTCTGGATTTAGGACCCAGATGCCTTGTTCTGGGGGGGGGTGGGGGGTAGCACCCAACCCTCAGACCAACCACAAGCTTTTCACTCGATAATAGTCAAATGTAAGAACAGTGATAACCATGTACAAACCATGAAGCAGTTCTATATATCTACCAACCCTAGGGCTGTTGTCAGAGTCAAGGACCAGCTGGCTGGGACTTAAGCTTCATTCTGAAGGCTCTGTCTTGGCTGTCAGATTTGAACATGTCAGCAGCCTGGAGATGGGATGCTGAGGTCCCCCTCCCTACCTCCACAGTGGAAAAGTGGCAGTGTTTAAGCCTGTGCTACTATTGATTATGTTATTCTATATACAGGAATTGTATTCCCGACATATGGCAGCAGATAGCAAAAAAACAGAAGGAAATATGTAAGTTCTCCTGGGATGCCAAAAAAGCAAATGGAGCTGAACTGTACAAAGCAAGAGAGATGGTGACATGGGGTCTGATGGATTTGCGATTGTTTATCTATGCAAAATATATAAGCATGATATGTAAGGTGGTAACAAAGGGTGAAGGGAAAGCAGCACATATCACCTGATTTCACGTAGGCAGCAATTTTGACAAAATGGGATGTATATCAGATTTCTTTGAAGAGTCAATGGGCATGGCAACTGCTGATTCATTATCGGGATGGAAAGGTTCATACAGAGGTATTTAGTAGGGGAGGTAGGGCTGGAAGTCCAGAAGAATTGTAAGAAATTGATGAAAGTGGTAAGGGAGAGAAACAGGATCATGTCGGTGGGAAACTTCACAGAAGCACAAGTGAAGAAGTGGTGGCAGGTAAACAACTAATATGTGAACATGTTGACCTAGCATTCATGGTTATAAGAAATACCTTGCTGGTGAGAGAAGTGCAACACAGATGTGGCTTGATTAGCTCATCAAGGTGCCCAAGGGAGAGGTGCAGGAAAGAAGAAATGGGGGGACATATTTTCGGAGTGTACATATGCAAAGGGTCCACTGCCGAGTGTCACCAGAATAAACCTGTTATTAGTGCAGGAGCTGGTGCTATGTGGACTCATACCAAAGGGACCTGAGGAAACATTATTAAGGACTTTATTCACATCTGTTAAATCTAGTTTATGGAAAGTAAGAAACCCCTGGGTGTTTAAGAGGTTGGCTTTCATTGAGAGTAGGGCTGCATGAATTCAAATATTTCATTGATTGGGACAAGGAAGAGATCGAGAGGAAGAGGCAGAGAAGTGGTGGAGGAAAAAGGACTGGACGCACTTGTTTCAGTAAGGGTGCATATAGCAGTGACAATTTTTGCCTGATCTGACCAGAAAGAGGTCTATAGACGTGACCAAACACAAATGCATGGCTGCAGACCATTTAAAAATGGCAGATTAGAACAAAATCTGAACTCTCATTGAATGATGGGTCAGATGAAGACATTTCAAAATGGAGCATCTCCTGTAACTTGTGTCTGCATTGCTTTCTAGCCTGTTGCTGTTTTCAGAATGGGAGTGGGGAAAGGGAGCGGAGGGAGTTCGGTCTGCAGTTTTTTCAGCTGCCACTGGAGGGTGGGTAAGGGTGTATTAGAGCCCCCTGAGGTGGCGGGGGGGCTCCAATTCACCCAGCCCACTCTCTACCTTTGGCTGGGGAACCTCTGGAATGAGCTCCCTCTCCTCCCTTTCTCTCCTCCCATTATGAAGACAGGAGCTAGATTCCCCTCACCTCTGGAACCAACAATGAACTTGTGTTTGGTCTGGGGGATCACTATCACTCGGCACACTTCCTGCGAAGCGTTTTCAGTTACATCAGGGAGCTACACTTATCTGTACCCAAAAGCAACAGAAATGACTGGGAGGGGTGCAAAGATTCAGGTGGTTACTGAGGTAACAATTTTTCAGGGGGCTCTGTATGAAGAAAAGGATTTCTGTAAGGGTTTATTTTTGTGTAAAGTTAATTTATGTCATTTAATATATGGAGTTGCATGTTTTTGATGTGTAGTTGTTTCTATGATATGAAGCCTTGATAAAACAAAGATGCTCGGTATTTCTAAATGTAGGGTATTTTTAATAACATTTGTAAAAAAAACAAAAACAAAACAAAAACAAAAAACCTGAAAAAAGAAAAAATAAAGTTCCCTTTAATATCCTTGCCCCAATATAGGCTGCATTTTTTTTATAGTCATGCTACTATGTATTGGTTGCATTTTATTAACTTTATAGTTAATTTCCATTATTAAGCACATGCTGCTTTTGGCAGCAGTTTAATGATAGACATTATATTTCATGATATTTCCTTGTGTATGAATGTAAGAGGAGGAGCTTTTCCCCTCATTCTATTTAGGGAAAAAACCTTGTCTTACATTTGAGTAAATACAGTAGTTTTATATCTTGAGTTAAAATCTTCAAGTACCAACATGTCTAAACATAATGAATATATTATTATGTTGACTGATGCAGACTTTAGTATATGGTTATTGCACTTATAAAAAGCTTATTCTAACTCCTTGAGGAAAACAGTTATTTTTGTGGGCTACAGAGAAAATTTCACTATATTGAATTCAACTGCTGAGGCAAAAGCTGACGATGTACATTTGGGCAAAATAGTTACTTGGGTTTGAGTCCAAGTGAGATGAAAGAATAATATGAACATTCATTAATTCAGATGTGTTCAGGTGTGCTTTTGAAGCAGTAGTAGAGAAGGATGAGAAAGTATCTCTTTCTAAAGAAACTCTTTCCGGTTTGCATTTAACTCTGGAATAGCATAGCCTTGTAGAACGTCAGCACTAGCTCAGGCATCCAGCTTTATACCATTCTATAAGGCAGCATTGGCCTCTTCCCAGCCATTACCAAACCATGTATTGAACTTCTAGGTCAAGCATGTTGATTTGATTTAATTTTTTATTTGTGCGGTTTTAGTGTGTGTTCAGTGCCTTTTAATTCGTTCTTTATGATTGGCAGGCAAAGTTCTTTGGATAAATGTGTTATCTTTTATTAGACCAACCGAGTAGTTGTAACAAAGTTATTTGCAAGATTTGGGCACAAGTACGATTCTCTGCTGCTGTTCTGACATCTCCAAGGAATGGAGGAAGCTAAAAGTGTAACAGCAGGTCAGTGAGAATGTAAATTGGTGGAAATGAGAAAAACAATGGGTAGAGAAGGGAGGGGGCTGACAAAGGTGGAAAAAATAGTTGAAGGAATACCAAAGACAGCAAGACAAACTGCTGTAGTTTTGAGTTCTCGAAGGTAGAAAAGAGACAGTCTATGAAAAAGTAAATAACTAGAAATTAGGAAGACAAAGGGTAGAGAAGGAGGGGAGGGGAGAAAGTGGGGGGAAATGTAAATGGTAAGTTTAGGCAAGTACTTGGTGAACCAGATGTCAGGCAGCTTGTAATATGTCATAAACCCAGTGTCTACATTGAGTCCATGATTTTTTGTATCCAGAAGATGTATGAAGTGAAGTTTGTAGGCTTGTCTATGAAAAGTGTTTTGTAAGTTCCCTTTGAGGATTAGAACTGAGCGCTCAGAAAGGGAGTGATTATTTTGTGAGAAGTGTGTACCCAGAGGTAATTGGATATTTTTGTGTTCAATGGATTTTTGGTGTGCGTTCATTCTGGTACACAGTTGTTGTTGTTTGGATTCTCCTACATATTTTCCATTATGGCAGTTTGTGCACTGGATGAGAGCTATAACATATCTGAGGTGCAGGTGTAAAATCCAGGAATGATGATGGTTCTGTTGCAGGGTGTGGTTATTGTGAGAGTAGTAGAGATGTGTTGGCAGGTTTGGCATTTCTTGTCCTGTCATAGTTTGGATTGATTTGGTGTGGCTTGGGTCTTAGGGAGTTTGCTTCTGGTGATGAGGTTGGCAAGGTTTGGTGCTGGTTTAAAGGCTAGAATGGGTGGTTCTGGAAAGATGTCTTTAAGAATTGGTTGTCTTCTAGTATGGGTTGCAGTTGTCTGAGGATTTTCCATATTGGTTGGAGGAAAGGATGGTATGTCATAACTAATGGTGTGCAATTTGTGGGAATTTTATTTTTGTACTGCAGCAAATCTTCATGTGATGTCTGGAAGGCTCTTTCAAAAGTACGATCTATCTCTCTTGAGGAGTGTCCTTGTTGGGGGAAAGCCCTTTTGTGTTTTGTGAGGTGGTGATCGTGGGTATTCTCCTTAGTGCAAATTTGGTGGTATCAGAGAGGCTGACTGTAAATTACGGCTTTCTTGGTGTGTTTAGGATGATCCTGATTCTGTGCAGAAATGTATGTTGGTTTGTGAGTTCCTTGTATATGGTGGCTTGTATTTTACCATTTTGGATATTGATTATGGTGTCCAAAAAGGAAATGCTTGTCTTCTTTTTAGAGATAGTCTGATGGAGGGGTGATGATTATTGGATTTTTAGTGGAAATCAATCAGACACTGCAGGGTTTGGGTCCAAATGATGAAGATGTCATCTATGTATCTCAGGTATAGCATGGGTTTCATGCTGTAGTTCTTGACGAATTATTTATGATTGCTCTTTTATGTAAAAAAAAAAAAAAGTATTAGTTGGCTCCTGTGACTGGCTCATGCCTGGCACTGCTCTCTCATTGTCATGGGTGTGCCCTGCGCCCTGGCTATATTGCACCTGACCCACTCAGCCGCTATGACTTTATGTTCTCAGATGACCCTAGGAATTTTGATGACTATCTTGATCAGTAATTTTGCCATCCATTATTTTCTTTTTCCCCTGTCAGTACTTTTTCCCCTGCCTGTAGATTGTCTATCCTGACATTATATTACTTTTCTGAATATTTTTCCAAGTGTGACGGCAGCGTGCTGCTATCACGGGCACAGGTAGGGCATGAAGAAGCTCGCGGGGTAGCAGGAACCTCTCCAAAAGACCCTGAGCTGACCTACTTACACACAGGAGGGATGGCAGCCTCAAAGCTGGGACCGTGGCAGCAGCCATGGCTGCCATTACAGCTGCATGAGCTGGCATTATGCTGGCTGTTTAAACAGCTGTTCCTGGTAAGGGGAACAGCTGAGCCAATCGTGACAGCTGCTGAGGCTGCCGCGGGAAAATTGAAAAGCCCCGGCAGTCCCTGTGGTAGGGGGAAGCCAGGGAAGGAGACAGGCAGCACTCCAGTGTTGCTGTGGCTCCCCTGGAGGCTGCATCTCAGGCAGGCAGCCCTGTCTCAGCTCAGCAGCTGAGGCGGGAGATAGGAGCCCAGACGGGTTGAAGGTTTGGTCCTTGGCGATTGCCAGGGCCAAAACATTGCTCCGGGAAGCCTCTTCACCCCGGGGGAGGAGTATTTCTCCTAGGAGAGTTTTATGAGACTAGGAGAGTAACAGGGAGACATCCCAAGATAGTGGTGGGAGCAGTTGAGTCTCAGGCAGGCTGATTCAGAACCAGTATCAGCCTAGCCTTGACAGTCCGAAACACCTGCTAGCTGGCAGAACTGCATCCATTGACGAGATTCCATCCTACCAGCAAGTGACTGGTTGGCGAGTGGATGGGGTGTAGGGGTGGTGGAGCCCCATGGAACATCAAAGACCTCAACCGGTCACTTGCTGGTAGGATAGAATCTTGTCGAAGGATGCAGTTCTGCCAGCCAGTAGGTGTTCCGAACCGTCAAGGCTAGGCTGATACTGGTTCTGAATCAGCCTGCCTGAGACTCGCCCGCTATTTTGGGACATCTCCCTGTTACTCTCCTAGTCTCAGAAATACTCCTCCTCCAGGGTGGAGAGGCTTCCTGGAGCAATGTTTTGGCCCTGGCAATCGCTGGGGACCAAACCTTCGGCCCCTGTCCAGGCTCCTATCTCCTGCCTCAGCTGCTGACTTGAGACAGGGCTGCCTGCCTGAGATGCAGCCTCCAGGGGAGCCGCAGCAACACTGGAGTGCTGCCTGTCTCCTTCCTCCTTCCCTGGCTCCCCACTACCGCGGGGGCTGCCACGGCTTTTCAACTTTCCTGTGGCAGCCGCTGTGGCTGCCGCAATTGGCTCAGCTGTTCCCCTTGCCGGGAACAGCTGTTTAAACAGCTGGCGTAATGCTGGCTCACGCGGCTGTAATGGCAGCCGCGACTGCTACCGTGGTCTCAACTCTAGGCTGCCATCCCTCCTGCGTGCAAGTAGGTTGGCTCGGGGTCTTTTGGAGAGGTTGCTGCTACCCCGTGACCTTCTTCATGTCCTACCTGTGCCCGGGATAGCAGCATGCCACCGTCACACCAAGTAACAATTACCATTTCTTCACGAAGGAAGATGGAGAATTCTTGCAGTTTTATCCTGTGGCTGGTCCCAGGAGCAAAAACATTTGGAGAATGTGTCTCTTTTTCACAAGCTCAATTGCACAGGTTACTTATTCACATATTTAGTAAGAGCATCCTAATGTTTGGATTTGTTTATGTTAGTTTTCCCACTTAAGGGCTGGATTCGTAAATTATTGCTGGACCCAGTTTTATGGTCTGATCATTATTATGCAAAAGATATATTGACAGGAAACTCCTTGCTTTCATTGGTATGTCTGGTGGCCTCAATTTGTCATTTGATTACATGACTATTGGTCAGTAATTTTGCCATCCATTATTTCATTTTTTCCCTGCCAGTACTTTTACTCCTGCCTGTAGATTGTCTATTCTGACATTATATTACTTTTCTGAATATTTTTCCAAGTAACAGTTACCATTTCCAGTTGTCACTCAACTGATGTGACAACTACATGCTTCCAGTCACTGAGTCCCAATGTCCAGTCAAGTTTTTCTCTCCTTTTTCTAGCCAGCTAGGTAAGAGATCCGCTACCACCATTTAGATCTCTCCTAATAAAGAAAGGGATGCACAAACACACTTGAAAAGAACAGCATTTGATTTATTTTGGCATTTTAAGTATATGTCAAAATATGTAGGATCTCCTGATTGACTGGGGATAGCAACCCCTCCCATATAAGTCCACCTGTAGCAGCACACTGCAGGTCAGCACAGTTTCATGTGTAGATCTGCTGTGATAAGCCTTCCTAGAGTCTGTGCTCTTGGTTTTTTGACTTCTGACCCTGCTCAGCTCTGCCTTTGGACTCTTACTGTTTGAAATTTCTCCTGGGCTTTAGTAACTTTGTCTCAGACCCCAGAAATCTAATTTGGCCTGTGACTTGAACTCTGTCCCTGGTTGTCCCCTTTGGTAATTTGGTCTTTGACTCTAGAACCTCGATGCCTATAACTTGGACTCCGCTCCTGGAATTCCCCCTTGGTTTGGGTACCTTGGATTCTAGTTCTTGTCTCTGGTCTTCCCTTGTGGCCTACCAGTTAGGCCAAACTTTATGCCCTGGTCCTTACAGAAGTCATAATAGTTTGAACTGAGAAGTCAATGTTGACTGAAGAGATCTGCAAGCTGGCAAGATTGTGTAGGTTTCATTAAGCACTATCACCCTGATGTAAAGAAAGTTTGATATAGAATTTGGGAGGTGGTCCACATTGTAGCTATGCCTATTTTTCTCCGTTTTCTGTTTGTATTCGTACTCTTTCTTTTTCCCTACTCTCCATATTATATAAATTAAGATTACTAGATATATTGGCTCACAAGCAAACTACTAGTAATTTACCAGGCAGTTTTTTTCTTCTGAAAATACTGTAAAATGCATTTTTATATTACTAGTTGTGGTTGGTCTGAGCATTATGATCCCATAATCTTGAGTTACAAGTTCATACTTAACGTTTACTTGTAAGTGCAGATATGGATGTATGGTTAAGGTACAGCTTGAAAAATTCACTATGAGGGAAACATTCTTGGTGTCCCTTGTGGTCATTTTGCTTTGTTTTGCATATTTAGTTACTTTCATTCTTGTCAATGAGGAAGCATGATATCGTAAATTAATACCCCCAAGATGTTCCCTAATAATAATTGATGGATAAACAAAGATTGGTTTTCTCCATCTTGTGCTGATTTATATTTGTGTGTGTATAAGTTTCATGCATTTTGATCTAATTTATTTAGAAAAAATCAGAGAAAAATGGTATTTTCAAGTCAATATATTTGTGCTCATAGATATGGAAGAAATGGGTTGAGGGCTATGATCTTTTCTGTAACTAGATGTATACTGTAGTGTTCATTGAATGTATATTCCTCCAATGATTTTGTGTTGGAGTAGTTACAGAAAAGATCTGTCTTTGACCCCCTGCTTCCTTATCTATGAACAAAAATAAACTGAAAATTATTTTTTCCTGCATTGTTCTATGTTTCTCTTTCACACCTAACTTAAATTACAAAAGAGTTGTAACATTTTAGTTATTAAATGGTGTACTGCATTTGTTCTACATATGCATTTTTTTTTTTTTTTAAGAACTTCTGAGGTTGCCTACAGCATCAATGCATTTATATTGCATGACATGACTTGCCTGATGCAACATATATTGCAATCCCTATCTAAACAGCAGCTTGTTCTTTTGCATATGACATTTTTCTCCTTCAATTCTTCTCTTTCAAGACAGGTTTTGTATTGCCCTTAAAAAGCTTGCCAACGAATTACCTTTATGAGTATCAAAATACTTCTCATGCAGTTAGGTCAGGAGGTGTGCAGAATAAAATATGACTTACTCAAGTATGTTGCTCCTCTAGATGGTTTTAATAAATCAAAAAATGGATATGTAGCAATTATGTTAAATAATGCATTCAGTTTGAATTATTATGTCATTTGGCTACAAGACAACAGTGTGTGTACTGTACTGTTTAATATTAATTTTTATACTAGGGAGATGTTTTACTGAGGAAGACAGTGCACTGCATTGCCATAGGTTGAACATAATTATTACTAAAACTATTGCATTAATAATATATCCTGAGCTCTAGGGATTAGATTTTTATAAGTATGTATAATTTCTTGTTGATTTCTTGTTTTCTGCCTGGATTGTAATTGTAGGAGCTTTTAAAGCACCAGTGTCCAGATTTGTTTAGAAATAGTTAAGCACCTGAAGAGGCAAATGAGAGCCTAGGCTGTTTTTTGTTGTTTGTTTTTTCAAATGGAACTAGGTACTAAATTGGATTTCTTTTTTATACTATAGAGCTATAGGCACTTCAAAAAAAAAAAATGTCCCAAATTGCTTGCCTGCATGTTTAGATGCCAACAGGCCTTTCAAAATAAGGGGACTTGAGGTTTAAAATTTTTGTTAATGGTATCTATGTTGTTTTGCATGTGGTAACAAGTTGTATTTTTGGGAGAGGGGTATGAAAACATTTAGAGCTTTATACAATAGGATCAAGTCTTTGATTTTTCACCTAGAAAGCAGTAGGCAGCCAGTATATATCAAGGAGTACATGTTGTCACACACTCACTGCAGTATCATCTGCTTGACACATTCACTTCTGCTTTCTCATCACCTTATCAAATAGATGTAAAATATTTGAGCATGTACAGTCATTGTAGTAACTTGATATTCAGAGGGTAACCTGGCAGCAAGTCTGACATTTTAGGGAAAAGGACAGATTTTCTGTTTATGATGTACTTCTAGTTGCTATTTAGTCCTGAAAACAAGATGTCTGGATTGGAGACTCAAATTACAAGACTCTTCACTAAAACTAGAGACAGATGTTACATATAAACTGGTGTAAGTTATCAGAAACTGGTTTTAAACCTGTAACAGAACAGATGTTCAGTTTAAATAAACCAGTTTGAAAATGGCTTAAATTGGTTTGAGATAAACCTGGTTGAATGTAGCATCAGACTTAAAAGATATGGGTCTAACCAATTTATGCAACATCTGTCCCAGACATCCCCGGCATTCCAACATGCTCTCTGGGCTGGGCAGGGCTCTCTGCTTCACAGCACAGCTCACCCCTCCCCTCTGCTACCTGACTGCAGCTCCGGAAACTTGCAGGTTGCTCCCCTCTTCCTCCTCACCACTCCCTGCTAAGCAGGAATTCCCCACCTCCCCTCTGCCCTGCTGAGAAGTGTCTATGTATTAGCTAGTAGACCACATGCTGGCTCTGGTCTGTACTGCGACAAAGGCAGGATCAACAGGTAGCTGGTAATGTCACTTTGTTGTTTTCTTAATGGGGTGATAAACACTGAATTAAGTGTGATAAATACTCTTATCAATTCCCTGCTGAGCTAATCAGAGTGTCTTGCTGGGGCTTGGCTACACCCCACCTACCCCGCTCAGCTCAGTGCTGTAGAAGGGAAGGGAAGACTGCTCTAGTGCCTCCCAGCTTCTAGCCTGAGCCACTGCAGGCATGTGTCTGCATTTCTGGGATGTCTGTACAGTTACAAAGTGATTTAGCCTAGCTAGGTTAGGCTAACCTGCAAATATTGAATCAATTCATGTTCATGTTTATTGAATGTCTGTCCCTAGCCTAAAAGGGATGAATTTAATCAGCAACATTTCCTTTTATGAAGGGGATACAAATGATATAAAACTTCTGTGTAAGCATTTGATTCTTTTTTTGAGTGTAAACTGAAAATTTAATTTTAATTTTCTTGAATAAACACACATTTTCTGAAAAGCAGCAACCAGAACACTTTTTTTTTTAAAAACTAACAAAATAAATAAGCAAACGTACTGAAGAGGAAGATTGAGGTATGGAGTTGGAGAGAAATATGTAATGCTGATCAAAGCCAGATTAGAGTTAGGTTGGATTTTATCATTTTAATTAATGATTGAGGTAAATAGCAATGAAGGGGATACAAAAGTTGTGAATGTTTGTAATTTGGGAGTGAATATGACCAACTTCTACCTAGTGCAGAGAAATACTAAAAGAACTTGGGAATTTAGGAACTTATACAGAAAATGAGATTCACTAAGAGAAAAAGCAAGCTAATATATATCCACAAGAAATATGATCATGTTATATATGTATACTTACTGATCATGTCTACATGAGATGCTAACTGCACAGTAGCCTAATAATACTGCTCAGTAGCGTGTCACACCCCAAGTGGTGTTAATATGCTCCTGTGGAGTATTATTAGGTTACTATGCAGGAGCATCACTAAAAAGGTGGTTGTTGGCACTACTGCACAATAACTCCAGTTACTGCACATTTATGAATGTGCATAGTTACTATGCATTTATTTAGAACTTATATAATCAAGCACTAAATAAATGTGCAGTAAGTACTGTGCCTTAATGAATGTGTAGATGCACCTATTGGTGTGGAGAAAATAGAGGAGTAGTACTTTTAAGAGTTCTAGGGGTGATGGTTGACAAATTGAATGGATTTTTTTGGCTATTACAGGGAATCCATTGTTAATAAGATATATAGAAAAGTGTTATCATGAAATGTAAAGGAAAAGATCTTCCTACATGGTTCTAACATAACCATTCCTGAAATATTTTATTAGGTTCTAAGCATCACATCATTAGAAAGATACTGATAAATTCAAATGAGTTGAGACAGAAAGCAAAAACTGGTAGAGCATTTGAGTGACTGATTTGAGAAGAGGCAGCAAAATCTGATCCTGAGAGATGCTAAGTATTCTCAACTCCTACTAAATGGTAAAGGGCTGAAAAAAGTCTTATCATCTCAGGTGAGAAGTTAGATACTACCGTAATAAATCTTGGTCTAATTAATAGTAATGATTTCCACTACTGCAAATTATAATTATAAAAGGGAAACAATCTAAGGGGTATATACACAAAGAATAGAGAATTCCTAGTTAGGGTGACACAAGGAATAACACAATCAAATTAATAAACGAGAAGTTTAGACTTAATATTAGGGACAACTTCTTAGCAATGAACTTCTAGGCAACTTCTTGGGGTTGGTATACAGAGACATGTTATCTAAAGGAAAAATGAGGAGTCCAGTTGTTTGAGACTTTTAAATCTGGTCTTCACAGACTGCTGAACAATTAGGAAGATTTCTTCACCAAATATACTGGAAGACCTATTAAGAGTCTTGTATCTCTTATTTCATATTGTTATATCAAGTTCATTTACTTATTATATAACCTTTGGTACATTTATTTTCTACAGGAGAAACATATGCATGAATTAGAAGACATGAGGAAAGCTGGACATGAAGCCCTGAGTATTATTGTGGAAGAGTTCAAGGTAAATGAGCCATGAGGACATTGTTCATTGTACATTAGTTATAGCCTGTATTTAAACTTTAGTAAAGGTAGCACATATAACGTTAAGGTAGTTTAGCATTTCCCATTATAAAACACTCTTAGTAGCTGATTATTGTTTTGCCAAACTTTAACCATTTGCACTGAAAATTTGCATCCTGGGCAGGTGTCTTGGGTTGCATTTTTGGAATATTTCAGGCAAAATGGCTCAACCTTTTCCAAAACATAACAATATTGCATTTCCCTTATTAAATTATCATGGTCTTTTCTTTTATGAACTTTACTGCCTCTCTGTATTGGAGTTCTTAGTGGTGAAGAGATTGTGGACATGTGATCCTCACAGAGCAACTCAACAATTCCAGCCAAGAACTGCAGTGGAAAATCCACATTTTCTCTGTAATGGCTGCTCCTAGGTGGTCTACATCAGAATGTGGAGCTAGGCATTGGAACCCAGAGCAGGGAATATGTTTGTCTTGCACTGTTGTTGTCCATTCCTCCATCCTTGTTGCCATCCAGGGAGTATAGAGAAAGATATTTTCTCCAAACACACCCACAACAAAGTCTGAATCGGAGGGAAGTCAAGGAAGTAGATGGGGCCAAGGAATTTGTTCGGATTAAGGAGAGAAGCTGTGAGCACTTGGGCAAGGAGGTTGAGTATTGGGAGATAAGGGAGAGGAGAGAAACGAAGGATTTCACTGGAGGTTGGAAGTGGAGGGTAAAGAAGATAGGAATGCCAATCAGTTACCTGTGGGTAAGGAATAGAGATGCACCAATACATTGGTCTAATAAGAAAATTTGCTGTATCAGATGTCAGCCCAATGGGGCTGCCCATTTGGCCAATAGATGCTATGCTATTCACAGGTGCAGTGCAGGCACTCATGCAGTGAGGAGCAGAGCCAGCAGCTTGGAGAGCTGCCTTTAGATGGTCAGTCCGGTGTGGTGGAGGGGGCAAGGGGAGGGGAGGGGTGTGGTGGAGCATGCCTCCCATGGTGGGGGAGCAGCTCCCACCTCTCCTTGCACCCCAGAAGGGTAAGGGGGAGGTGTGCCCCCAGATCAAGGTGAGGTAGGCTGGGGAGAGGGGCTGTGCAGGGCTCTTCTTGGCAGGGGCTGGGTTCAGAGCAGGCACTGGCAGGATGCTGCATCCACTCCAATTTTTACCGCTGCTCTGCTCCTAGTGTCGCTGTTGCCAGCTGCCCAGTGCAGCCTTGGCTCTTCCTGACACTCCAGTGGAGATTGGGCATCAAGTGGAGCACCAGTGAAATTTGGGGTAGATGCAGCAACCTCCCACTGCCACCGGTGCCCGCTCTGAGCCCAGCCCCTGCTAAGAACAGCCTCATGCAGCCCCGGATGCAGTCCTTCTCGGCCCACCCCATGCACATCTGAGGAGCGCGCTCCCCCCCCCCATGTCTCCCAGGGTGCAAGCAGCAGTGAAGGTCACCCCCCTATGAGCTGTGGCTCCCCCTCACCCTGCCCCGTTTGGGTAGTGTCTGCCCCCTCCCTCACCGGCGGGGGGGTGTTGATCTGCCCCACCATGCTCCTTCCCTTCCCCCTCCCCTTCTATCACACCAGACTGACCAGCTAGATGCAGCTGTATCAGAAATTGGATTGGTATCCACCAATATGCCTCCTTAAATATCAGCTATTGTATCAGTCCCCAAAATCTCTACTGGTGCACTTTCAGTAAGGAATACAGAGAAATGATAGGGAGGTAGATTGCAGTGGGAAAACTGGAACTGATTGAGCAAAGATACTACAGATTAAGAGCTGGAGTGGAAGGTAATGACCTAGGACTAACTGGGCATTGGCTGTAGGAATGAGAAACAGGAATCAGAGTGAAGATAAAAAGTTGGAATAGAAAGCATAGAAAGGGATCAGGCTCAGAGACAGTGGTAGAGTGGCATTTACTCAATTTAAATACACTCCTCACCAGACTTTGGAATTAAACCCATTATTTCCTGATTCTCATCCACTGGTGTGGTGCGTCTCATTCCCTTCTGGTGCTCACAAGGCCTATGGATCTGTGGTAGTTAGCTACGTCAGAGCTTCCAGGATTGCAGCTGTGAAACTGGGAGTGAGAAGCCCTGGCTTAACCAGAACTCTTAGGACTTCTTCCAGGCTCCCTTCTGTGTAACCTGGACTTCCAGACAGTCTGTCTTTAGGGCATCCCCACACTGTGAACTGTCTCAGGCTAGGGGATCCCAGTGATCCCACTGTCTACAGCTCTAGGACATTCAATGAGTAAGTACACAGAATATCTATAAACACATCTCATGGTCTTATGTCTAAAAAAGGTGTTATCCATTGCTGTATACTTAGTATGTGAAAAGCAGAGATCCTCTAGGAATTTTCTTAATTAGATTGAAGATTCACTATACTGAAATAAGTAAAATATAAGCAACAAACTATTATATCTTCTGAGTATGCTGTGTATGAAGAGAAATTCTCCCTTAATAGTTATATTTTTAATTATGAGGCATAATACATGTTAATACTAGTACTAATGAATGTGTTTGTATTGTATAGCTGAGTACTTTAGCTATAGATTTATCTTGGTATATACCTTTGAAAAATGGATTCAAGTCTACATAACTGGTCCTAGCTAACTGATTGTTACAGCTAAATTTTTTCCTTTTTTAGTATATAGGCATACAAGTCCTTTGCAAATTACAACTTTTTAATTTTGCTTAAGTTAATTTTCTGTGTATTGTATTTGACAACTTAATTTGGTTGTGATAGTAGGAACTCTTAAAGCAATAGCATCCACACTCATTTAAAGATAGTTAAGCACCTAGAGAGGCAAATACGTTGTTTTTTGGGTTTTTTTCAAATGGGATTAGGTGTGGTCGGCTGGTAGCGGGTACTGCTGCATTGAGCCACCCACCTCACTGCTCCTGATCACCTTCTAGGCTCCAAATACCTCCCTGAGGGTGCCTCATGTCTGGCTGACCCCCTTCCTGGAGCACACCTACTAGCCTGGGGGTAACAGTGGCACCACCCAGGGTCTGGACTGATTCTTGGCCCATGGGAAACGCAAGCCTTGTAGTCCTTGAGGGTACTCGACCCACTGCAAGAACTTGGGGCGTTTCCCTCAGTCGGAAGCACAAATAGTGGTCTCCCCTAGTCAGCCAAACCAAGTGGACCCCAAGGCATAATCTAGACCCTCTCCCAATAAGTCTCCCATGCTAGGTACAAAGGAGAACTTCATTTGTTATAAGGAGTAGGTTTGGACTGGGGTACAGGTAGAGCAATATCGGAGAAATCCCATGGAGCAAACAGGGTGGCTGGGTAGCCTTTGATCATGTATCTAAGTTACTGCAAGCTATATACCTAGTTAGATCTCACGTAGCTTATAAGCATCATCCAGAGGCAGGTGGAGATTCCCTCTGGAGGCAGACAGTTCATTGATCATGAGTTTCAAGAGAGAGCGCAAGTTTCAGATGGTCCAGCTACTCTGAGAGTTTTCATCATGGCTACTGCCCCTCCTCCTGGGGAGCCCTTAATTTCTATAGACCTTATGACCTCATTTACCTGATCCAATGAAGGCCAGCAACTCTTGGCTGCCAACCAACCAATTTGAAATGCATCACTGGTTGCCAGGTAGACTGGTAGGGTCTTTAGCCCCTTTCCAGTCAGGTTGGCATTACTGAGAACAATAGGGAGCTTAAGCCCCACCCAGGTATGTGATGCCAAGCATGTAGGCAGAGGGAGCAGGTTTCCCTCTGCCCTCAGGAATGTATCCAGCTCAGGTTACTACTCGGGGTTACAAGAAGAGATGGGGCAAAGGAGTCTGCCCTTTGCAGCGACCATGGTGACCAAATTGTCAGGTAGCAGAATTTGGGGAGAGATGGAGATGGTATTCTGCTACACTAGTTATTAAACCAGGTTTATTTTTATGCTGTAGCGCTTTACTTAAAAAAAAAAAAAAAAAAAAAATATCTCACAAAGTGCTTGTCTGTATCTTTAGATGAGTACCAGTGTATTTTTTGTAACTTAAAGTAGATAACTTTTTTTTTAAAAAAAATCCCAAATTGCACATGAATTAGCTGATGCCATAAAAGAATATGTCATGTTTTGATTTTTCTAGAAAAAACTTCTGAGCTAATTATAGTCATTTAAAATCCCAAGCCTGAATAGATTTTTGCAGTAGATTGCACAGACTGAATAATATTCTAACCTGTGTAGATTGAACTGAGAAACAACTGAATAGACATTCACTTCTGATTCCGGAAATGCAGCCACATGCCTGCAGTGGCCCAGGTTAGAAGCTAGGGGTGCTAGAACAAGCGCTTCCTTCCCTTCTGAAGTGGCCACAAGGCTGAAGGGAAGCTGAGCTTGGGCAAAGGGGTGTGGCCAGGCCTCAGCAGGTTCTGAGTATGATTGGAGAGGCATTTAAGCCCCCACCCTGGCCTGCACAGTCTCCAGTTGAGGTGTGTCTAGAGGAGAAGGGGGGCAGTAGACTTTGCCAGGCACCCCCAGCCTCCCCACCCCTGCTTACTTCAGGAGTGCTCAAGCAGCCCCCTTCCCTGGTCAGCACTACTGAATTCACTTAAACTGAGAGACTTTATTATGCACAGCACTTGAAAATTTTGTTGAACACTGGACTTAGAAATTGGAAGCTGCCTGAACTTAGAGCTGTTCAGCATTGCCAGATCTATTCCAGGGGTTTGAAGGCTCAAACACTTAAACTTGCCAAGCTGGTTTTGCAAGGAAGGGCGTATAGATTAAGTTGAAATTCAGGAACTTTCCTGCTTTTTGGATTAACTTGATATGGCAGGCTTGGTGAGAAAAATGCTATCGGAACTAGAAAAGTGGGTAATTAGAATAACAGCTCTTGGTTTGTTTGTTTTTTGAAGTAAGGATATATTCTGTGGACAGTTGGATTTGTATGATTTTGTGACTTGTGGTCCTCTCAGATCGTCTCTGGGCATAAATCCTGGGTGAATAAAAAGACAAAAAACTGGATCACTCTGGAGCACCTGCCACTTGCCCAGTGACCTGGGGAGTAGGTGCTGGGGACATCTGGCAAGGGCTGCTGCCCCCCTGCCAGGCAGACCCTGGTTGAGGTCCCATGCTGATAGGAGAGGGGATGGAGGAGGGGATGAACTCTCTCCCCTTCCCCTCAGGTTACCAGCAGTCTGGAGTGGGGTTTCTCACTCCCATTCCCTTCTCAGCCAGTCAGAGCAGTGATAGTGCTCTGGCAAGGTAGGAGATGGGTGGTGCCAGTCCTGCTCTTCTAGAGCAGACAGAACAGCCCAGCTCAGCTCAGCCCAGGGCTGCGAAGCATCCTGGGGTTTTGGAGGACTGTGAGTTAACTTAAACCAGGAAGGGGTCTAGGACAGAAGTTCCATAAACCAACAGTTTGACCTAAATCAGTTAAGTGTGATACTACATTCAACCAGATTTATCTTAAATCAGTTTTGGCCATTTTGCAAGCGGTTTGTGTGCACTGAACTTCTGTTCTGTTACATGTTTAAACTGGTTTCTGATCACTTAAACCCAGTTATGCGTAACTTCTGTCTCTAGCCCTTAGGAAATGTCTTACCCTATTTCTCCTTAAGCTAGTAAATAACCAGTTTGAATTATTTTTAGTACTACTTCAGATCAATTCAAGAAAAAGAGGATTCAGGTTTTTAGGAATTATGATTTGGCACAAAAAGATTAGGGATCCAATCAAATAGTCTGCCCTTGAGTAATATTTATATTTAAAAGGAGGAGTCCAGTTGTTTGAGACTTTTAAATCTGGTCTTCACAGACTGCTGAACAATTATTATTTCTTGTAGACTGTTTATATTCAAGTTATATAAAGATATTCTTTTAGATCAGGGAGCCCTGGTATGAATACACTTCATACAGGTTTTCCTGTTGCTTTGTTGGTTAGTTGCCACATTTTGGTCAATGAGATCACAGTACTCGGAGGAGGAATAACATCAGATATGCCAGCCTCCATGTAAAATACTGCAACCAACCTCTTCTGCAAACATGCAGCAAATCAATCTTCAAAGCAGTAGGAGAAAATCAAAAAAGTATTTCAGGTAGAGAAAAAAAATCAGTCTTCTGCTTATAGCTTTAATACCTTTTTAATGCCCCTTTACCGTGTGCAAAAGTAGAGTAGTTTTAAACTGCAGAAAAATCCAATAAGAACAAACAATCTTGTGTTTTTTGTTTGGAAAAAAAAAAGGGCAGGATTCAATATTAAAACGTGCATTAGTGATTAATATCCCAATATGGAACCAACCCCCTTAAGTAAATGTAAGAAAACCATCTGTTATAATTATCGAAACATGTTGTACAGCTTTAGAACATTTTTCACTACTCATTTGTATCTTTAGGAATGCATTTTTATTATACTCCGAAGACTTGTTGACAGTAGCCAGATAATCAAACAAAAATCTTTAGTATAAGTTTTGTTTAATTTAAGAAATTAACGTAAATGTGATTACTCCTTTCTTTGAAAGATAGAGATGTGGAAGTTATTGAATCTCTTAATTACTTATGTGTAGCTATTTTTAATGTTGTGTTGAAATATCTCTAGGGTTTAAGGCTACATATTATTATAATAGTAGGCTTTTATTTATAGATGTGCTTTCTGTTTTCAAAGGACTTTGTAAGCATTAACTAATTAATTCTCATATTATCTGTGCAGTGTAGCCATTAAGTATTTTTCCACTTTATATAAAAAAATAATAATGTAGACACGTTCAAGCCACAAAGAGAACATGTGAAATCCAGAATTTCACGTCTGACTTATCTTTGGACCATTAGATCATTCTGACAAGGGCAGCTTCGATATCTTGGCAAGTTTATCCCATCTATATGATTTAACATTTAATCATTGAAAGCTATCTAAAAGTTTGTAGTGATGTTCAGTGTTCTACATCCTAGCCCAGCCAGCTTCTCTTTGCGGCTGCCTTACTGCCCACACAACACACACTCAGCCTTAAAACATGTCTTTTGGTATGTGCAATAAACTAGTGAAAAAAAATCTCAGCATAAGGAAAACTTTTTTTTAGCACAAAAACACGATAACTTTCTTGTTTTAGTGCATTAGAGGTAGCTTAATGTGATTTGGTTTCTATTATATAAAAACATAGGCAATGAAAATATTAAGCAGAATTTGATAACTGGTTCAAAAATATTGGATTGTTAAATTGACACATCTTCATAGTAATTGGCTTATTAGCAGTATCAGGCATTTTTTTCTACAACAAATCCTTTTACAAAGATGAAATGGGTTTGCATCTCTAGTGGAGGAGTAGCCTTGAAGCATGCTTAGCTCTAACATTTTGAGACTTTGGGGTTCCGTGTTGGTATGCTTTGTGCTAGCCTTAATCTCTTCCTTGTCTTATATGATGATTTTTTTTCCACATTTTTTCTTTCCTAAAGAATCCTAACATTGCATAACAATAGACTTGGATTATTTTTTAGTCTTGTCCTAGGTTCTACATCTGCAAAGGCTTGTCTGCTAGAGAATAGATTTAACATAATCATAAACCTCATCAATCAGTTGCGTACTCATCATCAGATATCTGTTCACCTAATACTTCTGAGTCGCATGGGATTATGCCTTTACCTTTCTTTGCATGACAGATTTACTACAAACTTCGTCTATAGTCTGCAGTCTGACTCTAATAAGCATACATCATCTAGACAAGAAGGTTTAAGTCCTTAGAGAATTTGTGTGACTACTGTATGGAAGGACTGTTTTTACCTTTTAGGGGAGGGTACCATTTTATGCACTTATACCTGTCAAGATCTTGGTGATGAATTTGAAGTTTATTTGGGCCATCTTCAAATCCCAGGCTCCGGATTCTCAGAGATTAATCTATGAATAAATATCCAGAGCTATATATGTAGCCTGAATGGCATTTTCCCTGTTCTGTGTTTAGTGACAGTACAGGTCATGTTAGCTATTACAAAGCATTGTTTTATGGGAGGAGTGCAACCTGAGTTCTCTGGATTTTCTCCTCATCTTTCAGACTCCATGAATAACGTAAACCTATTTACAAAGTTCTATTAATACCCAGGAACCTGAGAAAACCTGAAGGAAGATATAACAAGTGTTCGTGGCCCAGGCAGTTCTTGCAATAATAAAACCCCCATATTGGATCCAGTGAAATTATCAACTCAGCCTTAATAGGATTATCTCCCTTCCTATGTGAAGTTCCAGAAAAAAGGTTAGATCCTAAATCTATTCACAACCTCTTTGCATCTGGCTAGTTAAACATTGATAAAAGTGCTTTTCTGCATGCTAGAATCTATTAATGCGCAGGCGGAAGGACCCTGCTACGTTGACAGTACAGCAGTCCAACCTGCATAGCTCCAAAACACAGCTCCAAATTGCTTGTCTGTTTGCTCTTGTCAGATTTCACAGCTCATCATGCAGACTCCCAGTAACTGGACTGTGACAGGAGATGTGGAGAATATGTGTATGTGTGTGTGGTCATACCAATATTATTTTTAATGCTTCCAAGTATATTTGGAAGCATTTCAAATGCTATGTCTCACTCTACCATGAGTGTTTTAAATAATGCATTGAGCTTAAATATGTTGGTTCCACCCAGGCAGGTTAGATCTCACAACAGCAGGGCTCAGATGGCTTAGTGGCTTCCCTGAGAACGGTAGTAATTTCAGAGATACAGGTTGGTTAGAGGAGGATCTGTCCACACTTCTTCAAAGCATTGTTCCTTAGTCTGCCACCAGCCCAAAGGCTCCACTTTCAAAGAGACTGTTACCTCTTTTACCAGCCTATCCAGAAGTTTGTTTAAAGAGACTTGGGAAACTCATCTCCATGCCATAAATTCCCCAACTGTGAATCACCAGAGGTGGGATATATATGGACAACCATCCAAAGAAAGACTTGTTATCATACAGTGGTCTTTTGAGATGTACAGTATCTGTTCCTTAATATTGTACATCAAGAAACAGTCTGGTATCAAGGATCTGCTCCTTGAACAGATTCAAAAGCCTGGTTCAGAACAACAAAAGTGATTAGGGGCCTTGGTGGCAAGACTTATGAGGAAAGTCTGAAAGAACTGGGATTTTTTACTCTGTAGAAGAGAAGATGGAAGTGGAGATATGGTAACAGTCTTCAAATGCCTGAAAGATGATTGCAGAAAAGATGGAGATAGGCTTTTCTTTGTGGCTGTAGGGGAGAGGAGTGGGAGCAATGGCCTTACATTGCAGCAGAGGAAATTCAGTTTAGAGTGTAGGAAAAACTGTCTGCGTATGAATATAGTTAAGTGTTGGTACAGGATATCTTGAAAAGTAGTGGAATCTCCATTCTTGGAAGTTTTCAAGAGCAGGTTAGACAGATACAGTACTTAGCTGGAATGTTTTAGTTAAGGATGATCCTGCCTTGAGATGGGGCTAGACTAGACTTCATGAAGTCCCTTCCAGCCCTAGTTTCCAATGATCCTCTGTGGGTAGGACATTTTGAAAAAAGTCACATACCATAAGGCAGAAATAGCACAGTACCAAGCAGGTCATTTCCTAGGTAGTAGGTGTGCTGGACATTTTTCTTCCCTAGGTGCAGCACTTTGCATTTATCCTTGTTAAATTGCTGTCTTTTGTTTTCTGGCCACTTGTCCAACCTGTCCACGTCTGCCTGTAGTTGTTCCCTGCCCTCCGGTGTGTCCACTTCTCCCCACAGTTTTGTATCATCTGCAAACTTGGACAAGTCACTGATGAAGATATTGAAGAGTATCAGTCCAAGGATCGAGCCCTGCGGGACCCCACTGCCCACGTCCTTCCAGGTCAATACTGACCCATCCACCACCACTCTCTGGGTACGGCCTTCTAGACAATTTGCCACCCACCCGACTGTGTACTCATCCAAGTCACAGCCTCTTAATTTGTTCACCAGTATGGTGTGTGTGATACCATATCGAAGGCCTTCCTGAAGTCTAAGTAAATGATATCTACCCCTACTCCTGCATCCAGGTGTTTTGTAACCTGGTCTTAAAAAGAGACTAGATTACTCAGGCATGATCTATCTGCTACAAACTCTTGCTGGTTTCCCCTCAGCATAATTTTTCCTGCTGGGCTGTCACATATATGAGCCTTAATAATCTTTTCAAAGACTTTACCAAGGATGGAGATGAGACTGACTGGCCTGTAGTTGCTTGGATCTTCCTTCCTCCCCTTCTTGAAAACAGGAACCACATTGGCCCTTTTCCAGTCCTCTAAGACCTGGCCCATGCGCCACAAGCGCTCAAATAATCTTGCCAGTGGCTGCACAATGACATCAGCCAGTGCTTTCAGTACCAGGCCTGCTGATTTAAACGCATCTGGTCCTTCCAAGTGACTCTGCACTATCTCAGGTAAAGAGTGGAGGATAGTTTGACAATAAAAAAAAAATCTTCAACTCAATTCAGTTCATTTGCAATTCCATAGGAGAGAGCAGGGAAAAGTACCATTAAGAAGCAGGACAGTATAGAGTAATAGAAATAAAATTATATGTGTCCATTTTTGAATGCCAGTACATGTAGCCTCCATATGATATCTACCAATCTCTGCAGCCTTGCCAGAATGCCCACTTGTACACAGGTTTACTAGAATGATTAGAGAACTCTTAATGGATCCTGTGTTTTTATTTGCTCTTTTAAGCACATAATCATGTGGTAATAATGGCTGTTGTTTTATCTTTTTCCTGTATGAGCTACAGAGGTTACCAATACACAGAAACATTAGAAAATTTTCCCAACAGAATTTTTTCCTGTCTTCAGACCAAAAAATAACTGGTTTAAAGTGTCTCATTGTCTGGCAGCTTTTCTATTTCTCATGATACTGGGTGAGTAACCCCACCGATGTGATGGCTTTACATTTTTGTTAATTTAGTAATTAAATGGCAAATAAACGTATTAGCTAGTTTTCACCATTGCAAATTCTTCTTCATATTCATTTCTTAATAGAACAGATTTCTTACTTCGAAGCAAACCAGTGAACTTATTTTATATATTTCCTGGCACCATCTACATTTTTGAACCCCATTAAAAACATCAATTTCATTATTCATTTATCTATTTGAAAGTGTCATCGCTCAGGAAAGTAGAGTTCATGTAAGAAAAATGAAAACATTTGGGCTAATCTGGAGTGCTTGAACACACCTAAAACTTTAGAGTAACATCCGTTATCCTTGGAATATTGATTCACCAAATGGGCTGGGAAATCCATTAGAAAGAGACTGCTAGACATTTTGCTGCACAAAACCTCAAAAAGCTTTGGCCATTGTTGAGAGTCTAACATTCTCAAGTTCATTCAATAAATAAACCTTCTCTAACAGACTGTGGATAAAAACATGTGAAATTCCTATTTAAAAACATGAGAAAACAAACTAAATGTGAACCTAGTGTGCTATGTAGTCCAAGTTTCCCCTCTGATGTTTACCTAATTTTGTTTAATTTCTGTCTTTCATGTCATTATTTTTTTAAACTTTTATCCCTGATAATTAACTACAATAAAGAAAAGTAAATGTAGATCTTGGAAAGATTTTCATGGGATCATGCCACTTTTTAAGATTATTTACTACAAGCAACATAAGAGTTTTTCCTTTGCTTGTTTAATCAGGCTTTTGTTCTAAAATTGTCATACCTCGTCTGTTTACTGAACTAAGATTTCCTGAGTTTTATTTGTATTTCTCCCTGTGCAAAATATCTACTAATGGAAGATTTAAAGAATATATGGTTACAAGCAGGTGTATTTATTTGGTAGTGCTTATTTACTTGGATTATTTTACGCAATGATTAGTCCTTTGAAAGAAAGTTTCCATTAACCAGATGGATGGTTTCCTTTTACAGAATTTTGACTTAAAGATGATAAGACTTCCAATCCTTTCTACTTCCAGGGTCATCTCCAACAATCTTTGCCACTGAGTATTTTGCACTATTACTTTGTAAGGGGAGGCAGGGAATTTGGCGGTCTTTTTCTCCACACCCACAGAGTTGCCTCTCTGAAGTTTCTGCTCCCACAATAGGTTATTCACACAACAGTTAACCCTGTAATCAAAGCAAAATTTAACAGGATTAATTATAATTTTTTAAAATTAATTTTGCATCAGGAAATCACTTTTAGACTATTCTGTTTCTTGTGAGAAGAAAAGAACTGAATTTTGGCCAGATTTTAGTTTTTCCTCTGAGACACCACAATTTAGCTTATTCCATGTCCAAGACGACAGCATAACTTGGGAAGGCTTGACACATGTCTAGGAAATATGAAGAATACTGTTCCAATTTGGAGCCAGATGAAAACTGAGAGCTGTGAAAGTCTTCCTCTTATTCATGCAGCAGGATAGCTATAAAAAGCCATTGAGAAAAAGTGCAGTGATCAATCTGCAGTCTCTTTACATTTTACTCAAACAACTTTAGCACAGAGTGCAAATTCAGAGATTAATTACAGATCTTCTGTCCCTCTCTTTTTGTAAGTTCCCATAAAATTCATGTGTACACTATAATTTGCAATTTGAATTTTTTACACACTGGGGAAGATGTCCAAAGGAACCTGTAGTTATAATGCAAATGCTGCAAAGCTGAAAGAGCCATATGAAGCAGGAATTGGACTTTGTAAAAGAAGAGTTTGTTTGCCACAAAGTCTAAGTCAAATCCTGTCCCTTTTCAGCTGATAGAAACAAGCAAAGAGTATTTTAGCATATTCATAACCAGTATAATTGACCTATCTATCAGGGAAAGCAATCTACTAGCATCTCAGAATCAATACTCAGTAATCAATATTGATCTAATACTCAGAAATCATTGGCCCCCATCAATGTCAATAGCTGCCATCTACTATGATATTATTTTCATCCTCGGCAACCTAATCAGGATGGAATTAGCAGCCCCTTTTCAGCAACTCCAAACTTTTATCAGTCTCTTCCTCCCTCCTGATTGGCACTTAGTAGCCACAGTAGTTGAGAACAATTAACCTTTTTCTTGCCATATAACAGATTAGTAGGATTTTATAAAATCATTGTTTGAATTCTTTTTGCATCTGCCTCTTAAATTTGGCTATTAGCATGCAAGTTTCCTTTCTTCTTGCTCTATCACTTGTAGAGTGACCCAGATGAGAAAAACCAATCCAAAAGACCATAGTTTTGAAGCTAAACTTATCAGTAGGAAGACAGAGATAGTTAGCTGTGTTAGTTTGAAGTCAGGCTAAAGGCAATTGTACCTTAGCATTGTAGGAAGTGAGCTATTGCTTAGGAAAGCTCATGCATCTCTAATTCAGTTAGTTCAGGGCTGTCTAACTGGTGGCCTGCTGGCCCCATGAGGCTGGTAAGGCTAGGGACAAATATTACACATAAAACAGTTTAACTGATCAGAAATTGGTTTAAACCTGTAACAGAACAGATGTTCAATGCATATAAACCAGTTTGAAAATGGCTGAAACTGGTTTCAGATACAACATTCAACCAGGTTTATCAGTCTTAACTGATTTGGGTCAAACCAGTTTAAGCAATGTCTGTTCCAGATCCCTTGCTAGTTTAAACTAAACCCTATTCCCCCAGTATTCCAGCATGCTCCCTGGCTGGGGCTCTTTGCTCCACAGCAGGCCCAGCCCCTCCCCTCTGCTCCCTGGCTGCAGCTTGGCACAGGCTACAAGTGTCTGCCTGGCTTCCCGCTCGCCACTCCTTGCTAAGCAGGGATTCTGCCATCCCCTCTGCCTTACACAGGCACAAAACATTAGCTATCTCAGTGGATCTCAACCTTTTGCACCTTATATCCCACCAACCATTTTGTCAAAAAACCCTGGTCTCGCCATGATAAAAGCAAAACCCCACGAGATTGCACTGTTTGAGATATCTGTTGATTCATCTATTTGAAGTGCAAACAACCGATTTTTTTCAATCACACAATAAGTTGAAGTCCCGCCTACACGACCTTTGCATTTCACTAGTTGAGAAACACTGAGCTAGCAGACCACATGATGGCTGTGGTCCATGCTGTGGCAGATAAGACAAAGGGAGAGTCAACAGGTAGCTGGTAATGTCCCTCTGTTGTTTTCTTAATGAGATGATAAACATTGTTATCAGTTCCCTGCTGGGCTGGTCAGACGTAGCGGGGAACCCCTCCCTGATCAAAATGTCCTGCTGGGGCCTCAGCTCAGCACTTTGAAAAGGAATGGCGGGCTGCTCTAACACCCCCCTGCTTCTAGCCTGAGCCACTGCAGGCATGTGCCTGCGTTTCTGGGATGTCTGTCTGGTTACAAAATTGATTTAATGTAGCCAGGTTAGGCTAACCTGCAAAGATTGAATCAATTCATACTCAGGCTTTCTGATTGTCTGTCCCTAGCCCAAGGGGCTAACACGTACCCTGGTGTCTCCTGCCAGCTGCCTGCCGCTCACTTCAGTGCTTCTGATGGAGTGATAGACATGATCTCCAAGCATCCCCTTTCCTCCCACCACTCTTGAGGGTAGAGTAGTGCAGTGAGATAGGGATGGGGTGTTTGTGGTACACATACTGTGAGCAAGGGAGGGGGCTGAGCTACTTGCGTGCATGGCAAAGGGGAGCCAGGCTGCACTACTGTGTGCATGGCAGTAGAGCCTATGCAAAGCTTTGGGTGGTGATTCGATTTGGAGGAGATTTGGCTTGAATCAGTGGCCGAATCTCTGAATCCAAATCAAATCAGGGGACTGATTTAAAGGTCCAAATCAATTAAAAATTCTCCGAATCTTTGGAAAAGATTCAGAGAGCTTTGATGATTCATGGAGTCTCTGGTGGCTGCAGCAGGGAGCTGCAGCTGACTCCTAGCTGATAAGTACTAGGGGAGGGGAGAGGGGATCATGGGGGAACCCCTGCCAGCGCCCCCGCTCCCCTGCACTCCTCCTGCCCACTCCCCCATGGCTACCCCTGCTCTCTCCAACTCCCGGTACTTTAAAAAAAAGCCCGGCTCACTGTGTGCTGCTGGGTGGGGTGACAATCCTGCTGCCCCCCCATTGCCCCACACTGTATGGGGGGCTCTGCACGAGCTCCTGACCCACCCCCTGCTCCTCTAGCCCTCCCACAGGTGCCCCAACTGGGCCAGCTCCAGCCCTTTAAGAAAAAAAAAAGCCAAGAAAACCCCCAGACTCATGGCTCCTGCAGCGGCCTCAGGGCTTTGGAGGCTTGTGCAGAGCCCCCCATGTGGCACAGGGCAGCGGTGGCAGCAGGGATCACCCCCGCCAGCAGGAGCAGCGAGTCTGGGGGTTTTCTCGGGTTTTCTTAAAGGGCCAGAGCTGGCCTGGGTGGGGCACCCATGAGGGGGCTGGGGGGGCTTGTGCAGAGCCCCCCATGCAGCATGGAGCAGTGGGGGGCATCGGCGATCGCCCCCTGCCTGGCAGCAACTGCTGAGTAGGGCCTTTTTTTAACAAGTGCCAGGAGGTGGGGTGGGTGGGGCAGCCATTGCTAGGGCTGAGATTGGGCAGGAGATGGGCCTGCCTGATTCGGAGATTCAGCAGCAGCCAAATCGCCGAATTGAATCGGGACAGTGATTCGAATCATTGAATTGAATTACTGTCCCCCTAATCAACCAAATCCAAAGCGAATACTAGCCGCTTCACACAGGCCTACGTGGCAGCAAAGGAACTGCCCACACTGTACGTGCAGTGGGGAAGCTGGTTTGCCCATGCTGTGTACCCAGCAGGGAGAAGCTGGCTTGTCTGAGCTGCACACGCAGTCAAGGCTTGGGGCGAGGGGAGGGCCAGCAAGCAGCCTAATGCAACATGCCACTCTTCTCCCTGCTCTCTTCCCCAGGCTGTGGTTCATGCAGTGTGGTTGCTCCCAACCACCAAGGAATTGGACAGCCCTGAGTTAGTGTATAAGGTATACCTCTGGCCTGCTTTCAGTAGGACAGTGACTAAGGCTATCACACCTGATAAATATTTCCAAATGGAAAATATTTCTGACTCAGAGCCTCATGAATTGAGAAAAATATAATATACTTGACAAATCTAAACACTAATATAATTTGAGATAATTCACTATAAAAGTGTTCAAAGGTTTTGTTTTTTGTTTTTTTTATAGTATATAAATGTTGGGAGTGAGGGATGCACACAACCAAATGTAAAATTTCCTGATTTGCAAGAGATCCTATAGTCTATTAATAGATCCTATAGTTTATTAAAATGACTACAATTTGATTTGCTTTCATTGGCTAAAATCTATATAATGATACTAGATAGCAAGATCTCTCAAAGCAGCTTCTGTCTTAAATCTGCTCTAGACCCACAAGCATCTCTGCTAGGAAAATTCATGAGTATAATTCACCCAGTGGGGTAGCGTGCCAGTAATACGGAAAGATTAGTGTAGACATAACTAAAGTTTTTCCTCTATCCTGTTTTTTCATGGTTCCTATCACTGACTTTACTGGTGGTGAATTATAGCCATGGAGGCTAGAAATTTCCAAAAATAAATTTGAATGTTATACTGCCAGAATCTGTGGAGTAATTCTTTGAACTGTTATGGTCAAAGAACTTGATTGACCTATAAGTACAAAGGGTATAATTTAAATAACCCTATATCATCAGGGGTATTTAGAAAAGGAGGAAGTTGTAGCATTGACTCCCTTTGTGATTCTTTAAGGAAAAAGAGGCCTTAAACCATAGTCATCGGGGAAAGAAGTAATTAAGAACCTTTCCCAAATAAGCACTGAATTAGTGTCTCAGGCACTTCGGTCTTGCTGCCTCTGACTTGTTTCATATGTGTTTTGCTTTGGACAGTGGGTTGTAAGTGGTCATAATATATCAGAATGAGGGTAGAACTTAAACCACTGGAGAGTCATGTTAGTTTTAGGATTGGTGTTTTCAGAGTATCTGGTAAGTTTTTCCATCATTCTCGCCCAGTACCGAAAAGAAAAGAAATGGTAAAAAAGAGATGAAGAGAAAATCCCGAAACATCTTTTTTTCTAAAATATTTAACCCTCTATCTATTTTCAGGTTTATTCATATTCTGTTTTTTAATAATCAAAAGAATCAAGGCATTACAAGTCTACATTCTATGAGTGTGTTTGTGTGTGTATGCATCTCTCCATCCAGTTGGAGAGAGAGCTTGATTGGTCATATTAATGTTATGATTATTGTTTGAGTATTGCATGGTTCTGGACATATGAAGCTGTTGTTGAAGGAAAACTTGAAGCCAACTAAACAAACTGTACATTTGTAGATACGTTCCACGGTCCTGCCCATTTCTTGTAAGACAGAGTTTGATATTATAGCCTGGGTTCAGTTTCTGAGTGTTCCTTCTCTCACACCCATGAGCCTGCCCCCTTTTAATAATATATCTTCATTGCACTGCGAGCACGTATCTTTGATAGTAAATGCATGTTACAGAGGAGACATACGGGTGCTTACAGACATTGAAAGAAAAACCCAGCACTTTACTTTCAGCTTGGCATGCCCCAACACTGAGTGCAACACGTGCCCAGAAGAGGAATTGTGTCAGTTTGACCAAGCTTGCCTGGTGTGTATGTAGTTCACATGCTTTGACGGGGCTTTTTGATGCCAAAGATCCTTGCTGAAGTGCACAAGCTATATCGACGCTGGGGAGTCAGGTCAAACTGATGCAAATTCTCTTTCAGTACATCAGTGTTTCTTTTGTTTTTGCCATGTGTCAGTACCCTATCGAACTGTGATTTTTAGTTCACTTTTTTCCAGAATTGAATTACATTTATGTGGGGCTAAAGGTATCTACCCACATGTTAGATAGTTGGGCAACTTTGCCTCTGGCTACCAAGCACACTGTTAGTTTTCAGAAGGAAGGGGTTGGTCAGTTACCTCAGAGATTCTCTTCTGCTCCTCTGGGCACTTGGGGATTGCTTGGCATCCAGGTAAGAATAAAAATATAGTTTTGCAAAAAGCACAGCTAGCACAACTTAGCTGCTCAGAGCAAGTACTGCTTCTGCAGTTCTTTTCTGTCAATTGGAACCTGGACTGTATATATAGAGCTCTGGGGGCTCTATATATGTGCAGATAAAGGTGCAGTGAGATCTAAGTACAATTCACACAGTCACACCTTTTGCCATGCCACACATGCATGGCAGGAGATGCAATTGTGGGATTGAATATTAGATCCCATTGCACCTTATTGCCCATGCAGCAGGAGTCCAATCCCAGAGGTGGGGAGATAGCTGCAGTAGCAATCTCCTTGCCCAGGGGTTTCACACACCTCTGAGGCAGGGAGATTGCAACCATGTTCTGCGGCTTGCTGGATCCCAGCACTAGAAGGCATGCTTCAGAGACCTAGTATCTTCAGCTGTGGGGTGCACGAGGACCCAAAGTTCACAAGTGCTGGAGCTTAGAGTCCCTAGCAGTTGTGGGACTCACAGCCCTGGCTGGACAAGGTGCATCCCTGAGGCTGGTAGCCCAAAACTGATGAGGCTCCCAGTTGCTGGGGAGACCCTGCTGCATGTTCAAATTAAAGCTCATTAGCAACCAGCTATGAAGGTAGTACTTATTTTCAAGGTCTGACTTCCTAGCTGGTTCAAGCTTTTTATGGCATGATAAATACTTTGCTCACGTAGCTGGTCTCAAGGTAATTGTGCATTGACCAGTTAATTGTGCGATACCTGTAACATGTAGCAGAAGCCCTAGGAGTGCTCTTTTCTTCAAGTGTTGACAGGACCTCTGGACTCCATACAGATTGCCAGAGTAGAGAATAGCTGCTCGTCACCTGTTTTCTCTGTGAGAGGAGTGAAGTAAAGTAGCATCATCAGAAACACACGGGTACCTCCCTTTTGTATAAGTGTTACTGGGGAAAAGGTTTGACACGGTGCTGTGTTTGGAAATTTTTGTGCATTTGCTTTGGAATTTTATGAACGATTGATGTCCCCGAAGTGGAGGAACTACATGAGACCTGGCCAAAATACTTGAGTCTTGGAAAAGATAGATCATGGCCGGACGCAGGGGCATTCAACAAGGAATGCCAAGTGAAGATGAACATCTGCTCAACTATAAGGGGGGCATATTGGGGGTCTTCCATTTCAATAAAAAAACCTATGTCATGGAAAGCTTCTGATATGCATGGGAGAAAGGCAAGACCAACACTTAATTGAAATCCACTTGGGGGGGGTCTCACTTTATGCTGATCTGTTAGCTGAGGAAACAGCCTGATGCTGTGGAAATTAGTCATTACAAAGCATAGAATAGAGTTGGGATACTTTGCATGCTACTGTACCTTCAAGAGGTCTTGTGTCACCAGTTCCCACAGTCATTTTAATAAAGATATTGATAATATGTAAGAGAGAACATTTAGTGTTATTGCACACAATTAATCAGGCTTTGGAGATGGAAGAAGATTTAGCCACAGCTATCTAATGGGCCCTTTCATAGGAATTTCCATTTGCTACTGCAGTCTTTGAGATAAAATTATAGTATTTGATAGGCATGAGTTTGTAGGAATCTGTATGATCAAATAGGTAAATGAGGACAAACCTCTTTTTTTTTTTTGTGGATGGTAGGAGAATGTTCACCAGAAAAATAATAAGTGCCTTGGCCTGCAACATGTCTCAGAAATTTAGCTAAAAGGCAACTTCGGAGACTGTTTTTTTGACTAGTGTCTTAATTAGTTTGCTCAAAAACTGGAAGACACTTAAAGGTTAGAATTACAGCCACCAAAAGAAAAAGAAGCACATTTTTCCAGATCCAGAGCCAGTTCCAAAGCACTAATCATAGGCGTCTTGAGGTAATTTTCAGAAAGCTGCCCCTTACATTAACAAGAATACATAATTTCTTCAAGCACTGTAACCTAAGCATAGAATCTTCTTTGCATTTGGTATTGGGGAGATATTCTCCAAGCTGCGTATTTTGGTCATTTATAATTTTGTGGATGGGCTAGTGTTTTATTAAATCCTTGTTGATTTGAAAGATTTGTCCAATTTTGCTACAGTGAGGGGTTGGTTGTGAGTACGCTCAGCAGTGGCAGGTAGTTTGTATGCATTCTTTTATTAAACATTCAAAGAAAACAGATTGTACAGTCTGAAATGGAGATGAGAAATATAATAGCATCTATGTTCCCAGGGCTGCTGCTTGTATATTTGTGTTCCTAAGAAGGAAAAACCCAAGGTTGATCTACCCAGACAGTTCAACAGTCAGTTTATCTCAATCTTGTGTCAGCTGGGGCCATCCTTTAGATCCTCACACTCATGCCTCCCATGGGTTATACATATTCATTATCTTTTACTTTCTATGTGTTCTAGTTATGAATCTCTGAATTAATAATCTGTTTCTAAACCATTATTTTTCACCATAGCTTCATATACATTTCTTAGGATAGTATTGTTGCAGTTGCCTAATGCAGCTAAATAAATACATTTTACACACACACACACACACACACACTAATATGAGGCTATTCAAGCAATTATTCTGTTTATATTCAGTTCATTATTGCATCTGTACTATATTTACTTATCACTCAATTCTAAATTCTGGGACTAGAATTTGTCTGTTGGACACTTATGCCAAGTCTCAGTTGGCCTATGGTCTGTTTATTCTGAACTCTGAAAACACAGGCCCTGAATTTTGCTCATTTCCTTTTTATGGATTTAGCACATTTTTCATTCAAATCTATCTAACAGCTAAACTTATGGCAGGATTGCTATACTGGTATGTAGAATTACTCTTTCATACTAATTACTCTCTATGGGCTATTATTACTAGTTATTGCTAGTTGTCTCAATGGTGAGCACTGATGATGAAGAAAAGAAAATTTGCTTATAGTTGCATTTTCTTTTTATGAAGTGTCATAAACAAGAATCTGTACTCTTTACAGAAGTCAGGCCTGTATGCTGGTGTAATGTTGTCTCTTGCATTCCTTATTTCACACAAGATTGTATGCTTTTGCATATGAACTAGTTTAAAACTTGTTAGCAGCTTATGTTCTTCAGACTGCTTTTCAGTATTTTTACAGCTTTGGAAGAACTCCTGGAAAGCTTTTTTTCTGTGTGACTGACAGATATTGCAATACTGTGTTTGGTCATAAAGGATGTCTGGACATGTAGAGAAATCTTTGGATATGAACTTTATTTTTGAAGAACTTTGGTGTTGGGAGGAGAGAGATTTTTACTTTGCTTTTTGGAAAGTTTATAAAAAGAGTCTGTCAAGATTCCTATATTGACATCTATCACAGTAATATCTGAGAACCTCTGCATAATAAATATAGCAACTATTATATTTCTCTCTTCTCTCCTTTTTCAATAGCAGGTTTATGTGCAGATGTGTTTTAACAGTGAATATACAAAACTGAGGATTATGCTGTAAATGAAATGACTGTAGTGGGAAACTTGATCAGAGGTGTTTTTGCAGATAGCTTTTGCACCAGGAATCTGAGGAAAATAAAATGTAGAAATAAATAAATTATAATCAGAAACGAGTAATACAATGGGAAATCCAGACAAATCAAACATGTTGAGGGAGCCGAGCAGTTCCTGATCATTACCAAGATACTGAAAACAGTGTTAACAGCTGTAATAGAAAACTAAAATTGTAGTTATTAATAACTGGCCTTTCACAAAATATATTAATCTATTCAAATGATATCTGTTATGTTATGATTATATTCCTTTCAAATACCTGGTAGTGCAATTCACTATGTGGACAGTAGAAGAAAGTCCACTGTTTAGTTATTCTAGGTTTGAAAAGGCTAATTTTTTTCATAAGCTGATGTACATGGAAATGACTTTTCTTTTTGTCATGAATAACTTCTGAGAAATTTTTTCCAAAGGAAATACTGATTGTTTTAGTGTACAAAAGTTCAAAGCAGGAACTTTGTTAAAGCTCTGGTAACATGCTATAACTAAGAGTGGAAAAAGTTCAGTAAATTCAACTCAACATGTTGTTTCTATTTTATCTCACTTAGAGGCCACTCCATGACAAATTCCAGCTTGACCTTGACCCAAATAAGCATCAAATGTGTTTTTTTGTTAAAATTCTTGGTTAGCTGTATGTCCTGTCTTTTGTAGTATTGAAACGGGCATGTTTCATTACCCTTCAGAGAAGGTTTCTCTGAATATGAGTGCAATAATAAGGATAATAAGCAGGGTCTCTATCTGCAGAACATAAAATACACGTTCATTTGAGATATTTGAGAGCTTTGAGATATTGATGTTTATATGGTGTCTGATGTTTCGTAACAACTCATGACACAAGGTTAGTCAGATTTATGCATTCTAGAGTTGGCTAATCATTACTGAGGTTTGAGAAGGGAAGAGTATATGCTCAACATTGTTCTTTTATCGCTGAACAGTTGATTAGGCATGTTGCTTATTTTGTTTGCCGTCATTTGAAGTAGCAAGAACTACGTGCTTCTGAAGAAAAATACTGAATTAGATGGATCATCAGGGTATCAGTAATGCAGTGGTTATGATCTGTTGCTTATCTTTATTCTGTTTTTTGCATTTTGATCACAGTATACCAATTTTGGGTAGACCTTCATTTAAGAAGCTATTTGTGGTGTCAGTATTGATTATAGCTATTTTGAGGCAAAGCAGACTGGTAATTTGTATGTAAATATCAGAGATCTCTTTCAGCCACTTAAATTGATGATGTCTGAGCTACCATAACACATTACAAAGTGGATGTGCTTTTTTTAGATGCTCCACTTTTCAGTAATTCACATTACTTAATTTGTGTATCTTGTGGTGCATACAAATGCTAGTGTGTCCTCTGAATTTATGTACTGTTTGTAACATAGTCAGGAAAACTGTTGCAATTAAGAGACCTATTTTTCCCAGGGTTTTGAATTACTTTTGTAATATTTCTGAAAAAAGAGAAGGTTGATAAACTTAGTCTGTTTTATTTTCCTTTTGTCATGTTCAGACTCTGAATCCTTTTCCAAAAAAGGAGGTTTGTGTAAAATCTGGCAATCCTTTTAAACTGGAATTCTGTCATTTTTGTTTTTAAAAGAATTTTGATTCTCAAACTGAGTAGAATATATTTTTTAAATATTGCTAACCTTTGTGGAATGTGTAAAAACCCCACACTGCAGCATCCCCAAAATACATGATAGCATGCAGTTAGATAATTTCTAGGCCAAAACAAACCTAGGAGCACACCTCTAGAATACCCAGAATCCATCTAGACATGCAACAAACCAAACTCTGTCATAGTTAAAGCACATATAGGAACAGGTTCCCCTTGAAGTGTGAAATATGAACCTTTTCCCCTTGAAGTGTGCGATATGAAATCCATCAGGATACTCTCACAGAGGGTATCTTAGAAGAGTAGAGATCATGGAGGAAATTCTCTGTTACAGTATTTTCTTCTTCTGTCCCTGTACCAAAAGTAGGTTATTTGAATTGGCTATGTTTGAAAACAAAATGATGTGAGTGTATGTACCCCAAATCAATGGGCTTTTTATGTATTTTTAAAAAAATTAACATGAAGGCTGTTTTGTGATGAGATATGGTCTAAGGGTTTTGAGTTTTGTGTGAATTATTCTCAAACAGCAAAGCTACAAGGAAATGAAAGAAGTTATCTCAGATTGAATGGCAGTATTCCATCACTCTGTCATACATTTTTACTAGTTAATTTACCAAAAAAAAAAGTATATTATAGAAGTGTCATATGGCATTCTTATTGTGCTTTTGTTTTTCATATTCTTTAGCTGGTAAAAACAGGCTTTCTAAGAAGGACTATAAAACCTGTTGGATCAGACTATAATCTAACCTTCAGCTACTGAAACATTAGAAAACTTAGCTTGGAGGCTGGTTATTCCATGGTTGTTGAAAACAGGTTTTTTTGTTTTTTTTTAAATTGAAGCATATGGATCTATGACTCTGGGAATCAGGGTACTGACCCATATTGTTCATTGGATTGATCTGATCTGGCAGTGCCTGTATCCCTGTCACTATTCTGTGACTCTGTGCAAAGCTTTGGTAGCCAATTTGCTTCAGAAGAAATTCAGCCCAATTCAGTGGCCGAACCTCCGAATATGAGTCAAATCAGGAGACCCATTAAAAGGTTCAAATCAAATCAGAAGTCTCTGAATAGATTTGGAAAAGATTCGGTGCCAATTCAGAGACTGGGCCATAGACAAAACAAACAGCAGTCCTCAATGCTGTGCATAGCTGCCTCCAGCTGGTAAGTCTGTTGTGGTGGGCAGAGGGGGAAGGGAATGGGTATAGGAGGGCAGATCAATGCTCCCACAGAGAGGGAGGGATTGGGGGTGGGACTGGTACCCAGGCTGGGGCAAGCGCTGCCCAGGGAAGGGGTGGGGGGACTCACGCTGCTGCATGCTGCCCGTCTGGCAGCTGCTTGCGTAGTGACTTATCCAGCGGCTGTTGCTGCTGCTTCTGCCACTGGCCTAGGAGGGCATGGGGCAGGGGTGTGTGGCCCAGGATCTGTGTAAGACAGGCAGAGCTGGTGCTGTCCTGAACAGAAGGTGGAAGGTGCTGAGAGCTGTGGCTATGCCCCCTTGCTGCTCACCCCGCTGGTGCAGGGCCAGTGTGAGACTGAGCCACCGCGCTGCCTCTGGACAAGCAGCATGCAGCAGTGGGAACTGTCCCGGCCTCCCCACACCTCCCAGACAAGACGTGGCTTTGCCCCAGCTGGGTGAGTGACGGCAGGGCATGTGGAGGGGAGGGGATATGCCTCTGGGTCAGGGCGGATTGGGCGGCAGAGCGGAGGCTACGGGGGTGCTGCAGCAAGTTTTCGGGTGCCACATGCCCCGTTATGCCCTGGTGCCACTCGCCTAGCTGGGGTGAAGCTGGTGCTCATCTGTGAGGTGTAGGGAAGCCAAGCCAGCTCCCGCCACTGCACATTGCTTGTCAGGAGGCAGCACAGGGGCTCAGTCTCACACTGGCCTCATGCTGGCTAAGGGCTAGTGGTGAGGAAGTATAGCCGCCGCTCCTAGTGCCTTCCACCTTTCACCCGGTGCAGCCCCAGCACTGCCCGCCCAACGCAGTCCCTGGGGCACGTGGCACCGCCCCATGCCCTCCTGGACCGGTGGCAGGAGCACTGCCGAGAGCTGCCAGACAAGCCATCGCACGAGCAGCTCCTGAAGCAGCGACACGCAGCAGTGTGAACCACCCTATATCCTTTCTGGCCAGGGCTGCACTCCAGGCAGCAACCCCTCACTGCCGAGCTGCACTCTGTGACAGGCAGAGCCAGGGCTGCACTCCAGGAAGCTAGCCCTAGTTGCCTGGCACCAGGCTATACTCTTCAGGGCAGGTGGAGCCAGGGTTGCGCTTCGAGCAGCCCCCTCCCCATCTGGACAGCTTGTCCCAGCCCCAATTCCTCCTTTGCTGTGGAGGTTTTGATCTGCTCCCCCCCCCCACACACACACACACCCCTTCCCTTCCCGCTCTGCCCACCACAACAGACTTACCAGCTGGAGGCAACTGTGTCCAGCATTGAGGACTGCTGCCTGCTTAGTCTATGGCCGAATCTCCAAAGCGGCACTGAATCTTTGGAGCCAATTCAGCCGAATCTAATCAGGACAGTGATTTGAAGCACTGAATTGAATCACCATCTCTACAAATCGAGTAATTGCCACTTTTTACAGGCCTAGTGACTATGGTCCCTTATATTCCTCTAGTCAATGTAACTTTGGGAAGCTATTCTATATTTAGGGAAAGCAAATACTTTTGTGGCAAATTGCTTCTAAAAAAAGAAAAATGAAGTGACTCATTCAAAGCTATTCAAGGGTTTAGAAATTTTATAACTAGGAGACAGAGATGGGACAGAATAGTTGAGGCATGGTAAATGTATTGCATAGATTCATTATAAATGATATTAATGAATAATTATGTATATGTAGAGTGAGTGTAAAATACAACTCATAATAAATTTGTTTCTGAATATTTTTCTATTCTGTCCTGTTTTCTCAGTTTGTAAGAGCTTTGTGATGGCCTCTGTTATGATCAGTGTCAGCAATTGAAGTGGGAATGACCAGTTCAGGAACCACTACTCAAATGTATCTGAGAGTACAATCATGTGACTTAAAAATAGATAAGAGCTTCCTATTTGGCCAACTGAAGCAACTTGGCACAGGCAGTGAGTAATCTGATATGAATGTGTATGTTTATATGCTTCTATATTGGATTATCTTAATTTGTAAATGTATACTGCAACATATAGTTTCAGTGTGAGAAGATTTTTCAGTTAGAGGAAACAACTCTATTACTAGGATCCTTTTGACAGGAAGGCCAGCAGTGACTCTTAGCACACTCCAATATATTTTCTTTGACTCCTACATGCTCACTTAACAGCATAGTTACTGTAGACTATATTTATTTAATTTCCACTTCAGATATTCAACCATAGCTCACTATATTTTCCTCTGAATTTCATTTCTGGCCTGTAATTCATATATATGGAAAGGCAGAGGAACTGCATAGCCTAAAGTGAGGAGAGATATAATGAAGAAAATCTTCAGTGACCTCTCATTTAATTTTTTTAAAAATCCCACTGTTTGGCCATCAATCTTAAAACCACTGATGAAGATTAGACAAAGGCTCTGTCAAGTGGTACTCCTGGAGAAAACTGCCTATTGAGAAACAAGGATCCTTATCGTTTTCGAGTTATAGTTTCACAGCTATGCTATATTGTAATAAAGCACGGAAGGTGAGCAAGTAGGAAAAGATACGACCACTAAGTCAGGCCAAACTCTTAGGCTAAGGACAGACATTCAGAAAGCCAGAGCCTGAATTGATGCAATCTTTGCAGTTTACTCTAACCTGGCTAAGCTGAATCACTTTGTAATTGGTCAGACATTCCAGAAATGCAGGCACATGCCTGCAGTGACTCAGGCTAGAAGCCAGGGGGCACTAGAGCAGCCCTCCCTTCCCTTGCACAGGCTGAGCTGGTGTGGGGGGTCATGTCCAGGCCATGGCAGGATTAGGGAGAGTCCACCCACCTTGATAACAGAGCATTTATCAGCTCTTTTATCAGCATTTATTACCTCATCAGAAAGCAAACAGCTTTTCTCATTAGTTCAAACTCTTCCTAAACAAAAAAGGAATGGACGGACATTACCAACTGAACTGTTAATTAGTTCCAAAAGCCCTAAACTAGCACAACTGTCTGCCACGGCACGGACTGTAGCCAGGATGTGGTCTGCCAGCTAATGCTGAGGTAGGTGACTGTGTAAAACAGAGGGGATGGGGAAGCCCTGCTTAGTAGGGAGTGGGGAGAGGAGGGGGAAAGCAAGAGGAGGACGGGCAGATGCTGCTGGAGCTGCAGCTAGGGAACAGAGGGGAGGCCCTGCTGAGGAGCAGTGTCCCACCTCGCCCAGAGAGCATACTGGGATGCTGGGGGACTCTGGTTTATCTTAAACCAGCAAGGGGTCTGGGACAGACATTGTATAAACTGGTTTGACCCAAATCAGTTAAGTCTGATACTGTATTCAACCAGGTTTCTCTCAAACGGGTTTCAGTCATTTTCAAACTGGTTTATGTGCACTGAACATCTATTCTGTTACAGGTTTAAACCAGTTTCTGATCACTTAAACCGGTTTGTGTAAAGTCTGTCGCTAGCCTTAATGTTAAAGGGAATTATTCTTACTGCTGACATGGAAAAAAAAATGGAGTATTCAAAATAAATTGAAAAATGATGTTGACTTTTGTGTATTTTAATCATTGTGCCTTCTTTTCTCCCTTTAAGTTTTTCCACTGCCAAAGTGTAGGGATTTAAAAAAAAGGGGGGGAGAGTAAAGGAGAAGGGAGGAGGCCCATAGAAGAAATTAATGTAATTCTGTGTGAAATTTTGATTGTCAAGAAGCCATTTTAATCAAATTTACTAGAGCTGTTTAAAATTCTCTTAACGTGGAACAGCTTTGATGTGCCATGCTACATTTATCTTGATTCACTTTCTTTTTCCCATGGTTGACTTTAAAATTACAATGTTGAGTTCTGTTTGTAACTCTAGATAACTATCTTTATATTTTTTTTTCTAAGATAGTTCAGCAAAGGACATCATAAATAGCTGATCTTAGTATGCGTCTTTTCCTAGAAGGACCTACTTAAATACATTTTTTTTACCTTATTCATACTACTTGCACATTGAGAGATTTTTCTTTTCTTTTCTTTTCTTTTCTTTTCTTTCAAATCCGACAGCAAATCAAACTGTCAGTTTCCTTTTCTGATCTATAAGCCAACACAGATATAGATTGAAGTCTGAGACTTGGCAAAATTGAATCTTTGATTAGCCAACCAAGTTATTAAAGAGTATGCCAAGTTGGAAACTAACAGCTACCTCCTCCGCCAAATCTAGTCAGCTACCATCACTTTGGACATTAATTCTTGTTTTTCTTAGTCATTTTGTTTTGCTCTATCTAATCACGATAAACTAGAGAGTGAGTACAGTTTAAGACTAAATGTTAAAAGGTCAAGTGGACTGGACAGTATTGAAATAAGTGAAGCTGATTTTTGATTGTTCAGAATTGTAATATTATAATTTTTTGTTTTCTGCAATATGGGGAGACATGTGCACAGAGTGTTTTAATGCTAGGCAGTTAGGTATGTTATAATTCCCTATTGTAAAGACATTATAAAGTTGCTTATTTAACTCACAGGAATGCAACAGAGCAAATAGCAACAGTGTAAAGTTCCTACTATCATTCTGTTCTTGGCACAGTTCATTCTCTTGACCATGCTGGGCTTTTTATTTGAGCTGAAGGTAGGCTGCTTTTGTTTCTTAACTCACAGTTCTGCATGCAGTTCCTTGAAACAATGACTGATACAAGAGTTGGAAAGGACTTTTGAGAGCCCATGCAAATTATAAGAGAAAAGGAGACGCTTCCATAAGTTCTTGGAAGCAACAGCAATTTCTGTGGTCTTTAATGAAGAACACACAATGGCCAGAGCTAACTCTTGGTTTAAAAAAAAAAAAAGATTTTTTTTCTCTTTGTGCCGGAGGCTTTGAAAACTAATATTCATGTGCGTCACATGGCCCAGGAGAGACAGCAGAAAGCATTCTTGTGATACATATAGAGAGTCAGAAACTAAAACCAGCATTGCAGTTGAGAGACTCCATTCTCCCCTACTCCAGGTTTAATTTAACTGTTCTCTGAACAATAGAAAGAAGAGTACTTCTAGCTGATTTCCAATTTTATGTTAAGTTCATGTCAACAGTTCATGTCAGCTAGTTATCCCAAATGGTGGTGGTTGGCAATGTCATTGTTACTGTTGTTGCAATAGTAGTTGTTGTTGTTTAGAATTTTATTAGTATTGGGCAGTGATTTATTATTTGCGGTTGCAACTCTTGTGTTGGGAGCATGCGCAGGACAGGACCCCTGAGCTGTGGCCAGACAGCTGAATGACAAAACAGAATTTCATAGCTTAGGGGTGGGCAATGTTTTTGCAGTACGGGCCCCTTTAATTGTTGTAGCAAGTCCTACAGGACTTCAGGTTTCTCATTGACTTCCGGCAGTGAAAATGTCTGCATTATGGGATTTACTTTCGAAATATAGTTTTGTGAGGTTCCCAGGCAGCAGTCCTCTGAGAGTTAAGTCTTTGTGTCCAAAGCAAATTCTGGCACTGTAATAAGCTAACATGATTAGCAGGAAAAAAAGAGAAAAAAGACCTCTAAATTTAGTACTAGATTCAACTACTGGGAAAGCCACTAAACTTATTCTCACATTTTGATTAAATCTAATGCGAAGCACCATCTGTCATTTGCTAATTTTCTAGTAAGTATATTTCAGTAGCTACAATGAAACTGCTACTGAATTACACAGTGGTATGTATCATCCTGGAAAATACTAATGTTTGCAAAACAACACTAATTATTGGAAAATGTAAGAGGATAGTCCAAAAGCCATACAACTATTTTTTTCTCCTAAGGCTTTTATATATTTATGCAGCATCTTATTTTGTGTGTATTGTTTCCTATCAAGTAAATTTATCTTCTGCACAAAGATTATTTAAAAGACTTTGGCTTTTTTTGCTTACTGTGTATGCCAAAGATCTGTTTTCCATAAGACTTATGTCTGTTTCAACTTACATTATAATTACAAGTAGTTCAATACTCTGATTACAATATAAAAATAGAATTTGCTATAGTATATATAAATAGTACAAAGAACGCATTTTGCAGGAGAGTGACACACAAATAGCTTATAATATTGGAAACAAAATGGATAACAGGGGAGTGAGTAAAGTGAAGGTAAAAATTCTAACATCTTCTCAAAGGAAGCGGGTGGACTTAATTTCTGCAAAAAGTAATCTAGGTTCTCTGATAATCTATTTTTGGTGGGTGCACACAGATACTTTAACCTTTGCACAGTTCAATCAAGCATATGTATAAATGTTCCTAATCTTATTATCTTTTGAATGTTGTCTTCTCACTTTGACTTTCCACACTTTGACTTCCACCTCTTCACATTGAAGTGTGAACTTCCCGGGAGGCATTTCTTTTATGTTTTAAATTACTCAGAATTTCCATCTGCTTTCACTTGACTTGTGGTCATGAAGATCATGCTTGGCCCATGGGATCTTACAGTGTGCCGAGAGGATGTGGAGTTTTGTCAGCCAGTGAAATATGTCTGGCTTTTTTTTTTTCAGAAGCTTTTATATGCGTCTCATCTTGTGTGGTCCCACTAAACTGAGTATGTTTAACAGGACTACTCACCCCGTTTATCTTCTTCTGTGAGTTGCCCTCTATAAAGAAGTTGTGTGTAGGAAATATGAGAGCCCCAAAATATGATCCAGGGTAAAGGGAAATAAATATATAAAAGCAAAATGGTGTTATATAGGGAAAGTGCTTCAATAGTTGCACATTATTTAGTAGCTGAATATCAGATATCTATTATATACAAACATAAGTTTGCAGTGTCAGAAAATGCTTATTCCAGCTATAGAATTAAGTATGCCTTCTCTGTTGAAACTGGTTTGCTTTATATTTTGTTTTCAGGCATTGCTGCAGTCTGCAGTTCAGCAGCAAGAAACAGCCATTGAAAAACAGTATATCTCTGCAATTGAGAAACACTCACACAAGTGTGAGGAACTACTTAATGCTCAGGTAATAAAAATACATTTCTACGTGTCTACATGTGCAGTAATACACTATAGTAATATCTGTGTGCAATCCAGAAAAACCCTTTGAAACTATTTCGATTCAAGCCATTTATTTTTTCTGCTTTGTTTGAAAGACAGTGGCTTCTTTGACCACAAACCAAAAATCATTGACCATTCCTTATAATATCCTCAGGACAGCAATGCTTACAGGCAAAATGAAATGGAAACCAAACTGTAGTTCTTAACCCATAAACCTGATATTTTTCTTAATGCTGAACTGAAAGATAAGATGAAATTTATATGGGAAAGACTCAGATTTGGGTCCATAACGTGTGGCGCCGATGTGTGGTAACACACTAACAGCTGCCATCCAAAAAACGTTTATTTCAGTAAACCTTTTGCAATTGTCATGGAATTGTGATGAGAAGTACATTACATGTGAAATATTTAAACTGTTAATTCATGCTAATTCATTCATTTTAACTTTATTAGTTCCATGAGCTTGGTTTAGTTTATTTAAAGTACACTCATGAACCAACATAAATGCTATAAATAAGACATAAATATAAAAAATCCTGTCATCTAATCTCGTAAAGGCATTCTAAGTTTGTTTGGGTTTCAGTTAAGTTCTTTCTTGTATACCGTTGAAATCTACACCTCTAACACTAAAAAACTTAATAGCAAAGTTTGTTTTTCTTCTTGTTGTGTGATAGCAGCTTAAAGATCTAAATGCAGCTGAAATCAACTTGAAATATTATTTAATATTATGTTTCAGTAATGTAAAGATAATTGGATAGTTAATAAATTCCACCAGAGATATTTTATAGCTATCTGACTTATAACCCTATCAGCTGAAGAGTTTGTGACAAGCATGTAATCATTTGTGTAAATTGTACAATGGAAAGGTACACAGCGGTGTGGCAAAAGAAATTCATCCTTGGACAAGGGGCACATTGCACAGAACTGCAGAGCTATTGAAGGCATGCCATATAGATATGCCTAAATGCACTAAAAATGGATTCAGACTTTTTGTGAAGGATTTTGCTGTTTACAGGCATTGCAATGTCATTGCATTGTTGATCCACTGTAGTATCTTTGAGTAGTATATATAGGGGAACCTCCAAAAGGTTGGAAATATTGTGGGAATAGGCTTTTGTGTATATGGGTTTTTTTGGGGATGGGGGGGGTATACTTAGTTCCAGCTGATCAGAACTATTGCTCTTGTATACGATGCAAACCAGGAAGTGGATGGACTAGTGTCAAAACTTGAGGGGCAGGATGCTTAACGATTTTTGAACCTCAGAAGAGTTTGCATCTAGTTTGTGAAAGTTCAAATCATTTATTTAATTCAATCAAGTTTTACCATCTCTGGCGGTAATATGAGAGTCTGGGAAAGTACAGTGTAAGTACTAAAGAGGGAGAAGGAAGGCAGACAAACACTGAAACTCTTCAGTGGAAATACTTAGTTAAATAAAATAGCATTTACATTCATAAATAATCATCAGATCTCTTTTGAGATGCTTGAGAAACATGTATGTCCCTGGCTGCTTTTGACGGTATCTATTATCTGGTTTATTCTCTCATCAGATATTTGTTTTTATTTTTGTCTATAGTATTTCCTGTACATGCAGTCATGCCCAAGAAACCTGTTTGGCAAGACTATTAAGAATTATATAGCACAGGATATATTGTCTCAAAGCTTATAAGAAATTCCCATTAAAGTTAAATATGTGCATAATGACCTGAAGCAGCTCAAAATGAAGTAAGGAGAAATGTTGATTGCGACTTCCAGCTAAAACCCTTCAAGAATATATCTTTTTTTTTTTTCTTCAGCTCTTTTGGTGTTACATTATCCTATTTGACAGGCAAGGTTCTTTGAGTAGATGTAATATTTTTATTAGACCAACTGAGTAGTTGGAAAAAAGTTCTTGGCAAGCTTTTGGGTGCAGTCATTCTTCTCCAGGCATGGGAAGTCTCTGCTGTTCTGAGAATCCAAGAAATGAAAGAAGCTAAAAGTGTGGTAGGATGTCAGTGAAAGTGTAAATAGATAGAATTAGAAAGACAAGGTAAGGCAGAGAGGTGAAGCAGAGGGGGGGAGGAGGAGAGGGAAGGGGAGGAGGAAGAGATCAGAAGAAAAAAGGCTGATGGGAGGCAGTGCAGTGATAGAGTACAAGGTAGAAAAGAGGCTGTCAGGAAGGTATCTGGCGAATCAGATGTTCGGCAGGTTGTAATGTGTCAAAAAACAATGTCTAAATTGAGTCCATGATTTTTTGTATCCAGTAGACTTATGAAGTGAAAGTCATAGGCTCGCCTATGGAAGGTGTTTTGTAAGTTCCTTTGAGGATAAGAACTGCGAGATTGGAGAGGGAGTGATAGTCTTGTGAGAAGTGTGCACTCACACACAGGTAGTTGGGTATTCTTGTCTTTGATAGATTTTTGGTGTGCATTCATTCTGGTGCACAGTTGTTTGGTTTCTTCAACAACAATTTCTCTGATTTAGTTTCTCCAAATTCTCTCAGGGCATTTGTTGCACTGGATGAGATGTATAACATTTCTGGAGGTGCAGGTGTACAATCCAGGAATGGTGATGGTTCTGTTGTGGGGTGTAGGTATATAGTGGGAGTGATGGAGATGTTGGCAGGTTTTGCATTTCTTGTCCTGGCATGGTCTCGATCCATTTATCAGTGTGATTTTGGTCATAGGGAGTTTGCTTCTGGTGATGAGGTTAACAAGCTTAAATGCTTGTTTGAAGGCTAGGATGGGTGGCTCTGGAAAAATCTCTTTAAGCATTGGTTCTTCTTCTAGTATGAGTTGCAATTATTTGAGGATTTTCCATGTAGGTTCCAGGGAAGGGTGATATGTCATGACTAATGGTGTGTGATTTGTGTGGATTTTCTTTTTATACTGCAGTAAATCTTCATATGGTATCTGGGTGGCTCTTTCAAAGGTGCGATCTATCTCTCTGGAGGAGTGTCTTTGCTAGCCGAAGGCCCTTTT
>JAGPOW010001296.1:13574148-13589733 GCA_030014935.1 Caiman crocodilus | reverse complement strand
TTTTGAGATTTGTGAGGTGGTGGTCATTGGTATTCTCCTTGCTGCAAATTCAGTGGTATCGGAGAGCTTGGCTCTATATTACAGCTTTCTTGGTGTGTTTGGGGTGATTGCTAGTTCTGTATGAACTACGTATGTTGGTATGTGCATTTCTTATGTATGGTGGTTTGAATTTTACCATCTTGGATATTGATCATGGTGTCCAAAAAGGAAATGCTGGTATTAAGTGATAGTCTGATGGAGGGGTGATGATTGTTGAAGTTTTGGTGGAAATCAATCAAAGACCTGAAGGGTTTTGGTCCAAATGTTGAAGATGTCATCTATGTATGTCAGGTAGATTAAGAGTTTGATGGTACAGTCCTTGAGGAGGTTTTCTAGGTGAGTCATAAAAAGTTGGCATACTGGGGGACCATTTTGGTGCCTATAGCTGTGCCCATAGTCTTATTATCCTATTTGCTTATTCTGTCATAACTTCGGGCACAGTTATGTTCACTTTTTTGTCTTTGGTATTCTCAGTTATGAAGTCATGGTAATAATGCTTTCTGCCCTTACAAAGGGGTCAACTGTTGAAAAGTACAACATAGCAGCTATGAATTATACTATTTTTATTATACATATTTTAGTTATTATTTGTTCATAAATCAAAATCAGCCTTAGAGTTTCCCTTTTTGGTACACAATGATAAAATCCATCTCTGATGCCTTAAACTGAGAACTGATTGCAAGTACACTGTTTTGTACTTTTACATTGATATCCCTCAATATGTTATGGTGCCACTGAGAGTTGAGAAGCAGGTAGATTTTTTTTTCTTAAAAGTAACTGGACAGTTGTACCATGTTCTTAATTGGCCAGGATTAAAGAAAAGAAAGAGTGAGTGATAATGTGTATTATTACATATATAAAATACTAATTATTTGTTACATTTTATCATTAGTATATTCATTGCAATTCTTGAGCTCATATTTAACATCACTGAAAAATGGAATTGTGAAAATGCTATAGTGCAGCACAGTGGATACTCCTAAAGTTCAGTCTGGTTTTAAAACTATAGCTGGGCTTTCGTTTCAATAGGTATATGAAAACTCTATTTTACTATTAAAAACAGAAGTCATGGAACATTAAACTACTTAGGATGTCATTTAGGAATCTAAGGCCCATGGTAGATGTTGCAGTTAAAGTAAGATCAGCTTTTTGATGGAGGAATATATTGTAACATGTCATTGGGTTTTTGGTTGTAGCCATGTTGGTCTAAAGACATTAACAAGCTTTTGGGTGCAGTCACCCTTTGTCAAGCATAGGGAGTCTGTAGACCAGCAAAGACTCCCTAAGCCTGACGAAGGGTGACTGCACCCGAAAGCTTGCTAAGAACTTTATTCCAAATAGTCAGTTGGTCTAATAAAAGATATCGCATCTACCCAAAGAACCTTGCCTGCCTTGTAATATGTCAGACAGGGTTCCTTGGGTAAATTTGATGTCTTGCATTAGACCAACCCAAATGGTTGGAGAACAGTTATTAAGCAAGCTTTTGGGTTCAAAAACCCTTAGTCAGGCTAAGGAAGCTTCAACAGTTGGTGTATGCTCTTCCTCGATGGATGGATGTAATATGTCACACATTCAAGCAATTTATCACCTGATAACTAGCTGCAAAAGGATAGTATTTGGTCAGATCTTCCAGTATCCCAGAGTGGACTGAATTCATAGTTTCGTATATGTTGGGGTCAGAATCGTTGAGTCTGACACCCTGCCCCAGCCAGGTGTCTGTCCAGTCTCCTTTTAAATAACACGAAGGAAGAGGACGGCACTGCCTCCCTTGTAAGTATATTCCATATTTTGGCAACCATCACTATAAAGATTTTTTTTTTTTCTGATGTCCAATCCAATACTGTTGGTGACAGTCCCAGAGTATAGTAGTCCCCCCCAACTGGAGACTGCTTTGCAACTTCTTCCACCTCCCCTCCTTCCCCTCCCCCCCCTTTTTTGCAAGGAGTTTCTCTGTGACTCATGCTGAAGTCTGCTGCCCCAGGGTACCTCAGCAGGAGATGTCATGACTCACCACCCCTCCTCCCTTTACCTAACCAGCCTTCAAGGCTGCTTCTTAAAGGAGCCAGTTAACACCTCTTTCCTGTGAGAGTCAGAGTGTAAATAAACACTCCATATGGCATTCTTTACTTGCCCACAATAGGAATGTGTTTGGGAGAAAGTAAGAGCACATACAAATTCTTCATATAGTGACCCACTGCTCCTGTCCCTCCCCTGTTCTTTGCAGGAGTCTTCCCCTCTGAGCAAGGGTTGGGGGAGCAGCTCCTTCACCAGGGCTTCTCGTTAGAAGAATAGATGGATCTGGGAAGAGCAGGATGCCAGTGAGTGCTGGCAGAACAAGCTCCCAGGACAGGATGCTTTTTTTCTCTTCAGGATAGCTTGTCTTATGTACATGAAGCAGGTCACATGGACAGCTTACAGAAGTCAACCCTCTCTCCCTGCCCCCCCCCCAGTGCTTTAAGCTACAGCGTCCCTACACTGAGTGCAGTGCATGCCCAGAAGAGTTGTCATGTTAGTTGGACCCAGTTTGCCCAATGTCTGTATAGACTGAGCATTTTTATCAAATAGCTGATTGACTTAGCTGTTAGGTAAGAGTGCTAACCTGCCTTGTTGAAGCACCCAATCTATACAGACAGTGGGGAGCTATGTCAAACTAACATGCTTCCTGTTCCAGTAAAGTGTCCTTTTTTTTTTTTTCACGTCTGATAATGTCCATGCCACAGCTTCCATTGGACAACATTACCTGTTGCTTAATGAAAAGTTTAGGACAATGATAAAAAAAAAAAGCACTAAAAGGCAACTCATTTTGTGCCTTACCATTTTGTCAGTTCTGAACAATAAAATGAAAAAAGTGAATGCTTTTAGATGCATGCTAAATTTCAGATGTATGGCTCTTCCGCTCATTGTTTAAAACTTGTTTGAGAGAGAACTAACATCTCAGCCCCATAGCATTATAGAAGCTCCAAACTGCTTCCTATTCCTGCCATCCTCCTCATTTCTTGAATCAAAACTTCACCTGTGATCCAGCAAAAGTTTTATAGAGAGGATACTTGAACAGGGTTACCATATGTCTGGGTTTTCCTGGAGCCGTCCTCTTTTTGGGTCCTCTGATCTCCATCCAGGTGGTTTTAAAAAATATGAACCAATGTTCAGGATTTTGCTCTCTTCAGCATTGGTGTTTTTCCTGGCACTTCCCAGCTTGCCCTAGCAAGTCGCTGCTTGGGGCTGGGGGGAGTGGTGGGGGAGGCATTGAAGGCTGGGGGCATCATGTGCATCTGCATGCACACACGCCAGTGGCCAGTATGCAGCCAGGCAGGGGGGTGGAAGCTGCCCCAGCAGCTGGATGCAGGTATATATATGGTGAGCTGGAGTTGGAGGGCCAGGGCGTGGGGACTGTGTGGGAGGTTGGAGTGGGGTGCGGCATATGAGTCTGTGGGCGTGTGCATATGTGTGTAGCAGGTATGTGGAAGGGATGGATGTGCGAGGGGCAGTGGGTGCCTGCTAGCACTGGGGGAAACTGTCTGGGTGCCGAACATGCAGCAGGGCTAGCAGGGAGGCGCCTGCCCCTCCAGCGGAGGAAGGGGGCAGAGGGGCTCTTCAGAGGCAGTGGGGAACTATGTGGCTGGGCTGGCAGCACTGGAGCTAGTGCTTTGCTTGCAGAGGTGGGGCAGTCAGTCCATGCTGCAAGGTGGGGCGGAGCAGGAGACTGCAGGTTGGGAGTGAAAGGCACCAACAGGACTGGGTGGGCTGTGGCTTGGGAGTGAGGGGCACCGGGGGAGGGCAGGGGGCTGAGGGTTGGGAGTGAGGGGCACCAGCAGGAACATGGGTGCTGTGTTTTGGGAGTAAGGGGCACGAGCGTGGCCCAGGGAGGTGGGGTACTTTGGGTTAGGAGCGAGGGACACTGGCAGGGCTAGGGATCTGCAGGTTGGGAGTGAGGAGCAGCAGCAGGGCTGGGAGGCGGGGGTGCTGGGAGGTGGGGCTGTGACCTGGGAGTGAGGGCAATGGCAGGGGCAGGCACAGATAGGCACTGGCCTATCACTAACCCCTCACAATCACCCCTCCGCAACAACAGATGTCCTAATTTTTGGAACTGAAAATATGGTAACTCTATACTTCACAGCGTTTACAGATAAACTGCTGACTGTAGTTGCAGTATCAACGAGAAACTGACATCGTGTATGGACATTTGATCAAAATAAAGCAGGTTAACAGGAAGTGAGGACCATAAAACCACGTTTCTGTCTGCTGTAACTATTTGTGTGCTTACTAGCTTAGTTAGAGTAGCCTAGTCCTAAATCAAACAGGGTCCCCCACGTAGCTTTCATTTACTGTAGGGCAGTTGCCAGAATACCAATAGTAACTGAGGAGCAGGTGTCACAAGGAAAGGCCCTGTTTTCTTTCAGCTCATTTAAATTTGATTATTTGTCTATACCCTTGATCTAAGTAACAGGAAAAAAAATCTCTGATCTTTAAAAATATATTTAAAAAAATCATTTAGAAATACTGTGAACACTTACCATTCATTAGCAAACATGCCAGATACTAAATAGATAGAATCTAATTATTGGGGGATCATCTTAATTCAGGGTTTTCTTGGATTTGGGTAAATATTCAGAATTTTATCATTTTTTTTTAAAAAGCTACTGTAGTAATTTCCATATGAGAAAATATACTTTAATTGCATTGGATTGCTTTGGTCTAAACTACAAATAAGCTGAAGTATGATAAAGCAAATAAATTGATAGGAATGCTTCAGTGCAGAAGTGTGGATGCTAAAGTGTGATAGGTCTAACTCATTATTAGATTAGGATACCATTATTGAAGTATTATAGTTACATAGTTGAAAGGTAGTACTTTCCTTTGAGTGACTGTCCATCAGGACATTTTCACTCTCTGTGTATTATCCAGCCCATTTTTCATTGCCACTACAGATTGACCTAACCACCTACCAAAATAGGATTCTTCTGGTTAGCCTTCTACACCTTCAGGTCTTTACTGAGGGGCTTCTGGTAATAGCTGCATACCTCAGACCTATTTGCATGTCTGAGGGTCACATCCAAGAAGGTCTCGGAAAACCCATTTACACATTACATTTAAGACATGATAAACCAATTAATCACATCTTAAATTGTGACCCAGCCATATGTTTAATCAGTTACTGGCATGATAAAACAAAAAATAAGCCATAAAGTTACTCCACCAAAAATGTGTAATAATTTTGCTGCATTCTTATCGTGCCACTAATTGAACTTTTTGCCAGGTGCTCCCAGCTACAGGGGTGCACCATATGCTACTGTGGTTATGAGTCCTACAGCTGACAGGGCTCGTGGCTGGGGGAGCCCCTGATGAGACTCATAGCCATGGGAGCACATGGAGTGCTGCTGTGGTTGCAAGCCCCATCAGCTGTGGGATTCATAGCCACAGGAGTGCATGGTGCACCCCCATGACTGGGAGCCCCATCAGCTGTGGGACTGACAGCTGTGGCAGTGCATGGGGCATTCCCCAGGTTGCGAGCTCCATCAGCTGTGGGTTTTCAGCAGGTTTTCAGCCATCTGTGACATGGCAGGAGTCATGATTGTGTGGATTGTCCATTGAATCCTATTACACTTTTATCTGACCATGTAGAAGGGCCCAGGGAGCCTTCAAATTAGAATGAGGCTTTTTCTTGCTCTGGGTTTGTGAGTTGACACAAATTAGGTCAGGCTTTGCTAGTGGACTCCAAGAGCAAGGATTTAACACCAGTAGAATAGCTGCCAATCCTGGAGAAAGCTTGACCTGTTAATCAAGAAAAGAATTGTAGCACCTCTTACAAACTTGATTAAAATAGCTTCTTGACCAAAGTTTCACAGACCTGTGCTGCCCTTCACCCGCACTCCCAGGGAGGATCCAGATCGGGTGTAGCAGTATGGATCATACCTGATTTGGGGATGTAAAGGAAAGACATCTCCACCATTTCTCCCCCAGCACACTGCCTGCTGGGTTTGGGAGGCAGCTGGGAGCAGAAGTTCAGCCACTCCTGCAGTGCTGGTAGCAGTACTCCCACACCGCCTCGTCATAAAATCCTGGTTCTGCTCATGCTGCACCCCATTTTTGTTTATACCCCCAATCTCTCAAACCGTGGAAAAATATAAAGGGAGAAGAGGGAGAAAGCTGAATAAACACAGAAACAAAAGTCAACGGTTTTTCAATTTATGTTGAATGCTTCATTTTAAAAAAGGTGCTTACAGTACAAATCATTCCCTTCAATATTAAAGTGTTTGACTTAGAGAGGTAGTACTTTTTCCTGTTTGCTTACCTTCCAGGCTTTAGATTGATGTAGACAGTGAAACACAGGCTCAGCAGCTGTAAAGGATTCACATTTCCCAATAAACAATTTCCCTCGAGAATGCTACCCTGCTGGACTTAGAAGGGAGCTATTTTACAGTCTTCCTCAGTAGAGAGGATGGTCACTGTCACCCAGTGTGAAGTTGTGTTAAAAATATAATAATAATAATCATCAGGGGACTATCACAGCAACTCCAGTGTATCACAGTGTAACATTTTCTCAAATGGTACTAATCTTTCTTTAAGAAACTTTACACATTTTCATAATCTTCTTTGTTTCATTCTCCTATTCCAGTAAACTTGGACTTGAGATTTTTTGCAATGTTACCTTTAAGATGTCAGTGTACACCTAGAATATACTCTAGGGAACATCTGGGGTAGGATCCTTGTGGGTCAAGGTGTTCATGTTAGTCTTTAGCACCTTGGAATCATGTGTTGGCCAGTGCTGAAGGCAAGATGCCAGGTAAAATGGGCCTGTGTTCTGATCTGATAACATGTAAATAATTTTTATATATATATATATATATATATATATAAAAGCCTTAGTCTGTCTGTCCATAATGCTTTATTTGCAATCTGATTGGTTGTCTGGCAGCCAATCAGAATGAGAAAAAGCATGATGGACAACAGTTAACAGCAGAGTAGCAGAGAGCCACCATAACAGAGGGGATGGAGTCGGTAGGGTGAGGCCAGTGCCACTGGCCTTGCCCCCTACTCCCCCCCTCCATGCTCCTTGGAGATGACAGCAGTGGGTGAAGTGGACTGGGACCCCATGGGGTGGGGAGCGGCCCCAGGCCCTAGGCTTGATGTGACAGGGGGAGGGGGAAGGGAGGACTGGACATGGGCCTGGTACAGTGGTCGTTTTGGGAGGGGAGGGGAGGGGAGGGAGTGGGCTGTGAGAGAAGCGGGCCTGACATAGCAGGGGAGGGGGGAAGTGGAGGCAGACATGAGGCTCTGTCCCCACCTGCCCCACATCATTTTTGATGGACAATTCGATGCGAATGTAGACTAGTATTGTTTTATTTGCCAAATGTTAAAAATATTCTTCTACTTTTTTTTTTATCAATTGTGAACTGTCTTGGATGAGAAATGAGGCAATCCAAGGTTTGCATTCTCTGATGATATTTTGGACAAAAGACTCAAGAAAAAGTTGAGAACAGTTTTAACTTCTTGTAATTTAAACTCAAGTAACAGGTATTTAACTTGTGGTGAAACTTATTTTCATCACAGGGACCTTGAAACTAAGCAATTAGTAGCATAGTGGAAATATGTAGGGTTTGCTGAAGCAAACACCATCGTGCTGCAATTGCATGCATAGAGGAGAGTGGTTTCCAGTGTTCTCCATTTTCCAAACTTTAACTAGCTTTTTAGGATATTGAAGCAAATCAGATTTCATCCTGCTTGTGTCCTCACTGACTGCCCTGACATGACTTGGAGGGTGGTACCTAGTGGCAGCAATATCAGACCAAGCCCACCTGGCCTGGTGCATCCTGTACAAGCTAGCTATCACCAAGAGAACTGGCAACCTCCAGAACATGGTAGCTGCTGCATGGGGCCCTAGCCTCCTGGTACTTTTGCCTGCCACTTAGACCCAGTGACATCAATTGCCTGTCATTTCTTTGAGAAGCTAGGGAAGACTTTCTTCCATGCTTTCCTGGATTTCCCCTGGCTGCAACCATTCTTTGCTGCCCTTAGCACCCTCTTTGACACGCCAGACTTGGGCCTTTCTAAGTCTATGTACACTTTCTCAACCATGTACTGAGTGGCCAAGGGGAATATGATCTTCCTGGTCAGTTTTTGCCAGGCCAAGCCAAGATGGCAACTGAAAACTTGCAGAAACCAGGTTGCAGGGGCTGACTTCAGTGATGCTCTCCAACTTTTCCACATTGTGGTTTCAGCATGTGTGAAATTTGAATGTTGACACTTCACCTTGCAGCAAAACATGAACCAATTTATGTCGCACTGGGCCATTGAGGAGGCCCTCTGCATGATGGAAGACTGACAGCAATCCTGTGTGTGTAACCCCTTGAGGGGCATGGGAGAGAGAGATTCAGTCTCTCGTGCCATGCTGGATTTTTTTTTACTAACGAGTACTTCATGTTTGGCCCCTGGGAGGGTCACATACCTATGTGCTTTTGCTTTTGGTTTTTAATACTTGTATAATAAAGATTTTAAAAGTCAAAGCAGATTCCTCATAAGGGACCTAGTGAAGATGACAGTGAGGCTGCCACTGACTAGTAGATCAGTATATAAACTTATACTTAAAAAAAATACATTAAACTAGAGGTTTTTTTTTTTACCTGTTCTGCTATGTAAAGGGCTATGATACTAAGTATCTAAGATATCAGGTGGTTCACTTTGTTTGATAGGTATATACCTAGAACCAGCACTCTTATAGTATTGTCTTGGGATGATAAAGTAATAAGTGAATTACTTTTTGCAAATGTTGGAACAGTACCAGGGTCTGAGAACTATAATAAACAGAAATCTATGCTTCATAAATGATAAGTTCATAGACTGAGGCCATGACCTTTTAATTCTAGAAAAATAGTTTGGAAGTTGGAGCATACATGCCTTCCAGCCCTCTGGGAGAACGGCCCTTGTTCCATGTACTGATCTGGGTCACCCTAGAGCAGTGTATGGGCCAAAACAGGTGAACCCTGGGAGGGTTTCTAGCAGGGAAGAATGGTTCCCCCTCTGTACACCACTCTGGTGAACTTGTAGGAGATGGATGCACCCAGGGCTGAGGCCTCCCAGAACTCCAATGGCATACTAGCCCTCAAGAAAATGTCACTGCCTGCCCATGCTGGGAGTGGGGTGACAGGAAGTTTTCCATGACATGGTCCCTACAGGGTTCCCTGACAGCTCACCCCTAGGTCAGCTATTAGGGAAACATTGCTTTTCTTTCTTCCCTAGTGTGGTAGGGGAGATCCAGTTCTCTTTTCTAAGAAACTCCTTGAATGGTTGTATGCTCCTGTTTTGTACTGGAGAAAAGTATTTCACTCCACACAAATGTAATGCTTATCCATGGCCTGAGAAAGCAGCAACCTTTATATCAGGGGTTGTCAGCTGGGGGTATGCGCACCACCAGATGTACTTGAGCAGGCCCTAGGGGGTATGCATGGGTGGGCAGGGACGGAGTGCCACCACACACCCCACCTCCAGCTCCACATCCAACTGTGTGCCACCCTCCCTCCCCCGCTCCAAATCCAGCCACCAGGGGTACACTCCTCCACACCCAGCTGTTGGGGGTACACTGATCCGAAAAGGTTGAAAATCCCTGTTTTGTATTACAGACCACAAGGTTAACAGATGAGGAGCTTCCCTTTTCTTCCTTTTGTGATTTGGCTTATGTTATAATGCATGAAATTATCAGATGTCATATTATTGGTACTGAGAAAACAACATTTTTTATTGGAGGTTCAGATTTTTTTATATGGCAAGTAAATAGCTTAAGAAACTAAATGGCAAAAAGGCTTTTGAAGGTATGTGGGGCTACATCTCTCCTAAAGCAAAAAATCATCTTATCCTGGAGTTTCTTTGTGAGAAGTCACTGGACCTTTGCAGTGAAAACATTCAGTTTTTTTTATAAAGAAGCTTTGAAATTTCTGTGTGAATCTCTAACAATCTAATACATAGCTATAATGCTGCCACATTGTGTCTCAATATAGCCACCTGGAAAATGTAAGTATTACTGTATCCAAAGATGTTATGAATTTTAATTCATTGAAATTTGTAAAATTCTTCCTCAGATGGAAGGAGTATATGGAGCTGCAAGACGCAATTAATATATAACTACAGTCACCTACAAATTTGAATTTGTGTGTATTTAGTAATGATGGATGAATATCATATATATTAACATCAATGTCATAGTTTCTTTGCAATTTTGGATTTTAAGAACTGTCCTTCAAAATTTGTCTTTACTTATATACCTTGCATATCTACAAGGGCAAGATTACAACTCAAGAGTCCAGACCTAAAGATATTACTGAACATAGACACTTCATTCTCACACACAACTTTACTTTCAATAACCAACACTTCCTTCAGACCATGGGCACAGCTCTGGATGCCAGAAAGGCCCCACAATATGCCAGCCTTTTTACAGCCCACCTGGAAGAATTCCTCAAGAACTGTACCATCAAACCCATGCTATACCTAAGATATATAGATGACCCTTCCATCATTTGGACCAACAACCTGCAGTCTCTGATTGATTTCCATCGCAAATTCAATAATCATCACCCCTCCATCAGATTTTTAAACATATACCACTGACCTAGTTTGACATTTATGCACTCACTTTAATAGCTGCTATTCATTGATAATATTAAGTAATAAGCTGTTAACTGTTTGATGTCTTAAAGATCTGGACTTTTTTTCAAACAACTGACATAGTACTGCTCTCCCAAATAAAATTGCTTCATTGAAAACAAAAGATCAAAGAATGCACAATGAGAAATGGTAGTTGGGCCAGCTCCACCTAGGTAATCTGTGCACTCTATACAAAGACCTGAGAGACCTCTCCAAATTCAGTGCTGCAGAGTAGGCACATTCTAGACAGCAGTACTGATCAATTCAGAGATCAGGATTAACCGATGTACTCTGTTTAATCCATCACATCCTTAAGAAAAGCTCAACTTGATTCCCACCTACTAGTCTAGTAATTTGTGACAACGCCTAGCTCCTTGGAGGTACTCTTCTTTACAAATCTCCTTGATTACGCAATGGCAACAGAACCTACTTCCTGCTTCAGTTGATGAGGTTGGGTTCAGAGCCAGTCAGCACTGTCTTTATGGGTAGAGATGATAGAGAACGTTATGCAGCAGTCTCTCTTCACTAAGGTTATACCGGCCGTCTTAAGGAAGAGAGTTCTGGATTGACCTTTCAGCAATATAGGCCCTAAATCACTTAATGGTTTGGAATCTATTTGCATTTGCTTGACTAAAGTTTAAATTAGAGAAGAAGCAGCAAAGAAAATGAGAAAGAAGATAATGTCAGAAGTGAGAATAATTTTAGGAAGTTTGGGAATGACAGGTTAAAAGAAGAAGGCTAAAGGTTGCTCTGAGTATATTTAATGGTTGTATGCCAGCAGATCTGCTTTAGAACAAGGTGGGCACATCTACACGTTATTAATGTGACACAATAAACTTGGAGCTATCTGAGCCAAAGTGAACTGCTCCAGGATGTAGCATCTACACATGCATCCAGGACCACAGCAGTCTGAGCTGGGGTGGAGCAGCCCCAAGTTAGCAGGGGTATGGGGGATCAGCCCCAGGCTCTGGGTGGTGGCATCTTGTGGCAAGGGAACTGGCAGGAGCCACATGTCTGGCCCCTCAGCTGTCTGGGCTGACTGGGAGCAATTTGTACTCAGCAGTCACCATCTACACTCGCTTTATATCACGCTTAATGACTCCACCCTAAGATAGTACTCTTGTCTTCTTGTAGTGTCCCTCAGGGACGAGGCTAGAGAACTTCAGGAGGAGGTGGCAAGGCTCAGAAGCATCCTTCACCTTGAGAACTTAATTCATTTGATGCTGAAGGAGACCTATAGGACTATGGAGGAAGGCCTGCCAAAGGCAATGGTAGAGAAGAGAAAGGACATGAACTCTCAGAAGGGTGGAAGCTGGAAGCTTGTGACCTCTGACAGCAGGCAGAAATCTTCATCTCCACCTGCAGGAATTAGCCTGCAGAACAGATATGGAGCCCTAACGACATTGAAGGAGGAGCACATTCCATTGGAGGAAGAGGACAGACCAGACTGCCTCAAGGTTGGAAAGATCAAGACCATTGCCACCAGGAAGAAGCAATGGTTGATGGTGGTCAGAGACTCCCTTTGAGGGAGACAGAGCCATCCATCTGCTGTTGTTTAGGGAGGTCAGCTGCTTGCCTCAAGTCTGGATCTGAAATATCACGGAAGGATTACTGTAACTCATTTGGCCCTGTGACTACTACCCCATGCTGCTGCTGTGGGCACCAGTGATACTCCCAGGGGAGACCCTGAACAGATCAAAAGTGACTACAGGCTCTGGGTTCAAGGGTGAAGGGGACGGTGGCTCAGGTGGTGTTCTCCTTGATCCTTCCAGTCAAAGGGAGGGGCCTAGGTAGGAGCAGATGCATCCTGCGAATTAATACATGGCAGAGCAGATGGTGTCATCAGCAGGGTTGTGGCTTCTTTGACCATGGGATGCTGTTTCAAGAAGAAGGATTGCTAGGAAAAGACAGGGTCCACCTGATGAAGAGTGGGAAGAGCATCTTTGCAGACATTCTTGCTAACCTAGTGAGGAGGGCTTTAAACTTGGTTCATCAGGGCATGTAGACCAAAATCCTGAGGTAAATTGAGAAGTGGGTGTACTGGAGGAGATGCAAGCAGGAGTGGGCAACAGGAGAAGCATTCTTCTTAAGAAAGTAGGGCAATCAGCTAATTACTTCAGATGTCTGTACATGAGTGCATGGAGTCTGAGTAACAAGCAGGAAGAATTGGAAGTCCTCGCACAGTCCTGGAACTATGATGTGATTTGAATAACAGAGATTTGGTGGCGTACGGGGATGAAATCAGGAAGGCCAAAGTACAGCTGGAGATGTTACTTTTCACATCCCTTACTAGCTGCAAGAAGGATTTATATAAGTATGTCAGCACTAAGAGGAGGATCAGGAAAAGCATGGGTCCTTTACTAAATGGGACAGGCAACCTAGCATTGGCAATGCATGGGGGTACATGCGGGTGCATGTACACCCTCCTGAGATTGGCTGTGCACTGTCTCGAAATGCCAGGTCAGCAGTCAGCCACTGGGGAAATCCCTACCCGTCAGTTGGCAACCGTGTCCTACCCCGCTTTTTTTAACTTCATTTTTTTTTAGACATCTGGATATTCAGGGGTCTAATTTTCTGAAGGCATTGGCTGATGTGATTGCAGAGCCTCTGGCCATCACTGAAAACTCATCATGATTGGTAGTACAGTAAAAGTCCTGTTAACCGACATCTCAATTAACCAGCGTGCCAGCTTGTAAGATGAATTGAAACCAGAAGTACCCAACGTAGCACTTCTAGTTTCTCCAAGCCCCCATGGCCTGGGGCAAAGCAGCCTGCGCTGCTGAGCCCCCATAGTCCAGAGGCATAACAGGCTGTATGGGGCTTATCTCCCTATCCCTTGGGGCACACGGGCAGCGGTGCTGCAGGAGGGGCATTGGGACACACCAGATGCGGTGGGAGAAGTGGTGGCCTGCACCACTCAATTAACCGGCATGTTTTGTTATCCGGCATCCCCCATTCCTGGGGGATGCTGGATAAAAGAGCTTTTACTGTAGTCCCAACTATTGGAAAAGGGCAAATATAGTGCTCGTCTTTAAGGAAGGATAGAAGGAGGACCCAGGGAACTACAAACTGGTCAGCCTCACCTCAGTCCAAGGAAAAATCATGGGATAGGTCCACAAGGAATTCATTTCTAACCTCTTGGAGAAGAAAGTGATTTCAGGTTAGGCTCCAGGCCTAACCAACCTAATTGCCTTCTATGATGAGATAACTGGGACTGTAGATGTGGTGGGAGACCAGTGGATGCCATATATCTTGACTTTGCGAGATCATAACAAAAGTCTTGCTAGAGTGTTCTCGCAAGGAAGCTACGTATGGATTGGATGAATGGACTGTAAAGTGAGTAGGAAGCTGGCTAGATTTTTGGGCTCAGAAGGTAGTAATCAATGGATTGATGATTAGTTGGCAGCCACTTTGAAGTGGAGCGCCCCAGGTGTTGGTTCTGGGGATGTTTTTTTTTCAATATGTTCATCAATGACATGAGAAGTTCCCCAAATACATTGGCAGAACGCTTGGTCATAGCCCCATCTTTCATGAACATCTACAGAATACTGCTTAAAAAAAAAAGCTTGAGTTAACCTTGTGCATAAACTGGCTGGAATGACATGGGGAGCAAATGCAACCGTGCTCTGAACAGGCACTCTAGCACTTATTTTCTCTGCAGCAGGATATTTCTCCCCCGTGTGGAGCAAAAGCATTCACACAGATTATGGATGCACAGTTAAATGCAGCTAGGCAGATTATATAATGAACGCTAAAAAGTACACCACTGCCGTGGCTTCCAGTCCTAGTGAGCTCTGCTCCCCCACAACTCTGCCACAAACACACGTGCATGAGGGAATAACATAAGGCCATCGGTAACCCAAACCGACTGTCATAATCAACAAGGACATCACCACACCACCACCAGATAGGTTTTCTAAATTTGAGTCTTTCTGGAAATACGCCAAGAAGCTTTATGATGATAACAAAAGCATGGAAGAATTCAGGGAGGCTAGGGCAAATACCAGCCTGCCGTAAAAATGAAGACTACTTACAGAAATCTGTATGCTAAGAAGTGCCCATTCTATGTGTTCGCTCGTCCCGAGTCAAGAAAGGAATGACCATAGTAAAAAAAAGAATAGGGCTTGTCCCCAGTATTGATTTATTGGTGTAGTAATTCCACGTGTGCGACAGTTGTTCCACTCCTCATATTGGAAAGGGTGTTATCCAGAATGAGTCAGCTGACATCGTTTTTAGCTTTAGTTGGACAAAGGCCATGACACATTCCTGGAATGTCCATGTTTTGTCTTGCCAGCAGATCACCAGGTGTGTGGGTAGCAGATTTGTTTTATAGAAACCTTTTTCACATGTGGGGCAGATGTAAGCCTTTGACAATTCTTCCCCAGGCTTTAGTTTTCTGAAAACAGCTGATTGCTATCCCCAGTGCCATACAGGTTTCAGTGAACTATGAATAATGGGTTTCTAACCATACTGTTCCAAAAAATTACTGTAGACCTCTCAATCCTGTATACATTTTGTAAATGCCTCTGGACATCAGCCATGCTGGTGAAACCTTTGTCACATTCTGCACGTTTGTGTGGCCTGTCAGTAGAATGAATGAACTTGTGTGTTCATATGTCCTTAGCTTGGAAGATCTCTGCCACAGATTAGGCATCAGTATGATTTCTCTTTCAGGTGGATCTGCATGTGTTAGTTTCATAGTATCTAGGGTCAGAAGGGGCCTATGCAGGCCATCTAGTCTAAACCCCTGCCAGTGGAAGGATCGAGTGCCAGGGTCACAGGACCCCAGCCAAGTACCCATCTAATCTCCTCTTAAAGATGCCCAAGGAAGGAGCAAGAACAACTTCCCTAGGAAGCTGGTTCCACATCCTAGCCACCCTAACTGTGAAGTAGTGTTTCCTAATGTCC
>JAGPOW010001296.1:13562857-13574048 GCA_030014935.1 Caiman crocodilus | reverse complement strand
GTCTAAAAAGACTACGTTGACAGGGGCACCTGCATCCATGGATTTGGTCACCTGGTCATAGAAGGCGACCAGGTTGGTCTGACAGGACCTGCCCTTAACGAACCCATGCTGGTTGCCCTTTAGCATAAAGTCCCCTGCCGGTCCCTCACAGAATTTGAGAATTTTCTCAAAGATCTTTCCCAGAACCAAGGTGAGACTGACAGGCCTGTAGTTCTCCGGGTCCTCCTTCTTCTCCTTCTTAAAGATGGGAACCACATTGGCCACCTTCCAGTCCTCCGGCACTTGTCCAGAGCTCCAAGAGGGCTCATATAATCAAGCCAAGGGCTCAGCAATCACCCACAACAACACCCTTGTGTGCAGGTCATCCGGACCCGCTGACTTAGACATCCAGCCCTTCCAGAAGCCCTTCCACCAGGTCTACCCTCAGCCTTGGCCTAGCAGTGCTTCCCGAGGGGGAATACAGGCCTCCAGCAGGAGGGAAGTCCCGGTCTCCCCTCAAGAAGACTGCGGCAAAGAACCCATTGAAGATCTCAGCTTCCCATCGGCTGCGAGCACCACATTGCCCAACGAGTCCCTCAGGGGCCCGACGTTGTCTGGGGCTCTCTTTTTGCTCCCTACATGCTTGAAAAAGGACTTCCTGTTGTCCTTGATCCTAGTCGCCAGGTGGAGCTCTACTCCCGCCTTGGCCTTCCTAAAAGCCCTCCTGCACTCCTGAGCACAAGAGGAGTACTCCTCCTTGGAGACAAATCCTCTCTTCCAAAGGTTGTATGCCTCCTGCTTTGCCCTCAGGGATCCCTGAATATCCCTATTAAGCCATGGGGGCTTCTGGGCACTTTTGCCCATCTTGCATTGGGCAGGAATGGTCGCCCCTTGGGCTCAGAGGATCGTCTCCTTAAAGAACATCCACCCTTCGTGGACGCCCATGTCCTCAACCCTGCAGGCCCACAGCGCCTTCTCAACTAGCCTCCTGAGCTCTCTGAAACTGGCCCTTTTGAAATCTGGGACCCTAGTCCTAGTGTGGGCCCTAGCTACACTGCGTCGGACAGCGAATTCTATCAGGTGATGATCACTATCTCCCAGGGAGTCCCGTAACTGAAGACCTTTAACCAGATCATCCCCCGAGGCCAGGACTAGATCCAGCATTGCATCCCCCCTGGTGGAGCCATGCACCTCCTGAACCAAGTGGAGGTCCTGCAGCTCAGCCAGGAACTTCCGGGACCTCTCTGACTTGGCCAACTGCTCCTCCCAGAAGATGTCTGGGTAATTGAAATCACCCATGACAATGACATCCCTCGTCCTAGCCACATCCTTTAGCTGGCCAGCAATTTGGAGGTCCAGCTCTTCCCTCTGGTTGGGTGGTCTGTAGCAGACACCCACCATCAAGTCCCTTTCCCCTCATCTTCCTTGCAGCCTGACCCAAATCGATTCCGCCTGGTCCTCAGTCGCCCCCATGTTGGCGCTCGATGCAGAGAAACGCTCTTTGACATAGAGCGCAACCCCTCCGCCTCTTTTCCCCACTCTGTCCTTCCTGAAAAGGGCATACCCATTGATGCCTATGCCCCAGTCATGGGTCGGGTCCCACCAGGTTTCCGTGAGCCCAACCAAATCTGGGTCCTCCACAGCCACCAGGAGAGAGGTGGGAGGTAAGCCACCATCTTGCTTACCTCCCATGTTGCGAGCATTTGTATAGAGGCATTTCAGGCTACCCACTGCCGCCTCTCCCTCTCCACTCGTTTCCCCCAAGCTACAACCACATACTCTCGCTCAACTTACCTGGCTCAGTGGCAGAGCGTCAGGTCCTAGAAAGAGGCACCACACTTTTTGTGTCAATAAGGCAAAGCTTCTCTAAAGATTGGCTCCAGTTACTCCCCAATAAGTTTCAATACGAATATTATTTTTGTCAACCTCACTTAGTTCTCCCGAAGGACTCCAGGCTTTATAACTTGTGCATTTAGAGGTCTGGCTGGAATCATCTGAATACTTCTCACCAGCAACTTTGATTGGTCCATCTTGTTCTCAGGTCCAATTACAGCTCTCCTCTGCTTCCTCCAACGGATTGACATTGTTGCCTTCTGAGGGTGCCCTGGAGTTCAATTACCAGAAGTGACTTGGGGGACAGGGAAACACTACATCGCCTGGCCACACACAGCATCCTCACTCCTCATCCCAGTGCCACTCCAGTGAAGGCCACTGGGCCCAGCCCAGCCAGCAAGACAGAATAGGAAGAGCCCACATGGCCCTCATGCTGTGGCTGGATGCATTGCACCAAGCTGGGAATGAGTTGGGGGCTGGCACCCCTCTGTTAAAAAAAAAAAAAATTATTAAGCTGAACCATTCTCCAGATCACCTACTGAGCACTGAACACCTGCAGCCAAATTAGCATAAGATTACTTAAGGTACATTAAGGTGGGAAAAGAAGCCTTCAGCCCCTTTTAATAACTCTCCACTGATGGAGATATTTAGGCACATTTAAAAAACATTTTAGTTCACTTTGGACAGCTTATTCAATTTCTGGTTTTTAACTTGCATTTTAGGATTAATCAAATCTAGTTGAAACAAAACTGTGTGCAGATTAGAGATTAGTAGTAGTAGTTTATGGATTAGTATTTGAGCTGCATAATAACTGAAAGGAAATCTGAATTCTTTCACTCACCTTGTAAATTATTTATAACATATGTTTTGTGAACCCTCTAAGGATCTGTAATTGCATACCTGAGTGTAAATTGTCACTATTTTTCAGACGCAGATTTAATGTACAGAAATTTCTAACTAGTTGTGATTATGATTAAATCTGTTTACAATATCTTCTGTGACTCACATTCCAGGAAAAAAAGATTTTTTTTTTATTTCTTTTTTACAGGAATCGAGAAAAACCACAGAACCTCTGTATTTAAATTTGAGTCTGCATCAAATGTTTTTTATTTGGAACTGTTGCCTAAATAACTTCTTGCAGGGGGAAAAAAATTGCAGGGAGAGAAAAACTTCTTGCAGGGGGGAAAAAACTATTTCTGAATGCCTTTTGTTTTGGGTTGAATTTCAAAAGATTCTTCTTGATCCTCTTTTTTGTACTCCATTTTACTCCAAACTAATTTAATTTAAATTGTTTCCATTGAAATATTCCAATTTTACCCCCATTATTAAATAATTATTTTGTTAAAATTTTCTCCTCTTCCAGAAGTATACTATTGTATTGGAAGGACAAAAATAGAGCACTTTGCTAAATAAAACAAAAGGGTTAAATGGGAGTAAGAGGAGCTTTTCACCTCCTCTTTAACACAGAAAAAAATATTGCCTCTGAATTTACAGTTCAGAACAGCATGCTAATTCCATAAGATTTTATAATGAACTTATACTACAAGTATGAACTTTAAAATTACATTGGAAATTATAATGCATTTTGCTTTTGCCTTTCAACAAACCATCTCAAAGCAAACATCCCGGTCTAAATGCTCATTCGTATTAGTAAAAACTTTTAAAAGTGAAAATATGGTATTTGTCCATAAACATCAAAGGCTAAATCTTACTTCGCTTTACGTTTCTAAATGGCAGGTATACAGCCACATAACTGAAGTTTTGGCGTTTGCACATGGTTTGACATTCTATTTCCCCCGATGGCAAAACAGAATCATCCAGTGAGGGTCAGGCTCTCCTCATTTTAGCCCAATAGCCTATATAACCTGTGACACTGACCTGGCCCATGAAGAAATTGCATCAGACTCAAGGCAACTGGGAGAATGGCATCCCACTGCAGCCTAGACAGCAGAGGGGCATGCCCAAGTCCAGGGTTTCATGCATATGTGAAGCCGATTGTGTGCAGTTACCTGTGCCTTTTCTTTCTGCAGAAGGAGGGAGATATATTTGAGGTTCAAAGCTCATCTCAGTGTGTACAGCCTGATACTCTGATGGGTTTCCTAAAGGGAGCAACACCCACCTCAATTTTGAGACACTCCAGCAAAAGACCTGAGGTGCATTTTGTTGCTCCTACTCCATTCAGCTTCTGTAACAGGCCCAAGATTGGAATCACTTTGACCTTTTTCTAGGAATTAACCTGTTGCCATAGACTTCCTGGAACAACCCAAATCAAAGTAGTATCAGAGAATCCAACACTACCTTTTTACCTTTTTAGTCTTGCAATAATTTGGTAATGTGCCAACCTCTCTACTTATTCATTTAGTTAATTATCTCCCTGACATGGGCTGTGAATCTGTCTTCCAGTTCCTATGGCTCTTTTCAGGTACCTCCACCTGACATAAATGCTGCTTAAGATAAAAGGAAAGAGAAAGAGGAAGCAGGTGTGGACCCTTGAGGCAGTACTACAGTAATGGGCTGCATGCACAAGCAGAATGTGAGAGCATTCCCAGTTCTTACTAAAGAAGACCACATATTTTTTTTGTATTTGAAGTATTCAGAACTAAATCCACCCTGTAGCTCTCCACCTTGCCAGTGAGTGTGTGAAGGCAAATGTGTTCAGCCAGAAGCTTCAAGATCAGCATGAGTGAATCAGCAGTGATATAAGCATCATTTCACAGATGATCTCATTGATAATAGATCATTTTCCATCCAAAAAAAATAAAACGCCAGTTGTGTGGTACAAGAAGACTCAAAGATAAATTCTCTCTCAGATGTTTTTGTGCTGAGCTAAAGACATATTACAGCTCTCTTACAGTTTCCTGGCACCAAATGGAGATCAGGCCAGGCAGAGTCAATGTTGATAGACTCTGTTCTTTCATTGATACTGGTGTCTAGGCTTGTTCAGGTGACATATATGCTAGCTCTATCTCCAGACTTCCTATCCTAAAAGCAAGAGAGAATTTTGCCATACAACTCAGAGATGCTTCAATTTGAGGAATGGAAGAAAATCTGATGACCGTGGGCCATGAGAACCATTTTTGCTCAGCAGGCATTTGGCCCAGTCTCTTACAGTCCATCAAGGGCTGCACCCTAAAATCCTGGGCAGAAATGGAAATTTTTCACTTTCCAGGCAGCTAATGAAAGACACAGTTCATTTTGAGCTATGGTCCTTGCATTCCTATAGTATCTTCTACATCTTTGAATGTCCAGGATTAGCCTTAGTCTCCCCAAAGGATTTTATGGCAGTACAGATACTTGTCACAGTCACGTTAAAAAAAAAAATCTTCCTTTTTTAGGTTGATGCTTTTTATGGTCATCTCTTATACAGATTATTTTTGAAAATTTACCTACTTAAATGGCTTTTAATGTAACAATTGTCTGCTTAGTGCTTTGATTATTATTCCACCTGCAATTTAGAAGAAAGTTCCTGTGAGGCCCCATATAAGCTTTATGCCTAAGGCGGTCTCCCCTTTCTACTGATTTTAGAACATTCCCCACTATCTTATCTTCCCTAGATCCAATTCTCAAGCAGGAAAAGTATGTCTCCATACCCTAGATATAAAAAAGATTCTCTGTTTTTCACCTGGAAAAGTTCTAGAAATTAAGATCTTCTTTTAGAAAACCCAATAGGTTTTTGCTGTTACATGAGGGTAGATCCAGAAATAACTCATCACTGAACAGACTTTTAAATCAGAGAGTGTACAGAGCACTATTACATTTTAACTAGGAAACCAGTAGTAGTGGCTTGAAAACTCATTCCACAAAAATCACTGGCATATTAATGCCCAGTCTTGGCAGGTTTCCCTGCTGGAGGTATTCAAAGCAGCAGCTTGGAGTTTGGTGCACCCTTCATTAATCAGAATTTCTAGTATTTAGCATTTTACCTTCCGATTCCCAGTTTGAGAAGTTTTGCTATCATCTGTATTTGGCTAAGAATTATTCACTCACTGCCTCACTAGAGCTAGAATCTGCTAACAAATCTTCTACAATTAAGAAAGAGCTTATTTTACAAGGAATTTATTGAAGAGCATTCACATTGTCTTAATGCCTGTTCCCATTCTGTTTTGGTGTGCTGTATAATATCAGGACACTGAAATCATACTTCAGTAGGAGTTAGGCATGTAAGTACCTCCTGGGAATTTGTGCTGCAATGCTGCAACTATTTCATGCATCCACCCTAAAAAATACCGTTTCCAAAACAGGTCTGATAGCTTGATACCACAAGTACTAAAACCCATTAGTGAGAATACATTAAGATGACTCCTAAAGAGTTACTGGCAAATAATCTCTCCTCTTAATTGGATACATTTATCATCTGCATTTTATACCCTCTCTTTATGCATCTTAAACTCCATAGTTTCAAAATCTGTTTCTGGGAAAAGAGCTGTTAAAGTATTGTATTCTGCTTAGCCCATTTCCAATTATTTCTGTTCAAATAATTCGTGTAATTTTTAGTGGTTGAAAATTCGTATAGCCTTAAAAAAGAAAACTTATTGGCTGAATGTACACATTGAAACCAAATAAACAGTCCTGCAAGGTATTTCTTTAGCTCTAACACAAGAGAATGTGCTTTCCTGGGCTGTATGGACAGCTGTTGCAACATTTGTGATGATACATGAACTTCTGGACGTTCAGATATGAAGGAAGCCTTTTATGGAAGGATTACTCTGCATGAATAAACATTTACATTATAATAGGAGAGGACATGCTACGTTATTCATAAGGATCTGGTGACTTTGATAAAATTATGATTTTAACATCCCGGTTTCTCATGTAATTTTTTTGAGAACCTTTAAATGTATTTTTATTTGTAACCCATTAAATAAAAAGTCTCAGTGAAACCACAGAATTCTTATATTTCTAAATTTGAAAGTACTCTAAATGCATACACAAAGTAGCATAGATGAGTTAATGTGCAAATTTGACTTTGTCTTCCAAAAACCTCCTAAAATTAAAAAAAAACCCCTAAAATTGTGTTTGTTTTATACATGGATAGAAAAAAGAATTTCAACATAAACCAAAGACTTTACTAATTTTATATAAATTTCCCCAAATAGAACTTATTACACAGTACAGTATAAGATTTCTTACCTACCAAAAAGACAGGAGATCTTATGATAAAATGTTGAAAATGGACTGTTATTTCTGTATGCAATAACTCTACACATACATGATTTAATTGCCTTTTCAGGATGCATTTGGCCATTAGGCAAATTTTTCTGTTGTAATTACAAGTGACCCTCGCCATTCCCGGGGGATACGTTTTTGTATCCCCTGCAAATGGCAAAATCCATGAATAAGGCACTGCGTTCATGTCCCTAGCGACTGGGATTTGGAGCACAGCTCCAGCAGCAACAGTGGGAGCCTGGCGGGGGTGGCAGGATCCTGGTGGCAGCAAGCACGGAGCCCATGAGGAGCTCTTGTAAGTGTATAAAATGCATTTAAAATGTAGGTTCGGCATTCGCAAATATTTGAAACCACAAATGCTGAACCCGTAAATAGCGAGGGTTTCCTGTATTCTTGATAGTATATTTTACTTTAAAAGCACTTTGTTTGTTTAATTTAGTTCAGGATTTAACTTATGGTGATTGCTAACTCATGTTTTGCTTTCTTTGTTATGCTGCATCTCATTGGAATTGGTAGTATTTGAAAAAATTATCCATCAATGTATTAATGAATTCTTGTAGCAGTTCAGAGCAGTACCAGGCTGATCACTCTAAGAGTTAATTATGCACTTTTCTTGGGAAGAAAGTTGGTAGTTCAGAGATCAAACAAAGAATCAGAACCTTGTAAGGTCTGCATGACACAGATAATCCTTTTCCTAGCTACCAAGATTTTGATCCCAGAACTCCTTTTTCCTTTTCAATTCTGGTACACCGAGTTGAATTATGGAATTATTTTAAAGGAATGTATAGGAATGTAAAGAAAATTAGGGGTTTTTTTTGCTTTTTTTTAAATACCTTAAGTAATTGGATCCGCAGTGAAAGCTGTTAAGAAATCTGTTACATTTCAAAATTGGAAATATGATTCTTCATGCCAAAATATACTTAGCTGTCTTAGGTTCTGATACTGTTCTAGAGATATCATCTTGAAGAACAAATTTGCTATTCAATACGCTGTCTGTACCATTTGAATTGGAGGTAGCTTAAAATGGTATCAAGGAAAATCTATCTGAGTCTTATCTGAAACCTACTGAAAATAATGGTGGTCCACCCATTGACATCAGTGTGTTTTGTTTTGTACCCTAAGTTGAATCAATAGTTTATAATTTAAGTCTTCTTTGCATTGTTCTTCAAATGAATACAGGTATTCATCTTGGAAAAACCTATGAGGGAATCCTAATTGCAATTCTCTTGTAGTCAATGAATCAAGTAACCACAGTATAGATAGTCTCTTAAATTAAATCTAAGCACTGTTTACTGTTAATACTTTGCTTGTTTTTAATTTCCCAAAACATGAAGGTTAATATCAGAAAATATGGTACTGCAGAGAAAGTTAAAATACACCTCATTAAGTGCAAGCATGATGTGAATTTCAGTGTACTTACCACAGGTGGTTTGCATTAAAATATGTCTGTTTCATTCAGAACTATTTTAAGTAAGTTCACAGGGAAATGCCTTTTTGAATGTTTGCACTGGAAGAGCTGTTATTGTATATTGTATTCTTCTTTACACTGTCTAAATACTTTATGTTCTGCTTTTCAAATGTAAAAGTATTTTTCATAGTGCGTCATCTTTACAGTTGGGTAACAGATTTCAAGCTATAATTAGAGAAAGACTTTAATTAAAAACCTAGTAGGTGCATACTGTAGAATTATAGCCTTTAGAATAAGTTGTCAAAAAGGACTGCTCACTTGCTTAACATTAACCAGGTTCTTTTTTGTTTGAGCTAAAGACGTCATATTTTGTATGGTTTTATAATAATGTCACATGTATTTTTATTGATTTTTGTCTTTGATCTTAAGAAATGTTATGATACTGTATATACGATTTAAATTTACTATAGTCATATTTTAAACAGTATGTGGTAAGGTTTACTGATTTGTTAGCTAGTTGTCTTGACAAATACACATGGTATCAATACTTTCCAATAATAATTTTTAGATTTGGATCACAGCTCAGTTTTAAAAAACCCTACATCTTTAAAATGCTTTCCTTGGTTTCTTGAAAAACATAGATAAAAGGATTATAATTAGAAACAGTGATGACAGATTATATAACCAGACATAGAGTACTCGGTCACTTACTCTCAGTGTTCACTGTCTCCTTGAAAAATGTTTTAAATTACAAGAACATGGGAAGAAAGCAGCAATTTTTACTCTCATATTCTGACCTTTGAACTTTATGGTGTTGGAACTGATTGTAAATGGAGTGTTTACAGTTGCCCTCCCTTCATGATATATTCAAATGAAAACTTCTACGAGAATACTTTAAATGTCAAAGGCATTAGAATAAGTATAAGTAACACATTCATGGCTATGTTCGTAGCTTTTATAAGAATGATTATATCTGCCATATAACCACACTGAATAGTATTTTTACCCCTCTGTTGTATATATACGATGAAGAAGAAATAATAGAAAATATTAATTAATTAAATTAATATCTCAGGTCACCTATACTGCCCTTTATTCTTGTTATTACTACGAAAACAATTTATATATGCTTTGTTTAACCCAGGGGTGGGCAAGAATTTTGGCTTTTGGGAGAGCCACTTAATGAGTTCTGATGAGGGCTGCAAGGGTAGCCCCGCCCCTTGATAGGTGCCCCATCTGCTGGTCTTGGCACCAGAAGTCCCACCCCAACCTTTGCCATCGGATGTTCCCCTTGCCCCTGGAAGTACTCCTTTTGGGAGGGGGGTTGTCATCTGAACCAGAAAAAACCCAAATCATATACTAAAAGTCGAACGCCTACTATAACATATTTTAATTTTATTACAAAAAATATTTTTTCATGATGTTTTCTGTAGTGTATACAGAGATGATTGCATAATAGGTAAAAAATAAAGTCTTACTCTTGTATAGTGTGTGTGTGTGTGTGTGTGTGTGTGTGTGTGTGTATGTATGGTAGGGTGGGGGGATTTGTGACATGGGGTAGCTGTGTGTGGGGGGTGTTGTGGGGGCAGGGTATGGATGTGTATGGTTTCTGGGCTCTGATGGAGGATGGGGGGCTGTGGGCCCGTACCACACACACCCCTGCTCTTGGTGTACAGCTCTTGCTGTCGGCTGCAGCAGCAGCAGCAGGCATGGGCCCTCAGGGCACTCATTGCCTGCATAGTCACTGCCACCCAGCAGCACATGGCTCCAGCCAGAGCTACACATGGTGGCAAGGAGTACAATCACACTGACCTGCCTCTGTCATGTGGGGTTCACTGTGACACACATGTAAGTGCCACCAGGCCAAGCCCTACATGATAGAAACGGCTGCCTTCCACACTCCCTGCCACCATGGTAAGAGCAGCGGGCCTCTCTGCCACTTCTGGCAGAGTCCCGGCAGCTTCACATGATGGGGAAGGCAGCTAGCTCCATTGTACAGGGCTCCTCCATTGACATGCAAGTGCCAGAAGCTACATGTGTGCTTCAGGGAGCCCTGCATGATAGAGGTACACTACCAAGTGCAGCGCCAATGGGCAGCAACACCTGCACAGGTCAGAAGTGCCCCGATCACCCACCTGCATGTGCAGAAGGGCCCAGCCCAAGTAGGACACAGCTTCCAGGTGGGGCTGCTGCTGCTGCAGCTTCCGGGGGACCTGCAAGCACCCACCTCCCAGTGCTGCAGCTGCCAGCAAGAGGAATGCACCACTGGGGTGGTGGGGCGTGGAGGGAGGGGGAGTGGGCCTGGCTCGAAGGTGGAGAGGTGGGGCTGGATGCAGGCCTGTGTCCCCAGCCACCCCTCCCCCTGTCTGTTATTCTTGATTGGCAATTGGCTCCACAGCTGTCACCATCCCTCACACCCACACACTATCTACCCCAGCTCCATGTTTCCACCACCCTGCTGGGCATAGTTTTCGCGCTTCTGCCAGCCCCATGCTCCGTGCCCCTGCCCAGTTGCATTTCACCCCGTATCCCCACTGCAGCTCCCTCTGCCCTAAGTGAGTGCAGCAGCAGGGAAACAAGGAGGAGCTGCTGGATGTTGGGAAAGCTGAGCAGGTCCCCCAGCGGCTGCAGTAGTGGCAGCAGCAGCCCCACCTGGAAGCTGCATGCTGGCTGGGCCGTGTCCTTCCATGCACGAGGGTAGTATCGTAGTATCATAGTGTCTAGGGTCAGAAGGGGCCTAGAGCAGGCCATCTAGTCTGACCCCCCGCCAATGGCAGGAACGAGTGCCAGGGTCACAGGACCCCA
>JAGPOW010001296.1:13525117-13562757 GCA_030014935.1 Caiman crocodilus | reverse complement strand
CCAGCCTAAACCTGCTCTCCAGTAACTTGTGACCATTGGTCCTAGTTACCCCTGGTGGTGCCCTGGAAAAAAGAGCCTGCCCTATTTCCTGCTGATCTCTCCTCAGCAGCTTATAGGCAGCCACCAGGTCCCCCCTCAGCCTCCGTTTACTGAGGCTAGGAGTAAGTTGTGTTGCCTGGGTGGGGTACAGCTAGTTGGTGGGTGTCTGTGGGATGGATGAAATTGCCTGGTGGGCTAGATCTGGTCCATGGGCCGTATTTTACCTGCCCTTGGTTTAACCAACCCTAGATTGTAACTAGTTGAAGTAAAATAATCCATTTAATGCCCTCACTAGCTGGTCATGTTTGTGTTTCTACCATAGTTTATTAATATATTATGATTATTTTTCTTAAAGCACCAGAGACTCCTTGGAATGCTGGAAATAGAGAAAGAAATGTTAGCTGAAACAGTAGAAGAAGCTTTGATGCAAGAATCACAAAAACATAAGGTAATATTTATATGCTTCGTTCTTCACCATTGAAGTCTATAAGAGTTTTGCCCTTTTTTAGCATTTGAAACAATTTTTCCCACTGCTCAAATGTTGTGTTGCAATATAACATTTCATGTCATTTGCAGGAAGTACTGGAAAAATGTTTGGATGAAGAAAGGAAAAGAAGTAAAGAGGCTCTGGCAGCTGCTGCAAAGGTATCACCATTTAAATAGTAGATATGCAATATAAATACCATGTGTGTCATTAGGAGAGCCAGGTTAAGTAACTGACTTGTATTTCATAATCAAATCCATTTAAGTCCAGATCCATTAAAAATTATGATTGTAAGTATGTTTAGAGAGGAATATTGTTATAGAAGTCATGAAGACATCTAAAGCAGTCAGAGATCTCTGGTGATAGAAAATGTAATGTCCTATTTCCTTTTAATTAAAAGAGCACATATCTTAGCCTTTTCATTATACTGGATGCATCCACATGAGATGCGAGTTGTGCAGTATCCTAATAATACTGCACAGCAGTGCATCACAGCCAAAATAATGCTAATACACTACCGCATAGTATTATTAGGCATCACTAAAAGGGCGTGTGCCAGCACCACTGTGCTGTAACACCAGTCATTTCACAGTAATTTAGTACTTGATTATACAAGTACTAACCTTAATGCACAGTAACTACGGCACATTAGTGAATGTGTAGAGGCTCCCACTTAGAAGTTTAATGTATTATTAAATGTGTTATCTGAGCAAAAGATAGTTTTTATACTGTATATCCAACAGTCATATTATCATTTGAATTTCAAGAGCCAGATATTATTGGGGTCTTCATCCATGTGTGAAATCATGTAGCTTCAGATCTTACTGAATGATTTATATAAAAATAAAGAAGTCATTTTTTAAGGAAAAGCCTAAGCCGTCTGACTTAAATTAAGTTAAGTTTGTCAAATGTCTTTGGTCAAAAACTCATTTCATTGCCAAAAAATTTTGGTTATTTGATTTCAGTTTCCTTGTGAGATTCAGTGTGTTTTTAGACAAGTAAATCATTTGTCTTTTTATATGATTTGTTTAATGCTGCTCAATAATAATTGCACTGAACAAAGGTGATAAGTTTTGAGTGACACTGGAATGTCATGTTTTGTGGCATAATGCAACCCAAATGGGATTCAATTATATGAACAAAATTACTGTGTTTCTTTCCAGACATTGCAAGAATCTTTAGTAATGTCTCACCGCATGCAATTGATTCACCTATGTTACTCTGTTCTTTATAGCTTCTTATATTGTGTTTATAATGATACTAGCCAATTGCCCACCAAGAATAACAGATGGGGGGAGAGGGGTGGCTGGGGACAGAGGCCTGCATCCAGCCCCACCTCCCCACCTTCGAGCCAGGCCCACTCCCCCTCCCGCCCCACTGCTTCAGGGCTGGGCCGGGCTGCCCCCTCTACGTCCCCTGGCCCCACCCCGCCATTCACTCTGTTGCCACTGCCTGTAGGGCAGGGGGGGCATGGCCTTCCCCCTCCATCTGCTCCATTTTTGCGGCCTGCAGGGAGCAGTGGGGATGGAGCCAGTGCCCACCCCACTGTCTGTTCCACCACTGATGCCTGCCAGTGGGGGCAGAGGCCTGAGGACAGGCTGTCTTGCCCCTGCTTCCTTGGGACCAGAGCTGGAGCCACTCCCCCCATGCCACCCCACTGGGCAGACCCAGCGTCTGGCTCTGTGCCCCTGCTCCCCCCGTCTGGCCCCGCCTCCCCATTCGGACCTGATCCGTTCCCCCCTGGCGGTATGTGTTCATGTCTAAGGCTGCTCCTCCCCATTCCCCCCACCGCTTTGTGGTGGCCCTGACCCTGTTACCCACCCCCTCGGGCTGCCACCGTTTCCTCCATGGAGCAGGGGGGAGGCCAGCTGTGCTGGCCTACCCTATCCCCACCATCATGGCGGCACTCCACCACCTGCTGTCCCTTCCACTTTATTCACACTCTGATTGGCTGCCAAGACAGCCAGTTAGAGTGCAAATAAAGCGTTATAGGCAGATAGACTAAGGCTTTTCTATAGAGAGAATTGTCTGAGCACAACACAGTAAGGGCCTTGTTACACATTGCACTTTGGGCTGCTCAAACGTTGATCAGTGTTAGTGCTAGCTTGAGTTTGGAGCAATCAAACCTTAAGACTAAAAACCTTCTCTGACTGTCCCCCTCCTGCACCGCTGTGACTTGCCACTAAAGGGCTGGCAAGCAGGAGCAGACTAGGAGCTATAGCTGTGAATTGCCAGTGCAGGGCTGGTGAGCAAGGATACGTCTTTAACCCTGCTCTAGGTGGGGTGTATTGCACAGGTGGGTAGAGCAGGGGGTAGGGTTATGAAGGTGTGTGGCAGAAAGTTAAGGTGATGTGGGTGGGTAATGAAATGGAAGGTGAAAAGGAAATAGGGATGGGTGTTGGGTGGTGAAATGAAGGAAGTCATAGGATCATGGAAAATTTAGTGTTGGAAAGAACCTTAGGAGGTCATTTATTCCACCCCCTGCTCAAAGCAGGACCATCCCCAAAGCTTTGATCATCTCAGCCAAAGCTTTGTCTAGCTGGGTCTTAAAAACCTTGAGGATAAAGAATCTACAACTTCTCTGGGTAACCTGGGCCAGTGCCTTACTATACCAGTGAGAAAGTTTTTCTAGTATCTAACCTAAACTTCCCTTGGTGCAACGTGAGACCATTGCTCCTTGTTCTGTCAACTGCCACCACTGAGAACAGTCCAGCTCCATCCTCTTTGGAACCACCTTCAGGTAGTTCAAGGCTGCTATTAAACCTCCTTCAGTTGTCTCATCTGCAGACTAAATAAGCCCAGTTCCCTTAGCCTCTCCTCATAAGTCTTGTTCCCAAGACCTTAACCTGTTTTGTTGTCCTCTGGACTCTCTTCAATTTGTTAACATCATTTCTGTAGTGGGGGGCCCAAAACTGGACAAAGTACTCCAGATGTCTTCTCAGCAGTGCAGAATAGAGGTGAAAAATCACTTCCCTCCATCTGCTGACAATACCCCTGCTAATGCAGCCCCGTATGCCATTCTCTTTTTTTCACAACAAAGGCACACTGTTGGTTTATATTCAGCTTATTGTTCATTGCAAGTCCCAAGTCCTTTTCTGCAGATCTGCTGCTTAGGCAGTCAGTCCCCAATCTGTACCGGTACATGGGATTGTTCCTTCCTAAGTGCAGGACTGCATTTCTCCTCGTTGAACCTCATGCCAAGTTCAAGTTAGCCACTGAGTGAAATGATAAAAACAAGTAAAAAAAAAAAAATTAAAAAGAAATAAAGTGGCAGTGAATTAAAGACGGTAACATGCTTTAATGAATTGTGATTGTGATTGGAGTGTAGGGGGTGCTGGTTGTGCTTCCTGGGGTGACTGGGAGATGGGAGCAGTAAGAGAACGCACTTCTGGGGGAGCTGCTACTTCTGCCCCGGGATGGAAGCCCTAGCTCATTAGGAACCAGTTTGGCCCTTATCTTGTTCCCTTTCCCATTCCCCCCAGATCCCACTCCTGGATCTGTCCCTGCTCTGCAGTCTAGATAGCTGGTATGTATCCTACAGGCTTTTTGCACCCCTGAGGGTGGGAACTCCCCTACCCACAGAGGCGGGAGGGAGAGTTGGCTACTACAGACCACGACACCAGGAGGTTGAGCTAGACCTGGAATTCTCGTGGCAGCTCTCAGAGGCTGTACGGTCAAGAGACATGGTTGTCATGGGTGACCTAAGTTACCCTGACATCTGCTGGAAGAATCAGTCAGCTGAAACCAATAGCTCACGTAGATGATTAACCTGCAAACGGGACCTCCACCTGATGCAGGAGGTATACAGTCCCACTAGGGGAAACGCCTTGCTGGACTTCGTGCTGGCTACCAGGGATGATCTGGTGGGGATCTGCAGGTACAAGGCTACCTAGGGAATAGTGACCATCAATTGTTTGAATTCACTATTCAGCAAAGGGTGGGAAAAGTAACCAGCAGGGCAGAAGTGCTAGACTTCAGAAAGGCTGACTTCAGGGTTCTTAGGAAATTAGTTAGCAGGGGCATTGACAAAATCAGGGTGCAGAAAGGGTGGTTGTTCCTCAAGGAAGTGATTCTTTGTGCACAGAAGGAGTCAATCCCATTGTGTAGAAAAGGGGGCAAAGGGTAAGACAACCTCCTGGCTAAGCAGGGAAAGCCAGGAAAGCCTAAGGGCAAAAAAAGGGGCATACAGGCTGTGGAGGCAGGGGGTAGCGACCAAGGAAGAGTATACCTCCTTGGCTTGCACTTGCAGGGAATCAGTTAGGAAGGCCAAATCATCAGTAGAACTCAGGCTAGCAACAACAATTAAAGGCATCAAAAAGTCCTTCTTCAGGTACAATTCTGTCATATCCTCCCTCAGCCTTCTCCCTTCCAAACTGCACTTGCCTTTTTATATTTGATTTGAACGGGTAGAAATTTAAACACTTCATCATCTCTAACTCATTTTTCAGTATCAAATAGCTGTTCCACGGTAATTATAAAATAGCTGTTCCATGGATATTCCCTCTGGATATTTGTACTGATGGCATTGATGTGAAAGTGCCTGTCTCTTTATTACTGTGGAGAAACCTCCCTCTCTCTGGTTCTCCTCTTGGGACAAGCCCAGTGACCCCTGTATTTCCTAGGTTCCTTTATGGTACTGCTGGTCAGTCAGGTTACCGAGGCAGGTAACATTCCAAAGGGAGGGGAAATATGCTCCTTCTTTTGTCTCAGTTTCCCACCTCTGCAGTCATGTGGTTAGCCATCTTACCTGGCAAGGGCTGATGTCCTTTGGAAGCACCAGTCAGCAGCCAGTGGATCTGCTGCTGGTTGGAACTTAGTGTCGCGGTCACACCAGATGTTTGTAGGGTCCCTGCTTCCTGGAAGCAGGGCAGATGTTTTGGGGGCACAGCCAGTAAGCCATGCAGCCTCCACCAGTCTCTGGATGGAAGTGTGAGTAACCTACCAGAAACCTAGGCAGTTATTTAGGACTGAGTGTTCTGGACGTGTATCAAAAGTGTTAAACAAGCCCAGGATTAACTCAAGGCAGTTCCCCTTTTAGTATTCTGTGATTTGTATTCTTTTCCCACCCCATCCCTCTTTAATCAATACATCTATCTGTCTAAGAATGCCACACAGTGTGTGCTTACGAGCGAAGGGGTCAGCTTTGGGGGACCACTCCACCTGTGCAGGAGACAGCTTGTAAATGCATCAGGCTAAAGGAAGCACCCCAAAATCTCACAGTGGGTTAGGCACCCTCAAGGTCCACAAAGCCTGTAGGTACCCCTTGGGGCATAGAGTCCAAACAAAAACTAGACCTAGGTGCTAGCAGTGGTTACCTCAAGCTTGCGGGTGTGCTCCAGGAAGGGGGTTGCCAGACACAGGGGCCCAGGGGAGGTACTCAAAGTGGGTTTTTTGGTTGGGTGCAGTAAGGTGGGCAGCTCAAAGCAGGAGTGCCCCTTACTGTCCTGTCACAATTATATCCTGTAAACCTGCCAATCCTGGCTAAAGGAAGTAATTTGCTTTACTCAGGCATTTGTATGTGCTTTTGTTCGTCATTCACTTTTACTTCATTTGTTTCAAAGACTGAAAAAGAAGCAATGCAAGAGGCCATTTTAAAAGCAGTTGAAGAAGAAAGAAAAAACATGGAGAAAATTCATGCTGAGGAAAGAGAAATATGGCAGGCAGAACGTACCAAGGACAAAGAGAGGATTGCTCAAGCTGTTGAGGAGGCCATGCAGGAGCAGAGAAAAAGCAGTCAAGTTAGTACCTTTTAACTTTGCACTAAGCTGGGCTTGTGTTTCTGTTTGAGAAAATATGTTTTCCTTTCAATACCTAGAGAGCTTTGTGCTAACTCCTCTAAAATACAAGCTTCTAGTATTTATTGAAATCTACAGTAAGTTTTTAGGCACTCAATGATTATGACAATTATGTTTGCATTCTCAGGATATGTATATCTTATATATATTTAGAATGAAATATCATTTTTTTCCTTTCTTATACAATCGCCTGCCATTCCAAACTCTCTTTCACGAAGTATGTTGTCTAATCCATGACAATAATACATTTTCTAGGAAACAAGTTAGACTTTACTATGTAAATACCCCTTTTCGGTTTTCACTGGATGGTGTCCTTTTCATTTTCTGACTTAAACTATTGTGCAGAAGTGGTGTGTGTTCACATCTGCCTACATTTCAGAGGTGAGAGAGTTATGTAGGCAAACTACATACAATACATAAAATAAGGTTTTTGGATGAAAGGTTCAAATAAGTTCACTATAATAAAATTCTGGAAATAAAAACATTTTTAGAGGCCCTTTGTACATGTTACAAGTATTGCATAATTACTTGAGACCAGCTACATATGCAAAGTAGCTATAACACAATAAAAAGCTCCCTTAGTCCCACCTGCCGCTGGGACCAAGGGTCCTGCAGTTGATGGGTCTCTGGGTTCCAGCTGCACCTCATCCCCAGCTGGGACCCAGAGCCCCATCAGTTATGGAACTATGGGTCCCAGATGTGGATGAGGTGCAGCTAGGGCTCAGATCCCCATCAAGTGCAGGATTCTGGGTCCCAGCTGCACATGGCCCCACTGTTGGGAGCCCCCTCAGCAAAGCAGGGTTCTCAGCTATAGATGCTGCTTGCAGATGCAGTGGGAGCCTAAGTTCAGGCTTCATCTTGACCAGCAATAAGGTGCAGCTGGCCTTAATGTGCTATCCCACAATCATGCCTTGTGCCATGCACGTGTGGCATGGCAGGAGGCATGATTGTGTAAGTCACACATTAGATGCAATGATGCCTTTACTTGCACATGCATAGGGGCCCTAAGGAACCAATCTGGAGATGATGTGTACCAAATGACAGCTTATATTAGATGCCAGAGGTGTCTTTGATATATCTTAGCAGTCAGCTGAAAACTACATGATATATCTAGAACGTTGTGCAGATTTCCTACTAGGAGGTGAGGATTTTTTGGGGGGTGATATCTTTTATTGGATCAACTGTATTTGGGGGAGATATTACATGAGATTTCAGGCATACAAAGGGTTCTTCTTTAGTTTTGGGAAAGAAACAGACACAGCTTGAGCTAAGAAACAGTAGCCTGCGTAAAGGTCCATTTGTAAGTAAAATAGTTTACTTATAGCCCTACTCCATTTATTTAATATAGGAGCAAAGGGACATTATAAGGAACAGCTAAAGGCAGGAAAGATGCAGTACAAAGAATAACCTCATTAGTGGCAGAGCAAGGCCATTCAAAGGGGAAGAGAGTCATTATCACCTTTGGAGTACAGAGAGATTAGCAGGGATTCTGATAGGTTATAATGAGCCATATAGTCTATGTCTGTGTTTACACCCTGGATTTTAGTATTCCATGAGTTTATACATTGTTGTATCCATGCCCATCTTCTAAAGGTGTTTTGTAAATTTCCCTCGAGCAAGAGTATCGTGAGATTGAAAAGTGAGTGGTTGTTTTCTGAAAAGTGTTCTACCCATGTTTGTGTTCCTGTGTCTTTTATCCTTTTCCTGTGATCACTCATTCTTTTGTGTAGCTTTTGCCTAGCTTTACCCATGTAGATTGCATGAGAGCATTTGATGCACTGGATAAAGTATGCCACTTATAGAATAAACACATGTAGGATCAATCAATTCAGATGGTTTCATTTTAGGAGGTGTCAGTTGTTGTGGTAATAGAGATAAGTTGACCAGTTTTGCATTTATTATTAAGGAAGGGTTGCGCCCCAATTGTTACCTGCCAATCAGAGAAGAGTTTCCTTCTGATGATGACTTAGGCAAGGTTTGGGGCTGTCTGAAAGCCAGGAGCAGGCGAGCTGGGAATAGTTCTCTCAAGGTCAAGGTCTGTTCATTTTTTGAGCATGGGCTGCACTTGTTTGATGATCCTTCTTATTAGCTCAGGTGTAGGATGGTAGATAACTACCGGGGGTATGTGGTCAATAAGGATTTTCTTATTTTATTGTAGTAATTTGCTGTGAGGCATTGGGTATAGGGGATAGGCTCTTTCAAAGATACGATCTGTTTCTCTGCTGGAGTGCTGTTGCTGGTTAAAGGCATTTTTCAGGTTGGTAAGGTGAGAGTCATGAGTATTCTCCTCAGAGTTGATGCAGTGGTATCTGAAGGCCTGACTGTAAATTATAGTTTTCTTGGTGTGTTTGGGATGATTACTGGTTTTGTGGATGTAAGTATCGTGGTCCATGAGGTGTTTTGTTTATAGAGGTTTGTAGGGTGCCACATTTGTAAGATGTGGATTATGGTATTCAAACAGCTGATGTTAGTGTAAGAGTGTACCAGAGAGAAATTTGATCAGGAAATAGTAGTTGCTGAACCTGTGGTGGAAGTCAGTAAGCAAGTCCAGATTATATGCTATAATAGAGGGTTGGTGGTGCTATTTAAAAAAAAAAATCTTCTTATAGGAGACTTATGAAGAAGTTAGATAGATTTGCACCTTATAGATTCAATCAGAGGTGTATACCATAAGCTTTCATGATCCCAGGCTGATTAAGTTAGTCTGTAAAGTGTAAATCTGTCCTGCTTTCTGCCTGACTTCAGATTAACATGGCTAACTGACTCTCTCTACTTCTTCCAACTACCATAAAGTAGAAGTTGGTAAATTGGGAAACCATCTTTGGACTCATAGCTGTGTCTGTGATTTGGAGAAAGAAACATCTGTTGAAAGTGAGACCTGAAGAGGATGATTTATGCAGTATGTTGTGGTTACAGTTGTGGGTGTTGTCCATATTCTTGCACATATTTCAGGTAGGCCATTGTGGTGTTAAGTGTTTGGGCTAGTGAAATCCATGTTTATAAGAATAGCTGTCTTGTGGGGAGGTGGTTGATGGCTCAAGATCTTGTTGAGGAAATCTGGTGTCATGTAGAAATTTTACTCTGAGTGACAGGTGGTCTACAACATCACACCAACACTACTAAGACATATAATTTGCATGCTAACATAGCTTGCCTGGGTATAGGATTTCATAGCAGACCTATATTGTCATTTAAATTATTTCTTCCATAAGGTTTATTCTTTGAGTAGATACAGACCAAATTTAATCACTTTACAGTTGATATGTACAAAAGACAGTGACCCTAAAATCAGTTCTGAAATGTCAAAAACGAAATAAAAGCTATGTATGGTTCTGAACAGTTAAAAGTAAAAAAAAAATAAAAATAAAAATATGCTTCACAGCAGACATGATTTCATTACCTGCACTCTTGTCAGCCCTTCCTGATTCAAAATCGTCACCTCCAAGCTTAATATTTATTACTGTGGTTTGTATCAAAGAATGAAACTGCTGAGTTTAATACAACAAAGTGCGCAGAAGAAAAAGGTGAAAAGCCCAACTTCCATGGATCATAAGTATTTATAAGTTATCCATGTGTAATTCTTCTGCCAGGCACTAGATGGCAGCAACAAAGGCCAGATTTATATTTGGAGATTTTACACAAATTTTCTATTTTGACCCTACCTAGGCACTTGGAAAATAAATTTTAACTGTGTGATCCAAAGTGAACAATCTGAACAATCTTTTCCACTCACAAGCAATAGTAAACTCTGGGTTGTGACAGATGTGGACATCTGCCCCCCCTCCCCCCCCGCACTTTATCAGAAGAGGAATCGTGTCAGTTTGACTTGGCTCCCCGGCATCTGTATAGCTCACACACTCCAGCAGGGCTTTTTTGGCACTGGCAATCAGCTATTATATAAAAGCACCAAAAAGCCCTGCTGAAGCGCAAGCTATACAGATGCTGAGTCAAAGTGACATGACTCCTCTTCTGGGCATGCATTGTGCTTGGTCCAGGAGGGCACCAAGCTGAAAGTAAAGCAATTATTTAAAAACACAAATAGTTAAGTCTAACAAGGTCACTTTCAAACAACCTGCTTTGGACTTGATGATATAACTTTAGTCTGGGCGTGGTTCTGCACCTGTTTTTGGAGGAATTAGCTAATTGTGCCTGATTGGGTGTGATTGCAATGTGAGCAAGGAGGTTGGACAGAAAGGCAACTCTTGCCAGAAGTCAGCAGCTAGTGAGCTATATGGGACCAGTGAGCAGGACAGCAAACATGAGAGTTTGAGAGAGAATTTGCTGAGAAGTTGGCCAGGAAACTTTCCTTCTCATCCTTCACTATAAGATTCCTAGGTGGAAGCAAGTGAAGGAAGAAGAGGGTTTTTTCCCCAGAAAGTAGCAGCAGCAGCAGAAGGAGCTAGCAGTGTATTCAAGAGGATGCTGCACTGGCAAAACAACTGCCACTGTGAGCCCTTCCTTTGCTTATTTCTGGGTGGGCTTCGTCCAGGTGCAGCCACTGACCACTGAGGCTTCCACCCAGGTTCTGAGCTGGCTTTTCAGGAGCTGTGGCCTGCATGTCTCTGTCAGGGACAGGTAGCTGGGAGAGTGCTTGTGGTGTGAATAGGTACCCCCTGGATTCTCTCAGGAACGGTTAAGAGAGCTGCAGGAGGAAGTGGTTAGGCTCAGAAGCATCCCTGAACAGGAGGCCTTCATTGACTTGATGCACAACGAGATATAAAGCATCATGGAAGAGGGACAGCCAGAGAAGGTAAAGCTGGCAGTTTGTCACCTTGGGCAACACACAGCACTCCTCTCCTGAATTTGCAGCTGTCCACATGGAGAATAGGTATGAAACCCACTCCAGTGGTAGGGGAAGCCAAGCCATGTACCCCTAGGGGGGAGAGGCTCAAATCTCCTGCTACCAAGAGGAACTGATAGGTGATGGTGGTTAGCAGTAGCCTTTTGTGGGGCATCCATTGCTGGTCTGACCTGTTGGCTCAGGAGTTCTGCTGACTGCCAGGAGCCTGCATCTGAGATGTCATGGAAAGGTTGCCCAAATTCTTCGGGTCCTCAGACTACTATTCAATGCTGCCAGGGATGAACTTGAGCAGATTAAAAGTGACTGCATGGCTCTAGGTGCAAGCGTGAAGGGGACTGGAGCCTAAATACTGTTCTTATTACTCCTTCCAATGAAAGGTAAAGGTCTGGCTAGGAGCATACCCATCCTGGAGATCAGTGTGTAACTGTATCAATGATGTCGCCATCAGGCCTTTGTGATCTTCAGCCACAGGGATGGTGCCCCAAGCAGATGGATTTATGAGACGAGATAGGGTCTACTTGACAAAGACAGGGAAGAGTGTCTTCACATGCAGTGAGGAGAGCTTTAAACTAGGTTTGCTGGGGGATGGAAACAAAAACCCAAAAGCAAGTAAAAAGCCTGGTGAACTGGAAAAAATTTAGTAAGGGAAAGCAATAACTGAAACCTTAATAATGTCTAAGGAAGAATATAGGACAGTCAGTTAGATACCTCAAATGTTTATATGTGAATGCAAGAAATATGAGGAGCAAACAGGAAGAACTGAAGGTCCTAGTACAAGCACAGAATTTTGATGTAATTGGGATTATGGAGACGTGGTGGGATAGTTCACATGGCTGGATTACTGCTGCACATATATATAGTTTGTTCAGATAGGATAGGTAGGGGGAAAAAAAAGGAGGAAGTGTTGCCATATATATAAAAGCCATGTGCTCTAATGTGAAATACAAAGTGAAAGGTAGGCCTGGTGATACTCTCTTGGTAAAGGCTAGATTGGAAAGCAGCAGGGAGGATATCACAGTGAGTGTTTACTAGAGGCCTTCAAACCAGGAAGAGGAGGTAGATGAGGTCTTTAAACAACTAATGGAAGTCAAGATTGCAATACTTGGTTCTCCCAGGGGACCATAATTTTGGAGATATCTGCTTAGAGGGAAATGCAGCAATGCATAATCAGTCCAGCCAGTTTTTGGAGTGTGTTGGGAATAACATTTTGGTTCAGATGGTAGAGAAGTCAGCTAGGGGGAAATCTAGACTTGACTTACTGCTCACAAACAGGGAGGAGTTGGTTGAGAATGTGAAGGTGGAAGATAACATAAGTTACAGTGGGCATGTCTGCACAAGACACTAAAAGTGCAGTAGCACATCATGGCAGAAACAGTGCTAATATGCTACTGCACAGTATTATTAAGCTACTGTGCAGTATCGTCATTAAAAAGGCATGCGCCTGTGGAACTGTGCAGTAATGCCGATTACTGCACCTTGTTTAGTACTTGATTATGCAAGTACTAATCTTAATGTGCCATAATTGCAGCACATTAATGAACATGTAGACAACACCCAGTGACCATGAAGTGATAGAATTCAAAATCCTGAGGGGAAAAAGGAAGGAGAGTAGCAGAATAAGGACACTGGACTTCAGAAAAGCAAACTTTTGCATCCGGAGGGAACTGGTGAGCAGGATCCCTTGGAAGACAAGTCTGAGAAGAAAAGGAGTCCAGGGGCGTGTGTAGATGAAATGGGGGCCATAAATTGAAGAAGTTGGTTTCAAAAAACACTGCTTCAATTTAGGGCCAATTAGACCCCCGTGTGATGCACCCCCTCCCCGCTCACTTAAGGCGCGTTACGCCACCAAATTTCCTACACCAGCTGGAATTAATGCGCAATACACCACCAAGGCATGCAAATACCAACACCATTAAAGCGATGCAAAAGCATTTAGCCCGCTTTAAAGTGTCTTGCACCCTCTTAAGGGTGCAGGAGTAAGTTAACCCAATACAACGGACAAATGGGAAGTACAGCAGGAGACCAGCCTGGCTTGACAGCAATCTTTTCAAGGAGTTGAAACTTAAAAAGGACTCCTATAACAAACAGAAACTTGCTCAAGCGCTAGGGGAGAGTATAAGACTATTGCACAGGCATGCAGGGAGAAAATTAGGAAGGCCAAGGCACAATTTGAAGTGCAGTTGGCAGGGAACAAAAAGAGGAATACAAAAAGATTCTACAAGTATGTCAAAAGAAACAGGAAAACTGTAGGTCCTTTAAGGAATGCAGAAGGCAATCTAATTATGGATGATTCAGTTCACTGGGCAGCAAAGATAGGGAGGGAAACAAACAGTTTGGAGTAGTAGAAGGACAAGTTAGGGATTACTTAGAAAAGCTAGATGCTTCCAAGTCAGCAGGGCTGAATGGGATGCAACCTAGGATACTGAATCAATTGACTTAATTTCAGAGCCATTGTCTATTCTTTTTGAAAGCTCATGGAGGTTAGGTGAAGTCCTGGGTAACTAAAACAGGGGAAGCATAGTGCCCATCTTTAAGAAAGGCAAGAAGCAGGATCTGCAGAACTGAAGACCAGCCAGTCTGACCTCTGTATCTGGAAAGCTTACGGAGCATGTCCTCAGGGAATCCACTGTGAAGCACCTGAAGGAGAACAAGGTGATCAGCAACAGCCAGCATGGATTCATGAAGAGCATGTCATGCCTGACCAACCCGACTTCTTTCTATCATAGTTAGAAATAATTAGTTAGGATAGTTACATACCTAGTTAGATCGTTCTATTTAACGAGTAGTCATCACTGGCTCAATGTCTAGGTGGGAGCAGGCATCGATTGGGGCTCCCCAGGGGTCTGTCCTAGGTTCATTACTGTTTAATATCTTCAGATTTGGGTGATGGGATTGAGTTCATGCTTTGCAGATTTGTAGATATTACCAAGTTGGATGGCGTTGTAGATACTGTGGAGAGTAGAGCTAAGATGCAGAATGATGTGGATAGATGAGGGAAATGGTCCTCGATCAGTCAGATTAGATTTATCAGGGAAAAGAGCGAAGGGCTGCATTGGGGACAGAATACTTGCATGCACAGATACACACTGAGGAATGATTGGCTAGGCTGCAGTACTGCAAAGAGTGACCTGGGGATTACAGTAGACCATAGGCTGAATGTAAGCCAATGAGTGCTCTTGTTGCCAAAAAAGCCAACAGTGTACTGGGTTGTATTACCAGGAGTGTCACTTGCAAATCAAGGAACATGATTCTTCTGCTCTGCTCTGCTCTGCTCAGCACTGCTAAGGCCTCGCCTGGAACCCTGTGTCCAGTTCTGAGCCCCACACTTCAAGAAGGACGTGGATGCAATCCAATGCAGAGCAAACAATTATTAGAGGTCTGGGAGGCCAGGTTATGAGGAAAGGCTGAAAGAACTAGGGTTATTTAAAAGGAGAGAAAATTGAGATTTGCTAACACTTCAGATATTAGAAAGGTTATTATAGAGATCTTGAAGGTGGACTTTTCTCTTTGGCTGCAGGTGACAGAACTAGGAGAAGTGGACTCAAGCTGTAGCAAGGGAAATTTAGGTTGGAGATTAAAAGGAACTTTCTATCTTTGAGGGTGGTCAAGCATTGCAACAGGCCACCTAGAAATGTAGTGAAATCTCTGCCATTAGAAGTGTTTAAGAGTTGGTTAGACAGACACTTGGCAGGGTTTGTTTAGTCAGGAATGCTCCTGCATTGAGCAGGGACTGGATTAGAGGTCCCTTTCAGCCCTACTTACTTATGATCCTAAATCCAAGGGAGCTATTACTTAGGCCAGTATGCTGGGAAGGGAGAGTCATCAAGGGCTGCTCTACCACCTATACCAGACAAGTGGCAAGTAATGGATAGGTCCATCCCCTTCCTTCCCCCTGGGGGTCCCTGCCTTTCCTTGCTGAGGATTGCTGCTCCACTCTGGAGGCTCAATTGAGTATGACAGCCAAAATGGCAAGTGCTGGGTAGGGAGGCATGCACCAGAGTTCACCGATGCGCCTTGCCACCTTACAGGAGTCATCGTTACACTGCCACTTTGGATTGCTGGTTGATGGTCTCTCCACAACTTTCCATTTGCAATATTTAGGTGTCTATAATCTGTACAGTTCCGGACAGGAGGGATTATAGACATATAGACCTGGCCCGCGTGGGCCATTAACATTACATTTTCCCCACAAACAGTAAAACAGGTATGATTGCCCCCGGGTCTCCAAATACACATAAAAATGAGGCTATGCAGAGGAGTACACAAAATTATTATTATAGAACATGTATAACCTAAACACAGTTACACAGCTATTCTGCCTCTCCATTGCTTCCTATTAAATAGTGTATCAAATGTCTTAATGGTTTAAGTCTTCCTCAAAACTTAACATGGGATTGATGCATACTAGAGTGTTGCCTCGCTCACTTTGATTTTGATGTTTCTGATGGCTGCATTTCCATGAAACTATAGATGGGTCAATCTCAAGAGCAAGACTGTTTAAAAACAAGCTAGAACAGAGCAGGAGAGGGCCTGTGATTTTTGGCACGTCATGCTACAAAAAAAAAGGAATATCATTGATAAAGTCCATTTTTTGCCTTAGCTTTCCTAAATTGACATCAGAATAGCCTGTGTTGAGAGATGCAGATGTCTGTAATTTATTTTCATAATCACAGAATGTGCCCATATCATGGACAGGGATCCTGGTTTTCCCTGATAAAAAAAAAAAAATCACATATTTTCTAATAACACCCCCCCAAGCTGTTATTAAAGTGAAAGGCCCCCCACAACTCCTCCCCCCCCGCTCTACTAATGCCTCTACTCCCCACACACAGCCCCCTGGCTCTGCTCGTGCACCTCACTCCCTTCACCCCGTAACACCCCCCAGCCCTGCTAGTGTCCCTCTCCCCTCACCGCAGCCCCTGCTCCCCCAGCCCTGGTGAAGGAAGCCCCCAGCTGCCAGGGCTATGGGGCCAGGGACCAGGGTCCACAGCGCCCTACTTCCAGCAGGAGGCGGTGGCTGCTGCAGTGGTGCGGAGCCCAGCTCACCCCCTGCTGCCTGCCTGCTGTGGGCCTGGGCGACGGGACTGGCTCCTTACTGCTGCATGCACTCCTGGTGGGGCAGGAGGGACCCGTGCCCTCTAGATCTGTGGGTGGCATGTGCTGCCTGCTGTGGGCTTGGGCTCCTGCCCTGCTGTCCTCCCTCGGGACCTCTGCAGACCAGAGGGTGTGACCTGGCACTGCAGGGCAAAGCAGGGCCACACAGAAAAGCTGCTTCCCATTGTGAGCTCCACACTGCTTTGGCAGTATGTCCTCTGCACACAGAGCTGCAATGAAGGGCACAACCCTGCGCTGCCATGTGCACAGGGGATGTGTCGCCAGGGCAGTGTGGAGCTCATAGCAGCAAGCAGCTTTCCTGCATGGCCGTGCTCTGCCTTGCAGCGCTGGGTTGCACACACCAGCCTGCAGAGGCCCAAGGGGAGAGCAGGAGAAAGGGAGACCAAGCCTGCAGCAGACAGCCCACCCCATGCACAGATCTGTAGGGCACAGGTCCCCTATGTGCAGCGGCAGGGAGCTGACCCACCCCCTCCCTTGTCCCCCTCTCCCCCCCCACTTGCTGAGCAGGGCACCCAGGGCCCCATCCCATTCCCCATTGGTTCCCTGCAGCTGTGCATTGGGGCCCCAAGCTCCACACACTGCTTATCTGAGCATTAGCTCCAGCTCCAGCTTCAGCCCTGCCCAACTCCCTCCCTCCCTCTGGGGGCGTCAGTCCTCCCTGCCACTTACCTGCAAGAGGTGCTCTCCAGGCTGCCTGGCAGTCATGTGCATGTACATGCACATGATGCCTCCTGCCTGACCGGTCTCTTCCTGCTGCCCCAGCCCCTTGCAGGCTGAAACTCTGCCAGCCTGCAGAGAGCTCTTTGCAAAAGTGCAAAATCCATGGGTTTCTCTGCTAAAATGAGAAATCCGCATTTTACTCCGGCAAAGGGGGAAATACTCGTTTTACTCTCTTTTTCTGTGGGAAACAGAAAACCTGGCTCACTGGTGATGAGATATATGAAAAAATAGAAATAAATACATAGAGTCATGAAAAATATTTTTTATCATGCTGTAATATAATATGGAAAAACTCACTTTTGAATAACAAGTAACAGAAATTAAGCATATCAGGGAAGGAAAGAAAAGATTTCTACCATAACACCATAATTTGTAAGAAGGGAACAATAATCTGAGAGAGAACTGTTGTATCATCTCCTACATAAAAGGTGGGGACAGGCAGGGAGTGAGGCAGGGTGGCATGGAAGCGTGATTTTCACAGTGATCAGCATGAAAAGTTGAAGATTTTTCTTAACACTGGAAAGCATCCAGGAGGATTTAAAATCTACCTAGAAATTCAGGAGGATTGAACAAATTGTTGGTCTGTTACAATGTTATCCCAGAGCAGTGTGGAAGAAGGGCACAGACAGACATGCATGAATTCATGTGTATGTGCATGCACACATGCACACGTGCACACATACACACACAATCCAGAACTAATCAGAAAGCCAAGAAGACTGTGCTATTGGGAAGATACTGTACGCTAACCATGGTAAACAAGAAAAAAATTATTGTAAAAATCCCCAGAATGGGAAAAAAAACCCTTGGTTAATATAACGTGAATTCAATCTGAGAAAATGTATAAATGCAAAACATGTACTAGCAAAACAGAGGAAATAGAATATCAGCAGAGAAAAGAATGTTGATATAATGGGTATTTTTTAAAACAGGGTGGAGTAATCTGAAAATCAATGGGATACTGTAATACCTCATGAACTACAACAGGAATGTATGGTATATGAGGGGGGAGTAGCACTGTGCGGTCCCTGTAGTGCTCCATAGAATGTACTGAGATAAAAATCGAATGCTGAAGATCCTCTCCTAGAAACTGTAGGGCTACCAAAACTTCTTTTGCCTCCCTTCATAAAAAATGAAGTTACATTAGATTGTCATACTGGATTTTAAATCAGAAAACAATAAGGTAGGTTCGGAGCCATCTAATTTTGTTTTCAATGGGATACAGATTCTATTGTTTTAGGAAATTAAAAAGTATTACTTTGAAAGTATATGAAACACTATAGGTGGAAAAATCCAAATGAAGCTGGAAAAGCTCAGAGATTCATTTAAACACTAAAAGCAGCGTTAGTTTATTGACGCTTATCTGTCCACTTTAAGTTTCATACAAGTAAACAAGAGATTAGCAATCCAATTGTGCTAACTCAGTGACTCACCTTATCTCCTAAACAGATTGGGTAAAACATCCCTAAACGTGATGCAGATTTATACAGTTGTAGGGAAAATATTGTGCAGAAATTTATTTCACAGTAGTGAGAATTTTTTTTAATTACTTTTTGTGTTTTTAACAAGGTATACAGTCTGCAGATAAAAACAAAGCTTACTTTTCAGTCTAAAATATTTATTTGATTGATTTGAAGATTTATTTGTTTGATAACCTTATCTGATAATATAGCTGTGTCAACAGTGTTTATATGGTAACTTACCAACAGTTTGGTAAACTGGTTGGTGGTAACCAGCATAATTTGGTGTTCAGACCCAAAATCCTAAATTACAGTAAATGTTCCTAATAATTTAGTAAACTATTATAATGTGTTTTCAGATGATAGAGCATCTGTCTCTCATAAACATGCATATGCTCACACACCTATTTTTCTAAGAAATCATCAAAGTAACATCAATGTTGCTTGTTTATGTTCATGAACATTTTGATAGTTTGGGTAACTTAATGTCTTCACTTGGAGAACTGAGATTTTTCTACTAAACTGGAAATATTGTTCCTAGAAATCTCATTACTGACAGGCAGAATTGAAGTATATTACATTATCAAAGGAATGTTGGGATTTTTTTAGAATGGTATCTCAAGAGGATGTAAGGTATTAGTACATCCAACAGACTGTTTGTTTCCTTTCAGCAGGGTATGCTGGCATTTTCAATTTTCAGACATATGTTATCCAGGTGGATTTTGAGTTTTATAAGAGACCTGTTTTATTCAAAAGAGGGGCTCTATATCCTTTTCATTTTTGGAATGTAACTAGGGAGAAGAAGCTCTACTTCCTAAAGTAAGTAAGTAAAGTTTTTATTTGTGATAATGTGACTGCACAGTGGTCTCATGGTCTTTTTACCACACATTGAAAAGTCATTATAAGTAAGGAACTCGCATGCTTAGCAGGCTAGATGTATGCTGGCATAACTTCAGTGTTTTTGTTCTATTTTTGGAATATTGCATTTCACAGGGGCAACTTCCATGCAGAGAGGGTTTACTATATCTCTGGGAGTTGCCGAGACAGAGGATACTGTCTAAAGGAAGAAAGGTTTTCTTTTGCTGCTATTTTTATCAAAAAATGTATTTTTCAACTCAAAAGGGACACTATCTTCTGTAGATGCCATAGGACCAACAGTAGATAATGCTGGTTGAAACTGAAGCCCTAATGGCACAATTCAAGAATGCAGTGAACTGTAAAAAGAGGCTACTTTGTGGAACCCTCTGTGTCTGGCAGAGTTTTACCTACTCTCCTGTTCCTTTAAGCCTTGAGAATTCATGAAAAAAAGAATGGGGACATAGGATAAGGCTATTATCCATTGCATTTTGTTTAAAATAATGTGCGACAGCCTAGTAGCGGAGTATTTGGTAATACAAATACAGTAACACCACATTTGTAAAGTTAGAAACCTTTGTTATACGAGTAAGGTGGAAAAGTTTAATCTCAGCTGTTAAGACTTGAAAAACACAAGGTGAGGCATCTGAGAACAATTCTTATAGCAACAAAAGATATTGGTTCAGAAGATGAAAACTGGTAGCAGAAGGTGAAGTCCAGAAAAATCAGATTCATATCATAGGTTAGGGTTTACATCTTTGGTTCATAAATAGTCAGGTTCATATCAAAGTCAGGTTCATATCTTAGGTTAGTAGCCTTCCTGGCTGGCATAACGTCAGTGTTTTTGTTCTGTTTTTGGAATATTGCATTTCACAGTGACAACTTCCATGCAGAGAGGGTTTAATGCATCTCTGGGAGTTGTCTCTGTATGGGCTTGTTCAATGCACAGCAAACAAGTGGACACCCAGTTGCATCCTACAATGCATCTTCTGGCAGGCACGTCCCTCTCCACTCCTACGGTTACCAGTACTCAGTAACATGGCTCCCCCTCGTCTCCACTGCACAAATGCTGAAGTAACCTTACTAGTCGGGCTCCATGAGAATCTTACACTGCCAGTGCACTGGGGCATATTCCACTTGCCAGTAGCTCAGCTCCCCTCAAAACGCCCAGTTTGGTGGTCCGACTTTTCCTTACGCAGTGGCATGAAGAACGGTCAGCACAAGCACCAATCAGTCACCACGTCATCTCTGATGCTGCAGTTAGTCAGCCAGGGTTTAACTGGCCATGCTGTTATTGGGCACTTCTCAACTATTTTCAAACTGGACAGGGTCACTGTGCCTCAAACCTATACCAATGGGGCCTTTGCGATGACAACAAATGCCTTTGTGGACAAGTCTAAACCATGTCCATTTACAATGCTACCAGGTAGCCTTCAGGCTCTTCACACTGGTGATGACATTACCTTAAAATGGCTGAAACAATATGCCAAAACTGCATATGCTAAATGAATAAGTAGCCTTCCCAGACAGAGGCAAAGGGACCTACCTCCTCCTCTCCTTTCTTGAAAGCTAACATTACATTTAAAATATTTTGGATAATCTGCATTTTGCCTTGTCAGTTAAAGGGAAAGAAATTTCAATCTGCTACAACTACATTCTTTACAGCAGATACAGACTAGAAATGTTTTGATGTCTGCAAATAATTAATAATCTTTCATTTCATAAAAGAACCAGCATAAAATCTGCTTCCTTTTGGACATGAACAAAAGGACCAAAGCAACAAGATCATACCAACTGGGAATGGATTTCAGGAAAACTGAGGCTGCTGTGCTTCATTCAGCCAAGCCACAAGTGAGATATACTGAGATATACAAAGAAAAAATATTTTTGGAGGGCAAGTTTAGCAAAAAAAAAAAAGTATAGAAAAAAAACGTGACCTTCCCAGTATTCTCTACCCAGTCAGTCTCTGAGCAATCAGGACAATTGAATATGTTCATGCTCTGGAGGATTCATGTGATGTTGTTCTTTGCAGAACTATGCTTTATAATTTATTATTTTGGAAAGTCTCAAGGAATTTTATTGGCGAGGCAATGAATGTCTTAATAGTTGAAACACACTTGATTAATTATAAATTCTTAAGATGGCACTCCTTGTGCTGTAAAATATGTTAATGTTTTTCCATCAGTTTATGAATACCTGTGCTATATTGTTTCTCCAAAAGTAAAAACTTAAATGGTTAGGACACACAGTATTTAATCCTGAAAAATGAGTGTCTGCCTTCCTGCTGTGATATTAAAAAATTCTTGGTATTTATATTCGTGTGCTTAGGGGAGCACTTTTGATGGACTTGGCTAGTATAGATCAACTTTGGACTGAATCTCTGGAAGACTCTACACCCAAACCTATGGAAGTGAATGAGGGATATATAGTAAAATGTATAAGGAACTGGCCATGAATGGAAAGAACTGAGTTGTTTTCTTTTTTGTAAATTTTTGGCTGGAATAGTCAGTCTGTCATACTTCTTGTTGTTGCCCTTCTTGCCTTTCTTTTTCATGTCCTTCTCACAAGGTATTTAGCAGAATTCACAGCAACCTGACAGGCAGCACCATGAGCGCTTCTGCTATGGTTTGTGAACTGTGTACCATATGGTGCCTATACCAGCCCAGCTCCTCAGAGGATCTTGTTGCCCTGAATGAGATAAAGTTGAAAATCTGATTAATTAAAAAGGTTGTCTGGAAACTAAATAAATTAATATTAATCTCATTTATGTCCATGATAATAGCTTTTTCTTATTCCCAAATTATAAATAGGTCTGGTTCTTCCTTCTGTAACCATTTTCTCTTGTTCCAGGTCAATAGGCCTGTACAGGAGTTCTAAGGAAGCTACATGAGAGAGGGGAAAATGTGGGTGGGTTATTCCTTTTCTGTTTTCATTGCCAGATGTAAGTGCTGTAGCAGATAGCTCACCCTGAATTGCTTCTGCAGACCCCCAACCCATGGGAGTTTTTCATTGGCATCACAGATCCAAGAATCATCTAGAAATCAGCACATATGTGGTCCAGGTACATGCCTTCTCACAGGTCCTGACACTGATGTGAATTTTGCACTGTGAAACCACTTAAGTCCCCCATCACTTCCTTCCCTTTTGTTGTGGGCTGCTGTTCTGAGACATCCTTGATTCTTTCAATACAAGTTTCTCATCTGTTCTCCTCTAATCCCTATGCTTCCCTCAATGATACCATTGCCTCTCTCAATCTTCCTTACACCCACATTCAGCCCTTCCATTACTTTTCTGCTTAACCTCTCAGTCTCCTATGGCTCTTGCCTCCCTCAGCATAAACAGGTATGAGTCCTGTCTTTAAAAACAGCAAAGCAAAATGAAGCAAAAAAAAACCCAGTTGCCTCTAAGTGCTGCCCCATTTCTCTTTCATCTCTAAAATCATTGAATCATTGTTTACAGTTCTTCAAGCTGCTTCCTAAAACCTTTCCAATCTCTTCCTGTCTTCTGGCAGAGTTGACGTCTCAACACCAGTACTCATCCTCTACGAGTTGTCAGCTGATTGGACATCCAGTTGACCATGTTCTTCTCTTGAAATCTTGCCAATTAGCATTGGGGTTTTTACTAGTTTCTACCCACTGATTGTCCATTTAGTTTGTCTTTAGGAGAATCCTTTTTACTTAGTATTCAAGGGAAGACCCTGTCTTTTAGAGCATTCGTTTTATCCTCCTTTGCTATTTAGTTGGGGGGTGGGGAGTGGAGAAGGGTCTTTCATATCTCTTTCACTGATTTCCTTTTCCCTGCATGCACTATTTCTGGAAAGTATCATCTACAAACACAGATTCAACTACCATCTCTATGTGGGTGTTTCAAAGGTCCACTTCTCTTCTTGAGACTTTTCTTCTTCCAACTGAGCAACCATCTTGTGTTGTTTCTCTGGCATTTCTTTGGATGCCTAACTGTCAATTCAACATGTCTAAACCTGTGCTTTTCATCTTCCTTCTCTGACCTCTTCTGCTACTTCTTATCTCTGTCTTTGTGGACAGCATTGCCATACTGCCTGTCTCTCAGGCCACAGACAGGTGAGACATTTCTAGTGAGCAATAACATTTGTGGCACTGCAAAAAGTGAGTATCCAGGAGGCATTCAGTCAGTTTCTTGTGGAAAACCCCTGGGAGTTCCATGAAGAAATGTCTTTACAACAGCATCTTCTTGTCAGAGCAACAATTTCCAGCAGCACGTGAAACACCTGTCCAGTTGTACAGACTATGCCACAGGGCATGGTCCCCCAGGGTCTCAGGAGTCTGTGCTTCTCACTCCTCACCTTCCATTCCAGGGAGTCTGTCTGGCACCCCAAAATCTAGTGCCTCGGGGAGACAGAGCCAAGCTCACAAATTACCATCTGGTCACACTGCTCAACTGTTCTTTGTGGGCAAGGTAAAGTCTTTCCTGCCTAAGGAACAGGGAGGGATCCACTTCCCAGATCCTCCTGCCATGCCTGGGTGAGTGTGGTTTTCCAGGCAGCCAGCTAATTAATGCTTTCCTCTGCACTCAGCTGTGCTAGGGAATGTCCACCTCTGCCAAGTGTTCTGGGATCTCTGTGCACTGGGTTCATAGATGGGAAATGCCAGTAGGGGACAAGGTCTTGTCATGTTCTGTGGCACTCGGAATGACCAGGCATGTGAATTCCTGACTGTGCTTTCCTTGCCAGGTTTCATGGCTCTAGATTTTCCAGAAAGTCTTAGTGCTGGAAATGAGCACCTATCCATACCCTTTGGCCCACAATCTGGGTTCCTTTTTCAAGTGAGCACCCTCACTTGGTCTTCATATTCAGGCTATATCTATATCGTTTCCAATTCTTTCAGCATAATACTGTTAAGAAATGTTTTTTCCTGTCCAGTCATAATGCTAAACTTCTCATCCATGCTGTTGTCATCTTGCAACAAACTGTCCTCTGGCCTTGTCTAACGTAATCTCTCCCCCTTCGTATGCATCCCGAATGCTGTTGTGCAAATCATTTTTCTGGTCTCTCCATTCCTCTACTCTCTGCCCCTCTTGTAATGTATAAAGCATAAGATATTCTGTTCAATTCCAAGACCCTGGACATCCTATCCCTACCCTGTTTATCAGAGGCCATGCTAAACCAGGTTATCAGACTCTGTCTATAGTTAGCCCATGATACTAGGATCTGTTTCTAACATCTTAATTTTTCAAATGAGGAAATACAGTTTCTACCATACTGCCCCTCACTCTTGGGAGGAGCTCCTTGTAAACATCCACAAGCTTAACTCATTATTCTTCAAAATGAAATGCAGTGGCAACATGGTTCAGGTGTCTTGCTAGGGCTCCAGAGACATGATAGCAAGCACTGCTGGATTTATGCCAAAGGCATATATAGCAAAGGCATCTGTATAGATTGATTTGATTCTCAGTGCATGACACAATCTGGATTTTTAAAGCAGCAAATAAACCAAAGAATATTCCCCAGTCCCACCTAGTTTTAAATCAGTACATAAACATTCAGACTAGACAGACAAAGGTAGCTGGACATAAAGCTAGTCACATCACATCACACCAGATAGACTGTAGTTGAATAGGATCTTAAGCTTAACAGGACTGTTGATTTGACCTGAATCCTTCAAAACTCTCTTTTTCCACAATGCCTAAAAAGCCTTGAATTTTTTTGTGTGTTCATACTGATCAATATTGCCTAATTTTATTGTAGATCCTAGTTTGTGTCTGTCTTTATCCATCTGTTTTCTTTTGTCTTGCATTTAATTTTTAAGCTCCGTAAGTCAGGGGCTGTTTTTCTTTTCTGTTTCTACATTGTCCAGCTCTGGTCTTCATTCACAGTTAGGCTGTCTGGATTCTACAATGCAAGTAATAATTAATAATTTATTGGATATCGTAGGTGCGTTTTTTTTTTAATTGTGTTTATCCTTTCTTAAAAAAACAGCCCCAAATATGTCTTAGTGATGAACTTGCATTATTGTGGAGTTATGGTTCAGGTCCATCAGCATCTGGATTCAAAAAGTTCTGTTTTTAAGCATAATGTTTACTAGAAAAGTAAGATGTTGCTAATATGCCACCATTCATTGTTTAAAGTGCCCCTCAAGGGATATTTCTAGTTTCTGCTGGCTGTATGAAGTTAGCACACTGTGAGTGGGAGTGTTTACTGAAATGCCTGCTGATGCAGGATGCTTTGAGAGTTTATCCACATTTTATTAAACTACAGCTAAACTAAATTAAACTGGCTCAATCCAGCATTTGTTAACTGCTCATCTGTCTCCCATTAAAGGGCCTTTTCAGAGGTGATTCACAATTGAGAACTAAAATTAAGTCGCTTGTAATGGGAATGCCCAATTTATTGTTCAAAGAATGCAGAAGAGAAAAAAAAAAGGATTAGATCACATTAGACAACTAAGACATTTGATCACTATCCCAGATGTAGGACTCAACATGCTTCCCATCAAGTTGAATGCAGTTTTACTATTGACTTTTGTGGTAACTAGCACACCTGGGCTTCTAATGTGATGCCCTTTGCATAGGGAGGGAAAAAATACCCCCAGACACCTTGCTTTCCCTTTTGCAAAATAGACAAGGACAAATCCTGACATATCTGCCTCCAGTCAAACAATCATGGAGGTCAGTGACAGTTTTGTGTGAGCAAGAACTGCATTAAATGTGGCTAAACACCACAGAATTTAACCCTAATTTATTAGTTTTAGGTGACTGGATACAGCAACGATGAGGACCACAGACATCCTGCTAAATAAATCATTCGAAAATAAATATTGATGACCTTGCCAGCATCAGGTACACTTTGAAGCTTATATATGCTTATAAGTACCTGATATAATGTACTTGTTTGGATATATATTCCTATTGAGGTACCTAGTTATAATTTTAAGTTCCTAATTTTAGACAGCCTCCTGCAAGTAGCATCAATGTGCCAAGTTCACTTGGCAAAAATATGTGGAGGTCATTCTTAGCTGTTACTCTTCAGCTCTGGAGCTCCCTCCCCTTTAAGGCCCACTAGAGACCAAGCCTTGACATTTTTTGCAAGCACAATAAGGCTTTCCTCTTTAGGCAGCATATAGCAAACAAAGCTACGTTGGGATATTGTTGGGATATTGTTATTCTGTTTTTATGTTATTATACTGCTTCCTTTTAAAATTGTTTTATTCTTCTGTTTTCTCACCTATTTTATACTATTTTATAAGTTATTTTGCTTTGTTATTGTAAGCCACTGTGAGCCTTTGTTGGGGAGGGTGGCATGCAAATCAAATAAATATATGCATAAATAAAAACATAACCTAAATTACCTTAAAAAAATATGAACTGAAGAGATGTACCACAGGCTACTTTAAGCATCTTACATTTAATGAATTAAAATAGCAATGTTGACTCTATATATAGTAGACATATAAGTATGTATCCTTAGACACCATGGTACAGAAAAATTTGGATTATCAGTAGGTCTACATGATGAAAAAGTATTGGAAAGAAATAACATGTTTTTAAATAATTTTCAACTTGATCTTTTTTTCCCTTTTCTCAAAAAAACTTACTGTGCATAGTTCTAACAGAGATTCTTAGGAGTCCGTGGGTACTTTAAGAAACATATTGCATTTATCTGGTATTCTCTGAATTTGTGCAAGTAAGTGCATATATTACTGGCACTGGCTAGGAAGAGATGCCTGTCATTAGATCAGTTTATTTTTGCTATACTGACAAGGTCTGGAAAAAAAATACTTGGTTGCATACAAGCTTTAACCATGTCTGACCTTGGCAACAGTTTGCAATAGTTTACAACCACAAATGTTATAATTTGGGGATTTACTTTTTTCTGCAGAACCACTAACATTTCAGTCAGTGATTGCATTTCCTAGATAAAATTTGGTATTGTTACCTGATACTTTCAGAGAAACGCAAGGATTTTCCTGTAAAACTGCAAAACAAGATAGTCTATTGTTTTTAGGTTACTGGCTAGAGTGTTATAGTAGGGCGTATAGTACAGTTTTACCATTGTGTTTCTGTATATTATTTATGATCATCTATACATTTATATAGAGGGATTTGATTCTGTATGTATGACTGATGATTTGTTAAACAGCAAATAAAATTGTTGCATTTTTTTTTAAATTTTTTATCATCCTTGTTAGTTGTGTGATGTTAAGCAAGTGTTCTCTAAGATCCCAATGATCAGAAATTTTGCAACACTGCTTCCCTGTAAATGGTACTACCTTTATGACTGCATATCTACATTAGATTGAGACTAGCTGTAACTAAAAGTTGCACTTCCTGTGTGCAACCTGTGGGGCCTTGACAATTTTTAAAATAATTACCTGAATTCCAGAAGCACATAAGGGCCTTAATAAAGACCCAGGTTCCCATTTAACTGGATGCAGAATAGAGGAAAATTCTTAGCTCTTATGTAATTTATCTTCAGTTACGTAGTTGAGAGCACAGGCAGATGCTTCTGCAGTTTTTACCTGTGCTTATGTTATTATTATATTGTGTGCCCCAGTTCACCTGTAACATTTAAACAGGGGAGAAAGAATAGGTTAAAGAGACAGTGAAGCCAGAGTTCCTGTCCTGTATGACAGAAAACATACTCATCCACAACTATTTGAATAGCCATTTTGCTACTTCAGATGGGCTTTGTATTTGTCTTTTGGAGAAGATGCCTGCAGGTGTCAAAGGGAGGCGACTAGGCCCCTGGCAGATGTTTTCTTTATGGCGTGATTAATGATTTAAACGTGCCATAATGGCATACATACAAGCAATTTGTGGTACAATTAAATGGCACGCCAGCCACAATGATGTTCTGCATCTAATGTGGAATGTGTATCATGATTTAATTTCAACATGTGTCCTGTAGAGTGCAGGAGCTTGATAGCTAGAATGGCTTTGAAGAAAGGGTAGTGGTTTCTGAGGCCCCCTCCAAATGTCAGCTTCCTTATGTGACTGCAATCTTATTAATTTTTTCATGGACTCCAAAAAATTGTGAATCCTGCCATATGACATAAGCGTGGTAGTGTGCTTGATTTTGGGGATCTGCCACAAAATTTGTCAGATCCAAACTGTGTGACTGCCAGAACATCCACCTTCCTGTACCCACCTATCCAAGCAGAGGGAGCTGGGGCTTGGGGAACGCCTTGATACCCAACTGCTCATGTCTGATAGTGATGCAACTAGTTGCATGCATGCTGGCCGAAGCTCCTCGATACATATCTGCCTGTATTGTGCATCTTGAAATGGAGATATAAATGATTAAACTAGAGGTGCCCAACCTTTTTGCCCAGCAGCCCATCCAGGGGCTGGGTCCAGCCAGTGGTCCTGATCTAGCACCCAGGGTGGGCATGACAAGCACCATCGAATCATGCAGAGGAGAATGGGGGGCAGCCTGGCTCCAAGGGAAGGGGGCTTAGCCTAGCCAGGGAAGGTGTTGGGGGTTGGCCAAGTCCCAATCCAGATACAGGAGAAAAGGGGACTTGGCTCATACAGAGGGTGAGGAGGTTTGGCCAGCCCCATGGGGGAGAGGAGAGGGTATGGTCCAGTCCTTGTCCATATGCAAGGGGGAGAGCCATGACCAGGACTTGGTGCAGGAAATCGGACAGGACCAGACCCCAGTCTAGATATAGGGGGGCATGGCCCAGCTGGGTATGGGAAAGAGGACATGACAAGACTTTAATGTGGCCTTGCAGGGGGCTTAGGTTTTGTGGCCCAACTCTAATCCAAAGGTAGGGGGAAGGGGTATGGGCTGGCCCCAACTGGATGCATGGCACTTGGGGTTCAGGAATTTGGCAGGGGATAGGGTGGCCATATTCCTGAACCCCCTGCTGCCAAATTTCCTCGTCCATGGGGAGCCCAATGGGCCAGATGTGATGGCTTTGTGGGCCAATTTTGGTTTTCAGGCCAGAGGTTGAGCATCCCTGCATTAAACCTGATGCATCTTTGTTGCTGATTTCCCATTTATATCACAGGGTATCTTCCATGAATATCTGGCATATTAACAATAAGTTCTGGGACACATTTTTATTCTGCAACAACTGTAATGTCCAGAGGACGTCTGAGGGGTCAGAATAGACTAGTACATGATGGTGGAGAAAGAAGATGGTAAGAAGTTGCTTGTGAAAGAAAGGAATCATTAGTATCATTGTTGAGGCAGAGGAATTGGGGTAGACGTGTGCAAGAAAAGGCAAGTATAAGGGGGCTTGATTTTGTATAGACTTAAAGGTATGACGTGTTGCTTATTTCATGAGGAGAGTAGTTCATGATTGCTTTGGGATCCTTCTTAAAATATCTTTTTGGGAATGTCTGCAAGTACATATACAACCTGTTTGGCTAAGGTTGAGGTCAAAGATACCTCCATACCTCTGGGCTGTCCATCACATGCTGTCTATTCTGGAGACTGCTATGCTAGTCTGTCCTGCACATTGAGCCACAGCTTCCAGTATAGTGCAGCTCTTGCAGCCTACAAGTGCACTCCTGTCTATATGGGCAGCTTCTCACAGGCCCCATTAAAAATATACCTGCACACTGACAGACAAACTTGAAAGCAAATTTTCTTTAGCCTCCCTACACACTTAGTTCCCATCAGGATTGCTGTTCACAGGCAGGAAATTTTGAAGAACCAATCTAAATGGGAAATAGAGGAACAAGTAATCATCCATAGACTGGATTATATTAAGTATGGTTTAAACAGGGACTATGATTTTTTTGTCCAATTATCTGGATTAGCTTTTGCAACCCTTTTGTTCCTAATGGGTTCAATGCTTGTATGCCTTTCCTAGCACTGTCCTACCTCAGGGGTGGGCAAAATACAGCCCGCAGGCTATATCCAGCCACCAACACATTTGAGGCAGCCCACAGGTGGACGGTCACCAACTCACTGGATCTGGCCTTCAGGGGGCTAGCAGCTCCAACTGCAAGCAAGACTCCTTCAGCCCAGTAGACCTGAGTAGGCCTCCCCCACAGCGGGTGGGCAGCAGTGTCAGCTGTGGATGCCATGGGCAGGTTCACAAGCTGGTATGCAGAACCAGCTGGCAGCATCCACAGCTGACTTGCCGGCCTCCCAGTGCAGTAGAAGCTTCCACTTGGATCCCCAAACCAAAATCTGCCAGTGGCATCAGCCATGGACCCAGGCAGAAGCTGCTGTCATTCTGGGCAGGTGACAGTGTCTCTTTCTCTTCTTTCCCCCCCTTCTTCCCCTGCTCCCTCCAGAACCTGGCAGAAGCTGATGCTGCAACCTGCCTTGCAGGACAGCAGCTCCTGCCTGGGTCCCTAGCTGAGCAGCAGGGCTTCTGGCAAACTACAGCTTTGGCCGGGTTCTAGGGGGAAGGAAGGCATGGGAATGAGAGAGACAGACAGAAAGACTGACAGACAAAGAGAGAGAGACAGAGATGGATGTGGCCCTCCAGCTGAAATACTTGCCAATCCCTGTTCTGCTGCCTTTCCCTTCCCTCTCCCTGCTCTTTTCCCGCCTTTGGTATTCAAATCATTTACTCCACTTGACATTTTACTTTATTTCACAACAACTGCACACCAGAATGAATGTACACTGAAGGTCTGTCAAAGACAAGAATACCCAATTACCAGTGCAGGCACATTTCTCACACGAAAACCAGTCTCACTCCAATTTCTCAATTCTAATCCTCAAAGGGAATTTACAAAATACTTTTCACGGACAAGCCTATTAACTTCACTTCATCAACTTCTTGTATACAAAAAATCATGGACCAAATATAAACATTGGATTATGACATATTATATCCTGCCTAAATTTCGACTCCCCAGGTACCTCTCCACTATTTACCAGCTACATTCATTTCTCTTCCTCCCCACTTCCCTTTCACCCCCCAGCCTCTCTCTCACTCGCTGATTCCTCAGTTTACATCTTCATTGACTGCCTTTCTCGCATGCATACCAGCCTCTGGCTTCTTTACTATTAGTTCCATCCAGGAAGACCAACTGCAGATGCTTCCGCAGTCTGGTGGAGGGTATTTATACCTGAAAGCTTGCTAGAGAAGAATTTTTCCAACTATTTCAGTTGGTCTAATAAAAGATATCAGATTTGTTCAAAGAACCTTGTCTGCCTATTTCCTTAGGCCAACACAGCTACAACCTATACCCTTCACTCCCCTTTCACAATGTCTGATAAAGTGCATACTTCTGCTGTCTATATATATCTTAGTAAGGTCTGTATCTATCCTGTCTTCTGTCTATGTAAGTTTACCAAACACAGGTAAACTTTTTTTTAAAACTTTTAAAAAATGAATTGAACAAACGGAAATGAGCAGGGAAGAATCCTGTGTAATAATTGTTCTTATTGAGGGTAGAACAAATATGACTGCACAATATTAAGAGGTATTATTTGTCTTATCATTCCCTTTTGTGATCTTATTTTTACAAATATTCGAATACTATTGCTGTGATATGACACTGATTAAGCTTTATCATGAGAGGTATCTTCTGTACTGATGTGTAGAATTTTTAAGATGTGAGCAATGTAGGCTTCTTTGCATACGGAAAATATGCTGGTTTACCTCTTTTGTGTTTTATTTTAAGCAATTTAAGATTAGTTTTTGATATTTTTCCCCTCTTCTAATTTGAAACAGTATTTTGGACCTTTTGATGAATTAGGTTGGCATTGGACTATAATTATGTGAGCAGCATATTTTTTATAATGTGCAACTTTTTGCTACTTCTATGGTTAGTACTGCCAAGGTTCTCTGGTCAAAGAGACTTTTGTCTCAGGGTTTTCTCCCAGGTAAGCTAAAGTAAAATAAAATAATGTAGTAATAAGCTTTCACAGGTCTTCATATTTGTTGAGCTCCAGAATTGAGAAGACTATGTAGGTTGGTACTGTAAATTTGGAGGCTATAACAGAAGTGTTCATGACCCTTGTCATGCAATAATACCTAGTAATACCTGCGACTTCTGATAACACTCTAAACCATGATGTTGACTCTACAAATTGATCATTTGTAACTAATCATAATACTTTGTGACTGAAGTAGACACAAGCCCTCCTTAGGGCCAGCATTGACGGTACTGTCCACAAACCTCAAAGGATTTTCCATGGTGAAAAAAGAACTGAATATATACCTATGTAAGAAAGTGTAGTGCCATGTCTTATTCTTACAAGAGATTCACTGAGGGCTTCATAATAACCATCCTTCAATACCTGGAATGACCGTGGTGATTGAAATACCACACAAGTAATTTGGAATTTCCAATTTTGTTAAAACTGGAATGATCATAAATTCTACAGCAAAGACTGAAGAAAACTTTGAAATCCTGACCATTGAACCCAATGAAATTGCAGTCACTTCAGTCTACAAACCACCTAACATGAGTTTCACCTTTAGAGATACACCAGGAATCGCTCAGAATAAACCACAGGTGATCACTGGTGATTTTAACAGCCACAACATGCAGTGGGGCTACAATGGCACCAATAAAGAAGGTGAAGCAGTAGAACAGGTCAGATGTATACCAGCTGAGTTTGATTTATGACCCTTAGCTACCTAAATTATTCAATAGCGACCTCTGGAAATGAGAATACAACCCAGACCTTATATTCATGAGCAACACCACTGCTGGGCTAAATAATAAAATTATATTGGATTCTATTGCACATTCCCATCATCAACCAATTGGCGTTCAAATCAAAAGACAGTAAAACCTATAACAGTGCAATTTCTCCAGTGTTTCAACCTTAAAAAGGCAAAGTGGAAAGACTTTTCAGAATACTTTGATGCCACAGCTAAAACCATCAAAATATTGCCTGAGAACTGACACATTCATAAAAGCTGTTCAGAAATCTGCAAGGAAGAACATGCCGCAAGGATGCTATATAAATTAATTGCCACATTAATTAATCCAAATTGATTTTTTTTTTTTTATGTCCCAGGCCTCACTCCACAAACTACTGGCATATACAAAGACTTAAGGCAACAGCGTGAACTAGACCCTTTTTCTGCAAACACCATCCCTACAGGCAAGGAGCTCATGCTAGCTATCACAGAAGAACACAGGAATTCCTGACAGATCCTCACTGAGTCAAATGATATGATAAATAATGGTAAAAAGGGATGAGCAACAATACATAAAGTAAGTGACAACCCACGAAAGATAGATCAATGTCATAACATTGCTGTTCATCAAATTGCTCACCAGATTCTTTTCAGTGGAAAAAGCCCCAACTCCAAAAACAAAAAAAACCCCCTTAGACTCGAAAGGTACAAATACCCTGAAGACCTGGGTTTTACAAGCCCCTTTTCAATATTAGAGTTGAATGCTGGTATTAACGCACTGAAGACTGGGAAAGCACCCTGCATTGACAACATACAAAATAAATCAAGCCATTTTGAACCACAGACTCAAGAATGGCTCTTCTGCTTATACAATTTTTGCATAGCCAGTCAAAAAAATCCAAAAATACAGTGACATGCTCAGTAGGGGCACTTGTAAAACCAGGGAAAGACGCATCTGACCCAAAGAGCTTTAGACCTATCTCTCTGCTATGCCACACATACAAATTGTATGAGCAACCGATACTGAACCAGCTTGTCCCGAATGTAGATAAGTACCTAATCCCTGAACAGGGATACTTTTGCCCTGGAAAATCAACAAAGAGCCAGCTGCTCACTCAACCTCAACATAGTGGGCAGAGTGCAAGAGGCCCCTGTGAGAGGTGGGCAGCATGAGTGAGTGTGGGTGAATGAGGCCAACAAAGGACTGAGTTGGCTCCAGCCTCAGAGTGGGGAGCAGTAATATACTGGATGCCATCTGTGAGGCATGGGCCATGGTGTAGAAGGGGTACAGAGCCATGGATAACACCCCCTGGCATCGGGGCAATGAATGGTCAGCCTCCCGGTTAATGTATCATGGTCACATTCAAGTTGTGGCAGGAGCGTCGGGGCAGACTCCCCCAGGCAGGTGGCTGGGCTAACTTGAGATGTGTCCCCAAAAAGGCCCACTGTCACAGTTTTTAAAAAGGTCATATCGCCAGAGCTGTGTTCATCGACCTAACAGTTGCCTACAATACAGTTAACCACTGACAACTCCTGCACAAGACCCTGGGAATGACAAAAAAAATATACACCTTACAGAGCTGATACAAACCCTGCTCAAAAACAGCCTTTTTTTGTCAAACTGGATGGGAAGCAAAGCAGATGTAGGCAGCAAATTAATGGCCTTCCCCATGGAAGCATACTTGCACTGCTTTTAGACAGCATCTATATGAATGTCGAGCCAATTGATTTTGAGACACAATCTTTCATTTATGCAGATGACCTTTGTGTAGCAGCCCAAAACACTGGCTTTGACCATGTTGAAAAATCCCTAAGCAAGGCACTAATTAGCCTAAGCTCATACTACATTGAAAACCAATTGTGTGCCAGCCCAGAGAAAACTCAAGTATATGTCTTCCATCTGAAAAACCTTGAGACCAACTGCCAGCTCCTTACGGGGTTCAGGACCCCACTATCCCACTGTTCAAACCCTGGTTACCTTGGAGTCACCCTCGATCAAACCCTTATACAGAAAACACATCATGAATACAAAAGCAATGGTGAATACTCATAACATTTTATATAGGCTCATCAACTCAAAATGGAGAGCTAGCCCCTCAATCATCTGAATCACTGCTCTGACTCTCAGCTTCTCCTCTACTGAGTATGCATGCCTTGTCTGGGAGAGAACTGTACATGCTAAGCATGTTGACCCCATTCTGAATGATAGCTGCCAATGAATCGCAGGATGTCTGAAGCTTACCAACCTAAACAGTGTGTACCTGCTGCCTGGCGTTGTTTTGCCTGACATTAGAAGAGATTTGGATAGCAGGATAGAATGATTGAGAAAAGCTAAAGACGAGAGACACTTGGTGTACAACCAGCACACCAATAACTGAAGTCAGGCTTCTTTACCAACACCCAACCTCTCAAAGCAACACCCAAGGAGACACGACTACAGATGTGGAATGAGAGCCTGAAGAAAATACATACCATTAAAAAATGGACATTCAAGTGTCCAAATCCTTGCCACCAAGAGCTGACAAACCATGGCAAAGGTGGTGGTGTCTCAACTGCCTATGCACAGGGTTGGACTCTCCCAGGAACTAATGAAGAAATGGGGTTATACCATTGGTTCAACCACCTGTGACTGTGTCAGAGCCCTCAGACTATGGAACCCCTGCTCCAGTGCCCACTGCTTGAAGATACAAGTACAATGAAAGATCTCACAACCTACAATAAACAAGCACAAGCACGTGAAACCAAATGGTCAAATGTGGTGTAGAGACATGAGAAAACAGCCATAAATTTGTAATTATAAGGTTTTCTTCTTTTTTCTGCTCCTGCATACATACAATAAAAGAGCATCATTTTGCAGACATGCCTCAGTGGCATTTTCAAGAGAAGTCCTTTCTGGAGGGAGGAAAGAATATTCTTTATAAATCAGTGGGAAAAGCCCAGTTATTTTTAATAGAACTGATTTAATCTAACAAGACAACACCCTTATATTTACTCCATGAACATTTTTTATTAATATGCGGTGTTAATTCTACCATACTTCAGGTTGAAATATAATTTTATCTAACACCTTCTGAACCTGGACCTTTAAAAATTCCACTAGGCCTGTGTGGTGAAAGGTATGAAGTTCCCATCAAAATGTTTCAGAAGTACAGGTGGAATTCTAAGGAATCCCTGATTAATAAATGCTATACTTTGGGAAAAGGTTGATGTGTCATTGGAAAAGTGTTATTAGGTTGGAAAAGAACCTTAAATTAATGCTCAAGCAAAGCAAAGGAGTCTTCAGCAATAACCATCACCTGACCTTACAGACTTCTTTTTTTTGTTTTGCTTTGTTTCTTTTTAAGCTGTATTATCCCTCCTTATGTTAATTTTTTTTCTGAATTCATATTAAAATGACTACTAGACTTTATTTGAATGCAATATAAGTACTGCAATAAAGTATTTGTTTGTTTTCTTCTATGCCTGCCAATTTTTGATATACCACTTAGTGGTGTACTTTCTGGGATGATTTGATTCCAGTTTTAGAAACACAATTCTGTAAAATCATGGGAAAAATATTTATAACAGATTTGCAGCAGAAGGCTATAGTTTTTCTGCTATAATTTTTAATAACTTTATTTAGGAGAGAGTTTTGGATAAAGATGGATCCTTCAAGCACACCCACCCTCATCATTTCCAAATTGATTTTTTTTTTAAAGCAAATCCTGGCTGTTTTTTCAGCCTGTAATGTGGCAGTGGCCATGTACCTCATATAAAAGCAACAGATAAAGGTATGTGTTTATTTCTCATATGCAGTCAGGAAATATTGTGGCTTATAAACCACAGTCAGAAGGTGGGTTGGTTTCCAATTTTTGTTTCTCGTAAACAATTTAGTTGCAACAGTGTACTTAGCTTACATGATGAAAAGTTGGAGTGATAGAACTGTAACAAGTTTAGATTTATTCTGTGATTTCTTAGTGCTTTGATTAAAATACAGTTTGAATTGGAAAGTATCACTGCTGGGAGCAGCCCAGGCTCCGTCTCTGGCAGCAGCTACCTGGAGCTGGGATTGGCCGCAGCACGCCAAGCAAAATGGCCTTGCATGCCATGTTTGGCATGAGTGCCAGAGGTTGCTGACCTCTGGTCTGGAGTAAGGAGCACTAGCAGGGCTGAAGGGCTGTGGCTCAAGAGTGAGGGGCGCTGGCAAGGTTGAGGGGCTGTGAGAGACCTTGGCAGAGCCAGGGGGCCATGGGTCCAGAGTGAGGGGCACTAGTAGGGCTGGGGAGCTGGGGGTCACCAGCAATGGGCACCAGCAGGACTGGGAGGCTCTGGCTTGGGAGTGAGGGGCAACAGCATGTGCAGGGGCAGGACACTAGCATTTCAGGGCTGCCCAGCTCCACAAAGCAATTGGCTGTGGGAGGGAGGGGAGAGGAGGAGACCGTCACAGCTGAACCCACATTCTGGTAAACTGGGGGAGCATTGGGAACTGTGATTTTCCATGGAAAAACAAAACTAAATCAAACACCAACATTTATAGGTATTTAGAATTTATTTTATTATGGCAATTGAGGCGCTGGGAGGCTTCCAAATTGCTTTGCTTTAAAATTGTAAATGTATCAATAAAATGTGTGTGTGTGTGTGTGGGTGTGTGCATACCCACACACACACACATATGTTATGTTGTTAGTGGCATTTAATTTTAATCATGAAAACATGCATGATTTAGGGGGTTTGAATCGGAGAAAACCTGGGGGGTGATTAGTTGAATCACCCGGGGGTTACAAGAAATAATGGCCACAAGCTAGCAGAGAGCAGATTTAGACGGGACATTAGGAAGAACTTCTTCACAGT
>JAGPOW010001296.1:13483087-13501458 GCA_030014935.1 Caiman crocodilus | reverse complement strand
AGGTGTGGAGTCCTGCTGGGCATGACTGTTGGCAGCAGGGGGCAAGCAGGGTTTAAAACAACCCCACTGCTCCCTCCCCGGCAACTCAGGTGCTGCTGGACCTGCAGCAGTTGTAGCTGCCAGCCTCACAAATGTGGCCCTAGAGGAGCCTCATGGTCTGGATCCAGCTTGGGAAGAGTTTGACACCTCTGCTTTAAATAGTTGATTAGTCTGATTACTGATCATTTGTACAGTACTAATCGCATGTGTCAACATAACAAAAAACATACAGTAAAAGCATGTCTATTATTATTTAAATGGCAACATTGAACTAAAGGATGTCTTTATCTTGAGATATCCTGTTGTACACTTCAGTAATAATTTTGACATCATAAATAAGTAAGAGCTACCTTCTATACGTCCTCCTTAAAAGCTGCCTCTTGTAGTTCTAAAGTTGATGTCAAATAGAGAATTAATGCTCCTGGAGCATTTTTTGAACCTGAAAGCTTGCTTAATAACCTTTCTCCAACCATTTGGGTTGGTCTAATAAAAGATATCAAGTTCACCCAAGGAACCTTGTCTGCCTATATCCTTAGACCAACCTGGCTACAACTTAAACCCCTACATATTTCTATTAGGCATTTGAGTCTTTTTTACAATCTTATTTAAGTTGATAAGACTCTTGCTGCCCAGAGCAAGTAGAAATGTTACTTGACTTCATCAGGATCCCTGGTACCAAGTAAGAAAAAGTCTAGGTGTTGCCATTTTTCAAACTTATCTATGGTTGACCCTGCTATTTATATCCAACACTGTGATTCTTTGATAGCTGCTGATACATATTTCCTCAATGCATTACACATCATCAACCCTCAGCAAGTAGTGCCTCTGCCTCGTGAATTTGTGATTCAAAATTCTCAGTACCACTTCACAATAATAGACTTCCATCTACTAAGTCTTTTGCATTGCTGTTATTGTGTCTAGTACACAACTTCTCTGGTACAAAGATTTTAATCTCCAGCTGTTTCTATATTATGCAGATCTAATGATCTTTCCAGGGCCAGAATCTCCTCTCTTGAACGTTTTGCTGTTTTCAATGGTACCTTTCAGGGGATGAGAGGAAATATTTTATTCTTATGGTACCAGAACTCAGTGTATGAGATTAAAATGCCTTTGAGCCTGTCATCTTCAGCCTAGCTCTCCTCATCCAAAGGATTATATCTGGTTTTCCTCAGTTTACTGCAGCCTCTCAAATCTGCACTTCCCTTGGAAGAATTTGATTTACACCTTTATCAAAAAGTAACAACACATGCCTTCTCCTAAATCTTCTTGTTCTCCTAAGTCTGGTCCTGAGAGAGACACTAGTGCTTCCCATTGCAAAAAATGTGCACCTGAAAGATCACAGTGTGACAAGAGGCAAGCTCAGGGCCAAGTTTCAGGTTGGTCCCACCCACCTTTCTATGTAGGGCATGCCACACAGTCTCTTCTTCCACGACTTTGCTATTACAATAAACTGGTGGTAAACGCAGGATGCTGCCCATTCGATGCCCTGATGCGAGGGGACGCTATCCATGGCTCTGTAACTTCCTGACACCATGGCTCATGCCTTGCAGATGGCATCCAAGGTTTTGTTATACTCCCAGCCACAACTCGGATCCAGCTTTGTCCTCTTCCAGGTCTCTCTCTCTCTCTCTCTCTCTCACTCGCCCTGCTTTCTCTTGGATCTACCCTTCTGGCCATCAGACTTATCCAAATCATGCCTTGGGTGGTGATATGCAGTCTCCTGGGCCTCTCCCACAATCCTCACCTCAGTAGTGCCAGCCAACTCATCAAGTGAAGGGCCAACTTCCCTCTAGCCCCTCACCAGGCTCTTTATACACAACACCTTGTGGTGTGATCTTATGGGGGGTTGGCCCATGTGCTGCCCTTCTGGCCAGCCTTCAGCCCTACTCAACACATCCCCTGGGGCTGCCCTTCAGACCGTCCCTTCAGCCCTACTCAACCCTGAATTATGGCCAGTCCTTCAGTCCATGAAGATGCACCCTCCTCTATGTGGGCCCACCGACACCCTGCTCTCTCAGGGTCTCTCAGCTTCCCCCTTCTCTAGGGCTCCACAGCTGCCCCCTCTCTGAGGCCATACAACTATCCTCTCTCCAGGGTCTTGCATCCCTGTGGGCTCAAGTGGCCTCAGCCATGCCTGACCAAACTCACCCCTCTTAGTAACCCTCCTGAAGGTGGGAGCTAGGGTTTAGGTGCCCTGACCCACCTTGCACCAGGGAGGTCCGTGGTCCTGGTATTTAAGTGGAGTTGCCACCACCAGCAGCCCCACCAGGCCTCTCTATCCCAGCAGGGTATGTTTTCAAGTCATGTCTAGGACCGTTGAGGCCTCTTCAGTCCCCATTGCCTGACCCTTACCTCCAAGGTGATCCAAGAGTAGTTCAGCCTGATGTTGCTTCCTTGGCTGTTCAACACAGACTGCTGCCTCTCTGGCCTATGTATGAAAATGGCCACCCTCATTAAGCACCTGGCGTCTGCCTGCTCCTGCCCTTAAAGTGGCAGGCACCAAAGATGTGCTGCCACACATAGGCTTCTTCTTTTTCCTCACTGTTATATTTTAATCCTTTTCCTCTTGCAATACAGTCATGACCATATTGGATTGCACGGACTTTGGAAATATGGTAATCTTTCCTTTATTTACCCAAGACCAGATCAAGCAATAAAGATACTCCATTAATGGAATGATATAGGCCAAGGTCAAAGCTGACTTCACTCAGTATATCCAAGAAATGTGTCCAGTGCAAGAAGGCTTTCCAAAATATTAATGTCTTGGTTACTGAAAATCATCAAACTTGGCCTTCCCAGAGCCCTTTGTAAAAATATGTCCTCCTTCACTTTGAATTAAATCAGAATACAATTTATATAAATTGTCAAGTGAGAAAAAGAATTTGTTCAGTTCAAATCCATTCTTTACCCAAACATCTTATTTGCTGTTGTCAGGGGGATTCATATGAAAGTCACACTGGCCATAGATGTGAACTGCTTAAGAGATCAGGAGATAAGCAAGTTGGAGTGCTTATTCATACAGATGACTTTTAAAAAATTATTCTTCAAAGGAAAAGTGGACTTGATCTCCTTCAGAACAGACACCTTCCTACCAAATAATTAAATTACTATATATTTACCTGTTCTTCTACTAAAAAGAAATGTTAGAAGAAATCAGCAAGGAAGAAGTAACGAGAATACTCATCATGCCAAAGTGACATGCTTCTCCAATCTGTTAACACTATTATTGAGAACAAACCTTCTGAGTAGGCAGGATCTTTTATCACAGTCTTTTACAAAAAAGCTCAGTATATATCAGCCAATCAGACCTACTTTTGAAAGACAGGTTTTAGTCCACAGAGGGTCTCTTTCAAGATAATGTAGAGCCCTAAAGTCCTGCAAGCTATCTATTTATCTTTCTATGCAGATGATTGTCTACTGGAAACTGCTGTTGGATGGTCTCTTATTGGGATAAAAATGGAGAACCAGACATTCCAGGCTTTTTAGACCTGCTTCAGAATTAGATTTTAAATGTTGCTTTTCTCACAGGTCATAACAATAAACCATTATAATTCATGTATGTGCCTATATAGTTACACAATGAAAACACTTCCTGGCACCTTGGTTCCTTAAGCCGTTACACTTTATTTACTCATCCATGCATGTCTTTCCTTCTCAAGATCTTTGTATGGTGCAACAACCCATTATAGCTCTCCCCTTTGAGCCAATGATAGCTGTCTCTTTATGTTTTAAGTATTTTATATCAAAACCTGTTTTTTGATAGTAATTAATATTATCAAGGCAAGGCTTAGAGATTGGCCACCAGAGACATAAACCATATTTTATATTTAATGAGTGTAAGGTTTTGCTTATCCTTAAATCATTCACACCTAATATTGACTCAACCTTTCATATTTCAAAGAGAAATATATTGCTGGTATCTTGCCAAAAACTCAGAACATCAGAAAGTGAAAGCATGGCACAGGTTTTGTGTGAGAAGGTAGTAAACACATTTGAAATGAACAGACCTAGGTATGAAATCACCCACATTGTTTTCATCCAAAATGGCTTGGCCTTAAGTTCTCTAGATTCTTAATAGCAAGATGAATAAAAGTTGCATTTCAGAGAACTAATCTATTCCAGAGTGAATCAGAGCCCGCTTAGCATGACCTACGGTCACTTTCTGATACTTAAACAAAGAAGAAAACTCCAAGACTGCCACCCAGTCTTCATTGGACATATTTCAAGCACAATAGTGTTGACCTATACTCTTCCGTGGAAACGCCCTCTGATGTTGCCAAAAATCTTTGTTTTCTCTAGAGAAAAGATCTTCCCCCCCACCCACCCCGCACACACTTTTCCTCTCTATTTTAGTCCTCTTACTGCTTGCTACATCACAAGCAGCCTGGATAGACAGATCACATTATTTTGAAATCTTTCTTCAATTTATTTCCTATGGGGGATTGACCTTGCACTTGTCTCCATTCTGGATAAATTCTCAAGAAATCACTACAGATGAGCTCAGATACCAATCCATCTATAATATTTGGTAATATCTAGAAGTTAAACACAGTTTAAAATTATCTGTACAAAGTTAGTGATTTTAACAGAGTTACAAAAAATGTTGTTGATTATGTGGGTGGGTGGGTAGGTAGGCATGAGCAACCAACCATCAGAGCTTTGGATCATGCCAAAACTGCTTCTGGCAATTCCACAGACAAATACGCACTCCACATATAAAATGAAGAGAGAGGTCAGCCCAGAACTGAAATAATTAGGTAGAAACATTTCTATTGAGGAGAAAATTGAGTAAAATATTATTCTCTTTGCAAGTGGCATCAGAAGCCTTGAATACATTTTATATCAAAGAGATAAGCCAAATCATTTCCTTGTTCTCAGAAAGACTTGTAATTTTTGTATTGAATATCAGCAAGCCATATAGAATGTTTTCTGTGTGCCAGCTCTCCATTTATTGTGGGCATTATGTATAGACTTCATCATTATAATAAGTAAATTTCAAGAAAATAATTCATTAAATTTATTCAAAGGTCAGCATAAGCAAAAAGAGAGATCCAATGTGCAATCTGATACTGTGTGGCTATTCAAATTTAATTAATCTAAAATATGGTGAATTAAAGTATTAAGTCACTACAGTAACGTCACACTGTAAATACATTCATACAGTTGATGAAAGGTTGATTTTTGGGTTATAGATCTGTCTTTTTGGGATCTGTCTTTTTGATGCTTTAGTTCATATTAACTATTCATAAAAGCATTCTGATTTTATCATAGAAACGTCCTCATTTTATATATTACATGCATAATCCGATGCATGCTATATTGTATGAAGCGTAACGTTATAAATAAGATTAGAGAAAACTGGACTTTTGTTTGCTTTTATTGGAATGAGTAGCCTCTTAGAAAATCGGAATCTTTTAAGATGCACATGAAATCCCTAGCTCAAAAGTGTTTGGTCCTTTATTTCTTTAACGTAGCACTACCACAATGTTCTTGAGAATTTAAGTATGGCTAGAGTGGCCACCATAGAGGACATTCTGGTTTTCTGCTAGTCTTTCCCCTATTGATATGAAACCCAACGCCTTTATGTCCTGTGTTTTTCTCATCAAGAGAAAAATAGAGGCCATTAAGGCATCCAGTTCCTTATCAATAGAGAACAGAGGATTGTCCCCTATGATGGCCACCCTAAGTATGGCTACCAAATCAGCTTGGAGATATTAGAGCCATTAGACTTTAAGAAAGCATGTGAAAATCTTTTTATACATACCTCTGAAGGACTTCTACAAGTTCAGAGAGAAAATATCTCATAGTTTCTCAAAGATTATGTCTTTGAAGCAGAAATGAAAGTAGAGTTATCCTGCTATGTGTCTACATTTGAAGTCCTCCTTACCTGCATCAGCATAGGTGCAGTCACGTGTTAACTCCAGAACATTTTCATCAGTGGCACTGAAGCCATATATACAGTATGTTGACTTCAGCCCTGAAGGTCTCTAAAGTGACTGGGAATCAATTAATTAATTAAATAATTGATTAATGAAACATTTATTAATTAATTAAGCAACATTGCCCACTTTCAGTGTTTCCTTTGTGATGGCATTACACACTGTGCTAATCATACAAGATTGTTGTCATTGTTCACAGTTTGTCTTCATGTGCCAGAAATGTTTGAGGGGGGGGGAAGGTTTCTGTTGGTGCAGTTAGCCATTGTCTGGTCTAAAAGCCAAAGGTCCATTCAACCCAAATGGGCCATCAGGTTAGTGTGGTTTAAGGCATGCCTGTAGACCACAGCACACAAGGGAATGCAGTGGCTAGCTTTTGACAGCTCAGCATGAATGGTCAGGTACCCATGTATATTTGAGTCTTTTGAAAGCAGCTGTCAGAAGGAGTCATGAAACAATGCTTGAATTCATGGCCTACCACATAGGACAGAACCAAAAATCATTCTATTACCAACTGGTTGGTACAGTCACTACACAATGTATTGCTCTGTAAACATAACTGTGATTCACAATAGATTTGTAACTTTTCAAACTTCCCTGGCAGACAAATGTAATATGTGTAGTCAACCTGCTCAAAATGGCTCAATTCAAAGTCCTCTTGTCCTGGATCAAGGTCTTGGCCAACATAGTGAAAAAGATCTGCCAGAACCAACAGGTAACAGTTTGGACCATGCTACAAATATTTGGGTTTGATAATAGTATAGTATTTGTAGTAACTTATAAAGGAAAAAACTGCTTCTCATCTGAACCAGCAAATATTGTGGTCAACAGTGAACATTGAGAAAAGTCTGAAGTTCACCTCTCTGGAAGGAGGTCTTCCATGTGCCTATGTTCCATTCTTATTGGAGCAGGTCCTGACAAAACTGGCAGAAGCAAGAGTTCAACAATGGTCATAGTATCATTATTCCAAACATATATGGTCTGTCCTGCTCATTTGGAGAGTAGTGGCCAGCCTCTATGGGCAATGTCTGATAATTTAGAATCAGGACAATTCATTCCATCCCAAGGAGTTTCACCCCCAACAGCCTGTTTCCAGAGGCGTGATTCCTTCGTCATCATAGAGTCTTTAGATACAAATTACTGTAAATTAAAATATTTGTGGCATGATGCAAACCAGGTCCACATTAAGTCCCTTGCAATCTCGACAGAAAATATTATTGAACTTCTTTCCTTATGTCTCTTAAGCTAAAACTGAGCTCCAGGTTTTTTGGTAGTTGTTTTAGTTTATCTTTAACCCATTGAAAACCAACCCGTGATTTTTCAATCCTTTGTCATTAGATTTATGAGGTAATTGACCCTACCCTCAGTGTTATTACTGCTGTCTTGGACTTAATAAAACTGATGAAAGCTCTCTGATTTTAACTTCAGCTTCTTGGACAGAATCCCAGCTGGGTCACAGAGTAGACCTTATTTCTGAAATTGGGTTCCCAAACAAAGGATTTCTTCTTTTCTGGAGGCCTTTTGAGTTGGTCAGTTTATAGAAGTATCATTTCCCCTTTTATAGAAAAAACAAAAAGAAAGTGTCATTGCTGGGCATTAGTATTCCTTTTTTAAAATGCTCATTGTGGGACTGTTACTGCTTTTTATTTTGGAAAGTAATATAGGCTCATTCTCTGAGAGTACAAGGCAAAGAAGAAAAGCCAGATGCATTTTTTTTAACTTGAACACCATGCTTTAAAGATTTCTCACTCTCAATGCATAGTTTGTCTTAAATTGGTACATTTTGCCTACTGTTATGTATTTCCCCATCTTCATGATAGAAATTGTAAAGATTTTCTCATACTACTTTCTTTAGCTCAGTTAGCTATTTGGCATAGTTCTTGCTCCCCATTTTGTAATGGGTCTAAGTAGGGTAACTGTGTTTCTCTAATCACAAAACAGAAGATTTGGTTCCACCCTCCCCTTCCCCTCAACCACATGGTATGCTGAGCTGTTTCTGAGCTCCAGTCTCACCTGAGCAGGGTAAGAAAGGAAGGCTGGGGGGAAGGGAGGGCAGGTGGGGAGGCGGGGGTGAGAGATAGGATATCATTTTCACTGGGACAGTGTCATGTGCACTTTCTGTTTTCAGAGAGACAGTTGGGACAGGTGTTTAAAAAAAGGATTGTGCCAGCTAAAACAGGTGTGGTCATCCTAGGTTTAGGTTTAACTACATAGGTTTGACTACCATAGAGTTGGTGGTTATGTTTATAATAAGGTGGCTCATAGTACAATTTACTAGTACCTGTAACAGAGCACCTTTGGAGCCTGTCACTTTAAGGGCTGGAGCAGGGAACTGCCAGGTGTTTGATTGCAGCGGCCATTTTCAAAGTTAGACCAGAAAGGCAGCAGTCTAGGTTGAGCAGCTAAGGAGGCAACATCTGGTTCAGCTGCTCCAGGAACACCTTGGGTAGGAGCTACAAGGGATGGCTTGGAGGTTCCTTGTCCTGAGTATGACTTGAACCTGCACCTTGCCGAGGAAGGGTGGCCCGGTGGGGCTCCTAGTGGCATGGGAGCCCCCAAAAAATGACAGGTGATAGGTGGGTTGGGGCACCTTAAAATGCCAGCCCCGCCTATATAGTGGAGAATATACAAACTATGGGGCCAGGCATACTGAGGGAAAGGCACCTGAGCCCCTGGGGGTGTAAGACCTTAAGGCCATGAAGGGTCATAGAGTTAGCCCTAGAGAAAGAGCAGTATGGAGCCCTAGAGAAGGGGCATCATGGAGCCCAGGTGAGGCATAAAGGTAGCCCCAAGGAGTGTTGGAGAGTGGCCCCAAGAGGAGGAAGAAAGAGCCAGGTGTCTGGGAAGTGGCTGACAGCTAGGTTCAGCCTAGGGTTAGGGATGACCCGTCACTCGCGAGCCAGGTTACAAGAGACACCCAGAGAACTGGGGTTGATCGCCCAGAGTAAGTGGGAGCAAGCCTGATGGCCTGAAAGCCACCCTTGGGGAGCGCAGCAGAGTGGAAGAGGTCCAGAAGAGGGTCAGAACGAGTGAAGCCCTGTGAGAGGGAGCAGAGTGAGTGAGGCCCAGTGAGAGGGGGCATTATGATTGGGCGAGTGGATGGAAGAGGCCAACATGGGGCAGAGTTTGGCCCAGCTTCTGAACAGCGCACTTGTAATTATGGATACTATTTGCGAGGCATGAGCCACAGTGTAGGGGAGGTTCAGACCTGCAGACATCAGGGGTTCAAAATGGGCAGCCTCCTGTCTAAGTACCATCTTTATTTTTACCAACAAAGTGTGGCAGGTGTGCTAGGTGGGTGGTGTGCCCATAGACAGGAGTAGGCCAGTGCTAGCACTGCGTCTGGAACCGTACCCTATCACAATACTTCAATGACCAAAACACATACGTAACAAAGCACATATCCAAGGAACATACATCCTGTGGGATGATTTTTCCCTGAAGGAACAGAATTACAAGTAATTTATCTTTACCAGACAAGTGAAAAATGCACCAGTAATCCTAAATCACAAATTACTAGCAAAAATTGTAGCATTCAGTATAATACTAAAGAAAACCCTCTGGCAGACCTTTTTTACTGTGTATCTTTCCACTCCTCCCCAAAAATCTTCAACAAAAATGACCTTGGAAATAGTGCTATTTTCTGCTGGCAAAAAGACTAATTGCAGGCTTCATTAAAGTTGTATTTCATCAATAATTAGAATAATATTAACATGTCTGTGTGACTTGAATCCCTTTATGATGCATCCAAATAGGCATGTCATTATTTCAAACAACTTTTTATGTGACATATAACAAAAATGATTCATCATCACATCATTTGCAATTCAAAACTCTTCTTTTAATTAAATGTTAAAACTGGATTTAATGGACAATATTTTGCCCTTTAAAAGAGCAGTCAGCTTTCCATTCCTCTTTTAACCTCTTGAGGCCATGGAAAACATCTGAGACTCCTGGCATCATCCTTAATACAGTATCAACGAACTTGTGAGTGCTATGGAATGCCAAAGTCTTGTCCTAACACATCAGCACTTCCAAAGACTTTACTTCTTGCCAATTTAGAAATTAAATTTGCTTAATCCCATTTGTGTTCAACAAGCAAAACTGTACAAGCTTCTAATAGCTGGACCCTGAACAAAATATTCTCTAATTGTGCCTGGTTCTGATGAAGCCTGAACATATTATTTCTCTTCCAAAACCTTTTGCTAGGCTAGGCTTAGATTAGTGGACTTCATTTCAGGAACAATTTCCACTTCGTATGACCCCATAAAAACTCAAGACCTCGTTTTAGTTGCATGGGTGAAGGGAAGGGCAGATTTCAGGTGGAGACATATAAACTGCATTTGATTTTATAGGACTACTTGAAATTATATGTTATAATTATAAAACTATAGTTTTGAAAATTCTTTATCATTTGAAGTTATTCTTATAAGTTTTAATGCCTTTAAAAGTTGGGGCTGTCATATTGAAACTGTAAAAATTATAAAGCTTGTTGTTAGGGATTTTTTTCTGTTTGTGAATATGGAAAGAAACACAGTGACTTGTTTCTTTCACATTCGGTAGCATGGTGATATCATTGTGTTGACACGCTCTTAAGTCAATGGCTTAGGAAATATTGTTTAATGGATAGGTAACCATGCGTCAGGAGAACCAAGTTAATTTCCCAGCTCAGGCACTGACTTGGGGCCAAACCTTATTTCACCATTATATGCTTACATGCTACCTGCACGTCCATGCAGATTGTAGCATATTTAGCCACATAACTATATTTTAAATTCCATTTCCATTTACGTAACTATGCTTGTCCTGTGCTTGGCTTCTGAACATGCTCAGAAAGTTCTTTTCTGGCCAGCTGTGTGCTCTGATGGAATAGGATCCATTGGGTAGTTGTGTAACTCCATGTAAGTTCCCAAAACTATGGCCAGAGGAAAAAATGGCAAGGAGGAAGAAGACTGTCATTTTTAATAGTCTAGGAGTTAAAACACTGGCCCAACAAGCAGGGGAGGAGTTTGCCCCTGCATCTTCTTCTTCCAAGCAAAGTCATATAATGTCCAAACCATAAATATTTCTCAGAGTACCCTCTAGCCCTCCTGACCAACTGGGCAGCCGATAGGGAAAGATACACAGAGCCAGGAACAAAGATGCGACAGAAGGAGTGTAGTTTAATGAGAGATTCGGCCTTTGAAAGGAAGGAGACCCTAGGTTCTAGCTCCAGCTCCTGCTCCCAGTGGGGCAGAACCTGTCCTGTAACTGTTTATCCATTTTATCTAATAAATATTAAATGCAAGGGGCAGAAAATCCAGGCTCTTGTTTTCTTGTTGTGACCTAGATAAAAGCCATGTAAGGACCTAGGTACACGTATAGAAATTTGTGTGTGCCCGTTCCGTACTTTCCACTGCTTATTTTATCAATGCGATTAAACTATAATTTAGGAATTTGCCATCAAAGCCCTACACTGCAAACGGGGCAATCCTCTAATCTCTGATGCTTCTGCAACCCTGGGATCTTTGTGGAATTTGTAACAATCTTCAAATACCCGAAGGGCAATTAGAAAGAGGAAGTTCTCCGACTACAGGAGAAAGTACTAGAAGCAATGATTTCAGACTTCACCAAAGGAAGTATGTTAGAAATTAGGGAAAACTTTCTCACTATGTGGGTCATTAAGAACTGGAACAGGTTACCGAGGAAAGTTGTGGAATCTCTCTATTCTTAGAAATTTATAATAGCAGTTTAGACAGATATTTGACAAGGATGGCTTCATCAAGGATAATCCTGCCTTGATCATGGTCGCTGAACTAGCTGACCTCCTGAGATCCCTTCCTGCCCTAATGTTGTGATTTTTAGGTGGACTTTATAGGAATACTCCAGCAAATGGAGGCTTATTCCTACCAGTAAAACTGTTTGCATCTCTCTGCCTCTGAAGTAAAGCTCTCTAAAGCATGTCATATCCTCTACTGCCTTTTGCAACTAGTATATTAGGGATTTTGAAGAGCTCCCTATGCTAACCCAGCAAACCTTTCTGATATACTAAGAGAATAAGTTGTGCTTTCCACTGGCATGCAGTTCCTAACTTCCCTAGAGCAAAGCTTTGCTATTACTTCCTTTAGTTTTGCCAGCTTAGCCTGTTAGATATGAATCTCAAGATTCAAAGGTTTTTCTGAAGTCTTAATAAATACCTATATGCCTCAGATGGGATATGAGAAACTCAATTCAGGATGAATGCCTTCCTTGAACTGGTCCTGATCAGATCATGTAGCTAGTTTTGCAGTAGTTTCTTAGACTTTTTTTAAAGGGACATTGTAGATCCATCATTACTATCACACTGTGAAGCATTTAAATAAAACCTATCGCTGATTTGAAGTTAGGGAAATGATAAAAAAAACTTTTATTTAGAGCCCACAAAATAGTTAATGGAAGGTTATGGTCAAAGGAAAGAAAGGGTGAAAGGGACCTTCACTATTTTACAGTTAAATTATGTTTTGTGACAGGCGTTCAGTTCCAGCAGTGGAAATTTTGGGAAAATTTTTGCATTTAATGGTGGTTTTGCGAACCGTTGAGCAAGACAGTCTCACTATTTATACCTGGTTTTGAGCATATTAGAAGTGTGCTATTGTTGCACTGGGAAAGACAGGAGGATTTCCTTGTTCGCTGAGCATTATAACATTTACAAATAAATGTGTTTGCAATCAATCCTCTCTCCTTCACTGTGGGTACAGACAGTAGTACAGCTCCCCACTGTAATTCAGAACACTGCCATAATTCAGAATGCTTTACAGGAAGTGTTCTGAGTTGTAACAATCCCCTGGACCCAACAGAAGTTCATTAATGGTTACAGGGGGGAGGGGAACCTAGCCTACAGTCAGTTTCCCTTAGGAATTAGCCCCTCCTCCCTGCCAGCCTGTGCTATTTTCAGAGTGGGAGGGGAGGAAAAGAGAGCAGAGGGCTTGTTCTGGGGGGCACCCACCATACCCTCCACTGGGGGCTGAAAAAAACAAGAAAACCCATGCAATGAGGGTTCAGATTTGTATCCAATCAGCCATTTTTGAAGTGGTATGTACCTATGCACTTGTGTTTGGTCATGGCTATAGACCACTTCCTGTGACGAGGTCAAGCAAAAATTGTCACTTCTGTCTGCATCCTTCCAGTTCTGAATCTAAACTGTTGGATAAATAGACGTTTAATTTATATGTAGAGGTGATTTATAACTGGATGAATATGATAAATTGGAGTTACTGTTAATAGTCACTTTGGCAGGCTGTTCAATCAAATTGAAAGCAGGTAAAGAATTGATAAAAGCTTTTTTCACTTCCATTATTTTGTCCTAATGGAAAATTATAGATTCTTCAATATGTGGATGGCATTCAGTTCTCACTTTGTCTATTTAGATGAGTCTAAACCATCTGTATTTCTGTCAAGGTTACCAATCAAAAGGAGTAAATTAGTGAAAAGACTTTGCTTAAATGTGTACATTGAGATAAGATAGCACCTTAAAAATATTTAAAGGGATTAAAAGACAGAAATTCATGAGTTTTACACTGTCATCTAGTGTTTCACTAGGAATGGCAAATATTTTCAGCAGCAAGTTGGGTTTTGGTTTATTTGACATCCTTTTGCCAGGAAGGAAATAATACCATGGAGCATTGCATGATATCAAATGCATCCCATCAGTGAATTCTATAAAGCAGGTGCTTTAAGATGAACAGTATATTTCTGTTATAAAGTTCTGTAAGCCTGAAAAAATTAAATTTGGAGAAGGATTCATTATCTTAATTTATATTCATTAATTTGTAATTAAATGAAATACTGGTGGATGTTTTCATAATTTTAAAGCAGTGTATATTATTCCGATTTTAATTGAAAGACCATCACATTATTTTCAAGACAAAAAGTAAAATGGCAATTACCTAATCCCAGGTGGGCTAGCTCAGATAGACTCCTGTGACTGGTGTGCCATCATCAGCAAAGAGTTGCATCTTGGGCATTAAATTCTATGTAAAACTAACATGGGGGAAAGGCAATGCCATTGCAGATTAACTGTTCATTTTATGGGGCAATCTGATTCATCTGTGTAAAAATCCATGGGGAGAACTAGGATTTTGAAAAAGGGGTTGCAAATGGTGTGGTACATCATCACATATAATGCAGTACATATTTTTCCCCAGGTGAAAAGAAACTAGAAGCTTTACTAATATGCTTGAAGCCCAGGGCTATTTTATTCAGTTTAAGTTCAAAGCAATCAACATGAATATAACTTTATTGGAACGTGCACTAATTTACTATATCATATAGGAGTGCACTGATACAGATCTTGGCCAATACCGACAGCTGATCATTAACCAGCCATATCAGCTGATACTGATCCAATAACTGATTTACAGGAATGCAGCTGGGCAGCATAGAGAGCAGCTCCCTGCAGCTAAGTCTGTGGAGGGTAAAGGGTGTGGGGTTGGAAGGGACATGTTGGGGGAGTAGATCGTGACATCTGTAGTGAGGGAGGGAGCAGGGCATGGGCTGGGGCTAGAGGTGTTGCCCAGCCAAGGCAATAAATGGGACCCAGGGTCAGGGTGGGGAGTGGAGTAGAGCTGTGGGTGGCTCGTCCAGGGAATCAGCATCCTGGCATTTAAAAATGCTGACTGCAGTGCTTGAACTAAAGCTCCTTGAATGAACTTTAGTTCAAGCACTGTTGCCACCATTTTTAAGCCTGTGGATGTTTTTAACTGGAGCTGAGTCAAGTGTGGGGAGGGCAGATGCAGGCTGCATCCTGTGGGCTTGGGGCTTTCCACCCTCCTGCCTTTGCTTTGGGGTTCCCATATCAGCCACACACCCCCTGCCCACCCAGCAGCAGGAGACAACATCAGAGTGGAGAGCCGCAAGCCCACAGCAAGCTGTTTGCATCTGCCATGCGCACAAATCTGGAGGGGGGGCATATGCCCCCATATGTCTCCCCCAGGGGGTGCGCACAGTGTTGGAGAGCCACACCTCCCAACCCACTCTGTGACCCCTGGGCAAGTAGCTCACGTCTCCATCCCACTTCTTGCTCCACCCCAGGGTCCCATGCACTGCCCTGGCTAGGCAGTGCCCCCAACTCCAGTCCCAGCCCTACTCTCTCCCTCACTGTGGGGACCTAGATCTACACCCCCAAGTCCCTTCCCTCTCCCATGCCCATTCCCTTCCACAGACTTACCTGCAGGACAATGATCTCCATGCTCAGCTGCATTCCAGGCCACGTGCATGTGTACAGCTTTGTGCGTACACATGTCATCTGGGGGCCCCAACCAGAAGGCATATTATATTTATCGGTGAACATTATTGGCTACACCAGCCAAAAAAAGCAGATAGCTGATGATGTTAATTTTCCTTTTATTGGTGCTAATCCAATATGCAACTAATGTATTGGTGCACTACTAATATTATATATTATGTATTAAAAAACACACTAAACTATGCACAAATAGATGTTGCTTCTCTAGTCCTGTAGTTCTTAGAATTAAATGTACATCTCTTTCAAATTTATAAAACAAATTCAAACCTTCTCAAGCATCTTGTCAGTGCATCTGATTATTCGCTGAAAGTTATTTCCATACCTGAGTTAATGCTTCCATGCCTGAGTTAGTGTTTTTAGCTAGAGTTAAAAGAGACTGCAGGGCTGTGAAATAGGAGTGACATTACCAGGAGCAGCTGACAGGCATCAGAATAGCAGAAGAAAGGTTAGCTAGATTAGTGGAACATTAAGACCATTAAAAAAAGGAGGCAACATTCATGGAATGAAGAGTTTAGAAGGAATTGAGTAGATTACAATGAACCCTGAAGTCAAGTGACCCCTCACTCATACCTGAATAGAAATCATGCTACATTTTCTAGGCAGTTGGTTTTAAACTTTGGGTAGAGCAGGAATCAAATGGGGAGGAAGTGCAACTATACCACTGCATCCCCACCCTGAATCCACCCTCCTCCCCCATAGAAATCCTTTTGTAATGTAACATCAAAGAGAAAAGGTCCTGTGTAGTCACTGAAGGCAACTACCATGTGCCACTGTCATCCGCAAAGAATATTATAGGAAAGTTACTCTTTACATCTAACCCCAGCTGTTCAGTCTGGTTATCCTGATGAATGTTGACAAAGAAAAACATAACTATGGTCTTGACTTTGCAAAGACTTGTATACACACAACTTTCAAGGGACTAAACCTTGAAACTTCACTTCACATTGTAAAGTTTTTATTTTCAGTGACAGACAGGAAATTTAAAAGCAGCATGCAACTTGCAGTTGATGTCCTAATACTCAGAGTGCTTTTTTGATTTGTGCCTCAAGTTGCAGATATTAGCTGGGAGTTCCAGTAAAATGATAAAAACTTTGGCTATTTTTTGTATGCATGTAATTATAGTTATAGTTTTATTTGTGATTATAACAGTATAATACTTAAAGAACAGTGTATCTAGTTATAACATCAATGTTGCATTGCAGCAACATTCCCATTTCTGGCAGTATTGGGTTTTTATTAATATAATTTACATTTTTCTCAACATCAGAAATACACAATGAGTCCAATGTAGAATATGTGGTAAAGTTACTGCCAATAAAATTCTATTAATTTATTTTCTTACTAAACATTCATGACAGAGATTAGCAAACTTAAGTTCTTTCAAGGAGGGGAGGAACCATAGGATATGAAATATTTTAAGGTCAGATTTAATCCTTCTTGTCCTGGAAGGCATAAATTACATCTTCTGGCAATGTCTGGCCTACCGCACCACAGAGAGGATTTGAATAGTAGCTTTAAATTTCTATCTGTTTCTTTTCTGTCAGGTCTAAATGTTTCATACACAGTGACTCTTGAAACTGTCTTTATTTACAACAAGATTTTGCAGGATCATATAGATAGAGTGCTGGGTCATCAAGCCTAAGCCTTGGCTGCCATGGGCCACCAGGTCATGTAATTCTTTTGTATCTCATGACTGTCTTGATTTTGGAACACCCTTTTTTAGGCACTGTGATTTTTCAGCACTTGTAGAAGCTTTGACTGTGATTTCCCCATCCAGGTGGTGATGTTTTGGGGCCAAGTTGTGTCTGGGCAGCCTGTCTTCCTTTTCTCTTTGATTATTCCCAGCTGAACAATGCTTGCTAGGCCTGTTTCTTTGGTCACATGGCTAAATCATTCCAGATTCCATCTTTTTACTGCTGCTTATAAAGGCTCATGGGATCTAATTCCTACAGTTACTACTTCTCTAAAAGAGTTGTTAGTCCTGTGCATTATATATGGTATTCATAGAATCCTTTGGAGATATCAGAGTTCAAAAAGACTTAAATGTTTCATTGTACTGCTGCTGAAGATTTCAGGTTTCACAGCTAGACAGGGCTGTTTAGAACACAATCATTCTAAATTTTCTCTTGTATGCATTTAAGATGTTCTAGTCTTTCCAAGTGTGTCAAAATTTGTAGGTACAGCTATTGCAAAAGCAACTCTACTTTGATTTCTGTTTTAGATTTTCTGTCTTTTATAAAGGCAGCTTTGAGGTACCTACATGAATCCACTCATACATGTACATTTTTTATTGCACATAAAAATTCCTTCCTGTCACTACCTTACCTTTTTCTTGCTTTGAAATGTCATAGGTGCCATATATTATTTGATGATGCTTCCCATTTCTTTATTCTCTCTGCTACATACTTCTAAATGTGGCAGGGAAATGGGAGGGGTGATTAACCCCTAGATCCGAACAGGCCGGGAACAAAAGGGTTATGGAATCTTGTTTCCTTTTTCCTCTACTTCTCCCGTTTAAGAAAAATTCTGAAAAAAACAATGTAACAAATAAATGCTTTACTCACACTGCTGAAGTACACAGACCCACGCTGTCGATGTACAGTGTAGGCACCATCCGTAAAGTTACACCGGGAAGCACATAAATGCTTCATTTACACTTCCGCACCGGCAGTTCCCCTTACAACAACTCCAAACCAAACCCGCAGGGAACTCGAGAGCTCTTTGCACATCCAAGTGATGCAATTAGCCATGATGGGGGCGTCCGGGGGGAAAAAGGGAGCCGTGAATGCAGGACGTCCGGTGAGGGTGATGTTGTGTGGGTCCCACCTTCCTTTTTGCGGGCGTTGCTTTTTATACTGCCCAAATAGCCAATAGGATTGAGACTTCTTTCGTGTGCTGAGTGGATTGCATGAGCTGGGGATTTTGTTGCATGCACTGATCGCGCCGCCATTAGGCTGCACCCGCTGCTTCCCCCATGCCATGAGCATAACTTGCTCTCATGTCTGGCGTTTGGTCACCTTTTTTTTATCACATGCCCCCTTGACCAAATGCCAAACTCGGATATGTTTGAGCTCAAGAGTCTCTCCTCCTATACTTAAGTCCCATATAACTAAACATATAAAATACAACATTAT
>JAGPOW010001296.1:13457704-13482987 GCA_030014935.1 Caiman crocodilus | reverse complement strand
CAAATGCCAAACTCGGATATGTTTGAGCTCAAGAGTCTCTCCTCCTATACTTAAGTCCCATATAACTAAACATATAAAATACAACATTATTAACAATTTGCCAAAAGTGTAGTTAAATGCATAACAATGATGAAAATCTCAGCAACTCTGATGGCATCAAGTCTGTCTGTTCCTGCTGGGGTTCGTCACAGATGGGTTCACTCACGGCAACGGGTGTCGGTTTCACACCATGTCATGGCAGCGGCAGTTTTACACCATCTCGGGCTAGAAAACAAACCTCAGGATTCATTAGCAACTGTACTACGTCGACTTAGCCAATTATGGTGAGCCAAGATGGTGCGTGCGGGTAAGACTGCTTCGAGAGAAACCAAATAGGTATTTGGGTACTTACCGGGTTTAAGTACAACACTGGGAGCTGGACTTGGATGCTTGCTAGTAGCTGTGGGAATGGCTTGCCACACTGTTTCTTGGACTGAGTAACATGGCTTCCAAGGCAGACGTGGCACCGGGGTATGCTCATTCCAAAGCCTTGGTAGCGTTCATTGCAATTAATACATCGTTGTTGTACTTGGTCCAGTTCTTAAATGATCCATTTTCTCTCAGTCTTAACTGTTCTTTATACATTCCTATTTGGCACTCTACAACACTGTTGGACTAGGTGATAGGGTAGATGATGATGCCACTGAACATTATGTTCTGCTGCGAACCGCTATAAGCCTTTGGAGTTAAAAGGTAGTCTTCCATTAGAGTGTATAATATAGGGCACTTGCCAATGAGCAAAAGCAAGCTGTAGGCATCCTTGAATCACGGAAGTGGTGGTCTTTTTGTAGGGAGGATGAGGATTTGACGAGTCCCCAAATCTATGATTTCTAGTCTTTGTTCGGTGGCTTGGCCCCTGGGAGTGGCCCAAGCAGGTCTACTTGCCACACTTTACCTGGAGCAAAGTGCACTGGTTCATAGGCCCCCTTTTGATGCCTGTGATGCACCGGTTTTTCTCATGCACAGGCAGAACAGGCTTGAATTATTCTTGTCCATTGCTCTATACTTGGTCCTTTGCCGCCTTGCTCTCTCCAGTGAGCTTGCACCCTTTTTGCTCCAGGGTGTCCCCAATGTTCATGGAGCCAAGCCAGGAAGGGACCGGCATCTATGATGTCAGCGACGCGTAACTGAGGCACGTCTTCCTGGTTCATGGGTCCTTGGTGGGCCAGCAGCTGATCTATGATGGCATGTATGGGGTCCATGTCAGGTCAATGAGATCGTGTGTGCTTGATCAAAGGACGGATGGAGAATTTTAGTAAGGCAGCCTTGACATCGTCCCAGAGGGCTGTGTGTTCCGTAACTTGTGCCATTCCAGTGACAATTTTGTATATATATTCTGAGTCTATGACTGTGATGGGTACTGGGAGCATCCCGTCATGGTGTCGGTAGGTGTGTTTGAGAGCTAACTGAAAGCCTCTTAATTCAGATGCTTGGACCGACTCTTCTGGATAAGATGTTCAGAACTCATAGTCGTGACAAGGGTCACAGTAATATCCATACTCTCCACCATCACGGGATGTACCATCTGAAGCTATCCACACCGGGGATGTAGTCCCGTACAGTCATGGTACATGGGATCATCCTCTTCGATAGTCGGTGTTATCTCTCCGTCAGCAACTTGCCATGACGACCAGTGATACTGATGGCGAAGGACTAGGGCACTCCAAGTTTTCGCCGTGCCCTGATATTCTGGGTGAATTCTGCCAGGGTCAAGTAGCTCCATTGTAGTGCCGCTGGGTGTAACAAGTACACCTGGGCTTACTGTGAGATGTTCTCCTAGCTGAGCTGCAAGCATGATTTTTCCCAAACAGCAATATCGGTGTTGGTGGCTTTGAAGTGTGCGGTGACCGGTGTATGCAAGGTCTCCTGTCTCGACATCACTGGCTGTGAACCAGATATGCTCTGTGGTGTAACCTATACAAATTGTCAGGAGGTTGTCGGCGGGGGTGCGATTAGGCACATCTCTTTAACCTCTGCCATAACCTTTTCCAGTGCGGCTTGGTCACGTTCACTTCATGGAGTTCTACGTTGTGTTTTCTTCCGAATTTGGTGCTGCAACCTTTGAATGACTTTTAAGTGTGATGGCGCTATGAAGTGACGGAACCAATTCAGCTGGCCTGGTAGGCCTTGGAAATCTGCCTGTGTAGTCGGCCAAGATAAGGACAACTCAGAGGTAGCATTGTGCGATGTCCCTGATCGCCATTGTCCTGTGAATCATGTCCCCAAAAATTTAATGTCTGAGGATGGCTCGTTCATGGATTTGCCTAGGTTTACCGTCCATCCTTGATTACTCAGGTGGTCCTTTAGGTCCACGGTGGTTGCACAGACTGTGGCACCATCGTACCCTATAAAAATAATGTTGTCGACACGGGCCCAGATGCGAACATCTGTGGTCCCTAGGCGGAGACGAATGAAACTGTCAATTGTCCCATTCATCGCCGTGGCGGCCAATGCTGGTGCGTTGCAGTAGCCTTGAGGGCAATCCTTCCAGGAGAACATCTGTCCGTCCACATACATATTGAGGATCCCATGCAGGTCATGTATAGGGATCGAATAAAACATGTCATTTAGGTCTAGTGTGGTGGCAAACCATTTTCCGCCCCTCTGCATCTCGGTTATACCATCAAGGATGTCTGAGACAGTTTGTGCAGTGGGCATTTGGAACAGTTACAATGATGATTCGCCTTCCGATAGTCCACCACTAGATGAGCTTCTGTTGGTTTTCCCTGTTTGGGAATGCCCCATCCAGCCAAAAGGTAGGCGGAGGATTTTTCGGACTGGATACATCCTCGCTTGCACAAGTCAGCCAAGAGACTTTGGATCTGAGGCTGCAGGTCGGCGCGCAGCAGGATTGGCTGATACCACCAGGGTGTAGGGTTTACTAGCACTGGTTGGTGTTTTTCACCTGGTGCCACAGTCAATGGGAGTGCTAGGTATATGGCATCCTTCAAGGCCAACACCCTAATTGTGGGGATACCCAAGATGTTTTTGCCCCCTAAGACTCCATACAGGGCCTTTTTGTTGATTCAAAACCTGACTACAGGTGCAGATGTTGTGGCATTCAGCCCTTATACAAAAATGACTCTGGATGTCTTAACATGGGGTGTTTCAGGTCTCAACATGTTTACTTGGGCTCCTGTGTCTAACAAGAAATGCATAGGGGTAGGGGTAGAGTCTGCAGTCGTGCTCACATTGTAAGTTGCATACAGGCGTTCGTCATTGGTGAGTCGGCCATCATTGCCCGTGTCCACAGCCGCTATTCGTTTTTTTCACTGTCTGATTCCTGCCTCCCGGGCTTAAAGCCTAGAATTCACACCAGCCTCTTTTGTCCCTCATCTCCTAACCTGCGAAGCTGGCTCCTTGTCAGGCCACTTCTGTTTAGCAGAAATCCGAATACGGCGCGTTCCTCAAACGTGCGGTCCAGTGGTCATCCGCATGGCGAGCAATCGGTTTGAGGTTTATCACACAGTGCTTTCCATGCTCCAACCGCTTGTACTGCTGCTGGCAGAGTGAGCTTAGATCCCATCTTCCATACTGTAAGCTTCCCCGTACGGTAAGCTTCCCCAGGCTACTTAAGATGTTACCTGTCGGTCCCCCTGTCAGTGGATGTAACAATAAATGGAACATGGGTGTAGTCATGCCTTTGTAAATTTCAACACAGGCCTCCACTGCTGATGCAGACACAGGGACCTTGCTGGGATTGTTGCACCGCGATGCGGCCAGACACTGTTTGCCTGTTGTAGAGTCAGGCCCAATGGATAACGTCCCACGTCCCAGGTCAAGTAGCTGGCTCCCGCTATTGCATACAGAAGCTGTGCAGGTGATGAATCGCTGGATGGATCCGCATGCCAGGCATGGTCTCAGGTCAGCAGTGCTGGGATTTCAGCAGCACACAGAGGAATTGGCCAAATCTTGTTGCGTGGTATTTGAGTCATATCACTACACACTCCTCCTCCCCATGCGGGTTGACGCATTAAGGTGGTACAGTCCTCAGGGTCTACTAGATCTGACCCATGTTCCAATATTAATCGTCCCAACCACATCACTAATGTTTCACCCGGATTTAGTTGGGTATCTCTTGCCAATTCCTGGAGTTCCCCCCTGGTGCGCGTGCGGAGGGTCGTGAGGGTGCGGGTCCCTGCTTCATTGGTGACTGTTTTCACTAAGGCTATGGGGTTTACATGCAGGACGGGCATGCCTGCGTCAGCGGGGAGAGCGGAATATAGCTCCGGCGGGGTACCATACGGGATGGTTCCTCAGGCAGGGCCGACGGGGTCTCACTAGCGTCAGAACTTCCTCCCAAGACTTTCCGTCCACTCCCCCTTCTCCTGCAATGCCATCTTTAAGCGGTAGCTCAGGCTGCAAGGTACTTTGCTGCGCAGCCGCCTTAGCGCATCTATTATGCTGGCTTGGTTCACCGCTTGTCGCAATAGGGTGGTCACCGAGTGAAACAGGACATTAATCATCTTTCCCTGATTCCACTTTTGCCCTGTCCACCCTGTGGCGTCCCGCCCGTCGGTCTCGAGACCCTCACGGAGTGCTATTAGGATTTTGTTTTCGGCGCCTCTGGGCTCAAGGCTGGGGCATCTAAATTTGTCGGGGGGAATTTTGCAGCCACTCCCCTCCTTCAGGTACTGAACGCACCTGTATACTGTATACTCCTTCCCGGAGGTATAGTCATCTGTACCTTTGGGCTTGACGTGGCTAAGCGATGCCTCTGACTTTGCATTGGGTGGATAGTAAAGAACCGCGGGGCTAGAAAGAAGACATCCCAGGGCCGTGGGGCTGAGGCCAGACATGACCCATTCTTTAAGTGGCTCCTCACTGTCTTCAGTTGGACGAATGGAGAGAGAGCCCCCCATCTTTCCACCTTGCCCACCTTGGTGATACGCCACGTGGGCCCGCAGAGTATCAGCATCCGTGGTTGGGGGGCCAGCGATGGTTCCCCCACGGGCAGTACTTAACTAGCTCATCAGGATCTCCTTCGTTCCCCCTTTAGCCAGAGGATCCTGTTCGTGACGCCATGTGGCAGGGAAATGGGAGGGGTGATTAACCCCTAGATCCGAACAGGCCGAGGACAAAAGGGTTTTGGAATCTTGTTTCCTTTTTCCTCTACTTCTCCCGTTTAAGAAAAATTCCAAATAAAAATGTAACAAATAAATGCTTTACTCACACTGCTGAAGTACACAGACCCATGCCGTCGATGTACGCAGTGTAGGCACTGTGACACAAGGGAGAGGGGATAGGCCCTGGTCTGCCATAGCATGGGGGAAGAGCAGGCCAAGATGCTGCTGTGACAGAGGGGAAGGAACAGAAGGTGCTCCTAGGAGGCAGTAGCAATGGAGCAGACCAATGGCCTTACCCCCACCCTGCCACTGCCCTCTGCTCCTTGGATGTGGTGGGGGCATGGAATGCTGGATGGTGGCACTCCATCCATGCCCCCCCCATCATTCATGGGGAGGGGAGGCCAGTGGACACAGGCCAGGCAGATGGGGGGAAAGCAGGCTCGGCCCCAAAACGGAAAGGGGGAGCACGCTGGGCCTGATCTGGTCCTGCAGTCATGGCTGGGGGGGGTGGCCTTCCCTGGCCCAGCCTCCTAATGGTGGTAAGGAGTTTGGGTAGGGCATGCCTGGCCCCAAAACAATGGCAGGGAGGGTGGGAGGACACACTAGGCCCAGCCTGGCTCTGCCCTGAAACAGCTACAGGGAGGGTGGTGGGGGCAAGGCTCAACTCTGTGGCAGAATGGGGGAAAGGGGGAGTGGGCCTGGCCCCAAAGGTGGGGAGGATGGGGAGCTGGACACAGGCCTCTGCCCCCGCCTGCATACACATACCCCATGCCCATCATTCCTGACAGGCATTTGGCTAGTTGAGAATAATTGAGAATCAGGCCCATTAATTTGATTCTCACTGGTTAACCAGCAATTCAAGCTCTTTGAAGTACAGTGGTATTTGTGTTTATGCCTATGCAATTGTTCAGTGACTCTTTGTTCTGTCACCATTAAGAGTTTTTATTACCCCTTTTCCATATAGGATTATTGAATTAGGGTTGTTATTTCAGTATAGGTTACTGGATTAGACAATCAAGTGCCCATTGAAGCTGATAGCAGTGAGAATAATGGTCAGCCTTATAATGCTGTTATTATCCTGGAAGAAAGATCTGTAATTAAATTTCCGCTGTTATTTTATAGGCATTGTTAACATCTTTGATTTTGTTCATTGAGGGAGGAGAATCTGGGGACATTCGATGTTTAAATAACTGAATGATCCAGGAGGTTTGCCTTTTATGTTCAAGAATGCATGTACACACATTTGTATGCTCAATGCCAGATTCAAAATAGGATTTGGATACTTAATATACAGGCACCATCCACCAGGATGGAGGGAGTCCTGAGTTCCCATATCTGCTCCCAGCACTTTATGCTTTTATCCAATGACTAGCTATCTCCATAAATCACGGAGGAAGCACCCTCTGTGGCGGGCCAGTAGGGGGTGCTCCTGTGTTGAGCCACTGCAAGAACTTGAGATGCTTCCCTTAGTCTGAAGCACAACTAGTGGTCTCCCTTAGCCAGCCAGACCAAGGGGACTCCAAGGCATAATCTAGACCCTCTCCCAATAATTCTCCAATGCTAGGTACAGAGAAGAAACGTATTGTTTACAAAGAATAGGTATGAAATAGGGTATAGGGTAGAGAAATACCATAGAAATCCCTTACAGCAAGCAGTGGCATGGGAGCCTTTGTTGACACATCTGTGTTACTGCCAGCTATACATTTAATTAGATCTCAAGTAGTGTACTCACAAGTATCATCCAGAGGCAGGTGGAGATTCCCTCTGGAGGCAACATGAGTTTCAAGAGAGAGAATGAGTTTCAGATCGTCCAACTTCTCTAAGAGTCCTCTTTATGGCTGATGCCCCTCTTCTTGGGCATCTTTTAACTTGTATAGACCTTATGACCTCGTTTATCTGATTCAATGAAGGCCAGCAACTGTTGCCGGCCAGTCAACCAATTTGAAATGCATCACTGGTTGCCGGGTAGACTGGCAAGGTCTCTAGTCCCTTCCCAGTCATGATGACATTGCTTTGAACAGTAGAGAGTTTTGGCCTCCCTACCCAGGTGTGTGAGGCCAGTCATGTAAGCAGAGGGAGCCAGTTTGCCCCCTCCCTCAGGAATGTATCCAGCTCAGGTTATAACAGGGTTACCTGAAGCTGATGGGGCAGGGGTGCCTGCCCTCTGCAGTGACCATGGTAACCAAATTGTCAGATTAGTTATAAGTCTGATAGCAGAGTTTGGGGAGAGACAGAGATGGCATTCTGCCACTTCCCGCCCCCCCCCCGCCACACACACACACAGCAGCTCTTAATTTTTTTTTTCATTTTGCTTCTTGCCCTCTCACTCCTGATAGGCAAAGAGGCCCCACTGGCCAAGCCTTTTGCTGTTGATTGCTGGGGAAGTGAAAACCGCAGTTTTAATTGTGCCACAGTTTTTGCCTCCCCACAAGTCAGCAGCAAGCAAGGGAGCCACCAGGTCCCCTCTGCCAACCAGTGGCTGGGAGGCAAAAACCATGGCATATTTAAAACTGCAGATTTCTCTTCTGCAGTGATCAGTAGCAAACAGCCCAACCAACAGGGCCCCTCTGCCAATTAGGGACAGCAGGATAGGGTAAGTGGCTAAGTAGAAAAAATTAAGAGCTGTTTTGTGGGGGGGGTATGGTCACATTCCTCTTTTTTGCTGTTTCTCTGGTGTCAGGGGAGTTGTTTTCACTTGAGCCTTGCCTATAACACATTTGTTAGAGAACTCTGCTAAGAAGTGGGAAATATGAGTTTGAACTCCTTCTGGCTAAGAAGGGCATTTTACTGGGGTCTTCCACTTCGTAGGCCAAGGGTTGGCAGCCTACAGAAGTGATTCTTTCCTCTCTTTGGCCCTGGTGAGGTCATATCTGGAGTAATGTGTCCAGTTTTGGGCTCCCCACTACAGAAAGGATGTAGTCAAATTGAAGAGAGACCAGCAGAAAACATGAAATGGTTAGGGGACTGGGGCACGTAACTTCTGAGGGGAGGTTGAGGCAGCTGATATTATTTAATGTGGACAAGAGAAGACTGAGAGGGGATTTAATATCAGCCTCCAGCTACCTGAAGGGTGGTTCCAAAGAGGATGGAGCTAGACTGTTCTCAGCTGTGGCAGATAATAGAACAAGGAGCTATGGTCTCAAGTTGCAGCAAGGGAAATTTAGCTCAGATAGTAGGAAAAACTTTCCCACTAGATGGGTAGTGAAACACTGGAACAGGTTACCTAGACAGGGTCTAGAATCTGCATCCTTGGAAGTTTTTAAGACCCAGCTAGAGAAAGCCTTGGTTGGGATGATCTAGTGAGGATGGTCCTGCCTTGAGCAGGGGGTTGGACTGGATGACCTCCTAAGGTCCTTTCCAACTCTAATTTTCTATGATTCTATGCTATCCCAGCTAAGCTATCTAGCCAGTAGGGCCTTATCTAAAAAAGGGGTTACTATTCCCACCTGTGTTCTTAAATTAATAGAGAACTCATTGTTCAGGCCCGTATGGGTTACTTAAGTGCCTGTGCCCAGGAAATAGTTAAGTGCCTGTGCCCAGGAAATAGTTTTGGGCTGTGAATCCAAGTCTAGCAAAGGTGCATAATGTAGGACTGATTGTAGTTGTCCATGTTCAGGAAAGAGGCAAGACTTCAGACAGAGCCCTCTCTTCATTCTTTCCTATTATCTGGCTATGCATTACAATGTCCTGACTGTTCTGAATCTTATTCTTAATGTCTAACTTACTGCATTCATGGGCCTAAGGGACTTAGATGTCTAGCTCACAATTCTAAATTCTTCTCCTTTTGGCACTGGATTTATGACCCAGTCCTGTTACCTTGTTCCAGGCAGACCCAAATCCTCAGATGACCATGATTTCTTCCGTTCAATAATAGGCAAATTGTATTAATACACAGTGATAGCAGATAAGAGTAATGCAGGCAAAGCAAACAAAATAACTCCCCCAGTTCTACTTATCTACCAGTTCCAGGGTTCTCACAGAGAGAAGGTACGTCTGACCAGTATCCAAGCACCACCCTTTGGTTCTTTGCTGAATGTCAGCAGCCTTGGAGGTCAAGGGTCTGTGCTCACCCACTCCAGTGGGGCAGGCGAGATGGGCTGGCGGTGCACCCTCTGCCCATTGGTGGCCTCAGGATCCCCCCCTGCTGATCTGAAAGTCCTTCCTTTTGTATTCTTTTCCTCCTGATGACTCTCTATTTTGGGGCATTGTTGATTGGTCTCTTTGTGGTTGTCATATTATCCAAGTTCTGTCATGTCAACATATCCCTTTGTTCCCATTAACCCATCACATGCATACATCTTTATTTGGTCATTTACTGGTATCTTCATTTGGGCATCTCTGGCCTTCTAATTTGGTCTGTCCCCCAAAACCAGAAATCCCAGGGGCTTTGCAACTGGTCGCTGCAACCTAATGCCACCGCTTCATGTTCTCTTATCTTTGTTATGGAACACTGTTTGCATGTTTTCAATTTCCCAGAATGTATGTGTTTGCTTGTCTGACAAGTTCGGACACAGCATCTATCTTGAAGGCTGAGAACATGAACGTTTGCCACAAACAGATTTTTAGAAAACAGTTAACCCTTGTCATTCCCCCGGACTATTGCTCTAATGCAGTAATTCAGTGATCCCCATGACCATCATTTTAATGCAATATTTACATACAAGCCAATTCCTAAAAGCAAATCTCTATATATCATTTTCTAGCCATCATTTCCAAGAGAAGAAGAATGCTCAGCCTTACTATCTGAGACACCTTTTGAGGATACAAGCATACACGCTTTCTCTTTGTGCCTAATTTTTGTTCCAATTCTGTGGTTCCTACTTTAGCTTCTGCAGTTGTGCGCATTGTAAGTTTTAAAGCTGTTCTTTCCAGTACTGTGGAGTAAGTAATTAAATTGGGCTCTGAGAATTTAACTCCTTTGGAATACAATATAAAAAATGCTTGCATATTGAAATATCTTGTTGCAGAAGGGTATACTATTAGTCATCTTTCCCTGATTGATTTTATAGGGTCATTCCCATCAACTCTTCTTTTTACATTACCATCCCTTCTCTTTGTCATTTCAAACAGAATTTGTTTATATCAGTGGTTCTCAACCTATCTCAACCTATCCCTGCAGGCTGGATAAGTGGTATGGGGTCAGTCTGCAGGCTTCAACTTGCGCACAGGGTTATCACATGGGTATGGTGTGGTGCGCCGCCACAACCCTGCATGCTAAATCCAGCCATGGCGTGACCTTGTATTCCAGACCAACTGTGCAAACTGGATCCAGCTGCAGTGTGTCAAACCTGGCTGTGAGGGTTCCCCACGGGTTTGGAAATTTGGTGGCAGGGAAGTGCTGGCAGCATTCATTGCCACTGTTCTGGAAGCAATTCACACTGCTACTACTGGCAAATTTCAGGGCTGGATGACATGGCTCCACAGACCAGCTCAGCTGTCTGCGTGTGGCCAAAGGCCCCAGCATTCTCACAGGCTTTTAAGGGCCTGGGACTGGGGCAGGCAAAGAGCCACTTGGGGTTGGTGACCCCCTGCTGCCAGGACTGACAGAACAGATTTGCTCCCAGTCAGCATCTACATGTGCATGCGCAATAACTAATCACAGGTAAATTTGCTATTTGTATTTAGCATCTCACAAAGTCTCTGACTAATTGGCTGTCCTGTAAAGGATGATTTTACCCGGGAGAAAAAATCTGTGGGGCTTCAGAATGGCTGCAGATTGAAAACATAATGGTAAAAGGAAAATTGAAGCTAGCTTTGTTAAATGTAATCGAACCTTATTCACCATCCAAATGATAGACTGTTAAATGGCTTGAGTGAGCCTATAGCTGGGATTCATCAGGCCTAGGATTTGCATCTTTCAGACAGTTTTGTGTGTGTTCACAATAAATAAAACCACTAACCTGAAGTAGCAGTTGTGAGACATGAACACATTGCTGCTGAAAAAGGACATTTGGTATAAAAGGACTCAGCAGAGAGATTAAGCTTTCAATGAATTATTGAAACTGAACTATCATCTATTCCCTTTGGGGGTCTTCACAATTCAGAGTTAAGGCATAATAGTGGGTAGCGATAGTCAGCCTGAACTTTTTCTCCTACTAAATTATAGAAGACTTCAGTTTCCAGGGCTGTCAGCTTGATACCTTTTATTAAATGAAAGAGAACCTAAATATAAAATTAAAAAATCATCTTATACTGTCAACTTAATATAGCTTTTTAATCTCGCCTTAATTATATACAATGTTCTCTGAAGATAGATTTCCTTGGAGAATATCTGAACGCTAAATTAGCTATAGTACTTGTAAATTGCTATCCCTGTCCAGTAACAATTTTTAACCATCATCAAAGAAAAGCCACTTTTTAATGAGTTGGTGCATTCTTCCATTGAGTCATGCCACAGAAAAGTAGGCAAGAAATGGTCTAAATCAGGAGTGGGCCAAATATGGCTTGCAGGCTAGATCTGGCCCACCAAGCAACTTCATCCAGCCTGCAGGTGCCTACCAATTAATTGTAACCCACCTAGTCCATGCACTTCACTCCCACTCTTGTGTGTGGGAGGCCCTGGCCCAGCATGTATAGCTTCTGCATGGAGCCACTGTTGCCAGTGCCGGAGCCACTGGGGAACCTGCTCAGCCTCCAGGGCCTCCAGCAGCTCCTCCTCATATCCCTGCTGCGGCACTCGCTCTGGGCAGCAGGTAGGGAAGTGGCAGCAGATGGAGGGAAGGTGTAGCTGGGTAGTTTAAAGCTCTAGCCCCTTACATCTGTAATCAAAAGACAGCCTGCTGCTAAATAGCCCTCTTGTACACACATGTACAAAACTCCAAAAATTCTGAGCCTAGTGCTAGAGCTGAAGTGAAGGAACTAAGAAAGCAAGGTACTCAGAAGAACTGATAACTTTGTCTAAGCACAAGCTGAAAAGACAGCTTGGACTGCATGAAAACATGCCTTGCTGTAGAGACCTGGATTGTGTTTTTATCTATAGAAAAAGTTGGAACGTCTTCATGAAATGATTGGCATCCTTTTGTCCTGTGAGTTCTGACAGGGTGAACTGTCTTCAGGACATGCTACAATTATCTTGAAATTGAAATTTCCAGCAATGATTATGATTTTCTGGTCCCAGATGGAAGCCTGGCAATATCAACCAAATAGGGTTTGTTTCTTCAGAATAGCAGATCATATGTGTGTGATACAGAGCCTTAGCTGAGACCTCTAGGTATTCACAGCCTCTCCTCAAACCATTAGACAAAGTGCAGCCAAGAAAAAGGGTTATTTGCACTCCATGTGGTATCTACAGCCACTACCCAAATACATCAAGAATTCAGGTTTCACAGAGCATTATAAACGTCACAGTCCCGTTTTTACATTCATGAGATTAGTATGAGGACTTCACTTTTTTTTTTGCATGATTAGGTTATCAAAAGTGGCTAGGATTTCATGTGGTAAAGACCACATCAAAAAAAGGATTTATGCAGGCTTTCTTCCTTCTAAATTTGCTTGCACCTTCAAAGATCTTCATAACTGCTCAGGGTTTGATAAGGCATTTTTGTCTATTTAAACACAACTGGTTAATCAAGGATTGAACTCTGGTCTCAAATATGTTCATAATCTATATCAGTCTCCAAGGATAAATTAAATATAGTTCACTAGTATCATAAAACAAGATATTGAGTTCATAGACTGCTTTCAATTCTGCATTTGGGACCTACTAAACAGACTTTGATCTGTTCAGAACTCAAGTGTACTGGTATCCCTTTTTACTACTTTGTTCTTCTCCTGAAGCTATTACACAGCACTCACTTTGGGCAGCAAATTTGTATCAGATGCAGATCTACATTATGGAGCTGCTACTGATCTCTGTAGCTCAGCAGATTATGGCAGTGGTGGAATAAGGCTGAAAAGAGTCTACGAAGATCCATAGCTAGATACCAGGGACTGTCCGTTCTTTAAGATCGCCTGCCTCAAGATCAAGAAGAGTCTCTCCAGCCAGATCTAAAGTCATTTTTGTCTCCTGGTTAATTTTTTTCTTTCTGGGTAGATCCCTCTTCCATATATTTGCAGGGTAAAAAAAAAAAGTTTAGAGAAAGCAGTTTGTGATATATATTAAAATATCGATACATTATTATTTAATTCCAGAGGTTTCAATGTAAACATTTCTCAGCCCATTCAAGAATCAGTCTCTTAATAAAATGCGTGATAATTTCAGGTTATGAAGTTTAACCATAACTGGACATCATTCCAGTAGTTTGTTATTAAAGAATACTTTTTTTAATGTTAGCTTATGAAATTACAACCTGGTACTTTTAAAATAAAAAGCCTGTAAAACAGGGTATGTTTTTCACCTGTTACGTAGAGCAGCAGAATAGAATGTTATTTTTAAAGCATTTGTTATGAACAAGTTATGGATTGAAAGCAAAGAGCAGTATGTTGAAAGCTTAGAAACTTGACAGGCTGCTTTTTACTTTGAATTTTTCCTGGAACTCTGTTATCGTGAAGTATCACATAGCTTGCCATGCAGTGCACATAAAATTGAATGAGACTGTTATTAATAAATTTCACACAGAAGACACCATCATTTTGAGTCTGTGTTCTGCACCAGTAGGGCTGTATGAAGCTTTGGTAGCTGATTCAATTATGAGGCGATTCGATACAATTCCAGGACCAAATCTCCAAATCTGGCTCAAATTGAGACACCAAGAAAAAGCTCTGAATTTGTTCAAAGCATCCAAATCAATTCAAAAAAGCTTGGCCGCTTCAGAGATTCGGCCATAGATTAAAAAGGCAGCTGACACAGTTGCCTCCAGCTAGTAAGTCTGCTGGGGTTGGGGTAGGACAAGGCATGGAGGAGGGAGGGATTGGGGCTGGGGCTGGGACAAGCTGCCCAGCCGGGGAGGGGGATGGAGGGTACAGGATGTGGGCATGGCAGTGTTGGAAGTGGAGGCTATGCCTTGCTGCTACCCAGAGCAAGCCATGCCTGCATTGCACTCCCCCCTTCTTCCCCCATGCCATTTGGGCAAGCAGCAGCAGGGCAGAGCCTCCACAGCTCCCCCCATCTGGGGCAGAGGTAGGCACAGCCGGGGCAGCCATGGGAGAAACCCCATGGCTGCCCTGGCCAGCCCCATCTCCTACCTGGCCCTAGCCTCCGACAATTAAAAAAAAAAAAAAAAAAAAAAAAAAAAAGCCCACACTCACTGACTCTGGAGGAAGCAGTTGGGGTAATCACCAGCAGCCCCAGCTCCCAGGCAGTGCATAGCGCCCTGTTGGGCTGCGCTCCACCCATGCCATGGGGCAGCTGCTGCATGGGTGCCAGGTGGGAGGGATGATTCCTGCTGCCCCCCACTGTCAAGAGTGCACAGGGGGGGCTCTACCATGAGTGCCCAGAGTCCCCAGTGACTGCTTCTGCAGCCAGTGAGTATGGGGCTTTTTTTTTTTTAATTGCCAGGATGCTGGGGCCAGGCGAGCCAGCCATCAGGAGCAGGGCTGGGTTGGGTGGGGAGATTAGGGAGTGGGGGCTGGGCAGTGGAGGCTCTGCCACATGGCCCCAAAGCCCCCACAGCAACTGCTACCGCCAGTGAGTGTGGGTTGTTTTTTTTTTATTCCTGGGCAGGCATACGATTGGGGATTGGGGACTGTGCAAGGGGCTCTCCCAGGAGGCCCCACAGCCCCTGCTACAGCTGGTGAGTGTGGGGCTTTTGCTTCTTTTTTTCTTTTTTTTTTTATTGAATCGCTGTTCTCCAAATCGAATACTTCCCCGTTCACACAGTCCTATGCACCATCACTCATAAATATTCCTGTTAACTGGAACATTAAAGTTTCCTCTACATATTCTTTTTTTACAATATAGCTAATATAGTTGTCATACATTGCACCATAGTTTTTCCTTTTCTTTGAAAAATACCAAGACAAATCCTCCCAAGGATTGCCACCTTGATGTGACAGAGAGACTGGTGTACTACTAATGGCATTGAAAGCGATGCCATCTGCACTTTTGTACTCCTGGTGGGGTCACCCATGGTAGCAAGGTTGAAAGCAATGATTCTAGACCAATACTGATCCAAAAAGAATGTCCTGAACAGTAGAGAAATTATGAAAGAATACTTCATAATGGCTACCACCAAAGCACCCAATCTACACAGATGCTGAGACGATGGCTTGAAGTGACGCGCGGCTACTTCTTGTAAAGGTTGGTTTTGCAGGGTTTTTTTTTCCCCATAGCTGTCAGTGCCCAATTAAAAGATATGATCAGAAGATCCTAGGAAAATTACCCTGCCAAGCACTAAGAGGAAGGCCAATATCCTCATAATCTATGTCCATCTGATGTAAGGGTTTAAATTAAAAAGAGCTGTATTTGGTTGTAGGGCTTCTAATTAATATAACTAGGAATTCCAAAATTATTTTTGCTTACCTGCTGATCTTCCTAATAGTATCTTTCAGCCCTGGAGAGTGGGTGGTTACAAGAGCAAAAGTGCCCTTCTTGCCTCTTACTCCAGTGCCTGTCTGGTGCAGTTGTGATAGCATCAGCAGCATCAAGGGTCAGACCTCTGACATCTAAGCCCCAGTTTCTCCTGTTTTCCATCTAGGAAGCAAGGGAGGAAAGAATCATGCTCACAGACCTTCAGCTTTCAGTCATTCCCCAGTTTGGGGTTGCATTCAGGACAGGAAAACAATCCCTTTCCCAGTCTCCAGTTGCCTCCATATTCATATAGTGGAGTGATGAAGGAAAGCATGGAGTTGTCCCTCCCATGTGCCTTCTGTTCCCTGTTCCTGTCGGTTCCAGATCACTAGAAGGGTCCCCAAACTTAGAAACATCAGCAGCATTGGTAATGCAGTATTTGTGGAAGAAGGTGCTCATCAGATGTCCCCAGAACAAGTAATATCATTGGGATACTTCATGAAGTAGGAAGTGTAACTGACCACTGACAAAACAGTGACCTTTATACAGAATGCTCCATTGTCCACAAAGCAAACAAGCTGCGGTGTTTGGGGGAATTGAGTAATATATTTTTGCCAGCATCATTCAACTTAAGTAACAGGAGGATTACTTGTAACTATAGTAGGTACAAAATTTTCAGACAGAAATGTGATTTTTCATGTTGATGGTGTCCTTGTAAGCTGTCCAGAAACTGACTCAGGCTGAACTCAATAAAAACAAAAACAAAATGTTTCCAAATGTCTTATAAAAAACCCCATCACCAAAGCAATTAATTGCTCACTAATGCACTTCAAACTAAGGTCTGCTTCCAATTTCTGTCATTAATAAAAGCCAGGTTGATTCTGTGCTGTACTTCCTATCTTCATAAATTCTCTTTATTCAGGTTTCTTTTATATGATCTGTATATTTCTTAGTTAAAACAATTTTTCCAGCTTTTAAAAGCATAAACTTTTAAACTTTACCAGCTTTTAAGCATAACAATGAAGATGCAAGTAATAGTTCTGCTGCCCATTTCCATAACTGTATTGTCAGTAGAGCTCATTGTCTGAAAATGAGTCAGAAATCTCTCCCAAAAGCTTATTAGTTGATACAAATGCATAGTAAAATGTATATTATTTTCACAACATACATGCTCATAGCAGACAAAAACATAGTGCTAAATTTAACATATGTTTTTTCCCACTCTGGTCATATGTCATATACTACTTGTTATACAGTTTCTGAACTTCTGGAACCATTAGCAAACCATAGAAGATGGGCCTGATTACTAGTGGGAAGAGGCACTTAGATATAAATAAGAGCTATTAAAGATTCAGTTTTTCACCAAATACTTGTCTCATCTTGAATTGATCATTTAAAATTTCAAAATGACAGAAATGTATTTTATTGGGTAAATTATCAAAGTAACCTCTTGTCCTGATTTCATGGTTCAGGACTTACAACAACAAATGTGAGTTTTCCCTGACTTTCGGCTTCCTTTAAAAATTACTGCCCTTTTTCTAAAAATAAAATGAATTGCAATAAAGAAGAGCTAACTTCCTTCCTGGTATGGAAGGCATACATAACTTCCGTTGAGTTTAGAGGACATAACTTAGACTATAGAGTAAAGGAACAAGATTGCTCATCAAGGTTAAGTGTATCATTAGGTTGCATGGAAGGCAATTTCTGTCTTCATTTCTCTGACAGAACACACCCCTTGTCACACATCCAGTCCCATTCAAATTTAAATGACAAGTGCTGGGAACAAGGTTGTGTCCATTGTAAGCAGAATTCACTGAACTAAGTTGTATTCCCCTAAGGTTTTTGCAGCTGTGCCTCATAACCTTTAATGTAGAACATAACCAAATATTGTCTCTATCTGACTAATAGTTACCAAAATAAAAATGCACACATGTGAAGTGTGAATATCCAAAGGAGTTATTTTTTGGTCTGGTTAGTAAATGGACAGTTTTTTCCAGTGTTATAGCAAGTTAAAGATGCATTTAAAAAAAAATACTGTTTAAGAGGCAATTTGGCAATTATCATGCCTTTCTCCATAATAATAACAGATAATGTCATGAGTTTCTCTTCTCTTCTAGCTTGAAGGAGAAAAATCACTCCTTTTGTTCAGCAATATGCACAGGTGGATTTACATATTGATATCTGGCATATATTAGACCTATGAGGTTCATTCTATAAAAATATCTTGAAGAATTGTGACTTAATCCCCTTATTACATGTGTCGAATTAGAGCATTTAGAAATGACATGATTTGCCTACATTTCATAGGTTCCATTCTGCCATTTTTACTCGAACCAAATAGTACTTTAGCTTATGCAAGCCATCTCATTACTAATTTCAGTTGTGCTATCTGGGGCAGAGGTATGCTGCTACCAGAATTGGGAAATGGGTAAGACTCTCATATTTGGTTCTTTACAGATGTTAATTTATAATCATAGCATTAGGTAAGATATGAGAAAATGGATGATAGCTTCCCAAGGATACCAAGAATATCAGTGCCAAAGCCAGTCTGAGATAACTGGATTTAATGGTTTCCAGTCCTGTGACCACTCTCTAATTAGTGGGCATGTCTACATGTGTATTTTCTCCAAGGTGGGTTTACTTTAGAGTAATTTATTCTAAAGTAAACCCATCTTGAGCAAGAATCTACATGTGCAGGGATGTGGGAGCAGATCTGATGCTGCACCTGGCAGCAGATCTGCTCCTGCCCCCTCTGGCCCTGCACCAGCACTCTGCAGCAGCCAAAGTAAGCAGGGAACGTGGGGACAAGAGGTCTTCTGGCAGAGGTTCAGAAATTGTCTTTGCCTGGGGTCTGGTGGCAGAGTCTACCCCTGCAGCAGGCAGCTCCTGGACCCAGCTCCCCAGTTGGGGGCAGGAGATTTGGAAAGAGTTTGCAGGGCTTGGGCAGTTCCCAGCTCCCTACTCCAATCTGCTGGTGGGGCAACTAGCAGCAAGCTCACAGCTGGGTGGGGAATCCCCACCCAGCCATGGGCTCTCTGCTACCTGTCTCACCTAGCAGGGCAGGGAGCTGGGACCTGCCCCTCCACTGAAGTTGTTTCCAAGCCTCGTGCCTCAATTGTTCAGTCAGGGTGCAGGGCTGGGACCTGTCCCTGACCAGGACATTTCCCAGCCCTAGCTCTGCAATATCAGGAGAGGGGCTGGGAAGCTTCTTCCCAGCCCCTGCTCTGCAGTCATGGGGCAGGGACTGAGAGCCTGTTCCCTGCCCCTGCTTCACAATCGCAGAGGAGCTACGAGGAACAGTCTCCCCAGTCCCCACTCTGTGATCGTGATCAGAGATCAGGGGCTTGGAGCTTGCTGCTGCCAGCACACAGGGACATTGTCCCCGCCCAGGCTTCAGTGCCCCAGTAGCACTGAGGGCAAAGAGCAATCTCCTGCCTGGCCAACTGGGAGCAAGTTTGCTACCAGCCAGTGGTTTCCATGTGTGCTATTGTGCAGTTGCCAATCTCAGGTAAATTTACTGCTGGCATTTGCAGATAGCAAATTTACTTGGCATTAGAGCCTGTCAATGTGCAGTAAGCATCTGCATGTTTAGATGCAGATATTTAATATGCAGTAATTAACTCTACTGCACAGTAAAGCAGCTTGTGTAGACGCATGCAGTGTGACCTTTTAAAGGATTTATCATGGGGTGAGGACAGAAGTACCCAGTACATTTTGAAGTGTTTTAAATTGAAATGGGCTTGGAAACATTTTTAAAAATATAGTTTCAGCTAGGGGACATACATACAATGCTTTTGTGCCTCCCTACCTGGCTGTAATGCTTCAGGAAGCCTCTCAGTGAGATGATGGGGATGCAGGGCAACCACCTTGCCACCAGGATTCTGAGTCTTACGCCCCAATCTCCTGTACCTTTCCATTCCCCCTTTTACCAGGAAGGGTAGAGGGGATTAGGGCTGGACAGACAAACACCAGGAAATGGTGTAAGCCAGTAAGCCTGCCAAACCGTCTATCCTTATCTTCCTCCCTCCCTCCCTCCCCATAGGGATGCGGGAGGGAGGAAATGGGTGTGGTACTGTAGGATTTCGGAAGACCTGTCCCTTTGCACATGTAACAAGAATTAAGAGGCTTCAAAATAATCTCATTTCAAGGGGTATATATCATTTTGGACTGCTTCAGCTGCTTTGGGAACTTTTTTCAAAGGGCATGGACTTGTATACAGTTCATGCTTTGAAGTGTTTCAAAGGCATTTGAAATGTTTTTACTTGTCTTCACACATGTCTACTAAAAGGAGGCTTCTTTGGTATCTTATGAGTTTGGGAGTTCTTTTGGGGAGGCAGGAAGATGGCAGTGGAAGTTGTAAAAAACAAATTTTATCCATTGCAGTGTGACTTGTGATTTGGGTTCTGATGGGATGTTACATTCTAGTTTGCTTTAATGTAATTATCCTAGATTTGACTTATCATTACCATTGTTCTTGGTTTTTTGTTTGTTTTTTGTTGGGTTTTTTTTTGGGGGGGGGGGGGGGCCACGGGAGGAGTTGTTCTTTAAATATACTAGACCAGTCCAGTGCTTTTGAAATAAAATCCATCTTTGGGAGTACCATTGCTAATACATTTTCCTTGTGGAATGAAATCTATGTGATCAGTACTGTAGCAAGGGAAACATCAGCAGTATGTTGGCACTGGGTGCCCTTGCACTGGGAGTGCCAAATCAAATGGAAGTAATTTTACATAATAGTACAATGGGACAGGGGGTACTCTGCACATGGCCTGCATGGGGTGCCAAAATGCCTGGCTATGGCCCTGCAAAAGATAACTTTTTATATCTATCTTTCTTCTGTCCAGACTTCTTCCTATGTCTGGGAATAGGGTAGTTTTGTACAGTATTTAGTACAGAATTTTTATGTAGTGCAATACTTTCAAATTCCTGTCTATGAACTGCTGAACATCCTGCAATACTTTGTCTTCTCTTCTCCCTTTCAATCCCAAAGAGTATCACTAGATTAGCGCTGTGATATTGCAAGGTTTAGTCAGGCAATATTCTGTGCAGTTAATCATAGTTGTTTTGTGCTGTTACTATAGCTAGAATATCTTACATCCGTATGGAAAAAATCTTTAAAAGGCTATTGGCTGTAGTGGAGTTTAGGGCTAATCACAAATGTCTAACATTTTACAAACAAAATTGAGAATCTGAAAACCTGGTTTTGATTTTTGAGGTAATTATTCTCCATTACTACTGTCAACAAAACACTAAACCATTTGTGATTTTGCAGACTTCATTACAGACATAAAATGCAACCTGTATTCAGCTTGTGCTTGGAACTCCAGACCAGACTGAGATCTGACTTTTCTCAGAGCACACTGTATAAGACACAACTTTTAATACATACCTTTTACCAATAAATAAGGGGTGACCTAACACTAAGGAGAAGAAAAAGGAGTTGGATTCCTTGAAAGAAAGCCAAAATAAAGGAACCCAGCTAAATACTAGTAACAAAATCATTGACCTGGGAAAGGAAGGTCAGTCCCTAGACACAAGTTAAGGTATTTACTCAAATATAAGATGAAACCCCCCAAAATTAGGTTTTCTATATGGAAAATGTATAAATTTGATATATTTGTCCGGATATAGAATCTAATTATTGGAGATTTGCCTTAAATGTGTCCCCCTCCCACTGCTACAGAAAGGAAAGTAAATATGGCAGGTCAGGTGGCTCCTTTTGCTGTCTCCCCCATGACTTCTTCCCCTTGTAGCCCTTTTCCCCCTTGCTTACTGGCAGACCCTGCTTTCCCTAAGCAGATAGAAATGAGAGGCCAGTTTGAAAACCTTGGCCTTGAAATAAATATACATAGAAGTAACTTGCATATGCGGAAATTACTACAGGTTTCCATAGGTTTAGTTAATCCAGAATTGATATAGTTTACCCTTTTTGAAACTGCAGCACGTTTTAGTACAGGTATTCTATAAACATACTTTTTAGCAACACTTTTATACCTACTTATCTATAGTACAAACTTATTTTTTTGTAAAAAATATCTCTCTCTCAATATATAAAGGTTATACATATCTACACTCTAACCTATTACATCCCAAAAGGATTAATCCTATCCGGTTGCAGAAAACCGCCCCCATGCACCCATACAAAGACCCACTGGCAACCCGTACCCATTATACTATCCGCAAATGCACGCAACACATACAAAAACCTCAGTCTCTTCTGGTCCCTCTGACCAGCCCTCCCTTCGTTTCCACCTTTGCCCCATTTCTGGGGTCAGGTACTCAGCTCAGATGGTCTCTCCATCATTGTCGCTCCAACTTCCGCTGGAGGACCCGCTGCTGCTGTGCCTGTCACTGTCCTCTGTTCCACTTGTCTGTTCCTCTTCTCCACTGCCTTCACCCCCTTCTTCACTTGGCAGGGGTTGTATGATCCTGTGCCACATGGCCCTGTGCCAGGTAGTGTTTGCTGTGCAAAGTATGCATGATATTTGTTCAAAGCCAAAATGCTCCTGATTAGCCATATAGTTCACTGGGCTGGGCCCCAGCAGAGTCCACAGTCTTTCAAGCCATGGTGACTGCACAGCTCAGCACTGCTGTGTGTGTGTGTGTGTATGCATATGTGCTCCAGATACATATCACAAAGGATTGATGTGTTAATTAAGCCCACCACTCATGACTGGAACCAGGCCTTTTTGTCAAGAGTCCTGGTATCCTCTAAAACTTTATATGCAGATGAGGCATAGGTCAATCTGGTCCAACTCCACCTCATGAAGGGCAGGACCATGCTAGACATATGTGACAAGCTGAGAGAAGCAGCTAGACTTTACTTGGAGTATAAACAACATGGTATCTTAGAAAAATTCAGCCTTTGGGCAACTATTCTGACTTGCAGAGAGTAACTGTGATTTGCACTTTTATGGAAAATAACAGGAACTTTAGTAGTTGATAGAGGCCTTAACTCAAAGCTGTAATTGTGCAAAATCTATGTAGGTGAAAGCAGGATTGAACCCCCTGGATGAAATTCCATAAGGAATGCATGTTTAGAGTGAAAATTTTGCAAAACAGTACCATCAGACATGCCAAAGCATGGTTGCAGACTCCTTCCTGCTATGAATTCCTATACAATACTTGTGAATTCATGGCATGCTGGGATTATTTTCACTCAATTCAGTATATGAATAGACCTTTGTTCTTTAAAACCCACATACTCAACCCAGTGATTGAACTTCATTTCTCAAACTCTTCCTTCTTGGGTTATTTATATGGATCGGTTTAAATTTTTTATATACATTGTACATTTTAATATAATCACCAGGCAAATATCTGTTATGCATAGTAGAAATACCAAGGCCAGGGGATCAACCTTAATGAATCAGGTTGGTTTTTTTTTTTAAGTGAAATAATATATACAAGAGGAAAATAAAATATTTCATGACTAAAAACAAATCTTTGAAATAAAGTAAAGCATTCATGCATTTCCTCTGATGTTAACCAAAAGATAACTTTTATATAAATAACTGAAGGAAACCTTACAGGAGTTATTTATATAATTGATCACTCATTCTCCAATTTTAAATTAGTTTTGCAGATTCAGTTACCTCATGTCTCAACCCATGTTCCCTGAAGAAGAGTGGGCTTTTATAGCTGTTGTTTCTGCTAATGTTAACAAAAATCACGACAGGTTAGATTTTTTATTTTTTGCGCTGAGAAGTGTAGGAGTAACCCTGCTTTTATTTTATGTATGTTTGTATACACACGCACATGCACACGCACAGTTGGTAGTGTCCTACTGTAAATGTTCTAAAATGTGCAAACCCTCACTGGGTATGTAGGTGTCACGGTGAGGGGTCCTGCAGGAGGGCCGTGATCTCCTCAAGGCCCCCTTCCCGTGCCAAGTTGGCCCAAGGGCACCCTCAGATTCTCTCCTGCCATGTCTTTGACGACACCATATATTTTGTGAGGCTGCCTTTTCCGCCCTCTTGGTCACTTCTTGCTGATCACTCCCTCATGGGTCCCGCTCTGCAATGGGTACTTCAGGGGCACCCAAGCCTCACAGATGGAATGAAAGTTGTTCTGTCCTGCCCTTATTATAATCTGGCCCTTGTCCTCTCTGGGTCCTACCTCTTTTGATCTGCACCCTCTCCGGCACTAGTGCTCTCCATGGCCCTGTCTCACTCTATACCCTCCTCTGGGACTTCTCCACATGCTGCCCCTTCCTCCGGGACTTCTCCACATGCTGCCCCCTCCTCTGAGTCTTCTCAGTAGCGCTGCCCTCTCTCTGGGCCTTCTCAAAGTGCTGCCCCTTCTCTGGGGCTCTTCACACCAACACTGGGACTTCTCATCCATGCTTCTCTGGGGCCTCTCAACTGCCCCCTTTCTGGGGCTGGGGTCAGTGCACCCCAACTGCTACACCCTCACTGGCGCTGGGGTCCCCACACTGCTGTGAGTCCCTATGAGGCCTCCTCCAACCCCTAATGGCCTCACCCAACCCACCAGTTTAAACCATAAACAAAATGCAAGCCCTTCGGCTATAACTTAAATGGAAGCCGCCCGGCCATAACAACCTTCCAGCCTACCAGGAAATACTCCATCCCTCAGCCGTGTCAGATGCTGCTCCTTCAGTTAGGCTTCCCCTCTCTTCCCTGAGGGACCTCCTTCCCCCTTGACTGTTGGTAGGGAACTGCTAGCCTGGCCTCAGCCCCTGGGCTTTATATGGGAGCCAGGCCCTGCTCCTTCTGGTCAGCTGACCTCCTCTGGTTGCCCTGGCAACCCGTAGCTGGGCTCATCCCTCACTGCTAGGGCTCCTTCCCTAGCAGTTTTTTTCCTTCTTAGGAGCAGTGCACCTAAGTGCTCTGCAACAGTAGGTCCAAAAGGTTAAGTGTCTGTGTCTATTCACTGATTTGTGCCTTGAAAATGTGACTATAAGGGCCTTAGGAAGCCAATTTTTGTATCACTGGCCAGATGTTTATATCCCTAGGCCTCCAGCCTCGATTTTTTTTGTTTGTTTGTAAGGCGCACACAGGCTTCAGGAGACAACTGTATGTGGATTACTGAGGGATCGGTACTGACTATGACTTGGGTCAAGGTCAGCAGTAGAGTAGCCTGCAGTTTTTTGGTTTTGTTTTTTAAGGGCAGATCCCAGGGAAATTGCAGAGGTCATTCTTGTTTTTCATAGATTTCATAAACATTAGGGTTGGAAGGGATCTTGGAATATCATCGAGTCCAGCTGCCTGCCCAAAGGGTAGGAAGTCAGCTGGGGTCATGGATCCCAGCAAGATAAGCATCCAATTTACTCTTGAAGGTGTTCAATGTAGGTGCTTGAACCACCTCCGATGGCAGGCTGTTCCAGACCTTAGGGGCTCAGACAGTAAAGAAATTCTTCTTTATGTACTGCCTGAATTGGTCTTACAGTAGTTTGTAACCATTCAACCTCATCATCCTTTGGGGCGATATGGTGAGCAATCATTCCCCCAGATAGTGGTCACCCCGATAAACTTATAGGTGGCCATCAGATCACCCCTGAGCCTGCACTTTTCCAGACTAAAGAGCCCCCTGGCTCTCATCCTGTCATAATAAAGTCTGTTTTCCTGACCTCTGATCATGCGCATGGCTCTCCTCTGGACTCTCTCAAGCTTCTCCACATCCTTTTTGAATTGTGGAGCCCAAAACTGGATGAAGTACTCCAGCTGTGACTCAGTACAAGTACAAGGGGAGAATGATATCCCAGGATTTGCTTGAGAAGCACCTATGGATGCAAGCAAGCATTTTGCTCGCTTTACTAGCTGCAGCATCAC
>JAGPOW010001296.1:13411434-13454649 GCA_030014935.1 Caiman crocodilus | reverse complement strand
CCCTCCTCTGGACCCTCTCGAGGCCGTCCACATCCCTCTTGAAATGCGGCGCCCAGAACTGGACACAGTACTCCATCTGTGGCCTGACCAACGCCGCATTGGACCAACTCAAAATGCTTCGTTGGATGCACGCTAGGGTCCAGTTGGCCTTCCCAACCACCGTCTGACACTGGCAGCTCATGTTCATCTTGGCATCAACAATGACGTCAAGATCCCGTTCCTCCACCGTGCTAGCAAGAGGGGAGCTTCCCAGCCAGTATATGTGCTGGGGGTTGCTTTTCCCCAGATGCATCACCCTGCACTTGTCCACGTTGAATCCCATCCTGTTCTTTTCCGCCCAGTCCTGCAGCCGGCCCAGATCCCGCTGCAGCCTCTCCCTCTCCTCTGGTGTCCCCACCTCAGCCCACAGTTTGGTGTCATCAGCAAACTTGGGCAGCTTGCTTACCACCCCTTTGTCCAAGTCAGTGACAAAGATGTTGAACAGCGCAGGCCCAAGGACCGAGGCTTGGGGGTTGTGGATGGTATTTTTTATTGGACTAACTGCATGGTTATGATAGACTTAGACAAGCTTTCAAATGAAGTCCATTCATTTTTGGGTCCTGAAGTATAACAGCCTTGGGGCCTAGGTTAGGCTGCAGAAGTGTGGCTAAGCTATAGAGTGAACTTTTACATACATGACAACTAGCTTGGCCAGCAAAGTAAAGGAAGCCCTTAACATGTCTAACTAAACCAATAATGAGATGCAGTTAAACAGAGCACAAAGCTTGAAAAGAAACAGTATGAAAGAAGACCATATGTTAAATAATCCAAATATTGTAGCCTTAGCTTATAAAATTATTGATCAGTCTCTGCCCCACGTGGGGCTTTGAGCCCTTGTCCCTTGTCTCACTCTTCTGGGCTATGGGCTCTGCCCCTGTGGGTTTTGGGGCCGTGGCCCGATTCTCACCCCTGCCAGCAATACTGGGCTCCCTGGATGTTGTTTCCACACTGCTAGGGCTCCAGGCCCTCTGGCCTGGTCAATGCCCCAAGCCTAACTGCTGGCAGAGCTCAAAGTCCCATGCTTCTCAGGCACTAATGGGACCTCCAAACCACTGCTACAGTTCACTGGTGCAGATCATAACAGAAAAGTTCAGCCCTCTGGCTATATAAGAAAATCCTGCTCACGGGCAACCCCCACAGTTCCTTATTAGTAAGCCACCTGTTGTAAGTCTTCCAGTGATGAAGTCTTCCTGCCTTGATGTAGTGCAGCAGCCTCCTTCATAGCATCATAGTGGTTAGGATTCCTCAGGCAGCCTTTCAGGTATGGCCATCACAGAGGAGCTGTTTCCCTGGCAGTCTACAGAGACAAACTCCTGGGCTCAAGCCCTGGGCAATTAGGGCTTTTTTACATGTGTTCTGGGGCAGGAGGGGGTTAAATAAAGTGTCTCTGAGAGCCATTTTGAAGCATAGAGACACTGATACATGAGACGCAAAGGCTGGTTGGAGCGTGGTAATTACCATGCTCCAACAGACTTAATTAATCAAGTCTGCTGTAATTACAGGGTGTCAGAGCAGCCTCCTGGCACATGTATAGGCACCCGTTAGGGCCTAGGTCCTGCTCATCCAGGTCTTGTGATCTCCCAGCCACCACAGTTGCCTTACCTTAGGCAAATAGTTATATTTGGCTTCTTGAGCTGCTTCCAGCTGCAGGTGATAGGAGCTAAATGCCTGGCTTGGCAGTATTACTGTGCCTTGCAGTAGGCAGACTGCTGTCCTCACCCCTCTCTGCCCTAGCAGACTATTGCCATGATACTACTTCAGGAATAAGCACCTCTCCAGCTTAAGCTATCCAGTCCTTTCGCTACTCTTTAGTGAGCAGTTCCCCCATGCTAGCTTGTTTTCCGTAGTAACAGGGAGTCACTGGCTTCCTATTACAGTGAGAACCTATGTGCTGTCAAAAGTAGGCAGATAGACTTTGTGATAAAAGGGTTTTTATGTGTTTTGAAGTGCAAGCAAATAAAAGATCAGGCTGCAGACCAGTTTCTTTCACTTTTGTTAGTACCCAACCTTCAAGATTATTTGTAATCTTGGTAACAGAAAGAATTCAAATGTAGTGATTTCTTCTTTGGTTTCTGAATGCATTCAAAAGCTTGTCTAAATCTATCCCAGCCATGCAGTTGGTTCAATGAAAGGTACAACCCACAAAAATCTTTGCCCTTCACTTATGTCTGTAGGGTTTTTGGTTGTAGCTGTGTTGGTCTAAGGACATGGGCAGGCAGGGTCTTATTCAAGACTTTGAATAAGTGTGGTATCTTTTATTAGACCAACTAAGTAGTTGGAACAAACTTCTTTGCAAGCTTTCGGGCACAAGTACCCTTCTTCAGACATAGAGAAACTCTGCTGTTCACCCTTACAGTAAAGAATAAGCTGAATATAAGCCAACAGTATGCCCTTGTTGAGAAGAAGACTAATGGCCTCCTGGGCAGTATTAGTAGGAGTGTTGCCAGCAGCTGAAAGGAAGTGATTCTCCTCCTCTGTTCAACTGGGTTAATTTAGTTTAGAGAAGAGAAGAGTGAGGGAGGATTTAATAGAAGCCTTCAACTGTCTGAAGGGTGTTTCCAAAGGGGATGGAGCTAGACTGTTCTCAGTGACAGATGACCGAGCAAGGAGCAATGGTTTCAAGTTGCAGCAAGGGACGTTTAAGTTCAATATTAGGAAAAACTGTCCGGTGAGGAGGGTTAATAAACTTTTGGAACAGGTTGTGGCAGAATGCCATCTCAGTCTCTCCCCAGATTCTGCTATCAGGCTTATTATTACCTATCTGACAATGTGGTTACTATGGTCACTGAAGAGGGCAGGCACCCCTGCCCCCATCTGCTTCAGGTAACCCTGAGTTGTAACCTGATCTGAATACATTCCTGAGGGAGGGGGAAACCTGCTCCCTTTGCCTACATGACTGGCCTCACACACCTGGGTGAGGAGGCTTAAACTCCCTGTTGTTCTAAGCAATGACATCAGGACGGGGAGGGGAGCTAGAGACCCCGCCAGTCTACCCAGAACCAGTGATGCATTTCAAATTGGCTGGCTGCCAACCAACAAAAATTAGTCTTCATTGGATCAGGTAAATTAGGTCATAAGGTCTATATAAGTTAAAGACTGTCCAGGAGGGGTGGTGGCAGCCATGCTGAAGATACAGGGATGAGCTAGACATCTGCAACTCTCTCTCTCTTGAAACACATGGACATACTACAAACCGCCTGCCTCCAGAGTAAAGCTCTGTCAGCTTCTGGATGATACTTGTGAGTAAGTTACTTAAATCTAACTAGATATATAGCCTGCAGTAACTCAGATGCATGATCAAAGGCAACCATACCACTGTTTGATCTAAGGGTTATTCTTTGATCTTGCTCTACTCTGTACCCTATTCCAAACCTACATGTAATCAATACAGTTCTCTGTACCTAGCATGGGAGACTTATTGGTAGAGGGTCTAGATTATGCCTCAGGGTCCCCTTGGTCCAATTGACTAAGGGAGACCACTATTTGTGCTTCAGACCAAGGGAAGCATCCCAAGTTCTTGCAGTGGGTCGAGTACCCTTCAGGTCTATAAAGCCTGTGTACCTCGTGGAGCACAGAACCACTAACAGTCGTGAGTGGTGGCAGCATTGCCCTGAGGCTTGCTGGTGTGCTTCAGGAAGGGGGTTGGCCAGACATGAGGTGCCTCCAAGGAGGCACTCTGAGCTTGGTAGGTGGTCGAGTGCTGTGAGGTGGGTGGCTCAGCGCAGGAGCACCCCTTACTGGCCTGCCACATAGGTTACCCAGAGAGTCTGGAGATCTCTGCCCTCTCCCCGACCACTTGTTTAAGGAGCGGTGTAGCAACTATGCAACATCTGCTTATCCCATGAATCCAGACCCAAGCTCAAGGGAGTCTGCAAATGAGGGTGGAGGGCTCCTACACAGCAGCGTTGGCTGGACCACAATCTGGCACTTATTTCACAACACTTAAACTTATATATTCCAGTGTTGCTTTTAAGGATTACTCCCAGCAATATAATGCAAGAGATTTTTGTCATTCACATGAAGTATTGTGGAAGAAAAAATAGGTCCTACTATACTTTTCTTCAGGGAGTCTTTTCATGCTCCCACTTCTTACAGACACCAGCAATACAGCTGAAGCAGTGGAACATTTCCTAGCATTAACCCTTAGAAGGTGCTTACACCCTCTTTTGCTCATGACTATATTCTCTGTGAATATTCAGAGACAGTGATGCTTTAAAATAAAGGAGAGTGAGAAAAGGGATGGATGTTTTTCGGTTACCTCTGTGTTTTCCAGTGTCATAATAGTGACAGTGGACACTTAATGGACAGTGGTCCATTAAGGTGGTTTCTTAGTTAGGATTAGTGTGAGAAATGTTAGCTTATTTATTTTATCACAAGACATCTTAGTTATTAATTCTCTCCACCCATAGTAGGCTTGAAGAGCAAAGATCACAACTTGGGCTTAATGGCTTTTACAGCCTAGATATAAGACAAACCAAACACTTTGTTCCACCTCTAGAGGTCAGGGGAAACCTCATGTTTTGGGTCCGGTGTGCTAGATTAATCTATGTAACCGGGTAAGGAAAGCTGTTGCCACTTGCATAATCGGTGCAAAAAGCAGAGGTGACTGGAGCGCCATTCTTCTTTCTATAGTCTGGACATCAGAATACTGAGGAGCAGGAGGCAAGGCAGAGGTAAGAAGGGATGCATGAAAAATTCTATGGATGATGCAGTGAGATGTTCCTCCATCAGTATATTCCAGAAGTGTGAGAATGCAGAATGCATCCAAAAAAACCAAAAACAAAACCCTTCAGGTGTAAGTGAGTAACTTTTCATTTACTGATTCACATATGGAATTTTTTTGAAGTCACTATTTTTTGCCCCAAGATCAGTAGTAGGAATTAACCATGTATTTTACAATAGGCAAAATTCATGTTATAGATCCAGTCTTCATAAGTTCCATTTATATTATTTATTCTAAAATAGTAATCATTAAGCAAAATCACATATCCAAAACAAGCATGTAAACCACGTGGTTTCAGTGTACCCTTAGATATATAGTCCATGTTATCTTGTGTCACTTGGTGATCATCAGAGGTTATAGTTTATAAGAAATTAGAAATCTGTGGTTTCTTAAACATGTTTCTGATTTCAAGAATCAACTACTACTTTCTTTTGATAAGCTGTTATTTAAAGGCAAATACAAGCAGGAGAGACTGAGAAAATTAGGTTAATCATTTAAAAGAATCTCAAAATCTGTGGTTTCTTTTAATTTTTTTTGTTTTACTTTATACGTTTTAACATGACTTAGAACAAAATAGGGTGTCATTACCATTCTTGTTCCCGAATGTTTGGTTTGGCATTTGATGCAAGGCCTCAATTGCAGGCTAAAGTGCCAGCAGCTGAAGCTGAAAACAAGACTGCGGTGGGCAAACTCAAGATTTAATTTCAGAAAAAGTGTTTATATTTTCCCAGGGGCCACATTAATGAGAGTCCAAGCCCCAAATGTTACCACCAACACATTTTAACAGACCAGTTTCCCAGTTTTTAAAGTGTGGTATCACCTCTAGTATTTTTCTTCTGCTTTTTGCCTCCTCTGACTTTAAAAGAAAAACAGTAAACCTGTATCATTTTTGGCTGAATTCACTGCCATATTTAGGAAAAACACTTTTCACAAAGATCAGGGCAATCTATCTGTGCAAAAAGGATGCATTTAAAACCATTTAATTACATCTCCTACTTCCGTATCAACAATGTTTTAATCATGTGGGTTTATGTTAACAGTCTGAAGCAGCATGCTCTTACAAAATAATGACCTCCAGTTGATATATACATGTGAGTTCTAAGGCTGCTGTTACTGGGGTTCTGAATCTAGACAGTGTCACATCATCCAGGCCATTCTTAGGGTGAACTTGTGACTACCAGGTCAGTGCCAAGAGCGACAGTGATGACGGGGTCACTGGGAGTTCTTTAGCTCAGTTTCCTGCTCATTCAGCTGGGCCTGTTTTGTGGCTTTAATAGGATTAAAGAAACATTTACATTGAGGCTTTAGGAGCATTTTCACACTGCTCCCTTACCCAGCTCAAAGAGCAATATAAACCCAAAGGATTAAGCAGGGGATTTATGTAAAGTTGTAGTGTAAGATGAGTTGGTGCACCTGGCACTTCGTGTTTTCTCTTCACTGAATAAGGCATGCTGATGCAGTATGCTGCATATGCATGTGTGATGTGGAAAGGAGCTTTTTATTTTTCACCCCTTCTAGTCAATAAATTTATTGAAATTACCATTTTCAAAAATTAAACTGAACTAGAACCCCTTGTAATACCAGAGCGGACTATTCCACTCTACAGGCCCTGCTTGATGGAAACGTACTTCAGCGTATAGAGAGTTATAATACAGTCATGTGCCATGATTCTGATACTGTACCATAAATCTTCTGGCATCATATATTTGGGTTTCATTTTTTCTTTCAAGGAAATTATGCTTAGTATCTTTATGCGGGAAAAGGGCAGGGAAAAAGAAATTAATTTTGTGCATGTTGTTTGCATATGTTGAAAAACACAGTGGGACTGATTTAAAACAACAATATCTTAATTTGTAAACTTTAATGTATTTAGGCTTGCTGACTCAACTTGATTGAAACTACATGAGTAATCTGATATACGGATATACATTTTACAGCAGCTCTAGAATAAACAATAAGTAATAAGATAGATCCTGCACTCTTTCTCAAGCTGAACTCCATTTGAAAGTGAGCTCAAGAAAAGTTTTTGTTGAGCAAAGACTGTAATATCAAACCCAATAGAGAAAAATGACAATATAAACTACAGTATTCAGCTGCAAGAGGGCAGGTTATTGTAGCATTTGAAATCTGTGCTCATGGCAATGAACACATGTTGCATTTATAGTTTTTACATGCATCAAAAAGACTACAGTAATAGAGTCACAAAGTTCGGATTCAAAATTGCAAATACTTAATCATGTAATTAAGTCCTTTGGTGTAAACTGTTTGTGTGAATACGAAATTACATGTTGTACTCCTGCAGTGTCTCCCATCCATTGACTCAATGAAAGGAATTTTTTATCAGACCAAGCGGGAGTAGAAAACCCCTGAGGTCCAGAAAAGAAAAGAACAGGCTTAGGTTTTCTTTAATCTTCTTTCTGCTGACTTCCTTACTGCCTCTTCAGCCAGAATGCACAAGAAGATTGTGCCTGGTTTGCAGGGGCATAAGAACCAAGATTTGCACCCTGGCCAGCAGTGGCAGTGATAGGGATTGGACAGGTTTTGGCTATTGTGCCAGCAGCAATGACAGCTGCCATTCTTACAACCCCTTTAGAGTCATGTATAAACTTTCACTTCCAGCAGTGGAAAAGTTCTAATGCTAGAATTGATTCCAGGAGAAGGATCAGTACAGACCCTGAGCCTGCAGCTGCCCCTCTCTCCTGTTCTTTGAACCTTTCTAAGACTGGGGTGCCGCTCCCTGTGCTTAGGAGCTGAGCGTGTGGAGCAGCAGAGCAAAGCCTACTGCCTGTCTCCCACACAAGAGACTCTGGTGTGTGAGAAGCTGGGGATGGGGAGGGGACAAGTGGTGCCTGCTCTTCTTCCTCTTTCTTCTTAGTCTCCACCGCAGCCTCTCCAGACCAGAGTCACCATGATCTCTGGAAGGTATTGGAGTTTTTCCCTCAACTACACTCCTCCTAGTCCCTGGGAGGACTTGAGTAGTAGGAACATATGTATATGTTGGTTCTCCTGGAGGAAGCTCTCCCAGGAGCAACTTCTACCTGGTTGGAGTTGGGCCATTTTTCTCCTGGAACTGCCATTTTTGCTCTGGGAAAAATGCTAAAATGCCGTATACACTCATGATTTCTACTGGGAGAGCAGCTATTCTCCCAGTAGAACCATAATGTCTGTATGTAGCTGAAGTGGGCACCCACGGCTAGTTAGTGTCCCAGGTTGCCCACCAATAGTTATGCTACTGCTGGTTTATCATGGGGAATAAGTGACTGGAAGAAGTTTCCTCATTTCTCAAAATTATCCATTGGTGAAGCTCTACATGGAAAGGAGAGCTGATGGGCTCTTGTGCTTTTCTTCATTTTTGTACATAAATGCTTTCTGGACGTTCAGCTGCCTTTCCTCCCCTATAATGAAGGTATTTATTGATCTGCATTTCCAGGATGTTCTGAGTCTGACAGGTCAGCTGTTTCAGAGATCAGAAAGAATGATAGGTGTCCGTTGGGTTGTTTGGCATCCTAGAAGTCTGTTTTCAGATGTATAAGCAGGAGGTGGAAAAAAAGAAAGTTGAAAATGTAATAAGCAAAGATTATAATTTTGTCAGAACTTGTAGTTGTTTTACAGAGCCAAACATATGTAAGAGCTGTCAAGTTAGCTAACTAGTCTGTCAAAAAAAAAAGGGGAGACTGTGAGTCGTTGCAAACTAAGGGACTCATCAAAAATACTCCTATTCTTTTCAGGAGGGTGTGAGGATTAAGGAGATGTGTCGAATGCTTGGCATTAGACTGAATGGGGCCACCCCTAAATGTAGCTATATGGCAGAAGCCTGGTTGGTATTGCTTTGTGCTCTATCTGATTGCCTGGTTTTTAGACAGAAGAGTGAGCAGGGTTAAGTTCCCTTCCCATTAAAGTGAAATATAAGTAAATTTGCAGCCTCTGGTTTTAATATCCATCTGCATATCTGCCTTTCACTTTGCACAAATATGTTTTGCAGGAATTCAAATAATTGACTCTGTCATTGACATTCTTTCATTTAGACTTTATTTTGGGTGCATGTTTAAAAATATTAGTAATACAACAACAGTTGTAAAATACACAATTCTATGCAGTCCACATCACTGTATAAATTATATCAAGTTTAATCAATCCAGCATGATCAACCTGAGTTGATTAAACTTGAGTAAATTATCTGCAGTTCTCTTTTCAATTTTAAGCTAGTTCCTAAAATGTCCTCCTTCACACCATTTCAGTGGCACAGAGGAGATCTAATAGATGTCCGAGAAAGGTCACAGAAGATTTTCTTAGTAAACATAATTAATTCTGGGATGTACAGACAGGACCATCACGCAAGACGTAGGAGATAAATATCTTTCTGTAGTTGATTTTGAAGAGGTCTTGGCTGGAGTATGATATTCACCATTGGATACCATACATTAAGAAAGAAGCAGGCTACCTAGGAAGGTCGTGGCATCTCCTTCACTGGAAGTCTTTAAGAAGAAGATAGACAAACATCTGCCAGGGGTGGTATAGGTAAGCTTACTTTGCCTCAATGAAGGGGGATGGACTAGATGGCTTCTTAAGGTCCTTTCTACTTTACATTTCCATGACTTCTGTAATACTACTGTAAATCATCCCATTAAAAAAGAGTGTGATATTATCTGTGATCAATGGAACTACATGATGTGTTTGCAGGATATCCTACCTCTTCCTTCACAAGCCCCTGATAACTTGACCCACTGCATTTCTATCACTTTAGGAGAGCTCAGTGTGAAATATGTGTAAAATATTCACACCTTTGTACAGCCGAGTGTACTGTTGTACAGAATTTCTTGTGGGTCAGCATGCAGAATATGGCATGGAGTAGCGATCTACCTAAATTGCACCAGAAGTGTGCTGCTCAAAGGCTCCTTTAATCTTGCTCTTTTTGTCACACACCCCACCTGCCTGGAAAGACTTCATTTTTACCACCGCTCACACGTGGCACGCATACTTAATGTACACACTGCAAACATTGCCCTGTGCAATGGCTGCATGCTGGGAGATGGAATTTGAGACCAAATTTAGACTAATGGATCCACTTCTTATTTACATGAAGAGCGGTTTACTTAGCGAATATGGATGCAAACAATTTATTGTGAGGTAAAAGGTGGGCATTATCATACACAAGCTGCTCTGTCACTGTCCATTTGCATAGTCGTGCCTCGTAGTAAGTGGAAGGTGAAGCATGGCAACATAACTATCAATGAAAGAGTTACCACAGCTGAGTTTCTATTAAACATGGTACCAGTCTAAACTCAGGAAGTTATTGCAGAGTAGATGACATGCAAAAAAAATTACCCTTTTTACCCTAAATTTCTTGTATATCTGCATCCTGTTTTCAGATTTTTGCTCTTCTCATTAACATTTTCAACGGTGGCAGTTGTAGTAAATCAGCTTCACTTTCACCGTTTCCACGCTTCTCAGTTTGAGAGATGTACCTAAGTCAATCAGCAAGTGAAGAAAAGTTTTGTAACCCTTCTTACAGGCTGGTTTTTAAATGAAGCTTTCAGTTTGCGTGCTGTATTGATTTATATTCTTTTTACTCATCAGCTGCACTTAGGGAAAAAAAACCCCAAATAAAGAAGTAAATGGCAACCAAACACATTTTGAGTTATCTTTCCTCTTATTTATTTCCTGTAATATGATGCTGCTTATCCTGGCAAAGTCAGTAAGGACTGGACGAGAGACTTTCTTACCATCTTTCTTTTAAGCAAAATGAGACAGTGTATATCTTTTAAGAAGCAAATTTCCTTATGCACATCAGTAGTAGTATAAAATCTATTGTTAAACTGAGCACTTCTTTTTAAAAGACCTCAATATAAGTTTTTCCTTTCTATGCCACTTCATTTCTCACTTGAACTGCCTGACCCAAATCACGCTAAGTTCTGGGATTTTTTCTCCTTAAGTTGATTTTTACCATGGAAAGATACTTCATGCAGGTAAGGAGCTATCTTCTGTTTGAAGGTGCATGTCACCTGATCTTATTCCTTTGAGCTCAGGCTGAGTCTGTGAGCCTACCTCTGGAAAAAGAGCAGTTTTGACCAGTCTAGTAATACCAAGAGACATCTGCTTCTGGAGATATACTTTAGTTGCATAGTTCAGGAGCCTCTGTTGGCTGGCATCTGTAGAAATAATTTAGATTTGGTTAGAGTCCTTAGAGTTCCTTAGAGTTTAAAGCCCACAGATTATTATTTTTTACTTATGGACCTTTCCTCCTGCTTTGGAACCCTCTCCTGCGATGTCATAAGTGATGACCTGCTGAGAGCCACGGGCACTCTATCTGTTTATGTTTTAAAACCAGGAGGTCTTTTCTTTGATGACATTCTTGCAGCTGCAGCTTTATAGAGTGCTTCCCTTGCAGCTGCAGTGAATTTTGTTTCAGTCCGGCATGAAAACCCCAATTTAGCTTTTCTAATAAAAAGTGAGTAAAGTAAAACTGGTGCAAACACAAGTGAAAGCTGAAATCTCACCAGTACTAAAGGAAGAATCCGACATTCAAAGCTTTATCAAAAAATGAAAGCAGACTCAGAGCTATGTAATAGAATTTCATTCACTGCTGTCCAAATGTTAGGGTTCAGCCTACTTGTTTTAATACCATGTACCATATTTTCTCATACATAACATGCACAATTTCCAAAATCAGCTGCCGGAAATTGAGTGTAGCAGTGTTATAAGTGAGGGATTTGGGTTATTTAAGCAATCTCTGCAGCATTAGCCTCTTCTGGGCAGAAAGGGAAAGTAAGGCTGCATGTGTTCCAGAGGCAGCAGCATAATGGGCACACTGGCCTCCTTAGTTGCTATTATGCAGTTATTTACTGCTACTTACCAGCATTTTCAAGGAAAGATATTTATCTCTTCATTTTGCCTTTCAAAAACAAGGCATTTCATGTGAGAGTGTTCTTTATGCAAGAAAATATGGTAGTTAGTCTTTACCAGAAAGTAACTGATGACAGCTGCACCATATGAATGAGGGTTGTTTTTTGTTTTTTAATGACTACACTGTGATATGAACCAACCCAATTTCATCCTTAGAGAGGATGACACATGTAGAGAGAGAGAAGAACATATACTATCATCTCTTGGGATCCTAAGCCTGCAGGCATTATTATCTTGTTCAGCTAGATGTAACAAAACTAAGTTTGATCATGTTAAAAGTTAAGGAACAACTCATTGTCAAACAAAATAATGCTGCTGATTTAGGAGGTAGCACTGTTCGCTCATATTACATCTGAACCATTTCACTGCGTGGAATGAGGGAACATTTTGGAGCAATTGTTGTTTCAATGGATGCGGTGTATTGTGATCAGTCAGAGATCGTAGGACATGTCTTATAAAAGCATGTGTTTAGCCAGTGCCCTTACTGCAAGCTCAATTATGTAAGAAAAATGTAACTCCTTCAATTTGCCCCTGCAGTTTCAGTTGCATTATAATATTGATCTTCACTTCCTCACCTAAAGCGGTTGCTCTTGAGAAACTGTTAAACACTTGTCACATTTTGCCCCAGGGACAGATAATCCAATGACTTACTTATCTACTTCAGAAAGTGTACATGATTCTTAGTTAATGTTTGCAAAGCACTCTGAGGCGAGTTTCTCAAATGAAAAGGAACAGAAGCTTTGTACAGTGGTGATATAATTTGTATTGTGGTTACTATATCTTAAATGATATTTCTTGATTTCTTTGGAAACAGCTGCATTGGAAACAACAATGATGTAACTATATCTCACACCTGTCCCACAGGAACTTCCTGGTATTGCTAGGCTTATTCACACAATCAGCAAGTACATGATTATAAATCTCCTTTCCTGCTTGCCTTTCAGTCAGGCACAGTGACTCCTATTATGTTAATGAAATGATGTCAGTAGTGTTAGTGTAAGACGGCAATGTGAACATGACTCACCATGAGCCAGTCGATTTCTTCATTTTGGTAATGTAATTTATTTGTTTAGCTATGCTAAAGGAAAACACAGTTGCTTTGCAGCATGCACAGTATCCTGGTTTAATATGAGCTCTAGAGGCACATCCCCACAAGTGGGAATGTGTATTTTCCCAGGGACAAATAGCAGTGGCATATATTTGTGCTGCTGCTACTTGTCCATGCGCATACCCCTACACATGCACTGTGGTGTGTGGCAGATTGCCCTGGATGTGGTAGGGGAGCTGGGCCTGAGCTGGCCTTAATCAGTATCTGAGCTGGCCTCAGCAGCTTTACCTGGGGTCCTGGGGGTCTCCTGGGGCGTCAGTGGCAGCAATTCAGGTGCATGGAGCCTAGTCAGTGGGCAGAGCAGGGCTCCGGTTTCAGGCCACACATGCTGCAGTCACAGTTTCATAGTTTCTAGCATCAAAAGGGACCTGAACAGATCATCAAGTCTGACCCTATGCCCTGGGCAAGAATGAGTGCTGGGATCATGATACCCCAGCCAGATATCTATCCAACCTCCTCTTGAAGACCCCCAAGGTAGGGGCGAGCACCACGTCCCTTGGGATCCCATTCCAGAACCTGGCAGCCCTAGCCTAACTGCATATGCACCGCCCCACTTTTTGCTGTCATGATTTTTTGTGACAGCAGGACCTCTGGTGTCAAATAAACCCACAGCTCTGCTAATTAGCAGTGCATACAATTTGCAGCCCCACAGAGAGGTCTGTGGTACCACAAACTGCACGTGTGTGCTCATGGAGATGCATCCTAGGTGCAGCAGTGAGAGCATTCAGGAGGTTTTACAGCTGATTTAGAACATGGCCCTGCAAGGCCCCAAGAGCACCCACATTCCATTGATTCTCAAATGAGTTGAGGGCACTCAGCACTTTTTACAAGGGACGTCCCAATGGTTAAAGCACAAGCCTAGGATTTCAAAGGCCTACGTTCAAGATCTTGCTCTACCATAGCCCGCTGAGTAATCCAAGACAAGTCATTTAGGATTTGCCTGTGTGGTGCAGCGCAGTGCTATTCAGAGATAGCTAAACTAATTGCAATTGAGCCAGCTCCAAAACTAGAAATGAGAAAGGTGTCCACAATGGCCCTCTGCCTGAACTAATGTCTCTGCACAGCACTGCCTAAAGCTAGCATTAGTATTCCTCCACAGTGCTGCCTTACGCTGTTTAGGCATACCCTGTATCTTTATAAGAAACCATCCATAGACTGAATCGTGTTAAGTATGGTCTAAACCAAGACTCTTATCCCATTAGCTGGATTGGCTTTTATAAATGCAATGCCCCTTAGTGGACTAACGGCTTTGTTTTTCTCTCCCCTGTGTAACTTGCTTCTCCCAGCAGTGCCTCCTCTTTTTTCCTCCCTCTTCCCTACCCTGTTTATTCTAATCACTGTTTTCTATTTATAAATTCTGCCTCCCTTTGTAGCATCTGATGAAGTAAGCTGCTACGTATACATTTCTGATATAGTCTATAAGATGCAAATCTGCCCTGCTTTCTTTCTATGCCTTGCCATATATCTATACTGCAGTGTAGTGCAGACCATTAGCAGTCTAACAGCAACAGCACAGAACTCGGGGCAGGTTAATTTAACCTCCTTCTCACATGGGTTTTGCATACCTGTGCTGAGGTCGTTACTACTTCTGATATACTGTACTATACTGTAGTTATGGCTATGACAATAACCATCCAATCCCTCCTGGAAAAGTATGGCTGTGTTAAGGGAGCCATGGAGAACAAAACTGTCCTGACTTAGAGGCAGGCCCCCAACCTCAAATGGTGTCTCTCAAGCAGTATACTAACTAACTCCCATTCTCACCGAGGCATTAGGCCTTGCAGTGGAGCCAAATGCCTGCTCTCCCCCCTTGCCCATACAGACCACATCATCACTGGACCAAATAATGCAGAATACAATTTCCAACATTCATTCCCCTGCTACTAACTCTATCAGTGTCATATATGCCATTACCTGCTTACAGTGTCCCTCTGTTGTCTACATCAGACAGACAGGGCACTCTATACATGTAAGAATGAAAGAACAATCTGACATCAGCTGCAAAAAGACACAAAAGCCTGTAGCAGAACACTTGAACGTCCCTGAACACTCCACCAGTGACCTCAGAATTGCTGTTCTCAGGCAGCAGAACTGAAAAAAACAGCATGAGCAGGAAATTGCAGAACAAGAAAGTAACCACAGGCTGGAGTATGTTAAGTATGGTTTAAACGGGGATTACAAATTTTTATCCCATTACCTAGATTTGATTTTTTTTGTCACCCTTTGGGCACTTGTACATGTGACAAAAATTGCCCATTTTTGCAATTTAACTGTGTCACACTTTACACAAATGTGGGGTTTTTGCAATTTAAATGAGTTTGTTACATTACAAACTAAATTACATCCCCATGTAGTTTAGTTTAACTACATCCCCATGTAGTTTAGTTTATAGCATAGCTACTTGTAACATTTCAGTCTTTACACTGACAGCCCACAAGAGAGGTGCACTGGAGGCAAAAGTGGCAAGGGGCCCAATCCCTTTTATTTTCCATGGAGCCTGCCCACCCCTTCCACAGCCAGGGGATAAGCTGCTGGAGAGCTGAGTAGCCCCTAAGCTGCAAGGGGGGACTGGTCCTTCCCTCCACAGTGGTGGCACCCCCAGGGCCACCCAAGCAGGCTCTACCTGGCCTGGGACTGCCCCAGCTTGAAGGTGCCCAAACTCATGCTTCCCTGATCCCGTCCAGGCTTCCAGCATGCTGTCCACTGTCCCCACTGCTTTCTCTGGCCTCCAGGTACCCTCCTGCCACCTTCCTGCACTGCCATGTATGCCCCAGGAGCAAGCCAGCCTGTTCCTGGGCAGTCCCAGGCAGCAGGAAGGTGGTGGAGACAATGCATAGGGTGCTAATCCCTGGGTGGGTTCGGGTAAGAATTGGATCATACCAGGTGCTGCCTCCAAGCTGGGACAGCACCTGGTCAGCTAGCAGCTAAGGGCCCAATCTTAATTTTTTTTTTTTTTTTTGATGGAGTCTGCCTGCAACCAGGGGGTGACCTGCCATCAGCCCCTGAGCTGTGGGTGGCCCTGGTCCTTCCCTCTATGGCAGCAGTGCCCCCCCCCCGGGTCACCCAGGTGGGTTGCTAGTGGGCCAGGTGCTGCCCCAGCTTGGAGGCAGCACTTGTCAGATCCAATTCTTCCCTGAGCCCATCGGGGAAACAGCACCTTGTGCACTGTCCCTACCACTTTCCCACTACCTGGGACCACCTGAGAATGGGTTGGCTTGTCCCTAAACTAGCATGAGAAGGCAGCAGGAGGGTGGCCCAGTGTGCTGGCAGGCAGAGAAGGTGGCAGGAATGATGCAGTGTGCTGGAAGCCCAGATAGACTAAGAGAAACATTGGATTAGGTATCTCTGAGCTGGGGCAGCCCTTGGCCCACTAGGAGCCCACCTGGGTGGCCCCAGGGAGTGTCATCACCGCAGAGGGAAGGACCAGGCTCCGCTACAGCTTAGGGGCCAATCAGCCCACCAGCAGCTCACTCCCTGGCCATGGGGGGGTGGGCAGGCTCTGGGTTTTTGTTTGTTTGGTTTTTTTCCACGTTCAGGCCCCTTGCTGTAACAGTGACAGCACAATTGTCACAATTAAAAACCTATCATTTCAATTTAGACTAACCCCCCATCGCACGTACAAGCCCCTTTGTTCCTAGTGGGTTCTTTTCTTGTATGCCTCTCCCAGCATTATAAACCTTCCCTCTTTCCCTCCCCATCCCTCTTCTTCCTCCCCTCCCACCTTTTGTATTCATATCACATTCTGCTTTATGCACTGCTGTATGCTATCCTTTCACAGCATCTGATAAAGTGAACTCACGTTCATGAAAGCATATGCCCTCCCTCTATATCTTATTTGATTAGTCTATAAGGTGCATATCTACCCTGCCTTCTGCATAACCTTAGTTCCCCATTTGTAAAATGGGGATTATAGATATGTTAGGCCCCCTCTCCATATTGTTGGTATTGAGCAATTAACTGGTTAATTGTACCATTATCTGGATACAAGCTACATGTTCAAAATAGCCATAAAATTCGCCCATCATCTTAGACCTCAAAAATGTGTACTAACTTTATAGCTGGCTGCTATCAAACTTTAATTTTTAGCAAGGTGTCCTCTGCAGCTGGAAGCCTGTCAGCTGAAGGGGCGCCCAGCTGCAGGGGTGCACCATGCCCAATTTAAAATCCCTGAGCCCTAGGGATCATGACAGCCACAATCCTCAGAGTCTGAGGGTTTCAGGCACCTCTGAGCCCTAGGGATTGGAGGGTGCCTAAAACCCCTGGACCCTGGGGATCAAACGGGGGACCTGCAGCTCCCAGCTATGAGAGCTTGCTTCTTGCCAGTGCAGGGGGAGTCTGGGATTGGACTCCCCCTGCACCAGCAATGAGGCGCAATTGAATCTAATGCATGATACCACAAATGCACTTCCTGTCATGCATTGATTGTATGACTCATACATTAGATTCCATTGGCCTTTACCTATGTGTATAGAGGAGCCCTGGAAGATTCAAAGGGTTTAAAAGGCTACATTGATCATCACTATATAAGTCTCTCAGACAGAAAAGTAAATAGAAGATACTCAGCATTTTAATAAGGAATGCTCTGTCCATCAAAAATAATGCCTCACAGATAGAGCAGTTCTGAAATGGCAAAAATGACTTTCTTTTGTCTTTTTTTCATTTTTAAATATATCTAACAATGCCCAGACCATTAAAACTAAAATTATGCATGCACAAAAGAATAGATGAATTAACCATGCTAGGACTAACATATGAAAAGTCATGTTTATTAGGAATGATATGATCTAGGCAGTCTTGTAGTTAATAGCTTGTTACTGATATTTTTAGAGTTTTTTTTCCCTTTCTGTAAGGTGAGATGGAAGCAGGAAATATTGAGGTGACAGTGGGGGTGGATATACATATCAAAGCCAGCATGAATAGTCTTGATGAAGCCAGCCTTGTTTGAGTGCCTACTATTACTAAAACTGAACTTTTGCCAGTTCTAGTTCAGCCTCTTTGATGTCAGGTATATTTTTAAAATCCTCCATATGATGTACTGGCCCATAAAATCCCACCTTCTAGAAAACTATCATACAAATGTAGGTTCTGCAAAGGGGCTGGGGCATAGTCAATTGTTATACTTTAGTACTGGGGGAGGGAATGGTTAGCTAGTCCACTGCATTGTTTTCCCTTTCTTGCTTCAGCAGTATTCACATAGAAGGGAATTTGGAGCGACCAAAGTCAATAGCAAAACTCCTTTTGACTTCAGCAGGCCTGGTATTGCATAGAGAAGGCATGGATTGGGCACCTATAGGCTGACATTGCATTACTGTGCTATAGAATCACATGTCTTATATCACCATTGAAATCAAGTTCACTAGACTTGATAGCCAGAGCCAGAAATACTTTTGCTTTTCTTTAAGTCTTAAAATGAAGCTTCATTATCCAGTACTTGCATGTCGTATGCATGTAAGTAAGAAATTAATGTATTTAACATTTTATTGTTAATTGTATTAACAATAATTTTGTCAACAAGTATATTATACTTGTTATAAAATAACAAGTATTTTGTCATGCTACACATCTGAACATGGATTAATTCCCACAAAATGCATATTAAGAAGTAAAAATATCAGTCCTGTTCTCTTTTGGTGAGAATAAATATTGCACACAGCTTGGAAACTTTTCTCCTGTGTATTTACACCACAGTACATCATGTTCTTGGATATAGAATGAAGGCATCGATGTATCAGAGGGCACAAGTGAATCCCAATGGAATCCATCGTTCAGTGATGTAGGATGTTTGGAGTCAAGCAAAGCTTCATCATTGACTTAAATGAGACCAGAATGTCACCCAAAGGACCTGCTTCAAAATGGTTAGATGGAGTAAACTAATTAGGTCAGCATTCAAGTCTCCTCTAATCATTGATTAAATTACAGGAGTACCCTGGATATTGTTTAACTGTTTCCTTTCTGCTCAGTATATCTTATAGCAATTTAGTGATGCCCTTTGTTCCGTTTCTGCTGCAGCAATATCTTTATATAATATTACAAATACTTTCAGTTCTGGATGCAGACTTTTCTGTTGCTTTACACCTTTACTTTCAGAGGAAGTCAGGCCTAATAGCTGGCAAACAACCTGTCACCTAGTTTTGTTGCTTTTTTTCAATTTTTTGTTGCAGAGTAAAGCCTTATGCCAGTACACCTCAGTTCATGAGGACGGTCTTTCCCTTGTTGCATCAGACCTGCTCTTCATAATTTACATATGTGTCTCTACACATAAGAGAATTATCTTGTGTATAAGCAAAGGACAAATTAAGTGTGAGCTCCTGCATGCTGGAACTACATCTTTGTCACCGTTCATAGTATCATAGTACTTAGGGTCAGAAGGGACATAAACAGATCATCAGGTCCGACCCCCTGCCCTGGGCAGGAGCAAGAGCTGGGATCATATCATCCCAACCAGATAGCTGCCCAGCCTCCTCTTCAAGACCTCCAAGGTAAGAGAGAGCACCATCTCCCTTGGGAGCCCATTCCAGAGCCTGGCAGCCCTAACTGTAATGTCTCCTGTTGTCCAGCTGAACTTTCTCTAACAATTTGTGGCTGTTATTCCTACTAACCCTGGTGGTGCCCAGGGGAACAGAGCCTCCCCCAATTCCTGCTGGTCCCCCCAGGTGAGTTTGTAAACAGCCACCAGGTCCCCTCTCAGCCTTCTGTTGTGGAGGCTGAATAGGTTCAGGCCCTTTAGCCTCTCTTCATAGGGCCTGCCCCGCTGCCCCTTGACCATGCGAGTGACCATCCTCACTGGATTGTGTTTTCAGGAATTTTATAAAATCTGCAATTCAACCTGGTTATGGGCCCATTGTGTCAAATATCCCATTGACTTCAGTGATGTAGGATCAAGGCCTCACAGAATAATAAATCGTGCGCGTGCGCGTGTGTGTGTGTGTGTGTGTGTGTGTGTGTGTGTGTGTGTGTGTGTGTGTGTGTGTGTGTGTAGTAAGAGGCTGAAAATTGCTTCCATGTAGTCATTTATGGTAGGGAAAATTGGCTACATTTGTAACACTGATAAAGGAAAAGACAGATGACTGAAAAAGTTTTGTTTGCTTATTAGAAAACCAGTCTGTTGGTTCTAATAACAAAACCTGTCCAAAAATTTATGATCACTTATAGCTTTATTTTCTTCTTGGTGTATGTGAGTGTAGCTGATATCAGTCAAAAGCGTCAATGTTTAGTTTAAAGTTCATGGCATATGTAGATTTCCTATTTAAAAAACAGAATCAACCAATCTTACTTCTGTTCATGATTTTCATGCAGTGGGTGTGAACATTTATATACAGTGGGTGGCAATTCTGCAGTCACCTGCAACAGGGCACTTGCATCCGTGATTCTTTTGGTATTTCCCATTTTAAGTACAAGAAACATCTTTAAAATTATCACAGTGTCTCCTACATGTATATCTGCCCCAAGCATCTCAGTGACTTTATTCATGCAAGTCAATAAATAAAATTATTCGCATTCATAAATGTTCACAGAATCAGGACCTTAATTTGGAAGAAATTGCATATAAACGTGTGGGATGCCCAAATATTTATGTTCTATTTATTATTTACATGTCTGTCTCTATAGATCATTAAATCAGTTTGCTAGAATAAATTTTGGTCACTCTTCCAATCAGCTTCCTACCAAAAAATGTTGCTCAGTCAGGAAATCCTGCTTTAATCTGTATAAAGTGATAGTTGTGTTTATTGGAGCATTATAATTCTTAGCTAGATTTATATCCCACCCTATTCAAGCTCAGTTTATTCATGGAAAACGGAACGGTTGTTATGTAACTTGCTAAGGTGTTTACCTGGCTAGATATTTTTTGGTTGTCTTTTTTTTTTTAGTTCATTTCTGGGCAGGTGCTATTACCATTTTTAGATCTTTTATACATACCCAATTTAGCTTCCTTAATTGAAAACAAGTTTCCCTCTTTTATTTATGCGAAGAAGGAAGGTTAATGTTTTCTTACATTCCTGTGTCCAGCTGGGAGACAGCAGAGATTCTGAGAGGGTTGACAGGGTGTTTTCCCACCACCTTCGCAGATCAGGCAAATCTGTTTTAAAGATGTGTCCAACATATGGTATTATTTTTAATGGCTTCACTGATCAAATTCAGAGCATAAAATTCTTAAGGTTTAGAAGTTGCAGCATTATTTATTTAAGGAGAAAGAAACATTTTCATATGGTAATATAATTTGTTAAACATCACTTTTTCCTAGTGCTTCAGTCTTGAACACTGATGGCTTTCTAATGTGTAGCAGATACTGTATAAATTAAAGCCATGAAGAATCTTGTTTTTATATACTTAGAAAGTGTTATCAATAGTGGAAATTCACAGGTGGACAGACAAAAAATGTCCTGTTCTGGGATTAACTGCAAAGTAAACTCTGCTGCACACATGTGCCATATGGCTCTGTTTTCATTTTTGTTCAATATAGAAATGGGAGGAAGTAGTCCATTGTTTTCTCATTCAACTCATAGATTTGCAGGTTCCTCAAGGTAATAATTTTTCATATGCTCTATTTAATGTGCTAGGTTTTTAAAAAGCCCTTCTGTTGAATCTGTAGGGAGCAGTTCATATGTTAATGCAATGGGAAAGCTTCCTGAGCCCAAATTTTTAGTAGAGAAGATAATTATATGGTTGAAATTCTGCAAATAAAGGGCTTTTGAGGACCATGACAGACTTATTCTGTCTATAAGGCTTTTCAGACACATGACAGACTAGTGTGGGAGAGTGAGGAAAAATTGTACAATTATAAAAATTGTATCAAACCCTTCCACTATAATTGAATTTTTAGTTAAGAAATGATACCTACAGCTCAAATTATGAAAAAGACGCTTATAAATCCATAATTACAGTATAATGTTCTGCTGAACACTTTAGTTTCTTTAGCCAATATGCAGTACAGTACATGCAAAGAATGTTAAGCAGTAAGGCACAACAGACAGTGCATTTTCAGGGGATTATTGCACACTTTGTGCGTTGTGAGGGGCAGACCTCAAAGGCATAGATTTCAAGCCACCCAAGAAGAAACATAATCTCTCCAAAATGCGCTAGCGTTTTAGTGCATTTGAAATAAAGGAAACTACAAAGAAAATAAGAAGAATTGCTTAAAAAATTGTAACTTTACCAAAACAAAAAAGAATTACCTGCTATCATAGTAATGTTGAAACATGTATTTTAGAAGTTATGTTTTTTTGCCAGTATAAGTCAATTAATACAAAATCGGTGCAATCTAAATATGCTCCTACTTAAAACATCAAGAGCTAGTTTATGTTGCAATGAAAATATGTCATATTTATTCTACAAAGATTAAAATATCTTAATAACAACACCCCGGGTGCGAAATCCAGGACCAACTGAAGTCCCTGGCAAAACACATAGGATTTCAGGCCCTGTATTTAAGTGGTGCCTTTCATTGCAAACTGTCTCCGAGCTCTTTGCCAACATTACAAATAGAGCTATTGATACACTTGGAATACAGATACCTCTGGGTGTACTGTGACTCCTGTTTTACCCTGCAGAGTGCTACTAAAACTATTTAGCTTAGGGTGAGTAGAAGAATATTGCATACAATTGAAACCGCAGGAGAAATCACATTGCATTCTGTCTTCCTGATGGGTTTGAACTTGAGCAAGACAGTAATGGTCACATCCTTTTTTTCTGCAAATGTTCACTTGGATCTTTAACAATATAAAGCAATCAGGTTTGCTTGCATTATGTGACCGCATTGCAACCAGCATGGTGTATTTCTGCAATATGGAGATTGCTTATTTGTGAAGAGGAAAGTGTGTCCCTTGGTAAGTCTTTTGTACACATGCTTAACTTTAAGAACAAATGCTGTGCTGGGCTTTAAGTATATTTCTATGTCCCACTGATTTCAAAGCACCAGTAAGGACTATATAAAATGATAGGAAAAAAGGCGTAGAAAGAGCCTCAGGAGACTAGTACTCCATTCCTCTTCTCAAGACTGGACCATTTCTGCCTATAACAACCCAGGCAATTATCTGTCTAGCCTGCACATAAATATTTCCAGTAACAGAGATTCCACTGACTCTCTATATCACCTGTTTTAGGGTGTACCCCCCCCCCGATTAGAAATCTTTACCTAAAAGTTCACCTAAATCTTCCTTGTCCCAATATAACACCATGTTTTTTTGGTATTGTCCTGTGTCCTGTTGTTCACCCTTCTACCTATAGCATGTCTTCCTGCATTTGTAGCCTGTTACCACTTTAAGCATGGGAACACTACGCTCCTCTAATGCATACAGATGGATTTAAGTGCATACCTAAGTATCAAGATGTTAGTCAGGCATCCGCTCATACAAAGCATAGAGTTAAAGATCCACATAGAGTCTGAATTTGCATGTCTTGGGGCACATCTGTATGTTGTCCTACAGCAACGTAGCAACTCACTATGCTGCCATATGGCACACTGCGGCAACATGGTTATCACATGTGTCTACATGTGATCACCAGCTGTCTTGCCTTAGCGGCGCACTCCCCAGGTATAGTGTACCACTACAGCAGTGCAGCAGCAAAATTTAACTACATCACACACACAGCACAGTAACTGCCCACAGTAATAAGCACAGCGCCATAGCAGTGTTCATTGTTACCCTTGATTCTTGAAGGTGAACTTCTAGATCCACCTAAGTCAATAGCAAAGCTTCTCATTTCAATGAAACCAGCATTTCACCCCTCATGCTTAGTTGTTCAACTTTAACCTTGTATCATGGATCTGATTATATCACCTAAAATCAATCAGGGACATATAACAATATGTATATGAGATCATTGCTGAGAGAGTTTCTTCCTGCTTGGAAAGAAATTGAAATTCTTAAACCATTTAGAGGTCTTAATAGAGAAAAAAAGCAAAGAAGCATGTTGCAGAAAAATGTGTGCACTTGTTGGGAACTGTATTAGAGGAAGGGGATAATTAAATGTTTGTCTGCTTACAGATTTTTATATAAAGTAGTAGAAGGTATTTTGAGCTTGGAACATCAACGATGTGGAATTTTATTCGGTGGTCCAGAAAATTTAAAAGGAATGACAAGGAGATTCTTAGGTATAATTTTGATCTCAGAAGAATAAGCCTAGAGTATGGTTTGAGTCTTATATTTAAGTGATACAAAATGGGGAATGGATCAGCACCAACCAAAATAAAGCAGCTGGAATCAGAACAGTCACATGGTGGAAGTATTCTGCACTGCCACGTGTTCGTCCGGATTTGATTGCCCAGCTCAAGCTCTTGCTTCTGGGGCCAGAAATGTTGCAAAGGCATCATGCTCATCCTCTGGGCATGCCTACTCTTGCTCAAAAGCAAGTCAAGCACGGTGGTCTAAGGGTATGAGGTAGGTGGGGCTCCCCATGGAATTCCAGCCAGTCATCCTTGGCTAGAAGAATGGTGAAATAATATCAAGACCTTGAAACTAGAGTGAAGGTTAAAGCAAAAGGGAAAAAAACAGCAGCTGAATATATTGGATGAGCTGACTGATTTTTGGAAACTGAAGGGTTGTCAATTGTTGTAGAAACTTCAAAACGATGAAGACACTTGATGAGTTGGGAAACAATATCACTAGTGCTATTAACATGTACAGCCAATTTCTCAAAGGTTGCCAAACATGAAGATACAAAGGCAGAATTTAGTTTTGAAATAATTGTCATGTGGTCACAGTGACTTAAGAAAAACTCAGTCAAGTTCAAAAAAGCAGAGAGAAAGATTTGGGGCAAACCATACTTAGTTAAAAACTGTAATGTTTAAAGAGGCATCACTGCATAGACCCAGTAGACTTTATGCCAGAAAGATTTCAGTTGTAAATAGAAGATAAACATTCATCAGTACTAACCAGCATGGAGGAGTATGGAAAATTCCTCCATACTGTTGTAGACCTGGATCAATCACAGTCAGACTTTTTTCTGCGTCTCCAGAATTAGACTGCTAGGACTTGTTTGACTGCGTGAACACTCAACCCCAAAGCTGTGTTATTCAGACTGATCACATTTGCATATGAGTCACATTCGGTCTGAATTTGCCAGATGTCCATTTATGTTTATTTAAATAATGAGTTCATTCCATGAAGTGAACCTAACCTAAAAATATAGAAGGAAAGTTGTTTAGGAAAACAAAGTTCCAAATGTTCAGTGTACTTATTTTCACATCTCGGTATATTGTGCTAGGATGAGTGCAGTGATGTTGAAAGGACTATTTAATAAAATTTATGTCTGACTATTTCGGTTATGCTTCATTAAACAATATATTGCATAACAAAGCTATGTGGGGGTGGGCCCACTGGCTAATTTCTCCATTAAAGGAAGTGTTCTCCTTTTTCAGTGCATTTAAAATATGCCAGCTTCAAAGCCAGCACATTTCCTTGTGTTTATCCTTTGACAATATTATATGAGGAAGCGTTGCTGCGTAGTGTTTTGTCATTTATTACAGCATGAAAGAGTGTAAAAATGTACTGTTTAATGGAAAGGCAAAGCTAACACACAAACTGAGCAGACAAGAGGCAGTTGAGTTCTGAACTTTTAGGTTACAGAATTCATAGAAGTTTTTGGTACACTTTTCCTACAAATAAAGTACAACTAGCTAACCAACTGAACCCAGCAAAGGCACATAAGAAATATAGCTTATTCACCTCAGACCTTTAAAATCAAAAGCTTTCACCTCAGAGGACAAAGATATGCCGTTCTGTTCAGAATCTCGCAAATGACAACAGGCAGGAGACATTTACCTTGGTGAAACAAATGCGAAAGTATACACATTGAGATTGCTACCCGAAATAAGAAAGTTACCACTGTTGTGTCACATATCACACATCTGGAGGGCTTCTTTCATCTACATGAAATAGAATATGAAAGATCAGGTTGAAAGAAAGCAAAATGGAAAGTTTACCCAAAGCCCTTGCTGCCTCAGTAAGGGACAAGCTATAAGTGTTCATAATATAATGTCCCACGAAAGAGAAACTGTTGAAAATCAGTTGCATACTAAGCATATCCAACTGATACATACACTAGAGTGTGGGGAACTTGATGACTTAATGATATTTGTAGAGAAATGGGTATCAAATATTCCCTGCTAAGATGAAACAGATGATCCATTGTAAGTTGGGCTGTATCTCCATCTCATGGGGGATCCAGGGGTAGAGAGTATGAGGCACAGAACACTTCTGCAAGATTCCCTGTGTAGGTTACTCTGCAAATCATCCTCGCCAGTGTTTTGGGTTGGGGGAAAGCAGCAGAGAAATGAGGCAAGATCCCCAAAGTGATTTGAGCTGTTGCTATTTCAGGCTTTTATTTGGTCCTCTTGTCCAGTTTGTCCCATGTAAAGGCTGCTCCTTCAGGGTTTACCTTGCTATTGGCTAAACCCCTCATCAATGGTTAGGCCTTCTCTACGCATGTAGATAAAGGCATGATGGGATCTAATGTGCAAGCCACACAATTATGCCTCCTGCCACGCTATACACATATGGTAGGAGGTGTGATTGTGGGATTGTACATTCGTTCCAATACCACTTTATTGCCAGTGCAGTGACAGTGCTTCCCCAGCTGCAGGGACCGCATGAATATGGGACCAAGAGCCCCATCAGCTGTGGGACTCTTAGCTCACGCAGCTGCGAGGTACTGCTGTGGTCTCCCAGCCATGGGGCCTTGTGGAGTGTCCCACAGCTAGGAGATCCCAATGGCTGGGAGATTCCCAGCTGCTGGGGAGCACAATGAACCCCCAGGGGTGGAGGATTGCAACCAATATGGTCTCTAGCTGCAAGGGTGCTCGAGGCATTGACTGGGGGATTGCAGCTGCTATAGATTGCAACAGCTGAGGTCTTCCAGCAGCAGGACTGCTTACACATGCAAATTAAAGCTGGATAGAAACCAGGTACAAAGTTAGTACACATCTGTGAGCAATAACTTTGTAGTTGGCTGGACCTGTTTAAGGCACAGTAGTTAATCTGTATGTGTAACCAGTCTGAATTTATTGCACAATTAACCAGGTACTTGCACAAGAAATAGAATGTGTAGAAGGGGGCCTAAGTTTTACTAGCTATTATTATCAAATGTTATCAAAAATTGCCCTCTTGTAATGCATTTCAACTTGATCTGTTGAAAATCCCCTTAATAAACCATGGTCTAAATTCAGACCCAGTTGTGCATCAGGACAGCTGAAAAGGGGTGCAAAAAAAACATTGCTTGGCAGCTGGAGAAATGTGTGAAACGAAAAAACAAGAGGAATTGTACAGAAGCTGATATAAGAAGCTGGAGGAGAGCAAGGGGTGGGAGTGGCTTTCGGGAGACAGGTGTATAGTTTGGGTGGGGCTAGTGCAGAGGGGTCATGGCTGTTGAAAGACAAGGCTATTAACTTCAAAGGTTTACAACAAGGGTTTGATGTGTATTGCAAAGAACTAGCAAAATATTGCTTCTGGACAAGCAGCACACTTACCATTGTTCACTAGGTCACAGTACCAGACACGAAGTATCACTAAACATTCTGGTTTAAAAATGTAAAAAGCTGTTGTCTATTATAGAATATTACACCCATGGAAATCTTTGGCATAGTATTATGATGATGGCTGAATGGCAAGCTGCCTACATATATACTCTGAGACATACCGCAAGATCTGAGGGGGTTTTTTGAAAGCTGTAATTAAAACCATTAGTGCTAGATGGATGGTGCATGTAACATAGTTTTATAAAATATGACCATTCCTTCATGCTAACCGCTTTAGTCCTGCCACGGCCACATGACCTCATGTTGGTTGATACTTTGCTAGTATTATGAAGTTTGAAACCCCACTTACTCATTGGTCTACCACAGCTTGCCAGATGTGGTACAAACTTAGATTGCTCCCAAATTATATTACCTACTGTCTTTTGAGTGACAGAACTTTTGTCCCATAAGGCTTGTACTACTACTTCTCAGCCTCCCCCCATCAGTTTATTGTACATAAATTTGGGGGAATTTGTGGCTGACCAGTGATGGCTGTGTTGAAAGCATTGCTCTGCTTTTATATCATTTGCATGATATTTTAAAATTGAAACTTAAGTGAAGGGCCTTCTGCTACTCATTTCATTTACTAATAGTATAGCATTCACAAATTTCAAAGGCATTTCAGTAACCTGTGTTCCCACGTCATGCATTTAAATCTTGACAAATCCTGTCAGTCTGCATTTGTCTGTTTAATTACACAGGATCACTCCCCTGGTGAAATGCAATATTTAGTTCCTACTGCCTGGCAGAAATAGACTCCATCAAAATTCAGAAAAGAGGCAGCAAGTGAATAAAAACCTGTCACATCAAGCTTGCTGTACAACTAGCAAACGTCTTTTCTCCAGGAACTGAAAGACAAGGGTTTAATTTTTTTCACTGTACATTTTAGGGTGATGTTCGGTTTGTTGTAGAAGTATCTTTTATAGCTGAAGCAATAAAAGACTGTGATTGTTAGCACAAGCCTTTCACGTAGGGGGGCAGCAACCTTCAAGAACAGCAAGTGGCCATTTGTAACCCAACTGGAGCCACAAGCCACAGATGCCTTAGACAGTGCCTCAGCCACAACCTTTGCTTCCCATTGCCACCAGTTGCTGATGATTTCCATCACCAGTGTTGATGGGTTGCCCCAGGTTGCGGTAGTAGGGCAAGAGAAACCCTTGGCACAGCAGAAAAGGCAGAGGTGGCTGCCTGCTGGATGCTGCACAGAAATACACAGCACAGCGCAGAGAAAATGCCCACACCGCCATGTGCCATTGATCCCTACTGCCACAAGCTGGAGCTAATCTCTGGCCTTCACGAGGCCAGTAAGCCATGGATTGCTAATCCATCATTTATATTGGTAGTCAAGAGGTTAGTACAATTACTGTACTCTTTAGCTTGCCTGACATCAGTTTCCTTACGATACCTATGATTTTTCCAAGCCTGTCCTTTTCACTTTTAAAATAAATAGTCTTTGTATATTTTCTAAGAAGCTGCATTATCTCCCAGATTACAATGAGCCTAATTGTTTGAATCTTTCTGTTGTCATTGTCCCTGAAAGAGGGAAAAAATCAATAGGAAGTTGCATAGTTATTGCAGAGTCGGATGGTTTTAATCATCCCTCATAACTCTGACATAGCTATGGATGTTTGTTGGCTTGTTTGTTTTTATTCAGATGCCAGTAACAATTCTGGTGAATCCAAGAAACTAAATGGCTAAACTTTTGTTTTAAAGGAATAAGAATACATAAATGATAATATATCTTTGTATTACTGCCTGCCCACTTCAATCCTTTTTGCTCCCTTCCTCAGTGAAGTTCACTACTGTTGCACACCCATTGAATGCCAAATTAGTTCTCTGCCATATATCATCTTCCATTATGCCATAAGCATTTGCTTTAAAAGCCTTTTTTTCCTGACTCTCAAGGTAAAATCCTAGTATATTCAAAGCCAACAGTAAAAATTTCCTTTGATATCAGTGGTAGCCAGGGTTTCACTCTTACTGATTCCCCGATTTAAATGTTCAGGTGTCTATTAAGGGAATTAAAATATTATACAAAGGGCCTTTGTATAATGAAGGACCTTTCCATTACTATGTTTTCAGATCACCAGAAGAGTTTTGAACTCAACCAGGGGAAATACAAATCTGGAAGGAGAACGACTCATCCTGAAAAGAAACATAGTTTAGGATATCAGAACATGTGCAGTAATTTGGCACTAGTGGATTTTTTTTTTAGCATTCATTTTGGCATTTTCTTCTGTTTTTTTCTGCTTCTACTGGAAGATGCATCATTTGGTCCATCTAATGGAATGGTCCAGCTCTTGATGGAGCAGGACTCTTCTATGTGGGAAATATCAATCTGTAATTTTTAAAGACATTATTAATTGTGTACAGTTCTCAGCAGGATACTGGGGGAAGGGGAGTTAACTTCAGTCTGGTCCATTGAAAAGCTTTACCAGTATTACTAGTGAGGAGGCTGGCCACTTAAAAGAGCACAGGCCAAGATGCCAATGGCTAGCATATTTCTTTCACTTAGGGTGCATCTACACATCACCCTATGGTGACATAGTGGCGCACTGTGTCGCCATACAGTGCACTACGGCAACGTAGTGTTCACGTGGGTCTACACGTGGTTGGCAGCTGTGTCATTGTGGTGGCACACTTCCCTGGTATAGTGCACTGTTATGGCAATATATCAGTGAAATATAACTACGCACGGTGCGTTAGTATTTCCATGTTTGAGACACGCCCTTAGAGTACCATGTCTGATTGTGTAAGTTTTGCCAGTGTTTTGCATTTAATAGTCTGGCCCTCTTAATATATTTTCTAGCAAAACATCTCCAGGTGTTGCAAGATTATGCTTAGCCTTTTCTGTGCATTTTAATTTTAGGAAAAATATCCATAGGAAATAGTGTAATAATATTTCAATGTGTATAAGAATTCTAAGTGCTCAAAATACATTTTAAAGCGTTTCATTATGAAAGGATTTTATTGTTATTTGTGTTGTAATTTTAATATGTATTCCAAGTATCTTTTTCCATTGATTTTTTTTTTTTTCTTTCTTTTCTCTTTTTAATTCAACAGCTCGATCAAGTTGTTCGCCAGCGTAGCCTGTCCAGTTTGGAACTGTTCCTGTCATGTGCGCAGAAACAATTAAGTACTTTATTAAAGGAAGAACCAGTCACAGCAGAGCAAAAGAACGAAACTGATGCTTTAAGCGAAACTGACGCTGTTTGATTTGTGATTGCTACTTCTAGATCTCTTTTTTATTATAAAATAGTCAGGGTTGTTTGAAGATTGAACTGGAAAAATGTTTAGTCAAAAATTTCTTTGGGAGATGATTTGATTTTTTTCTTATTAATGTCATTAGTTTGCAATACCAGAAAAAAGAAAATCAGTGGAGAAGTTTTAAACTATGCACATGTTGTCATCCTTGTAGTCTCCAGGGCCTATTACTAATATTTTGGGCACTATAGTGAGGATAATAAAATTGCATCATTAGAGATATTTACAAGATGTCAGCATGTCTGTGTAATATATTAATATTTCACCACACACATGCATGTACACACACACGCACCACAGAGGTTCAGAATATAGGCCCTGATTCAACAAACCTCTTAATTAACTATGCATGTAAATCCATCGTGTCCTCTTAGTACATTCTCAAGTGCCCTGCTAAACTAGGCCTTAGGAAACGTGTTTGGATGCATAAAAGAGCTAGCTAGCAATACCAAATTGTAACAGTGCTACTGAACATTTTGTAACTGTTTACAGACATCAGAGTTTCTAGAAATGAAAATGTTTAAATACCAACACTACATCTTTTTACACTGCTGCAAAAAATCTTGAAGTTATCTGTATTGCAGGCACTAACTTGTGATATATATTGTTTCTGTTCTTCAAAGTTACTATGATTCCAGAAACAATTTTTGTTTTTCTTAAACAAAGTAAGCTTCTGTAACGAACCCTAATCATAACTGGATTCATTAAAACCTACAGGGGTCAATGCTGCACTGCTTCCTCCATCTGCCCTTGGTGAAACTCCCACCTATGTATGGAGGCCAAAATGGTGTGACCATAAGTGTCTGTGATCACCCATGGATGTGAGTAGTAACACTCCCGATAATACTATAATGTCCTTTTGATCTGGTATTAAGTTTTGATCTTGCAACTGACAGCATGAAAATGAAGTTATGCCTGCACGCTGTTGATTGTAGAATTGGGGCCTTAGTTTAGAAGATTTTAGATTCAAATCAAGAAAATGAGTATTTTGCTCATAGTCATGAATGTAACTAAATTGTGAATGATCTCTCCTGTAATAAGTCTGTGCCTCCACAGGGAATCGTGGGCGTTTGTTTCGTGCAAGTTTATTGTATACAGACATACTTCACTTTTGACATGCCATTAGTAGTCTGGTTCATTTTACGTTAAAGACTTTGCTTTTCATACGTGCTAGACTTTCAAATAAAGGAAACTCCAAATGTGGTAAAGGAAGTTGTTTTCAGATGTGTTAGGCAGTTTTTTATTTATCTTTTTCTCTGTGCTTCATTTGGTATTTGAAATCAAAATAATTTATCTCCTTCATGACATAAAAGGTCACTTCAGAAATAAATACAGCTGATCTTACTGGTTGATTCCACCTACCAGTTAATGAATCCAGTGTCATTGCTATTTCTTTGAGACCAGTTGACTTTCTTTCATATTGCAGCACCAATAGGTCGAAATTAAGCTGCCTCCCTGAAGAAAATCGTCAGAAGAAGCTGGCACAGATGATCCTGGCTGTCTGGACTCTGGCTATCTCCTGAGTTACTCAAGTTCATACTGAACAGGTCTCTTCCAAGTCCCTAGAAGAAATCAACAGAAATTAGAGCACTATTTACCCCGTCAACCTGCCCCACAGGTTCCAGCTTTGTTTTGTTTCTGGTTATATTGCCGTAGTATTTTATGTACTTGTCACCCCTCACTTGGCCCAGCACATGCCCAGAAGAGGCAGTCCATTAGTTACACCCGTTTTCCCAATATCTGTAGAGCTTGAGCTCTTTAGTATCGCGTTTTTGGCACTTCTATCTAACAGCTGATTGACTTAGTGCCAAGTCTCACAGACAGTCCACTTCATCTTTACCTGTGATCTAAATAGGGTCTCTTTTCAGGTGCTCTTTATCATATTTTTTTAGCCTATAGAGCCATAAGGGTTGTATTCGTAGTCAGTTGCATAGTCAATGCCAGGTGGAGCCCCCTTACTTTCTAGATTTTGGAAAGTGCTTTCATTTTAACTTTAAAAAGCATAACACAACAGAAGGATTATGTATATATTGGTAATAACATCATGTGACTACACCGACTTGTGATGTGAACACTTTAAATTTAATCAGACTGTCCCACAACCTAAATTTTGCAGCAGCCACAGATCTTACTGAGGAATCTGAAAGAACTGAGACATTACTGATTCATCCAAGAAGGGCATTCCTCTGTAAATGGATGGAGGAGAGCACAGAAATGTTTTCTGGAGTTACAGTGGGAGTTGCAAAAATTCATTGGCAACTATTATATATTCTTCCCGTTAGTGGTAAGCATCCTCTGCTATTTAATCTACATGCTTAAATATTGTGATTATATCAAGCAGCTGCAGGTATTTTTTTTAACCTTTGACAGATTTAGTCCTTTTAATCTTCTCCCCAGTCTCCAAGCAAAACTGCTGAATGAGTGTCTGCTACTGAAAGTGGTGACAAAGTCAAATCAGAATTAGACTGCAGTCATATGAAATGAGATTGAGGAATTGGATTGCAATCAAAGCCTCAAGTCTCAGTGGGCAGGGGAAGAAACTGTGTCATCTCATAGAAAAGAGCCACCCCGTATGCCTGCAGCATGTAATAACTTTATTACCCATATGTGCAGTAGAGCTGATTTTTATTTTTCAGTACTTTTGCTTCACTGCAGAGTGGTTCTTAATAGCTTTTTTTTTTTTGCCAACCCTCATCCAACTCCAGGCATGTGACATCACAGTTTTTTTGTTGTGGCAGCCTCAAGAATGACAAATTCTGGGTAACTATAAAAATTAAAGCTTTCTGGGTGGGACTGCTGCTGCTTTGAGATCCTGCTGTCATCTTGAAAGAATTTTCACTTTTATAGTAAGGACAAAAATGCTCATATTTTTAATGTTGTAGGTAATTGTATAAATAATCCTGGCAGGTTCAGTACTTTATTCATGCTTGGGGAAAACCAGATATTAAGAAAACCTTCAAGAATGGCATGAAAAATAACTAAAACCTTTATCCCAGTGTGATTCCAGCATAAAACATTGGTTTGTTTCCATTTTTATTATACTTTCATTCATGATCTAGAGAGGGAAAGAATATCATGCTGACCTGAATCTGATTTGGGTGACTTAGCTATTTATTATTGCTTAGCTATCATGTTGAGCTTCCCATTTATATGACATCATTTATGCATATGCTGTTTTCCTCCTGCCTCCCAGTGCAAAATTTTAGGCCAGGTCCTAGGTCTCATGTATACAAGACTCTACCGAGAGCTACAGGCAGGAGAGCAATAATACACAATAATAATACACATTAATATACAATAATAATGGGTATTCTGTATGCTATCTTCAACTATTGTAGTAAGAATAGGGAGTTGCTTGAGTATGTATGAAGTTTCTCAGGCAGGTTTGCAGCCTTCACTGAACTCTATGCCATTCTGGTCATGCTGCTAGCAGCACCCAAGCAAGCTAGTTGAAAGCTTTCTTGGCTATAACAAGATGATCTGCAGTACCAATCCTCTTCACAATACCCTACAATTCTTTACCAAGAAAAGGGACTGCATAACAATATGAATATACCTTCAAAACTTATAACAGCTGAATTTTTTTTAATTTTGCCTTGGATTATTTGTGTTTTAATTCTACAACTACAGGAATATTAGTCTGAAAGACCTTTTTTATGTGTGAATAATTTCAGCCTCAAGTATTCAGTGCACTTTCAGAAAAAGGCTAAATGAACGCTTCCTTTCCTTTGGGTCAGTTTGGGCAAATTGCTCTAATGCTTCAAGAAGCAGGGGCCTGTATAATAAGTGAACTGAAGCACAGACTAGTAGAAGATCACAGGAGAAAGAAAAGTACTACTTCTGAATCGAGATTTTAGCCACTTACAGACATGGCATAATTCCGTGGAAGTCAATGGAGTTGCGCCCACAAACACCAAGTCTGTATTTCCCTTCGAGGGTGTATGCTTCATTAGCTAAAGGAAGGGGCTGAGGTGTATAGACTTTTTATTGTAGACATTACCTAACCATTTCACTTGCCATGATGATGCAACATCTAAAAATGTCCCGACGAGCTCACTAGCATGAGGCGCAAAAGGTCAGTCTTGCTTTATACTGTTTGCCACATATGCACATGGTGTGCTTTTATGATTATGACATTTTTGTAGGAAGCACAAAACATTGCTTTAATTAGCCCTACAGTCATATCCTGGGAGCACTAACATTGAGTTAGAGGTGCGAGTGACAGTGTGGTATTTGGCAATCCAAAATAAAGATGATTCATTTTCCTTTTGATCTTGTCTGTTACAGGGTAAGTATTTGAAACTCGTTGCATCATTTTTCAGAATTGATCATTTCCTGTGATGGATGTGGTATTAGTATTTTATTCATGTTTTACATAATGCCTGTGAAATTATAACTATTTTAATATGCGTCAGAGATTCATATTTGTTTACATGATCTGTAATTCTTCACATTTCTAACTTCCTCATAAAAACAGAAGTTTTTAGATTCTTTCCATTGTCCATCATGAGTAACCTGATACACAAAGAAAGGATTAATGAATAAACACTTGTGCTTTTCTGCTTTTTTCCAACATTAATTTTAAACAGTTTGACAGTTAGCCCTAGTGTAAAGTACAAGAGGCTTTTACAAGGTACAATTCTGAGCAAACAATTATCAATGAGCTTTTATACATTGTTAGCATGTTTCTTCTGATGTTTCAGTATTACAGCAACTGTTGGTTGCTTTCAAATCTCAGTTTTGTGAGCCTCTCTTCTACCTCTTCCTAAAGTTATTAAAACATTACACTTTTCCCTCTCATGCATATAAAGGGGCCATGTTGCACCACTACTGTATTTAAGAAGAAATTTGCTTTCACTGAAAATTATGTTTGATCTCTCTAAAATATAATTGAAGCAGAATTTCTTAGAAAATCATTTTTTATGATGGGGAGAGAGCTATTTTTTGTTGATTTGAACAACAGCAAAACTGCCATAAATTTGTACCTGCAACTAAATATGGACAGTGTTTTATGGGTCCCAATATACGTTTTTTAAAAAAGGAGGTTATGATGAGGTCCTTTTCAAATTTCTTTATTGTGAAGTGTGTGAAGCAAGAGCTCTCATTTTATAAAGCCTTCCAAAATGGAGGTTTCTACCTAGCTAATGGGTCCAGAGGCTACCAGAATACATGTTTCATTAATAATAATGGTGATGAGTTTACACACATATTGAAATGAGCTTCTGTGTACGCATTAGTGATAGCAGCTCTGTGCCATTCTTGTCTTTGGCTTGATGAGAGTAGAAAATGAGTTTGTAAAATATAACGTATGGTAGCTAGTGACCCATCACATCCTGATTAACAGTTTTACCTGTCAAGGAGTATTGTGATATTCCTTAAGTGCGTAATGTGTTACATTTACACAAAATACCACCAAATCTGTAAACTGTGTCACTGGATGGACTCAGCTGTATGTACAAATAGCTCTTCTTGGATCAAAATGTGCTTTCAGTCTAAGAGCTCCATTAAGTTTGCTGTTTCTAGGAAGTGTAGGTAAGAATAGAATTGCTATTGTATGCTCAATAGCTTTTGGGGTTGAGTTCTGCCTTCATGGGTCAGCTACGTTGAATTCAGTGAGCAAATCTCATAGCAAGACTATACTCAGCTGACATTAGGGATGCTGATGTAGGCATGCAAATTTGAAGGATGGCACTATGTACAACTTATAAATTTCAGCTTGATTTTATGGTCCATCTCTATGCTTTATGACAGGAGTAACCAATCTGTGGCACATCTGTCACAAGTGACACTGGCAGCCCTTCTGTCCAGCACAGAACATATCAGGAAGAGGGCAGGAAGCCAAAAGCAAAGCAGCAGCTCAAACAGGGGAATGGGACTGGCATGGCACTCAGGACATGCTTGGCAACAAGGTTGGCTCCTGCTGCTTTATGATCTCTTTAAATGTGATTGCTTAGCATTTCTTATGCTAAGGATGCAAGAGCGGTGCCGTCATTAGAAACGATCAGAACCTGGGGAAAAAAGAGTAATTGCCTTCTAAATAAAGCTAGTGTTCCCCAGCCTCTGTGAGTGTGTTGGTAGGGGGCTGGCATTTGAAGGGTTGGAATATCCACAGAATCGGGGCAAACAAAAAAGAAAGTTAGTGCTCAGATTTTAAAAGAGAAAGGGACTCGCAAATACAGCTGAAGCTGGACAGAACGGTAGGACAGGCATGCTTTCATAATAGAGGGGTTCTTTCTTTCCGGAGGAAGAAGGAAGCTTGTTGCAAAGGAGAGAGAAAAAGTCCGTATTTCAGAGGAAGAACCACGTGCAGGGAATGGGGAGTTCTGACGTCCCTGCTGGGTTTGGAAGTAAGCCCAAAGAACATTCAGGAATGGTGAGGAAAGTGTGGTAGGACAATGTACTTAGATGTTTTTATAGTTTTGTTTAGCTCTCTTGACTTCTTCTTATGCCCTCTGAAGAGTTTTGTTTCAGAATTGTTAAAGGATCTTTATAACATGAGCTTCAGCTATCACGTATCCCTTAAGGAATAACCTGTAAGTTGGAATGCCTCCAGGCACAGGCGACTGCCCGCTCTGAGATTGGCCCTCGACACGGCATTGCTCAGGATGGGGCATTTTTTTTGCCACATGGGCCAGTGGTGTGTTGAGGGGGTGGCACTAAGCCATGGCACAGAAGTATAGGAGTGGATATGGGGCTTTTGGCCTGCCCCCACATCCGCCCACAAATTGTGCTCCCCCAGAATGAGGAGGCATCAGTCACCCCTGCCTCCAGGGTTGGAAACTTGGCAAATGGTGTGTTTAAGCTACTGGAGAATCTGGGGAATCAGCACCAGTTTTAGACTCTAGTTTTAGAATTTGGACCGTGCAGTCTTAGGTCTTAGAAGCGAGTGTGACGTAGGAGGGTCTGAGCACCAAGAACAGGCAGAAACTAATAGACAAAGATGGTGCCTGTACTTTGCTCAGGAAGCTAACTCAGAAGCGCACACGCCCAACAGAGTGACACCTAAATACAGCAAGCTGAAGCTCAGCCAGGACTGGGACATGAGCTGGTCTGGAGACGTATTGCACGAGCATGTTAGTGCTTGCTGACAGTCCTGCTACATGGGGATGATGAATGTTACTCTCATGGGCATGCTCTTTTTTATACTTGTAGCTGAATTAGAAAGTCTTGATCTGCAAGAAAAAGCAATGAGTAGTTAAGGCTACCAAGTAAAACGGAAAGTAATCCAAATACTGTCAGAGATAGCATATTTACCTGAATCCAAGGCGGTCCTGAGTTTAACACAGTGCCCCCCCCATAGCTAGATTCTATACATGGAAAATTTATAAATTTATTATAATTTTCCAGGTATAAAATCTAATTATTGGAACCCCATGCACTGTGGTGGAGCATGGGGTCCTTACACCTGATAGGATCTCTCTTGAATTGCAAATGACATCTGAGTTAGAGGAAACAACTCAGCGATATCACGTCATCAAATTCATCAGCACTCAAAACAGTGGCTTCTTTATTGGTCTGTAAAAGCTTTCAGAAACCAAATGGTAATTCCACTGATGTAATAAAGTTAGAATTTAGTAACTTGGTCTTTAAATGTATATTGATCTTCATATACTAGTCCTCTGCGTACCACCTGTGCCTGCCTCAGCCCTCCTCACTGCAGCCCTAACATCTTTCACTATGAGGGACAGTGACAACAATGTAATAGAGTAGAGATGTAGCAAAGCAGTTTTCAACCTGCTTAACAGTAAATATTTCTAGTATTTTAACAGTAAATATATCTGTAGTATTTTATATATGTGAAACATTTTAATTGAATATATTATATATGAATAGTAAATATATTTATATGCATATAAATATTTTATGGGGAAACATTTTGTTTAAATATTATTTTTCTTGATACTTAACCATTATTAAGTTTATGGTTTATGGTCTTGTTTATGGTCTTCCTTTTTGCTTCTCTGTTGTCAGTGTCAAAAATAACTTCATTGCAGCATCCTCCAGTATTGGGCTCAGAAATATCAATTAAGAATACTGAAACAGGCGTTACATATTGTTCATACTGAGAACTGATTCTAACTTCATGGACTTTGAGCAAAATGGGTGCAAAGGGGAGTGGAGTGGGGAACCTAAACACGCTTCTTTATAACCGTATGGTCTCTCTGTATATCACATTTTTAAAGTGTTGCTTTTGTCTGAAAAGTAACCATGTCTAAACGTGTCTGCCTCACCTAGCAGCTCTGTTCCTTGCTGTTGTCTAGGGCAAAAAAGTCTTAATTTGGTTTTACCCTTGGTTTTACCCCTTCAGAGCTTGCAGACCATGGGCATAATGAGCTAGGCTCCATCCTAGGTGACATGTTTGTGGCACTTTCTCCCTTTTTATTCTTATGTGGATTCTCCTGTCCTATCCTCAGGGGGGGAAAAAACATCTCCCAAACTGTAGAGAACCCCAGGTTCCACTTGGATCAAGAATGAATAAGTGGGAATCTCATAGAGTCCCCAAAGGGAGCAAGCATTTGCTCAGAGTCTCCCTTGTCTTATGTGAGCTATTTACCCCCTAAATACAACCCAAGCATGGCTTCTAGAGTAGGGGAAAGTCCTGGCTTCTTCCAGCTCTGAAATCCCAGCCTTTCAGTTTCCCACCTTGCCTGGCTCTCTGTGGCCCTGCCTTAGGAGTTATCTTCCAGTTCCTCTCCAAAGAGAGGGATTATACCTGTTGAAAGGAGAACAGAGTACACCCCAAGTGTCAAGCAGCAAAGCAAACAGCTTCTTGTCATCAGAGTCATCTAGTTGAGGGTAAAGACCATAAGGCAAAAAGACATTGCCCCCACTTCAAAGAGTTAAGTGGCACTTAGGATCCTCTGTCTACAATCTAGTCCACACGGCCATGCACAGCCCGAAGTAAGCCTCGAGTAGGCCCAAATAAATCAGGTGTTGCTTCTCTTCAGCTTGTAGCTCACAGGCGTTTAGCTTCTTTTCTTGACTGCTCCACCCAGACTCATGCTTATCTTCCTCAGCTTCCCTGAAGTCTCCTAGGTCTTGCCTTCAATTTCACCTTGCTGAAGTGTCACTGGAGATCCATCTTCTCTTTTATGCCACCACAACATACATGTAGATTGTGACTGAGACTGGAGTTTATTGTATTGGGGTAATTACTCGTATAGATACCTCCTTTATAATTAAAGCTACTATTAATATAGTCCCACATGGAGGAGGAAATTGCTAATCAAATGAGTCTTTCAATATTCTTTTATCATGTGCCATTGTTGCTTGTCACTCTGTGCCTTTGAGCAAGAGATCAGTGCCCTTAACACACTAAATTGGTTGATGAGCCTAAATTGAGCAAAAGAATGACTTTCATCATACTCCTCAATTTAGGGATTTGCCTGGTTTCAAAGATGAGGTTAATTACCTTTGGAGAATATTAAGTAATTATCCATTAATAACTGTGAAAGGGGAAACTCCAGAAACAATGAGATCAGGATTCTCTGAAGGGGGAGGCAGAAGAGACTCCCTCACTTTCATTTAGGGACGTTTTGAGGGCCAGGTTGCATAAGCAAGAACAAAAAACCAAACCTTTACCTCCTTTACATGGTCATGGGCAAATGCAGCCCGTGTGGCATGGGACCCCTTCTGAGTCAGTTCTTACATCAAGGAGAAAGATATCTTCCCTCAGGAAGGTGGAGTAGTGGGTAGACCAGGAAAGCATTGTACTTCCCTATGTTTTCCCATATGATGAGGTTTGCCTTACACCTACCATGAGGTATGCCCAGCATACCTGTTCTAACCCTTGATTAAGTAGAATCTATATTTGAGAACTTCTTGGCTAGGGACAAACATTACACATACATGGGTTTAAGTGATCAGAAACTGGTTTAAACCTGTAACAGAATAGATCTTTCATAGATTTCATAGATGTTTAGGGTCGGAAAGGACCTTAGTAGATCATCGAGTCCGATCCCCTGCCCTGGGCAGGAAAATGTTCAGTGCACATAAATCAGTTTGAGAGTGGCTGAAACCAGTTTGAGACAAACCTGGTTGTATGTAGAATCAGACTTAACTGATTTGGTTCAAACTGGTTTATGCAATGTCTGTCCCAGACCCGTTGCTGTTTTAAGATAAACCAGAGTCCCCCAGCATCCCAGCATGCTATCTGGGCTGGACAGGGCTCTCTGCTCCACAGCAGGACTGACCCCCCTCCCCTCTGCTGCCTGGCTTCAGCTCCCCCCCTACCCCTCACCGCTCCCTGCTAAGCAGGAATTCCCTCCACCCCTCTGCCTTGCTGAGGAGGTGTCTGTGTATTAGCTAGCAGACCACGTGGTGGCTACAGTCTGTGCTAAATCAACAAGTAGAATCAACAGGCTGAATCAACAGGTAGCTGGTAATGTCCCTCTGTTGTTTTCTTAATTGGGTGATAAACACTGCTATCAATTCCCTGCTGGGCTGATCACAGCATCCTGCAGGAGCCTGACCACCTACACCTCAGTTCCAGGTATGTGCCTGCATTTCTGGGATGTCTGTCCAGTTATAAAACTGATTTAGCCTAGCCAGGTTAGACTAACCTGGAAAGGTTGAATCAATTCAGGCTCAGGCTTTTTGAATGTTTGTTCCTAACCCTTGACCTTCTTGGGTACCTCTAAGGCCTTTGTACCAACTAGAGGTTGCATGATTGTTACTTAATGTAATGAGTGAGTGAACCTTTGTTAGAGGATCCCTTATGCCACAGAAGTCTCTCCCCTTAGATATCCTCCTGAGCCCATCCTTCCTTGTTTTTTTAATCCCACAAAATCTTTTTGAAATACAGTATTGATGACCCCAAGAATCATGAGGTAAATCCTTCTTCCCCCCCAAAAATGAGATTGGCCCAACATTCCTGAGATTTTTTTTTAAGTTTATATTGTGTTTTTTGGCAAGGACTGTTGTGAGTGAGATCTTTTATTGGACCATCTGTATAGTTGGGAGAGATATAGAGAAGATTTTTGGTATCAAGTTTCCTTTCTCAAGAAAAAAAGGCATAGCTTGAACTAGGTAGCAGATTGAACAAAGAGCTGTGCAAAATTCCATGTGGAATATGGATATAAGAGATATAAACAGAATATAAGAGATAGCTAGCAGATAAGAAGAATCCAGTAGAACTACATGTCTGTGGCACCACGTAGCACACAGGCAAACTCATCTGGACACAGCCACAGATTCCACGAGTACATGTGGTGTGCTGGATGAAATATGTCACATTCTGATATAAACATGTGTTAATCCATAGATTCTACTGGTTTCATTTTTGGCCATATTAATTGCTGTGGCAGTAGAGATGACTTGACAGGTTTTGCATTTATTGTTAGGGTTGTGTCTCATTCAGTGCCCAGTAATCAGTGGGGAGTTTCCTTCTGATGGTGAGTTGGGTAAAGTTTTCAGGTTGTCCAAAAGCAAGGAGTGGGAGATTGGAAAAATGTCTTTCAAGATCTGGTTGGTTTTGAATAGAGGGTGAATTGTTTGATGATTCTTCTTATTGGTTCAGGTGTAAGATGGTAGGTGACAAGAGTATGGGGGGGTTGTATTGTTTTATGTTGTTATGGGGTATATGGGTGGCTTTTTTTAAAAAAATAGTCTGTTTTTCTGCTGAAATGTCCTGCTGAGTAAAGGCATTTTTCGTGTTGGCAAGGTGGGTCTCATGAACTTTCTCCTCAGTGCAGATTAGTGATATCTGAGCACTTGACTAAAGTTTATAGCTCTTCTAGTTTGTTTGCTGGTTTTGTAGATGTAAGTGTGGTTCCCCAGGAGGTGGGTTGTTTTTTGGGGGGAGGTTAGGGAGGAAGGGGGCACACTTTAGTACCCTCATGCCCCAGCCAGCCCTTCACTGTCTACATCTGCATTTTGGCATGGTAAATTACTCCACTGTAATGGAGTCTCTGACAGTACTATCATATGGCAGAGTTAATTAATTTACTCCATCCTAATACCAATGCATGTGCAGACTGTGACACTTTACTGCAGGGCTAATTAGTCAACTCTGCAGTAAGGCGTACATGTAGATGCACCCTAAAATGATGAAGTGCAAAAAAAATAGGTCTATTAATATTTTTCACAGACTTGAGAAGGGTAAATAGGATCATGCTTAGGGACCTAAAGAATACACAGAACAGAATATGTCTGGCCACCCAGTGGTTGAGCTTGGCACTATTTCCAGTCATTTGTGACCAAGGGTTGAGACCCCCAAAATTATAAAACATATTTAAAAATCATGAGATTTTAAAATTGTAAAATAATGTGGGTTCTTTTTATTTGCCTTCTGGTTTTGTTGAGCCTTTAGAATTGACAGTTTTTCAAGCTATCTTCCACAGTCAGGAGGGCTGGAAAAATTTTAATTTATCAAAACTTTGGGGGGTTTTTTTTCAAACCTGTTCTCAAGATTCCTGGATTTGAGACTTTAAGAAAAACACCAAATACTTCAAGACTTGTGTGAGAATTAGGAGAGCTGGCAGTACTAGCTTGGATTAGTGATCCCCTTGAAAAATGATGATGTATTTGTGGAGTGCATAACCTTCTCTCGTATATATAACAGAAATCCCCAATTACCGGTGGGGGCACATTTCTCACAGGAGGGCCACTCTCTCTCCAATCTCTCAGTCCTGATCCTCAAGGGAAACTTACACAGCACTTCCCAGA
>JAGPOW010001296.1:13393959-13411334 GCA_030014935.1 Caiman crocodilus | reverse complement strand
CGAAGGGTTTTTGAACCCAAAAGCTTGCTTAATAACTATTCTCCAACTATTTGGGTTGGTCTAATAAAAGATATCAAATTCACCCAAGGAACCTTGTCTTCCTATGTCCTTGGACCAACACGTCTACAACCTACACCCCTGTAACCGTCTCTTGCACATTTTTATTGTAGTCAGTGGAATCCATGATCAGCCTAGAGAACTGTGGGCCTGTTTCAGATCTCTTCCCGTCTTCTAGTGAGAAAGTGCCACTCGTACATTGATGTTCCAGTCTTGAAAGTTTTTTCTGATTGACACTAATCTGAAAGCAAAATGAGGCCTCTTGTTCAGGTTTTCTGCTCTAGTTACAAGCTGTTTAAAATTTCAGCTTTTTTTTATTAGCCTATTGCTGTTTAAGTTTGTTACTTCTCTTTCTGTGTGTGGTTTGTTTGTTTTCCAGGAGAAGAAAGTGAAAATGCCTCTCTCACAAACTACACTACAGGTAATAAATACCCCCAACACAGCTTGTATATTATCAGCTTCTGTCTCTGAGCAAAGTGCATGCTTCTTCACCATTCCTGTCGACATTCCTCCCGTGCAGAAGGTAATTCAGGCAATGCTACATTCATCACTTTCAGATAATTTGTAGACATTGGTTTATTGAATAGCAAACTGACAGGTGATTAGACACGTCAGCTACAGATAAGAAAAAAATGTGGAAACCAACTACTGTACACAGTGTGTCAAAATGCTATTAATGATCTTGTTTATGTGAAATTTTCCCTGCATTAGGAAATCCAAGTCTTACCTCATCCTGGGTTGCACCAAAATATGATAGAAATGTGCCAACCTGATAAGATCAAAAAGAGGGGGAAAATATTTGAAGCATCTGCTCTCAAAACTTGGCAGCTTTAGTTAAAAGGAATTTATGAATAAATGGGGGAGTGTGTTTGGATTTATTACAGCAAACAGACACTTCCCTCCCTTTCTGAATGCACTTAAATGGAATTCAGATCTATCTTGATACCAAAAACAAAGGTTAAAAATTCAACAACCACATAATGTTTACAAATGTATTTAGTAGAGAGACATGGCATAAAGACTTAGGACTGCTATTGCTGTTTAGTGGACACCATGGTCCTGAAGCCTGCAAATTGTTCCACATGGACAAGGCAAAGAGTCCCTTCAGTGGGGCTCTTCTTAGATGTAAGAACTTGTCCAATTTGAGAAGCTTATAGGTTTGAGGTCAGATATAGTGATGATATGAAAACCCAAGGGAAACCTTTATACTCACAGGTGTGCATGTACGTATAGTAAATATCCTGGGGCCAATAACTTCCGGAGTTGAATGGCAGAATGTTGCAGCACAGTCTCTTAGGAACTTGAAGTATACGTTTCACAGATTCACAGAAGTTTAAGGCTGGAAGGGACCTTGTGAGATCATTGGGTCCAGCCCCCCTGCTCTATGCAGGAAGGACTGCTGGGGTCTAAAAACCCCAGCAAGGTGTGCGTCCAGGCTCCGTTTAAAGATCTCCAGGGTAGGTGCCTACACCATCCCCGCCGGGAGTCTGTTTTTATCCATGACACAGTAACAACAGGAAGTTGTTATATTGATATTTCACATTAAATATGAACATTAAATAGAAAAGGGGCAAAAACCTACAAACATCAAAGTATGAATATCAGTATCTTATGTAGCATTTCAGAGGTGTCAAGAGAACTAGGATTCATGAATGCCTCTTGTTAAAAGATCAATACAAGAAAGACCATCACAAGAAAGTGGCTGTCTATCACTATCCTTTAGAGCATGGTATCAAGTGTACAACCCACAAAGCCAGGTCATCAGGCCCACAAAGCTCCTGTAGGAACCTGGGTGGGTAAGGCCAGGATCTGCTGCTGAATTACAGCATATGAAGACCTGTTGGTGATGTGTTGTGGTAGCAGGTGAGCCATGGATGCATTACCTTGAATGGTTCCCTAACACCACTCGTCTTACCACCATCACCAGCCACCTCACTGCTGGAGGTGGGTCCAGATTCAGCACAAAAGGAGCCCCATGGATTGGTGAGCAACAGCGAACGAGTTTTGACACCTGTGCTATAGAATTATGCAATAACACTAAGACATGAGACTGAACAGTGAACAGTACTCGTTACATACTGAATTTTTCATGTGATGTAACTGGTCACATTGGGAGCTGACAGAAGTGAACTTTTGTTACAAAAATGGCTCCCTAAAATGCTGTATAGTCATGCCCTGGCAAAAGTGCACACCTGAACAATGCTTTACAAATGCCCAATTGCACAACAATCTGAATCTCAGATGAAGGCGCTCCAAAGCAGAGCACCATCACTAACTTCTGTCAGTCCTTCCTAGGAGCAGGACTGGGCTGCATCAGCCTAACCTCACCCCTAGTACTGTCTTCAGATTGGGAGGGAGAGAACGGAGGGGAGGGAGTTCCAGCTGCGGTTCGCCCAGCCTGCACTGGAAGGCAGGATGGGTTGATTGGAGGCCCCCACCTAAGGGAGGGGGGCTCCAATTCACTTGCCCTATCCTGCAGCACAGGCTGGGCAAGCTCCAGACCAAGCTCCCTCTCCTCCCTTCCCCCGCTCCCACCTCAAAGATGGCACTAGAACTTGAGGGAGTGGGACTAGGAGAGAGAAACTGCGAACATTCAGCTCATCCAAACTGGTGATTGACCCTGCACAACCCTACAGACCTAACAGCAAACATCTGGTGGTTTGTGGGGATTGCTATAACTTGTGGCACTTCCTGTAGTGCCATGAATTACAGCGGGAAGCTGCATATCTGGCAGTGCCCACATGTTGCAGGAATTAGGCTTCACTTTGCAAAGTGAAAAACTGCACTTTCCAAGCAAAAGGATTATCATGCAGTAAAATAAATGAAGTGCCACTGATTAAAAATGCAAATCAAGGCATAAAGACAAGGGTAAAGAAGTAGCACAGATTTGTTCACCCTCAACCTGGGGGCAGATTATGCAAAACTCACAAGATTATGCCAAACTAACTGGTACAAGACACAGGCTGTCAGACTTTCAGATAAAACAACTATTTTGCAAGAGAATTGTTGCCATTACCAACACATCAAAGAACAGGCGGGTGGAGGACACAGCTATAGCCAGTGATATGAAAACAGGAACTACTTCGATGGAACTAAGTTTGACGGATGGGGAGGCAGGAGATGGAAGGAACCTACAATTCATGAGACACACAACAGAACATCCCAGGTAAGTACTAAGGGGCCCATTGGGCATCAGAGTGGGGTGGGGGAATGCACCAAAGGCATTATTCAGAGGGCTCAAGTGCCTCTATATTAATGTTAGGAGCATGGGGAACCAGCAGGAATAACTCACACTCCTGCTTGCAGATAATAACTCTGATTTAGTGGGGCTAACAGAAACCTGCTGGGACCCAACCCATGACTGGGCATTACGCATTGAGGGCTATAGGTTGTACAGATGCAACAGAGTAGGGAGTGGGGCGGGGGGGTGCTCTCTATGTTAAGGAGTATTATACATCTACCGCAATCAAAATGGGATTGGAGGAAGAGAAAGTTGAGGCACTGTGGGTTAGGATACATGGAGGTAGAGAGGAAAGGGACTTGGTGGTGGGGTTCTGCTATAGACCATCATATCGAAAGGAAGAACTAGATTTGACATTCCTGAGGCAACTCTCAGAGGCCATACGGTCTAGGGACGTGGTTGTCATGGGGGCCCTAAACTACCCTGACATCTGCTGGGAGGAGCAGTCAGACAAATCCAACTGTTCATGTAGGTTCTTAACCTGTGAACAGGACCTTCATCTAATGCAGAAGGTAAATGGTCCCACTGGGGGGACTACCCTACTGGACTTGGTGTTGGCTATGAGGGATGACCTGGTAGGGGAGCTGCAGATCATGGTCACCTTGGGGACACTGACCACCATTCATCAGAATTCACCATAAGGCATAGGGTAGGTAAGATAGCTAATAGGGTAGAAATGCTTGATTTTAGGAAGGCTAACTTCAGTGTGCTCAGGAGTTTAGTCAATGATGCACTGCAGGATAGGAGTGTTGGAGAGGTGGGAGTCCAGGACGGGTGGTTGTTCCTGAAGGACGCGATCCTTTGTGCACAAAGGGAGATGATCCCAGTGCAAGGGAAAGGGATGGGGGGGAAGGGCCAAAAAACTTCCATGGCTAAACAGAGAAATCCAGGGAAGCCTAAGTGCAACGAAAGAGGCATATAGGCGGTGGAAGCAGGGAGAAGCTACCAAGAAGGAGTATACTACTTGGCCCACACTTGTAGGGAGACAGTTAGAAAGGCCAAAGCAACTACAGAGCTAAGACTAGCAACACATATTAAAGACAACAAAAAGTCTTTTTTTAAATATGTAGGGAGTAAAAAAAGGTGCAGGGCAGCATAGGACCTCTACTAAATAGGCAGGAGCAAGTAGTGACAGATAGGGGGGACAAGGCTGAGCTCTTCAGTTAGTTTTTTGCCTCAGTGTTCTTAAACAAGGGTCAAGATAAGTCTTCTAACAGGTTTTTAGTTCAGCATCAGAGGAACACCAGCCTACCAACAGTTGACACTGACTTGGTGCAGAGTCATTTGGATGGACTGCATGTGTTTAAGTCAGCAGGCCCAAATGAGCTTCATCCAAGGGTACTGAAGGAGCTGGCCAGTGTCATAGCAGAACTGCTGACACAGCTGTTCAAGTGTTCATGGCAGGTCCCGGAGGACTGGAAAAGGGCCAATGTGGTCCCTATTTTCAAGAAGGGGAGGAAGGAGGATCTGGGTAATTATAGGCCAGTCAGTCTCACCTCCATCCTTGGAAAAGTCTTTGGAAAGATTATTAAAGATCATATTTGTGCGAGTCCAGTGGGAAAAAAAATGCTGCCGGGAAACCAGCATGGATTCGTAGCAGGCAGATCATGCCCGACTAATCTTGTTTTGTTTTATGACCAGGTCACAAAACGCTTTGATGCAGGAGTAGAGGTAGATGTTGTTTTCTTAGATTTTAGGAGGGTCTTCCATACCATATCTCATCCCATCCTCGTAAATAAATTAAGAGACCATGACTTAGATGCTTACACAGCCCGGTGGGTGGCAAATTGGCTTGGGGGGTCACACTCAGAGGGTGGTAGTAGGCATGTTGGTATCAACCAGGAAGGAGGTGAATAGTGGGGTCTGCAGGACTCGGTTCTTGAACCTGTACTCTTCAGTGTCTTCATCAGTGAGTTGGATGTGGGCGTGAAGTGTACTCTGTCCAAGTTTGTGGATGACACTAAATTGTGGGGGGACGTAAGCACTCCAGAGGGTAGGGGACAACTGCAGGCAGACCTGGACAGGTTGGATAAGTAAGCAGCACACAACAGGATGCAGTTCAACAAGGACAAATGGAGTGCTGCACCTAGGGCGTAAAAATATCCAGCATACCTATTGGTTGGGGAATAACCGTCTCAGCAGCATAGAAGCAGAAAGGGATCTTGGAGTCCTAGTGGACTCCAAGATGAACATGAGTCGTCAGTGTGATGAAATCATTAGCAAAGCTAACAGCACTTTATCATGCATCAGCAGATGCACAACAAATAGAACCAAAGAAGTGATACTTCTCCTCTTTGTGACATTGGTCAGACCGCACTGGGAGTACTGTGTCCAGTTTTGGGCTCTGTACTTTAAGAAGGATGTGGATAACCTCAAGAGGGTCAAGAGGTGGGCCACTTGTATGGTTAAGGGTTTACAGGCCAAGCTCTATGAAGAGAGACTAAGAAATCTGCACCTCTTCAGCCTCCACAAGAGAAGGCTGAGAGGTGATCTTGTGGCCACCTACACATTCATTAGAGGGGCACAGCAAAGAACCGGAGATGCTTTGTTCACCAGGGCACTTCTTGAGGTAACAAGGAGCAATGGTCACAAACTAGCAGAGAGCAGATTTAGGCTGGACATCAGGAAAACTTCTTCACGGTAAGGGTGGCCAAATCTTGGAATGGGCTTCCAATGGAGGTGGTGCTCTGCACTACCTTGGGGGTCTTTAAGAGAAGGCTAGATAGGATCATCTGACCCCAACACTCTTTCTGGCCTGGGGCAAGGCGGTCAAACTCAATTATCTGTTGAGGTCCCTTCTGACCTTAGCATCTATGAATCTATGAAAACAGGAACTACTTTGGAATGCAATGTAATTATAGGAAATTGCAGTGGATACCTGCCCCACTCATGGGGTTGAAGGGACTTTTTTTTATCAATATTTTGCTTCAGTCAAGAAGAGTTTGAAGCACAAGGGAGAATAAAGGAAACAAAGGAAAGTTATTTGGAAGAGGAGGGAGGCTGGAACCAAGTGCACAGAAAGTACATTCAACAGTGAGGAAGTCGGATTCCCTGGGAACTTCCTGCTTAGCAACACAACTGTTTGAGAAAAGTGTAGAACTGATCTCAATACTCAACTACTAGAACTACATGCATGGCATAAATGCCAAGATCAATTGAAGACTTCGAAAGAGGGCTGAGGGAGTGAAGAAGAGAGAAGAAAATAGCAATTGTCAATGTCACGGAGGTCCAAGAATGGGGGCGTGAGCTGAAAAAAGCAAAGAATTTGGAGGAATGGAGATCTCAAAAAGAGAAATGAATGGAAAAGCAGGATGCTGGGGAAAAAAGAAAACCAGTGATCAAAACAAAATTTTACGGCAACACAGAAATTAAACATAAACAGTTGTCACTCAGGAAAGAGCTGAGAGAAACCCAAAAAATGGGCTGACGTGTAAACAACACTTGCACACAGCAGGGGCTTCCATGCTGTTAAACTTGAAGAGTGCAGAAGTTGTAAGAAGACCTCAATGGAATTGATTTCCTGGGCTTGAAATGAGTCAATCAGGATCTGCAAATTTCTGTCTCCTCTTTGATGTTAATTTGGTACTAGATGTGGACAGAGGAGGAAACGTATGCCTTTCCATTTGGTCTTCTCTGTTGTTCAAGATCTGGGTGCAAGTAGGGCTGATCAGAATTGTTTCTGAATGCAAAATTGGATTTTCAAGTAGACTTTTATTTATTTTGTTTTGCTTCAAAAAAAAGAGTTTAATTTTCTTAGAATCTTTTACTTTTCATTGAAAGCATTTTGGTTAAGACTTGAAAACTTTGGGCATTAGTTGAATTGTTTGCTTGTTCTTTACTTTTTTTCTTTTCTTTTTCTTTTTGTTGGTTTGCTAAACAGTTGACATTTTCCCACAGGAAAAAACTAACCTTTTCCAGGTAGGTCTGTTTCTGATACAACTCATGTTTAAGGTTTTGGCTTAGGGCTCATAGATTCAAAATTTCACAGGCTGTTCCTGTGCTATGGATGCAACGTGCAGCAGCATGTCTAGGGGTTGATGAGCAGCACACCATGCTGCAGCCTGTATGTTGTGAATCTGTCCATCATTCATGGGGGCCCAAACCCATGCTTTCACAGCAGCAGTTGCAGAGATAGCAGCTACCATGATAGTGTGAAGAGCCTACGCCATGGCAGGTAAGACTTCCTACACCTTCCACATCCTTTCTTCAGGGCTTGGCATTAAATCCCTGTTCCTGCCCTCTTCCCCTCACTCTTCCTTGTGTACTGAAGAAGCTCACTACATCTTTGGAAATATATGATACATCTCTCTTTATAGACTGAAGTTGCCTTGTAACCAGTCCTGTCAAGGTATCTTTGTATGAGAGCAGTGTTTCTCAACCCATAGGTCATGGCCCAAAAGTGGGTCACAAGAATACATGAAAGGGTCATGAACAAACTTTAAAAATAGATCGAAAATTGGATTGTCCTTTAATGGAGAAAAATGTGGAAAACAGTGACTCTTCCCTTGCGGGCTGTCAGAGTTCCAGCCTGCAAAGGGCTGCTTGGGGCACCCCATGCCCCACATACACCCCTGTGGCACACATGCCCACCCCCCGTCCCACAGACTGGGGCCTCCTGGAGCCTGGTGGTTCGAGGTAGTGGTTCAGGAGTGAGGAGCATTGGTTCAGGACTGGCCATCAATGTTTTCATTTGGGTCTTGGTACAAAAAAAGGTTGAGAACCACTGTATTAGAGAATTAGGCTCGGACCAGCACTTTTTTCTCCTTCTCACCTTCCCAAGATATCTTTTTTAAATAGGATTAGAATTTAAAGTTTCAAGTTTGATTCATGTATGTAAAAGGAAAATAAAAAGATGAAGCATTGCTTCATAGATGTCTAACCTGGCACATCTGATGAAGTAAGTAATTGTCTACGCTATGAAGGCTTGTGGCCCTCTGATCCATTTAGTTTCTAAGACTCCACCCTGCCTTACCTGCTGCCTGACTTCAGACTAACACACTTAACTCGGTGTCCTCCTGAGCTAGTGGTGGAGAGGAGTTTAGTACATTTATTTTTCCCTATACCAAAGATTTTCTTTTCTTTTGCCTTCATTTTTTTTGCACCGGGTTCTAGCCGTGGTCAGACAGGTTTCTGGCCTGGATGAAACTTTGTCTGATCTATTCTGGCAACTCCTAAATATTCACTCCTAGTTTCTCTTTTCTGACATGTTTTTGGATTGCTCTGGCAAAATCCTCTCAAGTATGAATAAAAGTGTTTGTTTTATTTTTTCAACCAGTGTCACAACTGCTCACGTGGTACCTTGCAACTTTAAAAGTGGGAAGAGTGAGTGAGAGTGTGTGTGTGTGTGTGTGTGTGTGTGTGTGTGTATACATACACACACCTTCTCAAACTTTGTAATACTCGGTTGTCTAACAAATATTGGGGACAAGGGCACCAGCCCCAGGTGCCCCCTTAGAGTGAGTACAAGAATGGGAGCTGCTGCTGCCATCCAGGGTACAGATCCTGGTAGTTACTCCTCAGGTAATACCCAGCTAACCAAGTAACCTAATTCTGAGACTGTCATTGAAGGTAGGGGGATTAAGAATTATGTAATAAGGAGGTTTAGTTGTAAAGTGGCTCTCCTAGTTATTCAGTGTGCAGTCACCTAAAAAAAATGTTGTTCCTCAGTTTGCTTACCTAGAATAGTGTCAAAATAATGTACTTAATGTATCTTGCCAGAGTGGTTTGAAAGGCCAAAGCGGTGTTTGGAAAACACACTGAGGTGCTTTCGTGCTTTCTGAAGCATGTGACTACTGGGTAACAGCATTTCCAGTCTGCTGTAGTCTGAGAAGTAAACAGAATAGTGTTTGGAAAGCTGCACCTCCATCAATGATGTGTTCAAAACATTCCTCCTTCTGTGACTGTGATCTCCATTTATTTGTAGGCCTTTTCTATTCCTCTTACTGGAATAATGAAGGTAAAAATGTGCAGGAAGCAAAATAATTTGATAGCCTCAAAAAGCTAAGAATTCACAAACCTTTTAAAGAGAGTTTTCCCTTAATAAAATTCCTCTTTTTTTTTTTTGTCCAGGGTTACCTTTCCTTGTACCCTGTAGGTAGATGCCATGATTAAACATTACTTTTGCATCAGTTTTTTTTGGCCTCTTGGGAGTTATGCACCATAGTGACAAATAAACAGGAAATGACCATTTAGGCATGGTAGAAAGAGGTACCTTGAATCATAGCAACACAGTAAATTATGTGGAGAAGCACATTTCACTCTCCATTCAGGATGAAGTTTCTACAGGAAAAGTTATAATTTCAACATGGAGATTCTTTTTGAAGAACCCTTTTTGGAGAGGGGTGGCTAAGATACTGTTCAGAAGAGTTGCAACAACGCTCTCTAATATTTTTCAGCAGCAAAAAATTTTCACTGCCTGCTCCAGCACAGCTCATTGAAGTGAGTGCCAAGTGTATAAATGAAGCTGGGGAAGAACTGGCAAGCTTGGAGTCGGTCAAACCCCAACATGCATGTTGTTTGTTAATAGCAGCTCTAGCAGAACACCAAGGGAATGGCGGGGCAGGGCTGTCAGCAGGGGATGAAAGGACTATTTACAACCTATTATGTGGACAGTAACAATGCAGCAAATCTGTGTTTTGGTTGACAGTTGTGTGTTTTGCACTCTAATGTTGGTACATCAATAGGGAGGTATTGTTTTGGGTACGGTAGACAAAGCTCCTATTCCAAGGCAACAAACCTTATTTGGATTGATCTGTGTAGATTTGCATTTGGACCTGCTGCAGGAGAACTCCCTGGTCACAGCAGCTTTGCATGGCTGAAGTTCAGATTCAGCAATCGAATTTGTACGGGTAGAACCTTGCATCCAAACAGAACCCGGCTGCTTTTGCAGCAGTTCTGTGTAGGCACCACGATCTCCCAAGTGCAGACACAATTGTAGAAGCGGTGGTTGGGGTTGGCAGAAGCTTTCTGTTAGCACATATACTTCCCTTCTTTTGTTTTTATGGATCAGTTTTCAGGCACAACTGGAGCTTCCCACCAATAGTGCCTGTCACAGCAGGGTGCTACAGGAGGGCCATGATCTTCTTGAGGCCCCTTCCTCTGTGCCAAGTCGGCCCAAGGGCACCCTCAGATTCTTGCCTGCCATGTCTTTGATGTTTAGGTAAAGTTGGGAGGCTGCCTCACGTCTCCTTGGGCACGGGTAGTTGGGACCTCTGTCCCCGTGTTTTCCCAGACTCACCAGGGGTGTCCCTGTATGATGAGTGCTTCCCAGGCACCCTAGCCTTATGGGCTACCACCCCTGATACCACGCCCCAAGCCTCGCAGATGGGATAGATGTTGGTCTGTCGGATACACTTGCCCGCTCTCGGGGCCTCCTCTGTACTGTTGCCCGCTCTCGGGGGCCTCCTCAATAACGCCCGTCTTCTGGGGACTTCTGTGCCCACTCTGGGACTTCTCGTTGAGCCACCTGTCTCTCAGGCCCACCGCACCGCTACCCCCCGCTCTCCAGGGCTCACCACACCACTACCCCCCACTCTCCAGGGCTCACCGCAGTACTCTGCCCTTCTCCGGGGTTTACTGCAGCACTAGGCCTTCCTCAGGGCTCGCCGCGCCCGCCTTGAGGCTTCTCAGTAGTACCCCTTTCTCTGGGGCTCACCACACCCGCACTGGGGCTTCTCCGTGACACCCCCTGTCTGGGGCTCACCAGGCCCAGCTTGGGCTCTCCAATAAGGTTGCCCCCTTTCTGGGGCTCTCCGTGCCCACGCTTGGGCTTGACAAACACCCCTCTCTGGGGCTGGGGTCTGAGCACCCCGTGAGCTGTGCCCTAACTGATGCTGGGGCCCCCACGCCACTGTGAGTCCCTACAAGTATGCTGCACCCACACTAGCACCAGGGTTCCCACACCACTGGAAGTTCCCCTGAGGATACTGCACCCTCACTGGCGCTAGGGCCACACACCCCTATGGATCCCTATGAGGCCTCCTCCAACCCCGAATAGCCTCACCCAAACCACCGGTGTAACAGCAAAACAAAACACAATGCAAGCCTCCTGGCTACAACTTAACTTAAAGCTGCCTGGCTATACCATGGTGATCAAACCTTTTCAAGCTGCCATCCTTCACTCAGCTAGAGCGGTTCCTACAGTGCTCACATCCTTGCTCCAGGAGCCAGAGCCCCTCAGGCTGCTGGCAGGGAACTGCCAGCCTGGCCTCAGCCCCGGGCTTTATGAGGGCCAGGCCCTGCCCCCTCTGGCCAGCTGACTTCCTGGTTGCCCTGGGCAACCTGCAGCTGTGCTCGTTGTGTCCTGCCAGGGCTCTCTCCCTGGCAGTTTCCACTCTCTAGGAGCAGAGCACCAAGGTGCCCTGCGACAGTGCCATACCCAAATTGCTGCAGATCCACCAGCTTAACTTGTATATAAAAAAAAACTATTTCATAATAGCACGTAGACAATCAGAACCATGCAAGAGATGGAAATAGGATTCTACAAAAGTGGCTAAAATGATTCGGTTCTCAGCCAGTTTCCTGCTCACAAAACTATGTGAGATGACATGATCACTAAGCATACTTCTTGCTGAATGTGTCTTGTTATTCAGTTATATATAAGGGGAATTATGTGATAAAAATGTCAAATATTTACTATAATACAACAGAGGTCCCGGTCCTGAAAATGTGACCCTGATCACTTAATGAAGAGTAAGTTTCCATTGGCTAATACTTTAATATTCTTTATGTATTGGCATGTAGACTAAAATAGACTCAGAATAGATGCATTTTGAGTTCCATCAGCAGAAAAAAACCGATCAGGAGGAATTGCATAATTAGATTTTTTTTTAAATATAAATTTCAAGAAAAGTGACTTCAATAACCAACAAATCTGTGAACCGAAAACTAATGGAGGAACCTAGAAGTGAAAGTACATGTGTCCAAACATGGCCAGATTTGGGATTTTGAAAAGAGCGGGTACTGAGGGTGTAGAACAGCTGTCATCAATGCTTTTGGGCAGAGTCCTAAAAACACTCACAACCTCAACTTGTAAGATGCTGGTCTGCCTGGGCTGGATGGCAAGGGAGTTGCAAGGGGCTTGATCCTTGCAGTAGTCTCCACCATCTACCCTGAGGTGTGCGTGCCAAGCAAAATGCCTTTGCTTGCCACGCTTTGGCATTTGTGCCAGGGGTTGCCTACCCTGATGTAGAACAATATAATGTAAAGGAAAACACGTTTTTTCCAGTTAAAGAGAAACTAGAAGCTTTACTAGTATGATAGGGGCTAGTGCTATTATAACAGGCTGGCTATTCAGTTCCAGGAAACCCTTGGCCTGCTCACCTGTTCTGGGACAGTCCACGCAAGATCTTGCCCACCATGACGTGTTGTTCAGTAAACTGCTATCAAATGGGGGAGACTACCCATGTTAATGCCTAATGCTCAGGGCAATAACATGACTCTGCCCTTCACTTATCATGTTCTATGCCTCTCAGATGGTACCCACATTATCACAGTGCCTCACACCATGATCGATGCTCCAAAGTCTCATTGGGACTCTCACTTCCCACTGGAGCATATAGTCATTGTGCTCCCACATTGGCCACTCTTAACATCACTACAAACATGGCCTCTGGCCCAATCTAATACTTCAGGCATCCATAGGCTTACCTGGGATTGGCTGCCTCCCTTTCTGGGGGTTGCACTCTGAACTGAATTTCTCATGGGGGTTGGCCGTTGTGCTGTACTTCAGGATGCTTTCACACTCCCTACTCAGCACACCTTCATTGTAGCTCTTCAAAACCTCATAATTAAGCCCTGCTCTACCCAACTATGCACAGTACTTTGGGTCTCCCTACTCTGTACAGGCCAGTGTCTATTTTAATCTACTATGCTCCACCACCGAGGCAACTGGGGCTTTAGCCCTATATGGTCTCAGATGTCCGGAGATGTGTGTGGCCCTCACTCTTCTACTATGGTCTTGTACCCAATGGGATGCAGGTGTTTGGAGATGTGCCTGAGCCCCACTGTCTACTGGGGTCTAGTACCCTATGAGGCTCAGGTGTCGAGACATGCCTGACTCCAGCCCTGGGTAACCCACCAGGGTGTGGGGGCTAGGGTTTTAAAGTACCCCTACTTGCCTTTCACTGGGGAGGCAAGTGGTCTGGTGTTTCTGGGGGACTGCTCTGTCATGGGCACCAAACCATTCTTCCCCAGCATGGTGCAGTTTTCAGTCATACCCAGGACCAGGAGCCTCCTGCCATCTGCATAGCTCCTGCCTTTATCTCCAAGGTGTTCTGAGTAGCAGCTCAGCTGAGTGTTGCTCCCTGGCTGCTTGCAGCAGACTGCTGCAACAGCCCTGAGGACCTGGACCTAAAATAGGGGATGCTCAGCCCCCTCATCCAATCACAGGTCCCTCCTGAAGTCAGGTGACTGCTTAATTAGGGCTAGATGGCACCTACCAGCTGCCCTGCTGACTGCTCTAAAGCCGTTAAAGTGGCAGGCACCGAGTGTGCTCTGCCACATCTATATTATTCTGTTTATGATCAAAGAAAAAACAAATATAACTATTGAAATGTGCATTAATTTGCTAGAGTACATATAAAGTTTTAAAAAATGCAACAAACTAGGAAAAATAGTCAAAACAATCAAAATATATTGTCTCATTAGTTCTGTACTTATTGTAATTAAATGCATGTCTCTTATGCCAATTCAAAAAGCATAATCTAGCCTTCCTTCTTGGCAGTGCCTTCTTGGCAGTGCCTCCTACATTTCATTGTCAGTAACTTCCATACCTGAGTTAATATTAGCACACCTAAATTAAGGTTTGCAGGGTTATAATACTTGAGATAAGAGAGAGACAATACCAAGAAGGTCCAACAGACAGAAAAATTGTGAAACAGAGGATAGTTTAAATAGTGGAACATCAAGACTATTAAAAAGAATAGAGGGCCATTAATACCTCTGGAGTGGAGAGAGATTATTGGGAATTGGAAGTGGAGGTGATAATAAACCATGACATCAATTGACTCTCTCAGCACTGCCTGAGTAGAAATGCCACTGCCCCTCATAGACAGTTGACTTTAAGGCTTAGGTAGAGCTTGAATCAAAGCAGGATGTAACTGCACTGCTGCCCTTCTTCTCCTCTCTGGATCCAGCTTTGTGTCCAGGCACCCATAAATATAGGTAATCTTGATAGAAATTAGCAGTCTGTAGTTCTGTTCTTAGGCACAGGGTAACTGATCTTTTATAGCTTTGCCCATAGATAGAACATCCACAGCTGGGTAAAGAGGGTATAAATTGTTTCTACTGTTGAAAGCAAGTGGAGAATTCCAATTTAGTAGCTTCATACTGAGCAAAGTGACTGTAAAAGTGCCAGGCGGTGGAAAAGCAGCCCCGTGGTGTATTCACCCTGCCCTTCATTGAATTTGGAGCCAGTAATGGGAAGAAGAAAAATTAAGATTGACTTAGGTAGAGAGGAGGAGCCCCACTGCTAAAAATATCCCTGCCAGCTGCTATGTCATGTCACAAGAAGGGAGAAAAGAAGCCAAGACACCCTGGGGTCTCCATTATACTTTTTGTTCATTATCATCATTTATCAGGTGCTGTGTTACGTATTACATTTTCCATCCCTTTTTGCTCAAGAGCAGCAACCTGTTGATTCTGGAGTGCTGAATACTACTGGCTGGTACACCAGGCTTTAGGGTGACTTAACTGTGGTGGAAGACAGACAGAATTGTTTCCAATGTACACCTAAGGAGGCCCTCAGTAAAGCAAACATTGATTTTGGAGGGGTATTTTTTTTCTATCTGCCTGGTGCCAGAAGGCTGTAAATAGGATCCCTATATTTTTCCCCTATTAATATTAACCCATATTGGAGTGCAAAAGCAACCTTTAAGCCAAAAGAACTTTCTGAGCCTTGCTGGAAGCCTGCATGCTCCTCACAAGAAAGCAGGTCCATACCAGTTGTTCTGGACCGCTAAGAATGAGCTAAGGTACTGGAGGCAAAATAGAAGTATAGATGGCCTGTTACTGTTGGTTTACTGAGTTCATCCTACCTTGATGGACCCATTCTCACTCTTATAAATCATATAGATGTGAATTTCTTTCTGGAGTTGCTTGTTTGCTTTATTTATTTGGAAAATTTCAGTAACTGCACTCTCCACAGCCTCTGCTGTTGAACTTGCCATAACAGAGGCTTGCTCAAGAATGTTTAGTCTTAACAGTGTGTGGTTTCCTTTAGTGACTCCTGAACCACACTCTGAAGAGAGACATGCTGGTACTGAAGTATGGTAAATATACATCCAGATAAGCCACTGGTGTCTCAAAAATGGCCCTCTATATAAGACAGATAAACAGCAAGAATTAAGATGCCTCTTCTCCTATGCACAGTCTCACCCCTACCAATCCCTTCCTCTCTGGAGTTATCTTTCTGGAGTCTTTAAAACAGTAACTAAACTAGTTTTAGCACGATCATGCAATTTGTTAACAATATTGTTACTATTAAATGAAAACCAGTTTTTATATTTTCATTGGACTCAAAACAGTGTTGCGAAGGGGAAGAGGAGGGACAATATTTCCACTAAATAATTATTTTGAAGCTGACATTAAACACCAATAGAAAACAACATCATAGACAGTAGCTCCTCCCTTTGAAAAGCTGAGGAAAAAAATAATAAAGGAAGTTGGACATCTGTTCAAAAATGGCTGACTTGGAAGGTTCTCAGAAGTCATGTGTCTTCTGTGTTGTACAGCCATAGTGAAAGAATGGCTCTGGATGAGTCAAATGCCCAAAGGTTCCTCTTTGGAACTTTTTCCTTTGAGTCACTTTATTTAAAGTGTGATAAATTACTGCATTTGTGCTCAATCTGTCGTTCAATGTCTTTGTAGTTGTTGCCTGGAACACTATTCCAAAATGTATGCTCCATAGGGGTGTTGCAAGAGAGGTACCTATTACTCATTTCTATTTTTTCAAAGGATAATTGAAAATCCCCTTTTAAATAAATAACAAAACATAAAAATCTCCATGTGTCAAAATGAGGATGAGTGTTCAGTCAGTCTAAGTTGTCAGTGCCAGATACGTGGGCCATTGAAGTGAATGGAAAGTCTTTTATTAGCTTCCAAAAACAAGAAGATGCTCACTGAGATCACAAGATATCTTGTATAAATGCACTTTACATATAATTGACATGTGCCAACAAAAAATGAAGGCAAATACATCCCAAAAGAGATTTTCTTCCATGACTGGTAGTGACACAGGGCAGCTTTCAGAAGTTTCAGTTCCCCCAGCTGTGAGAGTGGAAGGTGGTAAGGGTACACATAAGAACATATGTGTCATACTGAATCAGACCAATGATCCATTTAGCCCAATAGCCTATCTCCAACAGTGGCAGCAGTGGGTGTTTTAGAGGAAGAGCCTGGAACGGGGAATATTTACAACAATCTGTCCCTTGTCCACTATGCCCCATCCTCCCAGCATCCACCATAGCTGGTTTCTTCTGGATATGCCAGAGGAAATATCTCTGATTGTTCTGTTTAGCTAACAAGGGAATAGTTCTACCTCCTTCTTTCTAAGTGAAACATTCATGGGGAAGTAAATCACTGGTTTCAATTAATTTAGATGCTTTATGTAGGAAGCTGTGGATGGGTGGTTTGTGAAGCTGGGGGGATTTTTGGAAGGGAGGAATGTGGTTGTGTCCAGATGACATTATGTGCATTAGCTAGGACAACTTGGGTTGCCTACCTCCACAGTACACATTCAGGCATCCAACTAAGGCTCTCCAATAGCCAGTTGATTCTTCTCACGTACCCAGTGCAACATGAAACAAAAGGTAATTGGTAGGGCTGTGCGAAGCTTCAGTCCCTGCTTCGATTTGGCGGAGATTTGGCCTTATTCAGTGGATGAATCTCCGAATATGAATCAAATCAGAGGACCCTTCAATCTCTCTGAATCGAATTGGAACCCTCCAAATTGATTTAGAGAGATTCAGATTCAGAGATTTGGACTTTTCTGCATACCTCTAGGTAGCACGGGCTCATGAATGCTGCGATGCTGGAGCAGATGGAGCTTCCCAGAGGAGCGGGGGGGGGGGGGGGGGGG
>JAGPOW010001296.1:13371724-13382390 GCA_030014935.1 Caiman crocodilus | reverse complement strand
CCCTCGCCTCCCTCCCCTGTTTTTTTTTCAGTCTCTCTTCAGGTGAAAGTCTTCCCAGCCATTTAATCCCTCACACTTCCCCCCTCTGGATCCATCATTGAACAACAAGAGCACTGGCATTCAAGCAGCCCAGAACATCACGTGTCATCAGAAACTCAACTAAAATCCATTTTTAATATATAACTTTTAAAGGGCATTTGGTACGTAAACAGATTGTCTAGTACGCAGGTTCTGAACTCTGAATTGTGTTCTTTCCTTCCCTAGTGCTTTGTCCTTTCTACACAAGGGTACATGGCAGCACTGGAGGTCATTCACTTATGTTTATCTAAGCTGATAATAATTTGTGCCTGAAGAAGGCCACACTAGAGAGACATTGTATATTCTCTTCTCTGATATTCTTTTCCCAAACCCAAATGATTTCTCTTCAGCCAGGAGCTTATCAACCATGTTATTCCATGTCTGTGCCTACTTTAATCATAATGTGCTGATAAAGCTGGGACAGAGTGAGGGTCTTTGCTGCCTACGCCAAGGTTACATCTGTGTCATACCTGCTGCCTCAAAGTTAGTTATGCAAGGCTTGAGTCCCATTTATTATACTAAGACCACTTTGTACCACTTCTGGCAGTGAAAAGAAATTATAATTTGTCCCTTTACCTTATCAAAGTGGCATGAAGTGGCCTGCATTGAAATGAGAATTAGGTCTGTACTTTTATGTGCTACTTTGTTTTCCCCAACCTCCTACTTGGAGTAAAGTTTTCATAATTTTTGGATTTAAAGAAGGTTAAAGGCAGAGGTTAATTTATGCACTACCTACATTGTAGAGACTTCCATGTTGCTTCAACTTTAAATTTCTCCTCCTTTCCCCCGCTGTTTTGTTTTTTCATAAGCTGTAATTCATAGAGGAAAGTCCCTTTTTGTTTATTTGGGGGTGGGGGGCGTTCTGTAAAACATCACACATATTTCTGGTTTATTCAACTGTTGGTATAAAAGTAGGTGATATATTCTGGTGTCTTTGGCATGTTACATAAGCTCCAGATCTGAGCACAAAGACCCCATTTTGTGAAAATAAATGCATTCTCTCTCAACTCATGTCCGTAGGATATCCCAAATGTCCAGTGCTCTGTTTACTGTGCAACAACATAACTCATAGCTGTGCAACTTACGTACATATTAGAAAAGTCCTAATGTTTAACACGCGTTATAGATGCATCAATTAACTTGATTAGAGTTGGCCCTTCAAATGATTGTGAGTGCTTCCTTGTACAGACTGTTCCATGCCTGTGCTTGGTGGGGGGGGGGGGCAGCCAGAGGAACTTACTGTTTATTTTTGGGCCAGCGTAAAAGTAGACCATGAGCAGACACCTCCTGCTGCAAGCTGGACCTGACAGAGAGGTCATCTTTGTTGCATATGGCTGATAAATCATGTTTCCCTGCTGATGATCAGTGCTATTTTTAGAAACAAGCTAAAACTTCTCCTTCTTGAAGTTGTTTTAATTTCCAGCCAAAGAGTTGAACTGCATGACTAGGGAAAAAAAGAAAAAAAGTTAACAATCTAGCAGGGCTAATGTGAGCTGTGTGTTGGTTTAAAAAGAAACCTGATGCAAAATTGCTTCTTCCGGTGCTCACAATTTTGTCCTGGCAGCACCGGCGCGCTAGCATCTATAGGCTGAAAAAGGGCTGTTTCCAAAGAGCAGCACATAATGATAATGTAAATTTCACTTAAGTATATATGATTACAATAAATTGCACAGAATTGCAACAGACGTTGTGCTGCACTGTTTATGGAGCAGTCTAGGTTTACCAGTTCCATTTTTCTACAGTAAATGGAACTGTGGGATGAAAAAAAGAAAAACTTTTGGCTCAGCAAGTAGATGAATGCCTATGGCATCATTTTAGAACACATTAAAACCTCATTTGTGTCCACCACAGATCTGGCAAATGTAAATAATCCCATAGGGCACCTTTCCTCTCCTCTGGCCTCTCTGTACCTATTTGTCTATGCATAGTGCCTAACTTTTGCAGACTGTGTTTTAGGGCATGAATGTTTCCCATCTGGAGAGACACAACACAAAGTCTAGTTCAGGTCATAACTGAAATGAGTTTTTTCTTCAATGTGGAAACCAGACAGGTCTGTTCTGGTCATCCGGCCTGTAGGACACAAGCCTTAGAACCTCACCCCGTAATTCGTACATCAAACCCGGGCGTTCGGTTTGCGTGATAGTTCGTGTTTACATCCAGTCTTGACTTCAGGACTTCAGGTGATTCAGAACCCGCCGTGTCCCAGAGTGAGAGGTTCCAATGATTAATTGCCCACAACGTTAAAAATGTTTGCCTTATTTCTTGGCTGTATGTATCTAGCTTTAGCTTCCAACCAGCAGATCTCATTATGCCTTTTGTCACTAGATTAAAGTACCATCTGCTTCAGAAATCCCTTCCTCATATAGGCATTTTGTAGACTGTGATCAAGATTCTTCTTAATCCTCTCTAAACAGATTGGGTTTCTTTTGTTTCATGCTGTAAAACCAGGCTAAACAGAGCCTTGGCTGAGATGATGTAGTTGAACGGTCTTGCTTTGAGCAGGGTTTTGGACTAGGCGACCTCCTGAGGTCCCTTCCAACCCTAATTTTTTACGATTATTTGACTCTATAAGACATGTCAGCTTTCCCAACTATCAGAACAGTATTTTAGGCCTTTTCTAATTTGTTCAACTCTCTTTTCAAAATGGGGACATCAGAAATGGATGTAGTATTCTGTACGGCTCTATAAAGATTCAGTGCCTCAACTCTATACCTATTCATGCTGATGCCCTTGAGCTCACTTCAACAAGCAAGCCAGTCACTCTATATGATTAATCTCTCTCAGTCATTATTTACCATTTAACCAATTTTATAACCATACTAGTCTCAATATTATATTTATTCCCAGCTTATTGATAAGGGTATTGAATAGAACTGAGACAAGAACAGATCCTTATGGTATTCCACTAGAAATACCACTATGTCTTGGTGTTGCATTTGTTCCACTCTAACGGGTAATCAGTTTTTAATCCATTGAACATGGACTACATGCTGATATTTGTCCTCATTTTTTTAAATCAGAAACTTACACAGAACTATGTCAAATGATTTTTTGGAAAGCTACTCATTCAGTTCTCTTTATCTATCAGATGTGTCATCTCAAAAAAAGAAATACGTTTGTTTGACAGGACCTATTTTTCTTAAAATCATATTAAATGGCACTAATTATGCTACTATCTTTTGATTCTTTGCTGATTGCTACCCACATATCAACCCTTTTTATAATTCTGCCTAAGATCAGGTTAACCTACTTATTATCATCACCAGATCATTCCATTTAGATGTTTTAAAATATTAGCATAAGGCAAACTTTTTGTGACAGTCCCCTGGAATTTTTCCAGTTTTCCAAGTCTGGCTAAATATCAACATGATTAATCGTTCAGAGAGGGCTCCTTGGCCAGTTGTTTTAATATTCTTGGGTTTGAGCTATCCTGTCCTGCAGATTTAAAAAAAATGTTTAACTTTAGTATTTACTGTTTAACAATTGGTCACTGATGAAAAAGAAAATATATTGTCATCACTGTAGGTTAGGAATATAACATCTTGCTTCTTTCTGAGTATAGAATAAAAATATTTATTGAAGGCTTCTGTCTTTCCTGTCCTGGTCCTGATCACTTCACCATTGTTGTCCAGTATTATGAGTATGTGAAGGCTTTAATTTCAATTCAGAATAGCTCTCAGCATTGCAAAGCAAATAACTGGATGTTTATTTAGAACAGCACAATCGCTGAAGAGAAAATGTCCCTGCCAAAACTGTGTAGAAACCCAGAACTAAACTAACAGGATGTTCACGGGATAAGGCTGGATAGATTCTGCAAGTCAGGGTCGAGGTACACTGTTAGAAATGTGTGATGGATCCCCAGTGCGGAGCAGCAGGAATAACCATATTTCCAGATTCAGAATAGACAGAAAGCCCAATCCCATTACATTCTGCAGGTTATGTGTGAGCAATATTAACACAACTATGTTGGAGATGCCTTCACAGCATTCACTCCCACATGCCTCCTGGATTTATCTAATCTTCCATTTCTCTACATTGCTCAGATCCACACAGATCCACTCATTCTCAATGGTATCTCCTATTTCCAACAGGATTTCTGTCCTGGTTAGTCTCTGGGTACAGCTTAGGTGTTTTAAGTAAAGTCACTAAAGCTACTTGTACTATTATACTGTCATTCTACTATTATATATTATCACACATAAATGATTTTCAATTTATAGATCATGTTTCTCTTCAATGACCTGCACCTATAATCTGATCTTCCCTGCACCTGCAGCAGTTGCATATAAATGTTCAAGACCCATGGGCCAGATCAAAGGGCTCCATAGGCCAGATCTGACCCATGGACCGTATATTCGACATCCCAGTTCTAAGCTAAGCACAGTCAAATGCCTCTATTATACCAGGTGCCTATCTGCTCACTTTCATGATCCCAATCAACATATTTCTTGGTGGTAATCCACTGGAAGGTTAGAAATACCCACCAGTGTTTTAACTCATGGAAGGGGGAAAAAAAACTACCATAGAAAAAAGGACGGGCTTGGATCTACACACCCAACAATTAGGAGCAGCTACCTCCCTCTTTTGCAAACTGCCTGGCCTGGTAGGGATCAGCTACACTTCTGAGCTGGTTGTATTGTTTTCCAAAGATCAAGGACTTAAGCTTATAGAACGATAAAGCTGGTGTACTCAGAGAGCCGTACCTTGCCTACAGTTCCACTGTACCCCCTGCAATCCCAGGGCAAATGTAGCAACTGATACATAACACTCTTAAAGGTATCCACACACTGGTTTGCAGAAGCAGGTTGACTTTGTTTCCATGGTAAACCAAGCTAGCCTTTTGTAAAAGTGAAGACAGGAGTTTCTGAGGGGAGGAAGGCTTCACTGAAGTCAGTCGTCTCAGGGAAGAGACTGATGTGAGCCCAGGGCTGGAAGCTCAGACTGGTCCTGACTCTGAAGAAGCTGTGAGATTTCTCTGTGAGATAGATATTTTTGAGTTGTTTATAGCCTGACTAGCCATTTGGGATGTCTAGTCAGGATATCTAGGAGGCACCCTGTGGTAAGAGAGCCTAAGGCCTAGGGAAATAATCCAAGGGGACTTCATGGGATTGAAACTGTGCATATTGAAGGAGGGGCAGAGGACCAGGGAAAGAGTCCTATCAGGGTATTGAACCCAAGGGACCATGCAGGGCTAAAGCAGAGCAGTGTGAGAGAGGCTATGGCCCAAAGAAAGATCCCTGCCAGGGTCTGGGAGTAAAGCCAAACAAAGGAGAGACAGGCAGGCATGGCTGGCATCCAGCATTAGAGAAAAAGAGTGCTCTGTCCAGGGACAAGGGCCTGGTGGACCAGGGAGGCTGAAGCCAAGAGGGAGAGTACCCAGCAAAGGTCTGGGTCCCGGAAAGACTGCTGGGGCAGAAGTCAAGCTGTGCAAGAACCAAGGGCTCACAAGACGTAGAGCCTCCTTAAGGTAGTCAAAGGTTTGGGGACCACAATTAGGGCCCGTAGGGCTGTTTTTGTTACTAGTAGGGCCCAGAGGGTACTTGGCAGCCATAAGGGGTGGACCAGAGGCCCCAGGAAACATGAACCAGAGGCAGGGCTGGCAAGCCCAGAGACAAGAAGGGAAGTAATGCAGGGCCAGGCTAAGGGAAGGCCAGAACCATAACTTCTTGCTCAGGTAGGGATCTGACAGGATCAGGCTGCCCAGGTATGAGCAAGATGAGCACATAGACTCTTTGACTCCTCATCAACGAGTCTGTGTGCGATATGCTTGCAGAGGGTAAGATTCTGAACAAGAGCCAGCATAGCTTAATTGGGGGCAGGTCTTGCCTCACCAGCCTCATCTCCTTCTACAACCAGGTATCTCACCACCTGGACAAGGGAGAGGAGATCAACATTATACACCTAGACTTCCAAAAGGCCTTTCATTGGACCCCTGCTGAACCAAGCAGGATAGCTGATAACCGACACTCAGGAAAAGGCCAACCTGCTTAATGTGGTCCTAGTATACCTTCGTATACCAACCTAATTCTTGTCAGTCTTTTATAAGTCCAGTGGGACTGCAAGACATGGGACAGCCAGGGTGAGGGTGTATTTATACTGAGCATCGGTATTGATCTAGTAAAGAATCACCGTGAGAGGCTGGACACCTTCAAATCAGCTGGCTCTGAGAGATTATACCCTAGGGTACTCAAGGAACTGGCAGGTGTCCTAACCCAACCATTGGCAAATATATTTGAAAACTCATGGTGCTCAGATGAAGCACCTGAAGACTGGAAGAAGGCTAATGTGGTACCCATCTTAAAGAAAGGGCAGAAAATAGATCCCAGGAATTACAGGCCAGTCAGCTTGACATCAATTCCCAGTAAGATTCTGCATAAAATTATCAAAGAAGACCCTTCTAGATAAGATGGCGGAGGGCAACATCCTGAGGGATAGCCAGCATGCGTTTGTTGTGGCTATGTCTTGCCTGACCAATCTCATCGCCTTGTATGACAAGGTGACTTATCACCTGGACAAGGGAGAAGAGATTTAAGCCATATATCTGGACTTTAAAAAAGCCTTTGATCTTGTGTCCCATGACCTCTTCATGGAAAAATTGGCCAACTGTGGCCTCAGTTAGGCCACAGCCCAATGGCTGGGAAACTGGCTCAGAGGTTGGACCCAGAGAGTAGTGGTCGATTCTAGTGAATCATTATGGTGCACCGTGACCAGTGGCATCCCCCAAGGCTCTGTCCTTGGACCGGTCTCTTTAACATCTTTATCAACAATGTGGACATTGGTGTCAGAAGCTGATGACACTAAACTTTGGGGCATAGCATCCACACCTGAGGACAGGCTAGTGATCCAGACTGACTTAGTAAGTGGGTGGATACAAACTTGATGATGTTCAATACCAACAAATGTAAGGTACTCCACCTCGGGGAGGGAAAAAAAACCCGCAGCATACTTACAGGCTCAGCAGTGCTACTCTTGCTAGCACCACTGCTGAAACAGACTTGGGGGTCATGACTGACCACAAGATGAACAGAAGGCACTCGTGCAATGTCGCAGCTGGTAAAGCAAACCAAGCTCTGGCTTGCATCCATAGATGCTTCTCAAGTAAATCTCAGGATGTCATCCTCCCACTGTACTTGTTCTTGGTGAGGCCACAGCTGGAGTACTGCATCCAATACCAGGTTCCGCAATTCAAGAAGGATGTTGAGAAGCTTGAGAGAGTCCAGAGGAGAGCCACACGCATGATCAGAGGGCAAGAGACTAGGCCTTATGAAGAGAGGCTGAGAGCCATGGGACTCATCAGCCTGGAAAAGCATAGGCTCAGGGGGACCTGGTGGTTGCTTATAAGTACATAAGGGGTATACATCAAGATCTGGGAGAATGTCTGTTCACCAGAGTGCCCCAAGGAAGAAATAGAACCAATGGTCATAAAATCCTCCAAGATCGTTTTAGGCTAGAAATAAGAGAAAAATTCTTTACTGTCTGAGCCTCCGAGAGCTGGAATAGACTCCCTCCAGAAGTGGTGCAGGCACCTACCCTGGACTCATTCAAGAAATGTTTGGATTTTTATCTTGCTGGGGTCCTATGACCCTAGCTGACTTCCTGCTTCTGGGGCAGGAGTCTAGACTTGGTGACCTTTGAAGTCCCTTCCACCCCTAATGTCTATGAATTTATGAATCTAGTATCCCATGATATCCTCACAGGACAATTGGGAGATTGTGGGCTTAACTGCTGGATAGTTAAGTGGGTAGGAAATTGGCAAGTTCCTTCAGCTAATATTTTAGCTGGCTCATCTCCTTTGCGTGGTCACTCTGCCATTGGTCCCATCTCCATTCCAACATTTTGTAAGCGCTGGCAGGGCCTCCTTTCGTAGGGTCACCGGCTCTTTCTCTACAGCTTCCTTCCTCCCTGGTACTTCCCCCAGGCTGTCCTGGCTCAGCCTCCTCCCTAGGTTCTTCTGGGCCTAGGTCTCTGTGCAACTTTCCTAGCTCCATATGCTTTGGGTTCCTATACTGGGTGGTTTCTATCTGAGCCTCTACTTCCTTCAGGGCCTTTTTCATTACTTCCACCTCTTGGTATTGTTCCTGGTTTTCCAACCTAGCTGTCCTTACATACTCTGCCAATCAAGTTCCCAGTGCCTCCAACCTTTCCCGCACTGTGTCCTTGAGCTCTCCAATTTGTGGTTCCTGTCCGGCTCCTAAGCTATTTATTACCTGCCTTTTATCTGACCTCCCAATCTCCCCCAGGTCTTGGATCTTTATAGCCATTGAATCATTTGCTTCTTGCAATCTTTATCCCTCAATCTCCAGACTCTGGATTTTTGCTTCATGCTTTGCACTTCCCCTCTGTAACTGCTCATTTTCTTCCCTTATTCCCTCTTCCTTCGTTAGGCTATCTTCTATAAGGGTTTTAAGGGACCGTACCTGTTGTCCCAGTTTTTTATTTTCCCCCTCCATGCTCCTTAACTGGCTCTGTAGCTGTTCATTCTCTCTCTCCTTGGTTTTTAGTTCCTCTTCCGGAGACTGCATTTGCTTTCCCAACATCTCATAATTTGCCCTAAAATTTTTCATTTGTCCCTGCACCATGACCAAAAGGGACCTAGTGGTAATAATGGACCATTGCATTAACATTTCTGTGGCTGTCCTTGGGAGGCAGATCCTGCCACAGTTGCCAAAACATGGGTCTTCCATAAGCCCATTTCCAGATCTCAGTCATAACAAGCTGTTGGGCTCAGAAGAACTTGACTGGGGGATACCAAATCAAAGAAATAAGCAGCAGGCTCTTGAAAGGGAAGGGAAAAAAAACTGTACTGTAGTGTGGGTTCATCACCAGAGTGAAGTACATAAGAAGAGTGACAAGAAATCTTTCACTGCAGTTAATACGTATGTAACCAATGCTTTCTCAGTATTTCATTCTGTCTCCCTTCAATGTCTAGGTTACATATAGAGGGTCTAAATCCTTGTCTAAGAAAATTGAATCTCGTGCCCTTAGCTTTAGAGGTTCTGGTTTGATCCTCATTGCCAGCAGCACACACAGTGGCATTGCATAACATCTGTATTTCCTAAGAAGGTGCAAATCAAGGTGACTACATTGACATGAATGAGACCTCCCCTGTTTGCACCAACCAATGATCTGGCCTCTGTCTTCTACTACAACCTCATCTCTAAGTATTGTGCTGTTCAACAGTAAAAAATCCTGTTCATTTGGTAAGTGCGTGGGGCAGACAGAATGTATACTAGGACATCCAGAGCAGTGCACAGCTTTGAAGAATGATAGTATCCCTGGGCTGATGCCTTGGAGCAAGCAAATAACATAAATAAAATGCCTTTATTTATGCAGATTTTAACTTTTTAAAAAGCCTTGATAGTCTCAGAATCACTGAAAAGAAAGATGGAAAGAGGTGACTCAGTCAGCAGATCTATCCCTTACGCTATACAGGGTTCAATTCCAAGTATGTCACAGTGCTTTGCTCGGTACAGTTCTGAATGTCCCAATCAACAGATCTTCTGCCATTTCTCCTGAGAGACCATTCCAAAGATAGAGATCTTGCAATCAGAAAATTTGTTCAGCTATTCAGTCTAAATTTGTATTTCTTAATAGCACTTTAAATAATTACCCTCTGTCTTAGAGATTTGCTTCCTTCCAAGAGCCTTAATCAGTTGTTTCTGGCTACTCTGTTTGTAGCTACATTACATTTCATTCTTCTAATCCTTTTCAGAAATCAGTGCCTCCAGCCTTTTGATCATCATGATGGTATTCTCTGAAATTCCTCACATGATTCCAGGTCTTGAAGTCCTTAAGGTAGCCAAGCACTTACATATATGGTTGCCTAAGATACACGAGTAGTCAACTTACCTTTAATGAGATTATTCACATGGTTAACAACAAGTTTTTTCTGGATCAGAGCTAAATATCATGGTCAGATGAGTGGTCATGGTGGCTGACTATAGCACACTCCACTAAAATAGCTTTTGGAGTACAAAATTGCATTCACCTTTTTTCATAAGAGCCACTTTATACAGAGGAAATCAAAATGACTACTTTCATAGGCAGAGTTTTCACCATTTGAACACTGGTATTGTTTGTTTAGACTCAAGTGCTTATTAACCAATATGGGCTCTGATGTCTAATTACCCATAGTTATGACAATATCCAGTGGTCACTGGAAAGCTATGTTAGTAAACTGAATATTGCCAGCTACACGGGGACAATTCACTTTCCCACTCTAATACATAGAATCATAGAAAACTAGAGTTGGAAGGGACCTCAGGAGGTCAACTAAGGAACCCCCTGCTCAAAGCAGGACTATCCCCTAGCTAGATCCTTCCAGCCAAAGCGTTGTCTAACCAGAACTTAAAAACCTCCAAGGATGGAGATTCCATAACCTCTCTGGGTATCTGGGTAACCCGTTCCAGTGCTTTATTACCCTCCTATGAGAAAGTTTTTCCTAATATCAAACCTCAACCTCAAGTTCCCTTGCTGCAACCCGAGACAGAAGAATGCTCTTTGTTCTGTCATCTGCCACCACTGAGAACAGTCCAGCTCCATCCTCTCTGGAACCCCTCTACAGGAAGATGAAGGCTGCTATTAAATC
>JAGPOW010001296.1:13351593-13371624 GCA_030014935.1 Caiman crocodilus | reverse complement strand
CTAAATTAGCCCAGTTCCTTCAGCCTCTCTTCAGAAATCATGTGCCCTAGCCCCTAACCATTTTTAATGCCCTCTGTTGGACGCTCTCCGATTTGTCTACATCCTTTCTATAGTGAGGGGCCCAAAACTGAACACAGTACATGCACATACTCACACACATCTCACCTGTGCCCCAGAGGCAGATTGCTTCTAGCGTCTTCAAATTGCAGACATTGGTTACAGGAGTCCTTGACTTCACCGGGTTATGAATCAAAACTCATTAAAAAAATTCTTACCGTTTATTTCCCTTGCTTTCCTACTCCCAAAATAAATTAAAAGGCCAAATTAATTAAATAAATCAATCAGACTATAAATTCTTGTGTGAGGAGCTTTTTTATCCAGCTGAAAAGATTTATACACTACTATAGCTGTCCGGGGTTTCTGTCTTCTGTAACTTCTTCTAGTCTGACATCTTCTTGATGGAAGGTTTATAATCTCTCATAGTTTGCTTTGGATCAACACCAACATCCTGTAAGATGTAAACTTTTTATGGGGAACGGCTGATGCAGAGGACTCTAATGGACACAACATTATTTGAGGCTACCAGTTCAAAGCTGCAGGCAGGTTTTGACAGAAAATGATGGCTATTCACTGTTCGCTCAACAAACAGGGTTTATGCCAATGGATGTATGTTCGCATCACAAAAGCAACCATCAGCATTGGCATAAATTGGAGCTGTTGGCAACCTCAGTCAAATGGCCCCAAGTGCTAAACAGAGAAAAAAGGACCTTTTTGCTGGTAGAACTTAAGAATAGTGCCGAGGCGTAATGGAGGGTCCACATGACACAGCTTGTGTAGCTACAGTCCATTTTCTTCCTAAACAAAGCCCTTCAGTCACCAAGGCTGTCTAGCAGCTTTGCCCGCAAGAACTTTCTTACGTGATGGGGGAGAAAAGATTGTAGAACAAGTACATACAAAGTGAGAAAATGTATTTACAAAAATTATTTGTAATAATGGAAATGGCTCCATTTGTTTTTCTTTCTTCCTTTCTGCCTTCATTTCTTTCTTTTTTATTTTGGTCTGAATTCTTCTAGGAGCTGATCAAGATTATTCACAGACAAACAAGACATTGATTGTTAGATTTGGCTGCTTCTGCTGTTTTGGAAGGTGAAACAATTTTATTCCTCAAATGAAACAGACAGGTTTTGTAAGCCAGAACACACATGGGAAATCCACTATTCTTAAAAGCTCTGGCACCTTTCTAACTTGTCACTTAACATAGTTATACAAAAGATCTACTTTCTTTTTCCACAACCTAAATCAGAAGAGATTGAAGGGAGTTTATAGTGGCTGAGATGAACAGTGGGATGGATCTGGGGTCATTGTAAGACTAAAAGTACTCCCTTTTAATACGAATGTCAGATATAGCTTAGAGGAAGGAAGTAGTTGGTGTGCTAGCCTGACACTTAAGAGACCTGGCTCTTCCATAAGTCAGGCTAAAACTTTGCTCTTCCACAGGCTTTTGGTAAATATTGTTTTATGTCTATGTTGATATATATGGTCAACCCTAAAGATTATGTTCAACCAGCCCAAACCATATGACTGCTCCCTATTCCTCAGAGTTCTTCTAGGACCTGCTGATTTCTCCCTCCTTAGGTTTTTGGTTCCCCATACAGTAGAGACAGTAAGTGGGGACAGCAATAGAGACAGCAAGTGGGGCACAGAACTGCTGGTAGACAGTAACAAGGGGACTGCTGCTTGTGGACTTCCAGTGCGAGGCCTACATTTCTTGGTGCCTTTCAGGCATGATGCAAGAAAGGGTGGTTGAAGAAGTAAGCAGGGGCACAGCTCACTTCATACCTAGATGTTCAGGGTTAGAGCTACAAGTTTTATGATACAAATACCTGGCAAGTATAGGCTTGAGGGCTTCTGCAAGATTAACTCTTAACTATCAATGTGGTGACATCCTTGAAATCTGACTGTGCATCAAGTTCCACTTTGTAAATGGAAATAAGAGCATTATTTTACAGGGGGGTTGGCAAGAAAAATAGGTTAATGATTCTGAGGAAGACTTGGGTAGTTCAGATAAGTTAGATAAAAAGTGGGTTTAAGATTGCATGTATTTTTCATTCACCAGCAGTTTTCAAGATCTTGTCTTTATCCTGTGGTTGAGCTGGTAAAGTAAAGGACAGTTAGGCTGGGACTCAGGAGATCTGTTATCTCTTCCTGGCTTTGTCGTTGACCTGCTCTATGATACAGAACCTGGGGTGCATTACTGGGGTGCAGTGTTGGCGTGTGGTGGGCACTCCTGGGGGGGTGGGGGGAAGCAGCATACAGCAGAGGACCTTTCCCTTTGGGTAGGGGCAGCAACAGTAGTAGCAACAGCCCAAGGCAAGAAGGGGTGCAGCCAACTTACCGCCAAAAGCTCTGAGAACAAGCCAACGGCTAGCAGTAGCCAGAGGCAGGAAGGAGCCTGGCCATCTTCTCTCCAGAAGCTCCTGAGAACAAGCTTAAAGTAGTGATAGCAACAGCTGGGGACAGGAAGGGGCATGGCCAACTTCCTGCCAGAAGCTCCTGTCTATTCGTATCTTCCTGAGATCAGGGGCCTTTAAGGCCCACCTTGTTAACTAATAGTTCCCACTGTGTAGGCCAAAGCTTGAAAGATACAACTGTGGGACAACTAAGAAGAAAAGGGTAGGAGTGATGTGGGGGTCAAAAGTTCAAAATGTGAAAAGAAGTTTTCCAGAGGGGGACACTGAACAAAGCCCCCCGGGCCGCACCTGCTGGTCCTCAAAGGTATCCAAGGAGCCAATGGATGCTGCCCACTGGTGCTCTGCCTCAAAACATGCGCGGACAAATGAGAGGAAATTGGCCCTGCAGTCTCTGTACACCTTCCCAGCCAAAACCTGGTCAAGTACAGGGCCCACTTGAGGTTGAGGTCAGGAAGAGGTTGACCAAGAGGTCCCAGGACTTGGTGGGACATGGATGGGATGACCAAAAGCAAAACAGTGGGAGGTGAAATTCAACCAGAACCTCAGGAGCAGGTTCTGGAGATAGAAGTGGAGGGGCTGCAACCTAGTGAACTCAAGGGTTATGTGCACCAGGGTCTCCCTCTGTCCGCAGAAGGGGCAGGAGACCGGGGTGTCCATGAAGCTAGCCACATACATACCCATGGCGACAACTTCATGGAGGAGCCGCCAGCTGAGGTCCGCAGTGGCTCATGGGATGAGGGTGGAGCACACACTCAGCCACTGGGGTACTCCAGCCACCCCCTTGCTGAGCAGGTCCCGCCACTTGGTGTCTGGGCGGGATGTGAAGGTGGCACGATGCATCACGATGTGGCACACGAGCATGTAGATGTGGTAGTGATAGATACTGGAAAAGTGGAGTTGTCTGGTGTCTCCCAGCTGGCTCGTGTGGTGGAGCGGGGAGTGCTGGAAGGCTGGATGAGGTGCCAGCCCCACGATAAACTCTGGTGGGCTGGAGGACACAGGGTGGGGGGCAGCAACTGCCACTGCACAGGACCTGGTCGACAAAGGCAAGAGCATCAGGAGGTAGGGCAGATTTCACCTCCTGGACCAGCTGGCAGGTTGCATGTGTCATGGGTAGAACCATGTGCCAGGCCAGCACATCAGGGTCCACCTACTTCTGCCTGTCGCAGTCCAGGAGGTCTCCAATACAGGTGACACCAGCCAGGATCAACTTCTGTTGCAACCAGGACACCTCTGCTGTTGGCATCTCGAGCTGGGGTTCCAGAGGAGAGGCATGGTGAGTAGCTCAGCGCCCTGGGTGAGTGTTGCAGGGGAGAGGGCAGAGACCAGCCTCCAGGCCTGGAGGAGGTCCTGGTAGAAGTCTAGCAGCCCTCTCAGGTCCTGCAGGGAGAAGCCCCACAGGCCAAGGAGCTGCCAATTGTATCAGAGCCCCTGGAAGTGGTGGAGGAAGGTGCACCCCAGGTGGCCCCATACCGCATGGCTATCAACACTGTATAGCAGTCACTACAGGGCCTGAAGGTAGAACGTCAGGACCTGGCTGCGGAGCCAAGCCAGGCCCTGGCCAGCTTCCTGCAAGGAGAGGCTCAGGACCTCTGTAGGAACCCAGTGCCATCCTGGCCAGAAAAACTCCAGCACCTATCTCTGGAGCCCAGCCAGGACCTTAAAGGGCACAAGCAGGATGTGTAAGTGGTGCCAGAGCATGGACAGGACTACTGGTTCAGCATCAGTACTCTCCCATGCAGGGAGAGATCCCTCAGGAGCCCTGCCCATGCCTGGAGCCACTCCACCACCCTTACCTCCAGCTGGTACCAATTCTCCAGTGGGGAGGAGTCCGTGGGGGACAGGTAGACCCCCAAGTACAGCAGTGAATCCATGCTCCAGCGGATCACATGGAGTGTGAGTGGGAGTGAGTCTCCCTGCCACGCATCACCCACTGCCAGGCCAAAGCTCCTCTGACCTCCCAGGCAGAGGAGGCTCCCGAGTACAATGCTTGGCAGGCCTCCACCGGTGCCAGGTTGCCTGAGTAGACACATGTCGACAGTGACCAGGGCTGAATGGGAAATGAGGATGCTACAGTGTGGGGGCTGCCTGCCAGCTAGCCCTTAAACAGTAGCACTCTCATGCCCCTGCCAGCCCCTCCATGTGAAGCAAGGTAAGCTGACCCCCTAGACCTTCCCTACCTCGGTGTGCTACAGTCCTGGGTACACATACAAATGCTGTGCCAGGAAGCAATAAAGTCCAGCACAAACTGTGCCAGAGTTTATTTAGCTGTGCTTATTTCATGTTTGGATAAACCCAATGGGTACTATTTCAAAGGTGTCTAAAGCTCGGATCTTTGAAGAGATTTGAAATACATGAGAATCAGGAATCTAAGTATCCCTGAAGGTCTGTGCCTAAGTGACCTGGGCATCTGAGTTCCAGTGACTTGATGTTTAGCACTTCTAAAAAAAATGTTATCCAGTATCATTCTAGATATATTTTGAGACTGTAAACACCAAGGACAAAATGAATTATTGAGGGCAGAGGACTAAGAAAGGGCATCTGAGCTTAAGAGGCCCACTTGGTTAGCATGGTTAAAACATACTAGTTTCTATAGCCAACAAGGGTTAGCATCACATCCAGCTGCCTTTGACTCAGCCTAAGTGCCCATGTGCCTATTCACAGGTGTGCCCACTGGTTGAGGGAGCCGGGGGTGGGGGGGCTTTTGCCATAACTAGCAGAGCTTGAATTTATGCCTCTACAATCATCACAAGACACCATAACTGTCCTGCAGGAGGTCTCACAGGATTAAGAAAGTGATTGTAGAGTTAGGAAATCTGAGTTGTGTTTCTAGCTCTTATACAGAATTCTTGTGCAACTTTGATCAAGTTACCTAGGCATTTTAGATAGTTTGTAAAATAGGATTCATAATATTTACTCCTAGCAGTGAGGGTAAATCTACTAATGCTTGTGAGATGCTCATGCTGATGCTGAAAATCAGGAAAGACATCCTGGCTGTGGTAACCATTGGCTAAGGCTTAGTTTCCCAAAGGAAGTGATAAAAGCCCCATCTACTGGGATATTTAAATTAGGCTGGGCAGCATATTAGATGACACACAGTTGGGGAAAAAATCCAGAACTGGAAAGAAGGAGGATCCGAGTATATTTTTGCATCTTTCATAGGTGTGATGCTGTGATATAATCCGGTTTCCCTCACCACACAAGAAAAAACAGATTTGGATTATGATAAGGATCTACCAAAGTGAATACAAAGCCTTTCCATAGAAATCTGGTTAACTGCTTCCTCTTTGTTTTAATTTCCCACGCCTCTGTACTTCCAGGCTGTGCTTGAGACTGAAAGCCAAAATGCCATGAGAAAAAGCTCTTCCTGTGGTATTTCCAACACTGCCAAGCACAAGTCCTAGAAAACTCATGGGAAAACTTGTTCACATAGGATTTATAGCCCAAAAGTATTCAGAAAGTTTGGGATAAAAATCCAACCCTTAGACACTACACAAACTTCTCAACTTTTTTCAGGGACTGCCATCAATAGTTTTCTCATTCATCCATTGAGAACATTTACCAATGATGCTAAGGCCATTACTGAAGTCAACGTTTGGATTATTCATCTGCTGACTATAGTTCAAAACATTAAGGTCTGTTGAGCATTATTGTTTCATCTAACTTGCAGTCATTAGTCCAGAGCCTCAGCTGGTATAAAATCAGGACAGTCCCACTGAAGTCAGTGAAGCTGTGACATCTGAAGCTCTGGCATCTGAAGATCAATACTTGATAAGAGGCCAAGAAGAGACCTTTGCATTCTGTCTCTTACAAATTCCTCCTATTGCATTATCTTACATAGCATCTCTCTTTACATCTTTACCCCTAATGTAGCCTCTCTCTTTACATCTCAAGGCTTTTTACAAATGGATACACTTGAGGACTAGTACAGGGTGCTGCTGCAAATCTCTTCACAACATGGGCTGCTATGAGCATATGAGACCTGCCTTATTCTGCGATACTTCCTATAGATGGTCTCGTCATGGTTCTAGATCAGTTTTCTAATCGTACAAGTACTCAATGTTCTGAGCCAAAGGTATTTAGAAGTGTGCTTAAATCACTGGAATGATGAAGCTCAACGAGACGTACCCAAGCAAGCTTTAAACTACCAATCTGTTGGTTGTCCCAGACTTTGAAGCCCACCAAAAAGTGCAAATGCTAAGGTGGTTAGCCCATAATGAATACTGAGACACCATGGTTATGCTACTAGCAATCCATCAGCTAACTGATTGAGACCAGCCCTAATCTGATTTAGATCAGCTAACTGATTTAGACCAGCCCTAATCACTGAACTGGTTGCAATGGAGATGTGCTCTGAAACATCAGCCATTGCTATGGGGTGAGAGCTGTGTTCTGCAGCTCTGCTTCTCTAGCCCAATGAAACCCTCTCCCACCAAGAAACAGAATCAGGAGCCAGTCCCCAGCTATGGGATAAGCTCCCACTATAACTCAGGACCATCACACATGTCACTAAGTGCTGCTGCTTTGACCTTCCTTCTTGAACTGCATACACATGTTAAAAACTAACAATGAACCAATGTCACCAACCAAAAATTCCAGCAAACCAAAACGCAACACTACACCCTTGCTTTACAAGGGACAGCTTTTCATTATATCATTTGCAGGATAACTTGAAAACTCTTAGCTACCATAGTGAATAAGGCAGTATTAGAAACAGTACAGATAGAGTTAAAGGCAGAATAGAGTCACACATTGTAGACTGACTAAATCAGAGAGGCATAGCCTAAGTGAGCCTGAGCGCATGTCATCAAATGTTGTTGCTGATGAAGTAGATCAAAGGATAATGACTTCTTCAAACAGTATCTGATGACGTGCATTCAGGCTCATGAAAGCTTTTCTATACCTCTCTATTTTAGTTAATCTACAAGGTGCACATCTACCCTGCCTTTAGCCTCTGTGGAAAAATATGCCTGCTATCGGACTACATTCAACAATATTGTGTAAGAGCCAAAAGCAGGCTGTGAGAGAGCACATAGCACCCAGTTACACTCAGTTGGAACTAGATCAGGGAGCCAGGTGGAAACCTTGAGCAGAAGCAATCAGAAACTAAGATGTGTAAACTGTCAGATTAATCTGCTAAGTCTGACAGCAACAACAAGAAGGCTTTTCACACCAGTATTTTTCTCCGAAGGGTTTTTTCTCAAGGTTTAGGGTTCGCAGATTGTAGCTGAAAGAAACAACAAGAAGTTTCATATAAAGATAAAGCATAGAAGGCCTGGCTTGACTACTATTCGGCTTTAGAGCTACTGCGATAGAAGTCCAGTCTCTTCAGTGACTATGACAATGGGGGTAACCAATTCATTCAGACCTTTACCAGGTATTCCAGAATGAGACTGCAGCCTACCCAGAGCAGCCACCAAACAGACTATCCCCCAGATAGCCCTGATTGCCTATATGCAATTTGGTGGCTGCCTGAGTGCCCTCAGTTGGCCTGAGTTAAACAAAAACACAGGTGTGGCTGCTGGCATATAAACTGCAACCCTCACAATGCTTTGTGGGTGTTTAATGAGACAGATTTTTGCTGGTCTAGCTTCAATGTTCCTGGTTCTGGTCTCCTAGTTTCCTAACCCTGGTTCTTGATTCCTTGCTTCTAGCTTTTTAGCTTTGGTCCCTAATTCCCTAGCCCTGGCTTCCCTACCCCTGATCCCTGTTAGTTAGCCTTTGCCTGACCTTTGTCTAGTTTACTTTCCAGCTTTTGCTTGTATCCTGCTTAGCCCCAGTATCTCTACACCCCTGCATCATAACCTTGGGACTGAGTTGTGACCTTCCATCTCCAGGGTGAGCCCATAAAACAAGTGTTCTTCCCATGGTTTTTTTATGGGACAGGTAAGAAGAGAAATTAGCATCTGACTTGCAAGTGTTTATGGTCTATACATCCTGATGATAAAATATTTTTTTCTAAAAGCAGGGTCCCTGATGGTACGATGCCTACAAACACCATCACAGAGTGTGGGTTCAGCACTGCATAAAAGAGGAGAGATGCTCTACTGATTTGCCAACACCATGCCACTCTCCTAGATTTTTTTGGTGGTCAAGTCCCACCCTGATTTCTATAGGGCTGAAAGGGTCCCCTGCATAAAGGTGGTACGTATGGAGCAACAGATAATGTGTAGCTCCTAAAATCTCTTCTGAAGAATCGCCACAGTAGAGAGCTAGGGACACTTTTTAAGCCACTCAGGACAAGCATGCCTCACAATCTTTGACACATTTATCCTCACAGCACTCAGTGCTATTATCTTAATTTTACCAAACAAAGAATTGAGCAATGGTCTCTTAAGGTTTTGGCCATTTCCCTATGTTAAGCCTCAGGATCCTCCAAAGAAAAGGTATGCTTGTTAGGCAAAACTGTTCTATTCCAAATATGCTTTGACTGTGCCAGGAATAAAACCTAAATCTGTCTGTTTCTGCTGTTTTTTACCTGTTGGATCTCACTATTCATTAGAGGGCTTGAATGAGGGATGGGGCTTGGGGGTTAATTGCTAGTGCAGTGACAGATTCTTCCTGCTTGTCTTTGACACTGCTTGAAGCATTTTGTTTCAGGGAAGGAAAATCAACTTGGTAAAAAATTTACTGCTGAGAGATGTATTTATCCATAATGATACACACATGGTACAGACTGCCTAAGTATTATATATCCATGCATTTCACAAGGACATATTGTTTGAAGGTAAGTTTCGCTGCTGTATTTTGTTAAACTGGAGGGAGGGATGCCTGAATCTGTGCCCTCATCATGGGGGATTCTCCTGGGTAAGAAGCAGCTCATGACTGTAGACCTCAAAGAATCAAATCAGTGCAGGAACTTTATTTTAGGTGCTGCTTTTAGTGGTGGGATGGCCACGAGTTACTTTCTGTGATGGAGGCCTTTATGCTAGCGAGGTTTTAAAGGCTCCACTCTTCGAATGCAGCAGTTGGCCAGCTGTGGTCTGCAGTGTACTTACAAAAGCTGGGAGGAAATGTTAAAGCTGCAGTTGTCGCCTTCTCTTTGTTTCTAGTGGTATGTGAAAAGAAGCTGATGTGTGCTGAATACATCCCTAAAATGGCCTTGTTATAGAAGCAACCATTCTAGGTACCACAAGGATGTGTTGCAAACGTGAACAAGAACGGAAGCAGACCACTCAATCAAGGACAAGAAAACAGGTGTCCACAAGCTAATCTTTTCATAATGATGTGATCCACATGATGAAAAGATGTGACAATCGCTTTGCTAGCCAAAAATTACATTTTCTACACGTCTATTTTACAAACTAAATTGAACAAGGAGCTGGCTCAAATGTGTTGTTCTCCAGATACCCACTGGAATTAAAACACCCCTCCTGCCTCTGCTTATAGAGCTTTGCATTGCTGAGGGAGAAAAAAAGGCATTATAAAATTGAATGCAATTGAGAAAGGCAGAGGGACTCCAGCATTTGCTTCATGCAGTGGGCAAATGCATTATGTCCCGTCTTGTCTCGATTATGCCACAAAGTAACCAAAAGTCTTACAAGAAAGCTCTAGAGCAGTGGTTTTCAACTTTCCTGAAGTTGTGGAGCCTTCTCATGTCGATTGTGCTGTTGCAGAACCCATGTGAGCTGATGCAGAGCCTAGCAAGCCAGCCTGGCAATGGTGGCGTACCATCTCCATGCCCTCTCCATCATTACCCCCAATCTCTTCCCACAAGCCTCATGACCTATCACAGAACCCCAAGTTTCCACAAGACACAAGTTAAAAATGACTGCTCTAGAGCAGGGTTGAGCCATCTGGCAGCCCATGGCCCCCATGCAACACACGAGTTGTTAAATTGTGGCCCCTGGCTTACACCTAGTCACTGATTCCCTCACTGCGTTAGCTGCAGCAGCAACTCGGGCTCCAAGTTTTCTCTCCCTCCACTTCCTTGACTTGCTCCAGGGAGTGGTGTGGCATGGCGTAGCTCAAACAGCCCATTGCTGAGAGAATCCATGGCTCAGGGCACCCACATGGCGTGGTGAGGGAGAGAGCCCATGGCTGGGGAGCTGAAGGTGTGTGAGGTGGGGGGGGGGTCCTGGTGCAGCCTGCAAAGTGTGCAACCTCTGCTGGTGTGGCCCCCAGGTAGTTGGACAGCGCGGCTATAGAGAGTGCAAAAGTGGGAGACCAATTTTGCCCATTTCAGGAGCCGGTAGAGCCTGTCAGCTCATGCAGAGCATCACTTCCTGAAAACCATCCCATCCACTGGGTGTCCTGTTAAGGAGTCCTCCGCCAAAGTATGGGAGTTTGGTGGAGGTGAGCAGAGGAAAAGTAACAGCTTTCTACATGGAGGTGTGCAGTCAGACCCAAAGTAAGATGAGGTCCCTTCAGAAGTCTCACAAGAAAAACCAGCATTTCAATTAAATGAATATTGTTGGTGGAATTCAGGTCAGCATGTGTAGAATGGCTGAAAGTGGGGGAAGCTTTACTCCTCTGGGTTGTCAGGTCTGTTTTGAGAAGGTGTTAAGAAGGTATCGTTCTAAATTACTTGGCAGCTGTCAAAAGTATTCTTGAATAATTTGGACTGGCGTCTAAAAGGGAGTGTTTCATTCTGTGTAGGTAAGCGTGGAAAAATAAATGAAAAACTTAACAGTGATACCACAGAGTATATCTCCAAGCCCACATCAGAGGGGAGAGAGAACTGCTAAGGTGGGAAAAAAATCCACTATGGATGTTGCTGACTGTGATTTTTGTAATGTGTTTGAATGGCTCAGAGATGTAGAACAAGGCTGCAGTTGTCAGGGTCTGAGGTCCTGCTGTTTCAGAGGTGTCAAATTATTACTCCTCAGCTGGAAGAAACTGTGCTACAGTGCCAGGAGCCTGTAGACTTTGGCATACGTCTTATCCACTGCTGGCACGTGTAGGCTGCATGGTGAGAGGATAATTTTGTGTTGTTCTAAAGGGGAAAAAAGGCTTGGTTTTGATTTAAAGAAGGGTTCATGTTATTGGTGCTGCTGTTATCAGGGAGGTAAAATATACCCTCTGAATGGGACTGTAGGACTGAGCATGGAGCCTCCCAGATACAGATGGGTTCACATCCATCCCAGGAATAAAGTGACAAAGTTATTTCCATTCAGTGACTGTTTGTTGAACGACTGTGTGCAAAACACTTTGGTCACTGCAGACCAGTTCCTGGTGCATGCACAGCCACACAACAAAAACTAACACGACAGTCAAATCTCATGGGATCCTTTGCCCAGTGACTGAGTAGACATGTAGAGTGACCTTTCTTCTCCTCCTAGGTCCAGATTCAGAGTTGGTAGCAGTGCTATTGGTAGCTTCTGCGGATGAAGAGAGGGACTCGCTGTTCACCACCTTCAAGCTGTCACCTTTTATCAGCACTAATACACTTGAAAAAGCAACAGAATATTTAAACAGTTCAATTTAAGAAAATGAAACATGGGGGAAAATGTGTATCTGGCCCTAAACTGATAGACTTCTGAACTTCTAAACGGATGTGCATTCCATGTTTCAGTCCTGTTCTGCTCCATATACAAATGACCTAATCCTGTCCTCAGGATCACACGTCTGCAACCATGAAAGCTTCCACGACGTTGCAAAAATGTAAGCAACAGTACACTTCGGCCCGGCAAGTTTCACACGCATGGTATGTCTCTTCACTGTACTAAGTAAGGAATTGAACCCAGGTCCGCAGCAAACGTTATTTCAAGTAAGGCTGCCCTTTGCTATTGGAAATAATTCACGTACAGACGGCGCCAGATTCTGTTTTGTCTAGTGTGGGGATGGCCATCCCTTATAGTTATTCAAAAAATGTATACAATTCCATTTTGGGAAGAAAGTAGAAATTCCAAGTATTAGCGTATTGTTTGAAGGGTGGCACATCTAACTGTGCAGCATTGTTTCTCCTCCGTGGCATAATATGGACACAAAACAGGGTCCCAAGAAACTTATCTTACACCTGGTATAATTCTGTTGCACTGAATGGACTTGCAACTGATTTACACTCCAAAATAGAAGAAAAATTGTGGGAACTGAGCATGCCACCTTCTGAGCAAGACATACAAACAAATGCCATCCTAATATTTATGATGTGCTGGACGGGAGACGCTTAGAGAGAAGCACATTTTAAAAAGCAAGTGTCTTTAATGTGAAGGAAAGTTATACACCATTTGGCAGTGTAGCCTGGTGAATGTTCAGATGGAAGGAAGTCCTTTTCTCAAGGCACTGGCAATGACAATATTTATGGCACCAGCACCCTCTCTCCTGAAACCTGGGCTGTTCAAGCCTATATGGCCCATACCCAGAGGTGTGGCAGAGCAGTTGTGCAATTTGTGGGGTCAGTGCTGTGGCAAGGAAATCTAGCACCTGAGGCAAAGCCTGCAGCAGCAGCCCACCCTTGCCCCATGCACAGATCTGGGGGGGCACATGACCCCCATGCTAGCCTGGGGATGCATGCAGCAGCAGGATCGCTCTCCCTCCATCCCTGTCCCCCCCCAAACAAGCCACCCGTGGCTCTGTCCCACGTCCCACCCTGGCTGGGCAGTGCCTGTTGGTGCTCCTTTGCTTTGGTGCCCAGGGAGGTCTCCCTGCTTGCCGCCCCCATCCCCCTTGCTACGGCGCTGTGTGGGGCAGTACCAGCTCCTGCTGTGTGGATTGCAGTAGTGTGATAAGCCACCAGTGCTTTAGTAACCCCTCACAAAGGTGGTACCCAGGGCTGCTGCCTCTCAGTACACTCCTGCCCAGACCCTACTAAAGCTAAAACACTTGCTTTCTCAAAGCGGCTGGTATTCTCCATTGTGATGCATTGGTTTGCTGCAGGTTTGGCAGCATGGCAAATTAATGGAGGTTACATGAGTGGAAAGCCTTCGGATGTTACACTCAAGGCGCAGGTGTTTCTTTCCTGTAGTGAAATGGTTGAGGCTGCTGCCTCGGTTCTACTCCAGGTCCCTTCCCTTCCTCCCTTCGTTCTTCAGTGAATGATTTGGGAAGCAAGGTTTGAAGGGTGAGGTTGAAGAGAGTTTTACCATTGACTTGGATGGCACTGGGCTTTTTTTCCTCAACGTTTCGCCTTCTCGGCCATTCAGTTTAATACGTTTCATCGCTAAGTTGCTTCCCCTTGTTTTGCTCATTGCTGCTCTATTCACTGGCTTCCGTTCTTGGATTTGGGTCTACAAAACAGGTGCTCTCCCTCTCCCTGTCTCGTTGCTGGAATCTGATTCATCTCTGATACAGACAAGCCCACTCAGGAAATGCCTCACTGTTTCCATTCATCCATCTTTGTCTGCAAAGCAACCAGAGGGACCTCAGATTGCTCTCATTGTTGGCATTCCACAACCAGAAGACAGACAAGCACGCTAATAATGAAAGCAAAGGGTTTTCACATCCTGCTCATTTCTCGTGGATTCCCTGTGCCAGCACCATTTCATGCTCAGAATAAACCATAAATCCAGAGGGGAAACCTTTTTCAGATGATAACCAACTGTGTTGTATTTTTGTGGAAATACTTTATTACCTCAGAAACTGTCGTTCGAGCAACGCAGATAGTGGAGGCAGTGTTTCAATTGAAGTTACACAGAGCCCAGCTTCTAAAGCTCCAGGTGATAGACTTATGGCTGCTAAAGTGACATTAATAAATAAAACAACATGGACAGGGTAAGGCTTATTAAAAATTACATCTTCCACTGTCTAAACATGAGTTTAATATGAGTCAAAGGTGTTTTTACAGCTTGGTTCATACCTTGGCCATGGTGGTGGTCCATTAAGGAAAGATATAAATAATTAACATGTCCTTTAGATTGCAAAAATAAGGTCTGCTTTGTGTCACGCCATGACTCTGTGGCCAAGAAAAAAGTCCTGGTACACTGTGCACTGTGAGCGGGTGCATCTAGCAATGCAACCCTGTCTGGCTTCTTTGTCTGTAACGAATGACTAATTTAGGAAAACTCCAAAGAAATTATGCATCAGATTTACAGCCAAGAAATAGAAATACACACACACACACACACACACACACACACACACACACACACACAACAAACAAGCAAAGCAGAAAGAAAACAGCTCTAAACCAAACCACTTCTGAATTCATTATTCACGTTTGGCCAGGGTTTGACTTTAGGTATGCACCTCACTGCCAGACTGAATTGGCTAATAGTTAGGCAAAGGAATGGGTCATTTTAAACAATTCTGTTTCTCAAGAGCAATTAAACTGAAAGTGGGAGCAGGGGAGGTTAGAAAAGACGGTTCCAGGAATAATCTACATTTCTCCAAGTGTATAAATAAAATTGTTGGGCAGAGTTTCAATGCCTGGAAATGGAGGGTGGGTTTCCCAAGGAAAGCATGTTTGATATCCCAGACTTTGCACGTGAGGGGCTAACTTAGGTCATGTAAGTATCCAGATGGAAATACAAAGTTTCCCCAAAACAAACGGGCACAGATGTAAGTAGGGCCAATTCAACCCTTCATCTTTTCAATCAAGGTCTATGCTGGTTGCCATGTTTTGAATACCATCTCCAAAAAATGTCTTGCTGTGCTATATATACTACAGAGGCTCCATCTTACCAATGGTTTTGCCCTGGAGTCCATGTCAACTTTTTTCCCTGCTGATATACATTACATCTCACTGTGTGGATGGTCTGTCCCCACTTCAGAAGAGACTGCTTTTCAGTAGTCAGATGCTTGCTGAATATATACAGTTCAGATCTAAGCCAGTGTCTTGTCTGGGAGCTTTACAGTTAGGGACCTACTTAAACTGCAGTAAAATAAAATGTTTTTGTGGACTGCTCACAGCAAGCAGAGCCAATTTTCTGGGCGTTTCTCAGCAGCACCGCCCCTTGGCACTGATTGGTGGGCTGGAGAAGGAAGGGGAAGAGGGACAAGACGGTGGCTGCCATCTTTTTTTCATAGACTGTAAGGCCGGAAGGGACCTTGGAAGATCATCGGGTCCAGCCCTCTGCACCAAGCAGGAAAGAGAACTGGGGGTCAGGTGACCCGAACAAAGTGCTTGTCTAGTCTCCTCTTCAAGATTTCCAGGGTAGATGATTGCACCACCCCTGGGGGGAGTTTATTCCGCACTCTGGGCACCCTTACTGTGAATAAGTTTTTCCTAACGTTGAGCCTGAATTGATCTTACAGGAGTTTGTGGACTTTACTCCTAGTTTTCCCCTCGGGTACCCTGGTGAACAGTTGCTCACCAAGCCCTTGATGTAGCAGTAAACTGCTACTGGGTCCCCTCTCAGACTTCTTTTCTTCAGGCTGAAGAGTCCCAGATCCCTCAGCCTTTCCTCATATGGCTTGCCTTGTAAGACTCTGATCATACGTGTGGCTCTTCTTTGGGCTTTCTCAAGCTTGTCCATGTCCTTGTTAAAGTGTGGTACTCAGAACTGGATGCAGTACTCCAGCTGAGTCTCACCAGTGCTGAGTAGAGCAGAAGAATAACTTCCTTGGTTTTGCAGTGATGCATCGATTGATGCATGCCAGAGTGTTATTTGCCCTACCAGCTATAGTATCGCACTGCCAGTTTATATTCATATTGTGGTCTGTCATTGCCCCCGAGTCCCTTTCATTCCTGGTGCCAGTCAGTTTGGTGCCGCCAAGCCTGTAGGTGTGTTGGGGATTGCTCATCCCGAGGTGGAGCACTTGACATTTCTTGACACTGAACTTCCATCAGATTCTGATCCGCCCAACTTGCTAGCCTCTCTAGGTTCACCTGTATCTGTAGCATATCTTCGTGCTTCCTCATAACTTGCAAACATGGCCAGTGAGTTCTTCACCCCCACATCTAAATCATTAATAAAGATGTTGAAAAGTACTGGACCAAGCACTGACCCCTGCAGGAGACCACTGCCCGCTTCTCACCAGGATGACACAGATCCTTTCACTACAACTCTCTGGGTCCTATCCTGCAGCCAGTTTCTCACTCTCTTGGCTGTCTCGGAGTTAATCCCACAATCCTCCAATTTTCTCATGAGGACATCGTGTGATACTAGATCAAGGCCTTTTGGAAGTCAAAGTATACAATGTCAACCTGCCCTCTTGTGTCCATGTGGTGAGTTATCTGGTCATAGAAGGAGATGAGATTGGAAAGACAAGACCTGCCCACAATGAAGCCATGCTGGCTGTCATTCAGAACCTTACCTTCTGCAACGTTTTTGCAGAGAGACTCCTTGATAAATTTTTCTAGGATTGTCCCTAGGATGGAAGTTAACCTGACTGACCTATAGTTACCTGGGTCCTCCCTACTGGCCTTCTTGTGGATGGGCACAACATTGGCCCTCTTCCATCCTCTCAGGGACTTCTCCAGAGTACCACAAGTTGTGGAAGAGTTTTACCAGGTGTTCTGCAATGACTTTGGCCAACTTCTTCAGCACTGAAATGAAGATCATCCAGTCCTGTTGACTCGTATATGTCTAATTTTTTTAATTGGTCATACACCCATTCTACAGCAATAGTAAGAAGGTGTTTATTCCTACCATGTTCATCCTGTACTCTACCTGGGTTTTTTTTCCCCTTGGTCTGGTGAAAGACTGAGGCAAAGTAGTCATTCAGGAGTTCAGCTTTCTCCTGGGTGCTGGTAACCAGCTCTCCTGAGTTGTTAAGCAAATGCCCCACGCTCCCATTTGTTTTCCTCCTGTTATGTATGTACCTAAAGAAGAACTTGTTGTCCTTGATTCCCATTGATAATCTAAGTTCAGTCACTGCTTTAGCCTTTCTTATCTGTTCCCTGTATATGTGGGCCATTGTGGAATAGTCCTCCTTGGGGCCTGCCCCTAGCTTCCATTGTTTATAAGCCTCTTTCCTCTTTTTTAAGAGGACTGTGATTTCCCTGTTTAGCCAAAAAGACTTCCCAGCCCTTTGGTTACATTTTCTCCAAATGGGAATGGACTTCCTTTGTGCTTCAAGGATCATGGCCTTAAGGAACAACCACTCTTCATGCACACCTTTCACCTTCAGTCCCTGGTCCCACAGCATGTCCCCTGCTAGTGACCTAAGCTTGTTGAAATTTGCATTTTTGAAGTCCAAGACTTCAATCCTGCTATCAGATTTGTCTGCATTATGTCGGACAGTGAACATGATGGTTTTATGGTCGCTGTCTGTGGCAGGCCAGTAGGGGGTGCTTCTGTGCTGAGCCACACACCTCACTGCGCTCAACCACCTACCAAGCTCCAAGTGCCTCCCTGGAGGAGCCTCATGTCCAGCCGACCCCCTTCCTGGAGCACACCCTTATGCCTGGGGGTACCGCTGCCACCACGCAGGGGATCTGGTCTGTCTTCAGCCCTGTGTTCCCCTGGGTAAAACAGACCTTGTAGACCTTGAGGGTGCTTCATTGTTTCATAGTAGCTAGGGTCAGGAGGGACCTGAACAGATCATCTAGCCTAACCCCCTGCCACAGGCAGGAATGAATGCTGGGTTCACAAGACCCCAGATGGGTGATCATCCAACCTCCTTTTGAATATGACCCACTGCAAAAGAGATGGTTACACCCAGAGAGTGGTGGTGGATGGGTCATTTTTGACCTGGAGGGATGTGGGCAGTGGAGTCCCTGCCAAGGCTCTGTCCCGGGGCCTGTACTATTCAACATCTTTATCAGCAGTCTGGATGTGGGTATGAAATGCACATTGTCCAGATTTGCTGATGACACCAAGATGTGGGGCGAGGTGGGCATGCTGGAGGGGAGGGACAGAATCCAGCTAGATCTAGACAGGTTACAGAGGTGGGTGGATGAGACTAGGATGGAATTCAATGCAGACAAGAGCAAGGTGCTGCATCTAGGGAAAAGGAATCAGCAACAGACCTATAGGCCGGGGAACACCCGTCTTGTCAACACAGTGGCAGAAAAGGATCTTGGAGTCATTGTTGACTCCAGGATAAACATGAGTCGCCAACGCAAGGAAGCTATCAGTAAAGCTAGCCGCACCTTGTTGTGCGTCTACAGATGCATCATGAGCAGGTCCAGGGAGGTGATCCTTCCTCTCTATGTGGCGTTGGTCAGGCCACAGTTGGAGTACTGCATCCGGTTCTGCATGCCACATTTCCAGAGGGATGTGGCTAGCATTGAGAAGGTCCAGAGGAAAGCCACTTGCATGGTCAGGGGGTAGCGGGTCAGGCCCTACAAAAAGAAGCTAAAGGGCTTGAACCTATTCAGACTCCACAAAAGAAGGCTGGGAGGGGACCTGGTGGCCATTTACAAACTCACCAAGGGAGGGACCAGCAGGAAGTGCAAGAGGATTGGTTCACCTGGGCACCACCTGGGGTTACTAGGAATATCAGCCACAAATTGTTAGAGAGAAGGTTCAGGCTGGACATCAGGAGCTATTGCTATTAGCGCTGCCAGGCTCCGGAATGGACTCCCAAAGGAGGGGATGCTCTCTCTTGCCTTGGTGGCCTTCAAGAGGAAGTTGAACAGATATTTGGCTGGGATGATATGACCCCGCAATTGTTCCTGCCTGGGGCAGGGGGTCGGACCTGATGATCTGTTTAGGTCCCTTCTGAGCCTAAGCACTATGAAGTTCACCATGCAGTGAAGAACTTAATTGTTTATAGGGAGTGGGCTTGGGGGAGGGTGCAGGATAGAGCAATATCAAAGAATAACCTGAGAGCAAACAGTGGCTAGGTAGCCTTTGATCATGGATCTACTTTACAGCAAGCTATATATCTAGGTAGCTTGCAACAATTTAATCACTTCAGCATCTTGAGAGAGAGAGAGAGAGAGAGACAGAGGTTGACATCTCTAGAGCCACTACACTCCTGCCGTGAGGTCAGTGCTTAAAACAAATGAGTAGGCCACTCCCACCCCTCACCTGGTTCAGGTCATGAAGGCAGAGATGGTTGCTTAGCAACTGGAGTGATAGACAGGTCAAAAGACAGTGCCAAAAAAAAAACCTGGTAAAAGAGACATGGAGGAGGCTGGGATGGAGATCCTTCACACTGCCGCCCAAAGTTCCCTCTATAGTTAAGTTGGTCAGCAGGTCAGTACCATGCTGAGACCACTGTGCTCATCTTTGTTTGTTATCAAAGCTAGGATTTAAACCCAGGTTTATCATGTGACTGGATAGAGAGGTATTATTACATATAGCCATAGGCTATGAGTGTGCAATGAGATTCAAGAGCCTGTCCCTGCGCAGAGCCCCGGTAGAATCAGCAGGCTGCAAGCACGGAGCGCTGGCCAGGTTGGTCTCCTTGCAGGATTGGGAGGTAGGGAAGTAAGCAGGTTTACATGCCTTTTTTTCTGGTGGCAGGTCCAATCAATTACATTGAAAATTTTTTAAATCCGTTTTTCCTTTCCTCAGTTCAGCAGTAGTGCAACCTGGTAAAGGGGGCACCAGCCCCAGGGACTGACTTAGGAGGGGCACTGGAAAGGCTGCCCCAGTGTGAAGTCTTGCCCAGGGAGCAGCAGCCACGTGCTGCAACAGTAAGAGATGAGTCAGTAAAAGTTACCACAGGAGCAGTTGTTGGGGGCAGGCAGATAGCAACATGGTAGCAGTGGCTGGGGTCGTTGTGCCCTTGGGGAGGTAAGACTGACCATCCTTTCTCCATTCCCTCCCCTGCTTCCCCAGTGGGT
>JAGPOW010001296.1:13321121-13342267 GCA_030014935.1 Caiman crocodilus | reverse complement strand
AAAAAGACACTCTTGTGTGCATCTCCCTCCCTCTATATCAATAATCTTATGAGTTTCCATGACTCTTGTTCTTCTCAGCATTTCTTGGTTCCAGAAGATCCTCTGTGGCACCACCTTGCCAGTATGTGTCAAAAAACCCGTTTTGGCCTGAGACAGCTCTATGGGAGGCTGGATAGGAGACGGTGGGGGCAGGAAGAGGGAAGATTCCACTGGCCTCCCAAGAAGTGACCAAATTAATGAGTAACTGTGAAAGACTTCTTTGCCTGGCATGTTAATGCTTAGAAATATACCACAGAAAACTGACACTCCGTCTCTCCCATGAGCAGTAATATCTCAGCCCCGGGCTTCTGGAGTTACCATGCCAGCTCAGAGTTCAGATACATAAATTTATTTTATCTGTTTGAAATCCATGTATTTCTTTCTTTCTTTTTTGTAACCTCTTAGTTCAGCTATTTTTGAGAAATAGTCATATTTTTGATAAATTGTTAGAAAGGAACTAAGGTTACATAGGAGGTTTCATGGATTACTGTTTCAGCATAAATGAGAACAGCAGGCTTAAGCAAAGGCAGGGCAGTTGAAATCTGCTTTGGTCCTGAGCACCCATGGAAGCAATATCCTTTAATCCATGTTCCTCTTTCTGCTTTCCCCCTTTAATAACCACTGATACCTTTAAATCATAGTATCATAGTATCTAGGGTCAGAAGGGGCCTAGAGCAGGCCACCTAGTCTGACCCCCGCCAATGGCAGGAATGAGTGCCAGGGTCACAGGATCCCAGCCAAGTACATGCCCAAGGTAGGAGCAAGAACCACTTCCCTAGGAAGCTGGTTCCACATCCTAGCCACCCTAACTGTGAAGTAGTGTTTCCTAATGTCCAACCTAAATATATAACTGAAATGGTTTCCCCCCATGAATATACTCCTGTTTATTAGGGTTTCCAGTCTATTGATGGAGACGACACAGTGTGGAAGCATGAATACAAATGAGAGAGTCCAGTCTGGATTTCTAAATGGTGACTGTAACTGGCCATGCCGTTCACTAGTGCATCTGGTTCATATGAGTTTTTCAGACGACACTGTTGCTCGAGGAAAAAATAGCCTGCTATTGAGTCAGATTCCAGAGGGTCTTCAGGGCTTCTCACCTGCCATGTCTTCGCTTTAATAAATGTATTTAGTAGGGAGGAAGATGTATGTTCCATCCCTTCTGGTCCCCTCCTTCAATCTTCCCAGCTATCTTCCCATTTGGGGCTCCCCGTCCCCTACACCCCACCTAATAGCAACCAATGATATTGAGACCTAGTCTTCTGGGTTTCATATGATACCATTACACTTGTCTTGGCCTTTTGAATTAGTATAAACATATACGGATGTTAGTTCATCCTGCTCTGTTTAGGCCATAGTGGGACTGGCCTAGCTTTTTCCTGACTCCAGGTTACCTTGTCTCTTGGCATCCGTTCCTCTCTCCTTGGCCTGTAGTTGCCATGGTGTGGACAGCTGTCTCTCCTTCTCTCTGCAGGTTCCTGGTGGGTCCAATCCAGTCGGGAGACATCAGGAGTCCACTACTCTGCTTCAGGTGAGTAATATAGCCCTTCTGGGCTTGAATTATCTTCAGAAGCCCCTTTCTGGGATTGCTACCACTTTCCCTCAGTGGGGCTTTGCTCCTCTCTGGGCTGCTCGGTGCCTATCGGGGAACCGATTTCTGGCTCCTTCTGCCTTTTGTCCAGTGTGGTTTTTATTCCCTTTTCAATGGGTCGGGTGGTGAATCAGTGCCAGCCCGCCCCCATAAAATGCACCTACACCAGAGTAGGAGCTGGTTCTGGCTCCTCCTGGGTCAGCTGCTTTTTGCCTTTTTTCCTCCCAGCGCAGCATTCTCCCTGGCTGTGGCTCCGTGCCTGCCACTCCTCCGGCTTGGCATGGTCCTGGCTCCGATTTGTCTTTTCCCCCAGGTAAGTTCTCTTCTGGGGCTCTATTTCTGTCACAGTGGCTGTGCCATCGCTTTTCTATCAGGCAGGTCATGGGACTGCGCAGTATCAGTGTCCTCTCTGTGCAGTTGGGTTAAAAATGTTTTTGTACATCTTCCAAAGGGTGCTGTGTGGGAGTATTAATGGTGGTACACAAGTCTGAATAGGCAGAGCCATATCCTCAGACATGCCAGCTCTGTTGACTTGAATAAGGGAAGAACTCAGCATTAGCTTATGTGATCTTATATTGAGCATTGACTCAGATTAGTGTGAATTGTGTCTCATGTTGGTGTCTCTAAGTGACCAGAAATTGTATATACAGAGAGCCAAAAATAAGAAGGACGACTAATAGTGATGACAAACACAAATGGAATGAATTGTTTCAGACAAATATAGGAACTAGTGAGGAGATAATTCATAGCAAACCAATTTTGCTTCATTTTGTAATGAGCAATTTATGATTTCCTCTTCTATGTTGGTCATTTCATTACTCCTAGCGTAATTCCCATGAAACAGCATTGATTAGTAAATGGTCTGATAGCAGCTTTCTGTAAGAAATTGAAATTTGAGTGGCACTGGCTTGCTTTGATTGGGCATGCAGTTCACACGGCCCTGAATGTATCAGTACAATCAGGTCACAGGATCCGGTTTCTGTCGTGACTGCTATCAGGACTCATGGTAGAAGTGGTATCTTTTATTGGACCCACTAGATTTTTGGAAAAAAATTACGTTCTGAACTTTGAATGTGTTTTCCATGGAAGTCACTGAAATTTTATTGCGAGTGTTCCTGGCGGTAAATGTGTGTATAGGGGGTGTAGTCATACCCAAAGCAAATTGTTTGCTCTGCAGGAATATTCTTGACTGTAATTTGAGTACCTATTTGCCTGCCTCTATATAAGCTTAAGCAATGATATGATCCTTGCCTTAGGGGACTTACAGAAGGCCCTCATTGTTTGAAGAGACACACTTGGAAGGGTAATCTGTCTGCCTAGAGCCTCATGTGGGGCTACATGTAGACCTACCTGAAAAAAATGGTGCCTGAGGGCTGGATTCTGCAGTAAGCCCATTGCTTCTTGCAAGTGTTTGCCCCCCATCAAGAAGCTTGCTGAAGCAGCAACTTGTTGCATCTCTTCCTGATCCCATTATCAGTGACAGAGAAATAATCTTCTTCGTGTAGACAAGACCTTGCGACACCGCCTTCTCTGAAATGCCTCTTATTTCCAAGGCCCTGGGGTTTTTTTTAATTTTATTTGATTACAAAACAGGATGTTTTTAATAGACTTTTCCCTAAAGTCAGAAAAGCAATATGATATATTAACAATGCAGTTATTAAAATTAAGCCCTGAGTTGGTCTAATTTTGGGGCTTACCTCATCTTTTAAAAGCTTATCAGAACTGAACGAGGAATTTGCTGAGAAGCACAAAAAGATTTGCTAGACAGTCTAAGACTTGACTAATCCTCGTCTCATTAAGAATAAAGATGTAGATTAGGTCTGGCATTTTTTGGATCCCAACGTTACAGTTGATGATTGTGCTTTGGGCGTGGGAAGGAGTCAGAGCTATTTTGACACCCACTGGGAAGAATCAGAAATGCTAATGTAGCAAAACAGAAAAAAACTTAAGAAAGTGCATTAGAAAGCCAGGTGGACCTGACCTGGTAACGTCTGAGGGCAGAACAACCCAGACTGATACTAGTTACAGCTCTACGGAAGACTGTAGTGTCCCTGGAAAAGCTTTAGAAAGGTTTGAACATCTAGGAGCACCATTCTTGATAGCTAGAGAGGACCCGGCCTACCATACCACCCATTATACTATATTTCCATGCACACCTTTCCCTGAAAAATGAGCCCTCCAAAATTAGGATGCATGTAGGAGCTGATTTGCTACCCTGGAATTGTAGCACGTAATGGCTGCCTTTTATAAGCTCCCTGTAATGCCTGCCATGGGCTGAGCTTTTCTCCCACCTAGAAGTGAGGGGTGCAGTGCACTCTTTAGGGCAGGGGTGGGCAATTATTTCAAGCAGAAGGCCACTTACTGAATTTTGGCAAGCCACCGAGGCTGCATGACATGCAGTCGGGGCAGATACGTATTAGTTTTCTATTTTTTTTAGGGGCCCCGTAGGCCGGATAGAGTGGCCTGGTGGGCAGCATCCAGCCCACAGGCAGATTTTGCCTACCGCCGCTTTAGACTCATTATCAGTTTTAATCCTGTGACAGCAGTTGAGCGGTGGAACGGTTGTTCTGAAGTTGTAGCTAGAGACTGAGTGATGCTGACGAGTGGGCTCCATCCTTTGTCTGTGGGCAGCATTCAGCCATGCTGAGTCTATGCTGTGGTGTCAGGGAAAAAAATTATGTCTTCTTCCTTCCCAAAACAAGGTACATCATGTTTTGGGGGCACATGGTATGTGAGTAAATACAATAGTTACAAAGTGCCTTGTAGGTGCTTACGAAGCCTCAACAATCAGGCCATGGTGTAGTGCAACTAGAGCAGGGAGTGCCATTCCACGTGCAATTAGGCTGTAGCCCCATTCTCCTGTACATGGCACAACCCCCTCCACACGTCCACCTAACCACCCACACATGCACGCACAGGCATGCACACCCCCCCTCCGTCCACAGCTATGCCTCTGTCGTCATGCCTATGAATAATTAATATTGCATGTGTTTAGACACAGGAAAATGAAGGCACAGGGATTAATGGCCTGATTGCCAGAGGGGGCAAGCGCCCAGACTTTTCCTGTGAGCCTCAGCAGGAGCGCCAAACAGTCAACCCCTCTGACAATCAGGCTTTATATGACTTGTCTAATGGTCAATGTTGAGAATGCAGTCCCAAAGTCCTGACTCAAGTCCCACAGTCCTGAGTCTCTTCCTTTAACCTGCTGGACCACACCTCTTCCCAGTAACCTCTTTCCTTTTAAAGTTGGGGGAGGGGGGAAGGAAATTAAGCACCAAAAAAAGAAACCCTTCACATTAAGGTTTTGTCACAGTCCTATAGAAGCCAAGCAATTCAGAATTAAAGCTGACTCTCGGCTCATAAAATCACTCTGTTGTCATTTAAAGAAAACCCTGAAAAAAAAGACAAAGTCACAAGGTATAGATCACTGGTTGGAATTGGGAACTTCCTGGCATCTGTTGCTCTGTATCAGAACCTGAATGCTATTTAAATGTGAAGGGTTGGGTTTTTTTCACATTAAACAGAACAGAGTTTTGATTGTCAGGTTTTCCATGTCAGTATTCTGATCTTGGAAAAATTGCTTTCTCATCGTGCCAGGCTAGTAAAGAAGAGGAATGAGGTGATGAGTACTGTATATTTGTTGGCAAAATCCCTCCAGAATATTAAATGAAACTTTACCACTTTCTATGACTTTTTTGCCTTTAGCGCACACAGTGATTCTGTCCAAATTTAGGGCTATTAGAAGGTGCACCGTTAGGTCTAGCATGACTGCTAAAAGTGGTATCAAGCTACAACCAAATTTCTATGTCAACTTCACTAACGAAATATATTTTGCCATCAAACCACACAGCCCAAAGTGAGCACGTTTGTCAATCTTAGGCACTGCAAGCATCATTTGTAACCAAATATTTTTGGTATCAGTACGTCAGGGTAATTAAGGTTAATTATCCGCAACTACAGAGCTCCACTATTGGCACAACAATCTGCTTCCATGACAACTTGAAATGCGTTTGATCTTTCTGTGTTTTCAAAGCATGGGTAATTTAGCTTTTTCTTTTGCCCAGATCCAGTAGAGTAAAGGGTTTTACGGTTTTTAATTTAAAAAATGTGAATCCCTGACGGACTGACTTCAGAAATGTTTCTTGTGGATTGCTGGTCCTCAAAAAACTTCCGCAGATGGTAAAATTATTATTATTACTTCTCATTGTGAGAAATTCTGTGGGTTTCCTGTTATTTTGCAGAACCAGTAATTAACTTCACTCCGCTCAGTTGAAGAATAACAGTGGGTCTTTGGGTCCAGGCCAAGCATTCAACTGTAGCCCAGTATCCAACCAGGTGCAGTAACTGGCAGGTGAGGAAGACCAGAGCAGCCTTAGGTCACTGGGCCTGGCTGGGGGTGCATCAGTGCTCTAAGTCTAAGAAAAACATGTTGGCTCCTCCCAGGGCCAGAAGGGAAAAGATGGGGGCCAAATACAGACCTAGATGGGAAATGGTTTTCCCATCCCACCAAAATATTTGAGATTTCTAAAATATTCCCGCCTGGGAGCAAAACCAAGAGCTTTTGAGGTTATTTTATAAAAAGCAAGAGAAGAGGTACCACACCTCAGAATAAGCAAGAATTCAGGAATCAATGTCCTTAAGTTGTGAGAGACTAGCTTCAAGTTGATTCAGGCCCAGGACTTACCATGCTCTCCCCGAGCCTAGGTGCATGCCCTGACCACCATGCTGCAGGCCATTCACTGGAGCGCAGCCGGAGCCTAGGTCTCCCACACCTCAGGGATGGGACCTGCCTAGTAAGGTATTTTACTATCAGGTCAGCCACTCTCTCTCTCTCTCTCTCTCTGCTTTGAGTGATAATCTCATCCTAGACCTGGAAAATCTTCCCTAATGAAACTTCCTTTGAAAAGTTTCAATTTTGACGCATCAGCACTTTCTGATCAATAAAAATAAGAAAATCTCCATTCAGCTCTAATCAAGAATAAACCTTTTTTACTGAAAAAATCCTCCAAATTTACCCAATGAAATTGTCTAAGATGCTAGAAAAACCGCACTTAGAGATCTAGCACGTACTCATCTTTATTTTCTGCCTTTTTCTTTTTTTTCATTACCCATTCTTATTGCTCACTTGTATTCATTCTTCTTGTCTGTACACCCAGTTTTGCTTTGTTTTATTATCACATCTCCTCCACCACTAGCTCTTTGCATTGGCCTGCCGCTCTTGTTTTCCTTATTACAGGTTTTCGTTTGTATTACTGTTTCTGTCACTTGCCCTCCAGCGATGTTCTCCTTTCTTCCCTAGTAGAAGACTGTGTCTTCTAGAGCCTCAGTCCTTCTGCTTCTTTGGACTTTGCGTGTACCCAGACCAGTGACCGAGAAACAGCTGTCTGATTCTGTAAAGTGGTCAGTGCAATCCACCAACCGGTGTACAAAGAATTGCATAACCAGTAGTAGTGGGGAATTGTGCTCTGATAATGCTATAGTATTTCTGTAGAATAACTGTCTGTGAGATTTTCTTTCTAGTATTATAATTAATGATGATGTATGCACTGATTCGTCTCGTGAAACATGCTAGCCTACATGTATTTTTATTCAATCAAGAGGGAATTTCTTTGGACCCTTCTAACCTAGGAAAAAGTCCTGGTCAGTTCCCAAGGACAAAACATCCCTTTCTCATGTCAAGACAGGCAGAGTGGTAAAAGTGACAACCTGCGTATGGCTGAAGAAGAGCACAAAGGAAGCATCAGGTTTTCCTCTGGTGTATTGCCACCAAAGGACCTGTAAGTAGATGTACAAGTACTGAATGACCCCAGGGAACAAAACACCATCCCAGAATGTCCTGTACTGTACAGAACAGCTCCTGAAAGTCGATTAGCTCTGGCCACACTGCTATAAACATTCCAGATGTCAGAGTTTCACTTGAAGCGACACAGCCCTTAAACAGCTGCAAGTGTACCTTGTACTTATTACTGGAATAGCTATTAGAGTAATGAAGAAAATATGTCGATGTTGTTCTCCACTTTATAACAATGCCTGCAGTGCAAGACATAGCAACTCACTCCATCATTAATAGAAACAGCTGTCAGTTACAAGAAGTAAATAGATATGTATATAAAAAAATGTAGAACGCATATTTCTACTGACTTCCCTCCCCAAAAAATATTTAATGGAGCACCGTAGGAAGGCAGAGGAACAGATTTATGAATCTGTTTGAACATTCCCAGTCACACACAACCTGATTCACATAAATAGTCTCAGCTTACTTGCTACTATTTACACCATTGAGAACTACTTGCCTGACTTTTGAGGACCTGGCCCCAATATAGTAAGCAGATAAAGGCAACACGTACTAATTTAGTTGCCTCTCAGGAGTTATGCATAACCCTGTGTTAAATAGCAGCACAGGGCATACATAGTTCCTTGTCCCCAAGTACTTCCCCAAGCATCCTTGATGCTTTGATCGTATGAGCATCTCAGGATATACTGGGGAAACAACAACTTCCAGCAAGAAATTCTATGACAATGTGACTTTCACCAGGCCTTAAACTAGGTGATGGAGTGGTTCTGTCCTGGAGGTATGCGTAAGGAGACTCCTGTTCAAATCTGACTGAATCTCAGGGGCATGTTTTATGGAATAACAAATTAACAGCAGAACTGAAAGGGAAGTCTTGAAAATCTGTTTTCTTTCATAATAAATTAACAGCTCATCGCCTTTACCCACTTCAGTCTATACTGTGAGGAACAGCCCGTTGTTATATAGCTCACAGAAACTGTAGTAACTCTTTAGCAAAGGTTATGAGTTTTGGTATTGTTACACCTTTATTCTAGATTGGAAGGCTAGCAATGTTAGGCCAACCTGATAAGGTAAATAGCTTAGTACTTCATAGCATTTTAAAGTACAGAGTGACCCTTCACCACTCAGAATACATGTGGTTTACATGTGCTGTTCTTTGCAAGGTTACAAATTTGTCAGGTGGTGTGGTGAAAAACCTGAAACCCCTTGAAACTCATGTGGTTTGAGCCTTGCTTTCGCATCAAGTCAGATGGGTTTGGGGAGATTGGTTTTTTTAATTTTACAAACATTTCAATAAACTTGAGTGCAACGTCCTTGCTCATTCGGGGAACAAAGACATTTCTACAAGTGTGTTTTTGGTGACATGTTTAGGTTTGTAATTCTGTTTCCCCATTAAGGGCCTTCTTACACATTGTACTCAGAGCCGCTCAAATGTTGATTGGTGTTAGTGCGAGCTCGAACTGGGAGCAATTGCACCTTATAGCTAAAAGCCTTCTCTGACTGTCCCTGCTGTGGACAACTGTGACTTGGCACTAGAGGGATGGCGAGCCCGGGCTGGAATCGCCACAGCTGTGAGTTGCCAGGAGCGTGCCGGTGAGCCAGGACAGGCTTCTAGCCCCGCTTTTGGTGGGGGAGCGAGCGGGGGAGTGATGGGTTGGGGGGTAAGAATATGAAGCGGAGAGACAGAATGTTAATGAGATAGGGGTGGGTAATGAAAGGGGAGGGGGAAAGGAAATGGGGATGGGGAATGGGTGGTGAAATGAAGGGAGTCAGCCACTGAAGGATAAAATAAGAAGAAGTAAAAAAAAAAAAAAAAAAAAAAGGAAAAAAGAAATAGAGGAAGTAAATTAAAGGAGATCTCATGTTTTAATAAACTGGGATTTGAATTGGGGTGAGGGGGGTGCTGGTTGTGCTTCCCAGGGTGGCTGGGAGCAGTGACGGAAGCACTTTTGGGGAAGCTACTGCCCCTGCCCTGGGAAAAATGTCCCAGCTCACAAAAAGCCAGTATGGCCCCTACCTTGTTTCCTACCCCCCATTGCCTCCTAGACCCCACTCCCAGACTAGCCCATGCCCCACGACTTGGCTAGCTGGCATGTGCTCTGCAGACTGTTTGCACAGGCCTGCACCCCTGGGGGTGGGAAGGTCACATAGGCACGGGTGGGAGGGGGAGCTGGATTGGAGCCATAACACTTCCCCCCACCCCAGGCACTAACGTTCAGAGGTGGAAAATTTGACCATGCAGAATAGGAGGGTGGGAGAGCGGATGCTGGAGAACTGCAGCTTGGGCAGCTCATCTGCGTGGAGTGGCTGACGAGCTGAGTAACATGGATTAGAGAGAAACCTGCCATGGAAATGCATCATTTTCAGCACCCTAAAGTGTGCTTAAAACTAGTTTCAGGTGATAATGTGCAGACAGAGCTTCAGGGGTTAAGAGCTTCAGGAGCTGCCTAAAATTAATTTTTAACAAGGCCCTAGTCTCCCTAACAGTTGCAAGCTGTGAAATGCACATCTGCTGGTGATATTTAGGGGGAGAGATGGGCATGCACACAGCAAACTGATGGAGCTCTGTTAATAAAAGAGTAAGGAACATGTATCTGTATGCGTAGGCACAGCTAACATGTCAGGCTCCACTGCTCATGGCAACGTGGTGGAAGCCACGCGGTTAATCGTCTCACTGTGCTGTATTCTGTGGCTGAATGTAGGCATGTGTGTGTGGGAAGAGAGAGAGAGTAAGGACAGATGATGTTGCTTGTTAGTGGTTGGTTTTTCATGTACTTTTTAAAGTATAAAAGGATTGATCCTTAGTTGGTCTAAATTAGCCTAGCACCGTTAAAGCCACGGGAGTAAGGTCAATTTGCACTCTCTCAGAGCCCTTCTAAAGGAGACTTTAAAGTTACCCCACAAGGGGTGCTAGAAGGAGAAGTTAGATAGCCGCTTCTCATAGAGAGTCTGGGTGCAATTTCTCTCTGTCCTTCACTTTGTGCAGCTATTTACCACAGCAAGAAATAAGCAGTTAACACCGTTTTGAGAAGTGGTTGTCAACCAGGGTGGTGCTATGATCATGGGGTGCTGTGAGAGCATTTTAAGGGTGCTACACAATATCAGGTATGCAAAAACTTACAAATGATTCACAAGGTAAGCCCAGAGATTTCAAATAGGATGCCATAATGTCCAAAACATTCTGCTGTGCTGTGATTTTTTAGTTCTTTGTAAGACAAGAGTTACTCTGTTATTTTTCTATAGTCACAAAATGAATGAAACCTAAAAGTTGGCATTTTCCACGGGATGCCCTAAATCTAGGAAGATTAAAACTCCTAGCTTCAATCAGAATGGGCATTTTACATCCACTTTCTAATGGAGAAAATGGTTTCACAAGGGGTAAGGTAACAGTGAGCCCAGTCCAGTACAGTCAGTGCTGGCTGGATGTAGTGGGATGGAGCTGCTGACAAACAAGCAAACCCATCGAATCCAAATGGTTCACATACTTATCAGGCATGGGTGATCCCACTCAGGAAAGCACTTATAAGCAGTTAAATTCTTCCCGGAACAAACTTTTCATGTGGCGTATGGTCCAAGCCTTTGCCCTCCCCGGGGTTTGGCTTAGTCAAAAACTGCAATAAGACATAAACCTCAGCCTAAGTTTTCTCCCCAAGCATAGCTGTTCCTGGAGATTTCCTGGTGGGACTCCACTGTTGCAGCTGCTAGTTTCTTCCCCAGTGACAAACTTCAAATCCTCTTACACCATTACTGGATCCAACAAGAGCTACCTGCCAGCATGAATCAGCAGTGAACATGCTGCGCCTTTACGCTGGCTTTGAGTGCCTGAATGGAGGGTGGCACTACACAGGAACTTGTGCAAAGTCCCAGAAACTGTTACGCTGTTCATGCTCAGTTAATTCTCTCCTAGATGCTTATTTATCAGTACTATTTTTCAGTTTTCCATGTGCTTCTAGGTTGAAAAAGTGCCCAAATATTGTGAGACGAAACATCATGGATCTGTTCTCAAGAGATTCCCAATTTTCTTCCTTGATCTCGTAAGATTCCCAGCACAGCTTCCGCAGGTGGTCCAGATGGTTTGGAGACGAACACAGACTTTGAGTGTTTATCCCAAATGCAACTCCAGTTTTTTTTCATATTCATCTTGTGTCTCATACTAGAAATAGGTAAATAATGCAAAAATGTATCTATCAACTAAGTATTTTTAAAGTCAAGTGCTTACCTCAGTTCATTCACTTCTGTGTAGCTGTTAAGTAGCTCTGCCCTATTTATGTCTTTGATTAGGTGTTCTCCCTGGCTTGTTAGCAGAGGACCCACAGTTTCCTTGGTCCTCCTTTTGGGCTAACATACTTATTGAACCCCTTTTTGTTTTTTTATCCTTCTTTGCAAGGTGCAGGTCATTCTTTATCTTTGCTTTCCAGACTTTCTCCCTGCAAGATCTGGCCATTGCCTGGTATGCTTCCTTGGTGACCTGCCCATTCTTCCGCTGCCTGTATGCTTTCTTTTTGCATTTGAGGCATTTTAGATCCTTGTGCAGCCACATTGGTCTCTTGCCATTCTTCTTGTGCTTCCATTGTCTTGGCACAGTTTCTTGTTGGGCTTCCAGTACTGTGCCCCTTAGGAGCTCCCAGCCCTCCTTGCTGCCTTTATCCTTCCATCTATTCTTTCATGCCTATTAGCTCCTTGAGTTAAATCTGCTTTTTTTAAATCAGTGTCCTAATTTTGCTGACCTCATGTTTTCCCTGTGTCAGGATCTGGCATTCTAACATATTATTTCCCTCCCAAGTTACCCATTACCTTCGCATCCTCCACCAGTTTTGTTGGTCAGGACAAGATCCAGGATAGATTATCTCCTAGTTGTATCCTCTATTTTCTGGAAGAGAAAGTTTCCCACCACATAAGTTAGGAATGGGCTTGACAATTTATGTTTGGCTTCATTGTTCATCCATCAGATGTCTGGAAAATTGAAGTTTCACAGCAGTACCATCCCATAGCTTTTTGATAGATTTATCACCTGCTTAAAGACTTCCTCTCCACATCCTCTTCCTGATTTAGGTGCTCTATAATAAATCCCACCATTATATCAGTGTCACTGTAGTCAGGTTGCTTTGCCTATGGCTCTACCAGTGCTGTGCACCCCGTTGAGGAGGTACGCTACCTTCTCAGTATACTCATCTGCCATGATTTAATGGTCTAAACTGAAGAATTCTCTCCCAGAGAAGGAAAGTTGGCTCTGCCATCAGGGCTGTCTTTAATAGTCCAAAATGATTACTTATGGCCTGTAGTAGAGCCTCACAGGCCCATAACAGGGGGCTCCTCCAACCCCAGTATCCCCACCACAGTCCTCCAGTATAAATAAGGGTTCCAGCTGTTAATGTATCACAGCCAGGAGCAGTTCTTAGTACCTTCCTGGTCGACTTCCAGGAATCCTCTGCAGTCCATTAGAAACACAAATAAATAAGTGGGGACAGGGGCTTCCATCACCCTTTGCCTACATGGCTCTCCAGTGTAGGGTCTCCCCTCTCACCTCTTCCTGTGTCCTTATGGGCTCTCCGCCATGTACTCCCAACCTATCAGTGCACGTTTCTGATCTCTGGCTGCAGCCTGTCTGTCCTGTATTAATGCAAATTACGTGGAATGAACTGAAATCAGGTGATTCCTCCCCTGAGGGTATAAACTGCCCGGGCTGTTCTAGTCCAGCCTTAGTGTTCCCAGATAGGGCTTTCCCCTCACAGGGACTCTTGTTTCCCAGGGGGAACCTTAAAGGGGCTCAACCACAGCTGTGCTTCCTGGAGCTGCCCTGTTCAGCTGTTCCTGTGGCTTGTCCCCTCACTGATGAGGCAGCTTGCTTTTCAAATGCTATGGGGAAGGGAGCGAGAGTAGATTTTTCTTCCTCTGACACCTCTTGCTCTTCTACAGTCATGTTTTTCACCTTTCATCTTCACCCAAATGCATTCTGCTTCGCTATCTTCTTACTCCTGAACCAGGGAACAAGTGTATGTGTTTCTGACCTATATCACTACCTTTTCTCCCAACTGTCCTTCTGAAACAGAGTATAATCCTCAATGTTCACATTCCAGTCAGAAGAGCTGCCCCATCAGGTCTTAATGATGCCAATCAGTTCATAGTTCTTTTCACAGGCTGCAGCTTCCAGCTCATCTTGTTTATTCCCCATACTTCTTGCATTTGTATACATGCTCTGGGTGTATTTTACAGTAGGGCTGTGTGAAGCTTTGGTAGCTGATTCAATTCAGAGGAGATTTGGCACAATTTGGAAGCCTAATCTCCAAATCCAGATTGAACTGGGAAACCGATTAATAGGTCCAAATTGATTTGGATGCTTCTGATTCAATTTGGAAAAGATTCGGGAAGGAATTCCCAGAGCAAGAGGCTCAGGATTCCGACTGGCCTGAAGGTGGGGCCCAGGTCTAAGAGGAAGCCAAAGGTCCCAAAGAGGGGACCACAGCTGCAGGGGGTGAAGGATGCAATCTGCGAGGCATGGGCTGCAATGTAGGGGAGGTACAGAGCTACAGAATGGACGTCACCCCTAGACATCAGGGGCCTAAATGGGCAGCCTCCCACCTGGGTAACACCTGAATCAGTTTTCCATCAAGGTGTGGCAGATGAAAGAGGGGCAGGTGGTTGGCCCAGAAACTGGTGGGCGGGCCGAGATCTAACTGGCATCAGGAAGGTGACCTGTTACAGGCTACCATCCATGTTGCATTCATCCTGCTCTGCCTTAACACACACAAGGCAGATAAGGTTCTTTGGTCAATCTAATATCTTTGATTAGACCAACCAAATCGATAGATAAATATATCTTAGAAAGCTTTCGGATATAAAAACCCTTCCTTGGGCTGAGGAAGCATCTGCAGTTGGTGTGTGCTCTTCCTGGATGGAATGAATAGTAAAGCCAAAGGCTCGTCAGCATGCAAGAAAGCCAATCAGTAGAAATGTAAATTGAAGCATTGGGGGTGAGAGACAGGCTGGGGAGGTGCAGGTGGAAAGGGGATGTAGCAGGTAAAAGTGGAGAGGTACCTGGGAGTCAGATGTGAGGCAGGTTACTGTGTGTGTCATAATCCCAATGTCTATATTGAGTCCATGAGGTTTTGTATGTAGGAGGTTGATGAAGTGAAGTTCATGGGCTCATCCGTGAAAAGTGTTTTGTAAATTCAAACCAGCAGGCTTCATGTCCTCAGAAGGGGCTACCATCCCTGCTGTATTCATCCCACTCTGCCTTAACAGACACAAGTGATACGAGTTTTGCTTTCAGAACCTTGAGGTGCACTTTCACAGAAACCTCTGCAGCTATCTCTGTGAAACTTGGCAGACGTCGTGCCCTCAGAAGGGGATACCATCCCTGCTGTTTTCATCCAAATCTGCAAAAAATGACAACGTTATAGGTATTTTAGTGCTTCCCCATTATAGTCTATGGCTGAATCACTGCCGAGTCTTCAAATCCAATTCAGCCAAATCAAATCGGGACAGTGATTTGAATCTCTGAATTTAATCCCTGTCCCTCCAAATTGGCTGAATCCAAATCTGAATCGAATACTTGCCGCTTTGCACAGGCCTATTTTACAGGGGTGCAGGTTGTAGCTGTGTTGGTCTAAGGACATAGGTACACAGGGTTCTTTGGATGAATCAGATATCTTTTATTAGACCAACTTAAATAGTTGGAAAAAATTTTCTTAGCAGGCTTTCAGGTTTAAAAACCTCTGGCCTCTGAACCTATATTCATTCCATCCAGGAAGAGCACACACCAACTGCAGGTGCTTTCTTAGCTTGACAAAGGATTTTTAAACCCAAAAGCTTGCTAAGAATTTTTTTCCCAACTATTCAAGTTGGTCTAATAAAAGATATCAGATTCACCCAAAGAACCTTGTCTTGGATGTGTTTTGTTTTTTTGACCTCCTTGCTTCCCCATTGTGTCACTTGTTGCAGTTCTGTAGCTCTCCGGCCCATTCCTAGAGTTCAGTTGCTTCTTCAAGTTCTTTTCCCTCTGAACTGCATGATCTATTGATGAAGGATTTTGATTACCCTCTGCCATGAAACATAGTTTAATGTCCTTACTAGGTTGGCCAGACAACGCCCAAAGAATGCTCTTCCCCATTCTCATCAGATAGATCCCATCTCTTCATAGAAGTCCTCTTCTCAAGAACATCTACCCATTGTCAAAAAAGCTAAAGTCTTCACGTTGTCACTACTGTCACAGCCACACATTCACTTCTAGGAAATGGTGGTCTCTGCCTAGATCCCCGCCTTACACGTGAAGGACTGATGAGAATACCACTGGTCCTCCTTAACCCTCCTGCCAACCCTCATAGTCACCTCTGATCAGTGTCATTCCTGGGGAAGTACTTTGGTGCCTACATGGACAAGTAGGAAGGGATAGTACTCCAAAAGTTGGATGAGCTTTGGCAGACTCTGTGATGTCCTGAATTTAGGCTCCAGGCAGGTAGCACACCTCCCAGACCCCCAAATCTGGATGACAAATTGGTGCCTCTGTCCTCCACAAAAGGGAATCTCCAGCCACCTCCACTCTTCTTTTCCTTCCTGGTGCAGTGGTCCTGGAGTCCCTGTCCTTGGGGCTTTGCACTTGGTGCTCTCTAGAGTGCTGCCTCCTCTGCCTCACGCTTACAAACATCCTCTTCTTCCTCAGCAGTTCCACCACAGAGTGCCTGAAAGCAGTTGCTGACTTCAATCCATTCCTCTTCATTTCTAGGGGCCTTCCTCCTTTGAATAGTCACATGCTGCCACTTCATCTCATTGCCCTTTGGCCTCTCCAGTACTGGCCTCTCATAACTATTGTCCAAGTAATCTTTCTGGTCCCTGATGCAATGCAGTGTGATACTTGCATTTCTCCTCCAGGGCAGATGCCAGTTTAAACTTGGTGCAGTTGAATTGCTTCTGACCTCCTGAGAGGAACGTGAGCATGACACATCCCACATGGGTTACAAAATCTGATCCAGACTCCACTTGTGCATCCTTTGCTCCCTGGAATACACCTATGCTATAAATATAAATAAAAGCGAGGACAGGAAAGGAGAGAAAATAGACATACCACAAGATCTTTCATGCCAAGCACCCACACCAGGGCCTTTGCCCATGGTCCCACCTACATACATATATACACATACACATGCTCAGAGTCTCCTGCTCCCTGGCTCCCTCCTATGGCAAACACCATAGGCAAACTCCTTCTCTGTTGGTTGCCATCTGTTCACTGCTCCCATGGATTGCTGGGAGCTGCTTTTTTATAAGGGTGTCTATCCTAGCTCCATCCCTCAGTTACCAAAACCAGCCCCATACAGAGCAAGCCCTGTCCAATCAGTCATTCCAGAAGGGGGAAGAAAATAAAAGGACAAAAAAAGAGGAAGCAACAAAAATCCATTGATAAATGATTCACTGCCCTTTATTCATAAAGCTCTATTACCTACATTTTTCTAATGTGATGGGTTTAAAAATGCCTAAGTGAGTTGGGAGCCTAAGTTCCATTTTTCCCAAGTAGCTTGCGCTTGCAACCCCATGACCCATGCAAACCAATAGGATTTAGCAGCCCAAGTGCTTAAATCATTTTTTAAAATGGAACTTATCCTTATACATCCCATAGGTGTTTCTCAAAAGTTGTCCAAAGCCTATTTAAGCTCTGCAACCAAAAGAACACATTAGGAACACAACTAACATACTGGGTCAGTATGTCCAGTGTTCTGCCTCTTATCACCAGTCGTGGGGGTCTGCAAAGTAAGGGCCAGGGGGTAAATCTGGCCCATAAAGGAGTCTGATCAGTCACAAAATCAGTGGCATGGAATTGGACCATGCTGCCCATCCCTATGCATTATCCCCCTCTGCTGTGGAGCCTGCCGCTCTGCAATATCTACACTTAGCCTTCCTGCAGAGGGGATGGAGGTCGTAAATGAAGTTAAGCACAGGCAGCTGGCTAGTCAAGGGATGGAGACCTCTGGCCCACAGCAGGGGCTGGGTCACCAAGTGTAGCCCCTGTCAGCAAAAGGTTGCCCATCCACGACGCTGTCAGATCCTCCTGGCTACCAGCAACAGATTACATCCCGCAGTTCCATAGGGTTGCAATGAATAAATCCTGATGAACCTATACCAGGTTTATGCTATTATTCTAATAAAAGGTCAGATTCAGACATCATTTTCCACTTTAAATAGCATGGGGCTGTTTGTGGAGGCCGGTCTGAATACGTGTCCTTTCCTACCCAATGCCATTCATTCTTTCAGGATCGGAAAATCCCATACATTCTAGCTTGATAAAGATCTTCATAGCGGTCAGGATTATGGAGTGGAGCTAGGTGGAAGGCAGAAGGTCCAAAATCCTGGCAAGGTTACCCATTAAGTATTTTGTAAGGGTTTAAATCCTCAAGGGAGGTAGGGAGAATGGGATTCTTAGGGATCGCCTGCATCTTTTTGTGTTGGTTTCTAAGATGGTATTTGAGTGATGTAGTCATGATTTTCCAAGAAATGTGTGAGAAGCAAAGAATTTTGTTGGTGATATCTTTTATTCGACCACATGTGTGGCTGGGATAGACTTAGACAAGTTACCATCATACTCTTCCTCGGGTCTTACCTGGATATTTGGTACCTAAAAGCTCATCTAAGTCTATCCCAATGATAGAGCTGGTCCAATAAAATATATCACCCACAACAATCCTTGCCCATTTGACTCTGTGCCATCCATGGTCAAGAATCAAGTGTTACTAATCTTGTTGAGTTTTTCTATGTGAAAAGAATAAAGAAAATCATTCATCGCTTGCTCTCTCTCAGTGCCTTTCTTCAAAAAAGGGTGTAATCAATGGGGAGCGTGCCAGTTCCCAAGTTGAAACATATAACACTCTTGTTTGTGATGGCAAGAGATACACAAAAATCTTCACAGACCTTGGTATACTTTCCGTGTGGGTCTGGTATCTGGGGCAGTGCCATTTCACCCAGAAAACTGTCTTCTGTTTCAGCATGGTAACCATGTACACTAGCCAGGGATGATTTTGGAATAGATTTTCACTTTTTTGAAAAAAAAATCCCTTCAAAAAGAGAGAGAATTTCTTGTTCTGGTAAAATTAAAAAATGAAGAATATCTACCTCTTTGCAGTGTAAATCCTATGAGAAGCACAAAGTCCTAATTGTTGGGGTAGAAAATCAACCAGTTAACAAATGTAGAGAAACACTTTTTATTTTCAAGTCTGAAACCATACATCTCTGAGCCAGGACACACAAATTTTAGCTTACCTTCTAGGGTTTGGCACCTCACTTATCCTGGCAATTAGCTTGGGCTGTACAGTAGATTTCTGGAGAGAGAGCCTGAGTTTGATTAACTGAGCATTTATGAATAACATCCTCAGAGAAATTAAGGCCCTAGCCAGGATCAGGCCACAACGGCGGCGGAGTAATATGGTCTATAGGTAAGCTGTTTCATAAAACAAGAAGATTCAGGCAGTTCATAACTCTTCAAGCCCATAGCAATCATCACCCTCCTTTCACAGCTTGCTAAGCCCAGCTTGAAATTCCTGAAATTTTCATTTTACTTATTTCTAAGTAGATTTGCCAATTCCACTGGAAAACACCAAGCAGCCCTAGCATGGTGGTACTTTTATATGAATATGAAACTGTTGACATGATGGACAGATCACAAGTTTTTATGTAAGGGTAAGGGAAATCAACTGAGTTAATGCTCAGTTTCGAAAGAATATTTACCTACTTAGGGCCAAACCCTTCACACATTATTCCTACTAATATGACCAAAAATAAGAGAGCTATTAGTGTCATAGGGATCTGGACTTTTTCAATACTGAACCCCAAATTAATATAAATAGACTGCAGCGGAGTACAAAACAGCACTGGTTATCTGCTCAGAAGTGCTGCTGGCCGCTAAGAGGGTGAAATTCAACCCTCTCCTGGCTGAACACACCTGAGTCTCAGGGACTTCAGAGATTTAATAAATTTCTAGGGTCAAATGGGACTTTGTAGATCATCAAGTCCGACCCCCTACTCTAGGCAGGAAAGAGTTCTGGCATTAAGTAATTCCAGCTAGGTGCTTGTCTAATCTCTTCCTGAACACCTTCAAGGTGGGGAAAGCACCACCTCCCTTGGAAGCCCATTCCATATTTTAGCAACCCTCACTGTAAAGAATTTCTTCCTGATGTCCGATCTACTCTTCTTCAGTTTGTGGCCATTATTTCTAGTAACCCCGAGGGGTGCCCTGGTAAACAGAGTATCCCCTATTCCCTGCTGGCTCCCCCTGATGAGTTTGTAGACAGCCACAAGATCGCCTCTCAGCCTTCTTTTGTGGCGGCTGAAGTGATTCAGGTCCCTCAGCCTGTCTTCGTAGTATCTTACCTGTAGGCCCCCAACCATATGAGCAGACCTCCTCTGAACCCTGTCAAGGTTATCCACATGCCTCTTGAAGTGTGGCGCCCAAAACTGGATGCAGTACTCCAGCTTCAGCCTCACCAATGCTGCATAGAGGGGAAGTATCACCTCCCTAGACCTGCTCTCACAATGCACCTACTAATGCAAGAAAGAATGCAGTTAGCTTTACTTATTACCTTGTCACATTGGTGACTCGTGTCCATTTTTTCATTGACTATGACTCTGGGATTGCTTTCCGCCGCCATGGTACTCAGAATGGTACTTCCCAGTCTATAGGGGTATTGGAGAGTCTTTCTCCCCAGGTGCAGCACCTTGCACTTATCCTTGTTAAATTGCATCCTATTCTGATCCGCCCACTTTCCCAGTCTATCCAGATCCACCTGAATTCACTCTCTGTCCTCCAGTGTCTTTACTATACCCTATAGTTTAGTGTCATCTGCGAATTTGGACAGAGTGCTTTCAACACCCATATCCAAATCACTGATGAAAATATTGAACAGCACTGGTCCAAGGATAGAGCCCTTGGGGACACCACTGCCCACATCCCTCCAGGGAGAAACCGACCCATCCACTCTGGGTGCATCCCATAAGCCAGGTTTTCAACCCCCTTCCTGTGAAAAAATCCACATCATAGCTACTCAGTTTGCTTGTAAGAATTGGGTGTGACACTGTTGAAAGTCTTTTTGAAGTCCAAGTAAATTACATCTATCTCCACTCCTGCATCTGAGCACTTTGGACCTGGTCATAAAAAGAGACCAGGTCAGTCAGGCAGGATCTGCCTGCTATAAACCCATGCTGGTTTCCTCATAACATTTTATTACCCACTGGCCCCTCACACATGTGATTCCTTATGATTTTTTCGAAGGTCTTGCCAAGAATAGAGGTAAGGCGAATTGGCCTATAATTACCCGGGTCCTCCTTCCTCCTCTTCATGAAAATAGAGACTACACTGGCCCTTTTCTAGTCTTCTGGGACCTGTCCTGAGTACCAAGAGAGCTCAAACAGTTGCACCAGTGGTTTCACTATGACACCAGCCAATTCCTTTAGTACGTTTAGGTGAAGATCATCAGGGCCCACTGACTTAACTATGTCCGACCCTTCCAAGTGCCCCTTCACTAAGTCAGCACTAGCCACAGGTGGAGAGGTGTTTCTCTCACACCAGACTAAAGACTTATTGGGAGGTGTGTTCATATCCATGTCCAGGAACACAGATGCAAAGAATCATTTAAAAGCTTCATTTTATCCATCCATCCATTTATCCTTTCCATGGGCAGGAAAGAATGCTAAGGCCAAACGACCCTAGCTAGGTGATTAACTAGCCTCTTTTTGAAACCCCCCCCC
>JAGPOW010001296.1:13273916-13313811 GCA_030014935.1 Caiman crocodilus | reverse complement strand
TTTCTGACCCACTCAACCGTATAGGGGTCAATGCCACAGCTCCCCATCTTTTTAATGAGGATGGGGTGAGAGACCGTGTCAAACGCCTTCCTGAAGTCTGAAAAGACTATGTTGACAGGGATGCCCGCATCCATGGATTTGGTGACCTGGTCATAGAAGGCGACCAGGTTGGTCTGACAGGACCTGCCCTTAACAAACCCGTGCTGGTTGCTCTTCAGCATATAGTCCCCTGTCGGTCCCTCACAGATGTGGGACTTGAGAATTTTCTCAAAGATCTTTCCCAGAACTGAGGTGAGACTGACAGACCTGTAGTTCTCCGGGTCCTCTTTCTTCTCCTTCTTAAAGATGGGAACCACATTGGCCACCTTCCAGTCCTCCAGCACTTGTCCAGAGCTCCAAGAGCGCTCGTATAACCAAGCCAAGGGCTAAGCAATCACCCCTGCCAGCTCCCTCAACACCCTTGGGTGCAGGTCATCTGGGCCCACTGACTTAAAGACATCCAGCCCTTCCAGAAGCCCTTCCACCAGGTCTACCCTCACCCTTGGCCTAGCAGTGCTTCCCGAGGGGAAATACAGGCCTCCAGCGGGAGTCATGTCCCGGTCCCCCCTCAGGAAAACTGAGGCAAAGAACCCATTGAAGATCTCAGCCTTACCATCAGCTGTGAGCACCAGGTTGCCCAACGAGTCCCTCAGGGGCCCAGCGTTGCCCAGGGCTCTCTTTTTGCTCCCCACATATTTGAAAAAGGACTTTCTGTTGTCCTTGATCCTAGTCGCCAGGCGAATCTCTACTCCCGCCTTGGCCTTCCTAATAGCCCTCCTGCATTCCCGAGCATAAGAGGAATGCTCCTCCTTGGAGACTGCTCCTCTCTTCCATAGGTGGTATGCCTCCCACTTGGCCCTCAGGGTCCCCCAAATATCCCTATTAAGCCATGGGGGCTTCCGGGCACTTTTGCCTATCTTGCATCGGTCAGGAACGGTCACCCCTTGGGCTCGGAGGACTAGCCTCCTGAGCTCTCTGAAATTGGCCCTTTTGAAATCCGGGACTCTAGTCCTAGTGTGGGCTCTAGCTGCACTGCGCCGGACAGCAAATTCTATCAGGCGATGATCACTGTCTCCCAGGGAGTCACGTACCTGAAGACCTCTAACCAGATCATCTCCCGAGGCCAGGACCAGATCCAGCATCGTATCCCCCCTGGTGGGGCCATGCACCTCCTGGACCAAGTGGAGATCCTGCAGCTCTGCCAGGAACCTCCAGGACCTCTCTGACTTGGCTGACTGCTCCTCCCAGCAGATGTCCAGGTAATTGAAATCACCCATGACAATGACATCCCTTGTCCTAGCCGCCTCCTTGAGCTGGCCAGAAATTTGGAGGTCCAGCTCCTCCTTCTGGTTGGGTGGCCTGTAGCAGACACCCAACATTAAGTCCCTTTCCCCTCGTCCTCCTTGCAGCCTGACCCAAATCGCTTCTGCCTGGTCCTCAGTCTCCCCCAAGTCAACGCTTGATACAGAGAATCACTCTTTGACACAGAGTGCAACCCCTCCGCCTCTTTTCCCAGTCCTGTCCTTCCTGAAAAGGGCATAGCCATCGATGCCTACAGCCCAGTCATGGGTTTAAAAATGTTTAAAATGTTTTAAAATTTTCCATGACGTGGTGTATCTGGCTGTTTCCCCCTTGATAATTTTAAATAGAAATCATAGGAAAGTAGGGCTAGAAGAGACCTCACAACGTTATCTAGTCCAGCCCCCTGCTCAAGGCAGGATCATCTGTGATTAAACCATCCTAGCTAAGTATCTGTCTAACCTGCTTTTGAAATTTTCAACCATGGAGATTCCACTACTTCTCTAGGTAGCCTGTTACAATGTTGGTACTGCATTGTGAACCTTAAATAATCATTATAAAACAATGATGGTATGGAAACTTTATTTTTAAATACATTCACAGCACATTAGTAACTAAGCCAGGGGTGGGCAACTGTTTGGTCCAACGGGCCACATATGAAATTGTGGGGAGCTGCCGAAGGCCAGTCAGCACCTGCCTCTGACAACAGTCCAAGTCCTCTGAGCTGCTGCCAACAGTGCACAGCCCCAGCCCTGCCCTGCCTTTCTAGGCAGCATAGGTGGTGGCAGTGTCATCTGGCGGCCACTGCCACTGGCCCCGGCCCAGTTGTACTGACTGGGACCCATACACACAGCCCCAACCCCATCATGCTCCACACCTGCTCCAGACTCAGCCCAGGGGAGTGGACCAGCTCTGAACTAATCAGAACCTACACAGCCCCAACCCAGCCCACCCTGTGCCCGCTTCAGACTTGCCCGCCCACAGTGAGCAGTGGTAGCAGCCAGGCAGAAGCTGCCTGCTGGTCATGGGGGGGAAAAGCACCCCCCCACACACACGCTACTGCTGGGCTCTCCTTGCTGCAGTCACCCAGAGCCTGTGCCTGGGCTGCCCTGATGCTCCACTCTACCGCCATCACCACTGCCTCCAGCCCGCCCAGTGGGGCAGAGTTGGTGGTGCAGAGGAGCCACAGAGCAGCCTGGTCCTGAGCTAATTGGTTCAGAGAAGCATAAGATATCTGTCACCTACAAAAGCTTAACAGTCAGTTTCTAAGGTGCAACCCTGTCCTGGCTTCTGCTTCAAAGTAAAAGGGAGAAATACTCAAAAGGATGTCCTTAGAAAAATGTGGATTCCACCAAATTCAAATATTTTGCAGAAACACGGGGTTTCATAGACTTGTTTTTGCACAACATTTGTAAAGTATGTCCTTGTGACATCATTTATATTTATAAAAGTGATATTCAAATTAAACATTTTGATTAAATCAAAATAAAATATTTAAATTGAGTTGAAAAGAATATTTGGAATATTTAATTTAACATTTTTTCCCTAAGATTTCAATTTTTCTTTCCACTCTGGTATGAAATTCTGGCATTGGGCTAGCTGTAATCAAAAGCAGACTAGGTTCTCAGTGACTCAAATCATATCCAGCCCAGGTTACCACTAATTGAAAACAAAATATCTTTGTAGTTCAGTTCTGGCTTTACTTGTGAGAGGCACATGCTCTTTATGAGGCATCAGTGGGCACAGATGCATTATACAACCTCCCCCCAACAACTGGCATTTTTTTTTAGCTGTCTCAGGAAATAGATTAACAGTTGAACCCAATATAAAGTGAACTCTCAGTACTGCTGTCCCCAGCAACTCCACAGTAATGAGTCAGGCATCCTGAAGGTCATAAGATTGTCTTAAAATTGTGACATTTTAAGAAATGATGTTCGGAGTTGTTTTTATTTGTCTTCTGAGTTTTGAGCCTTTTTTGCAAGCAGAAAGAATAGAAACTTAATGAAAGCAGAGATTCTTATATAAGCCTGTCTCCAGGAACTGGGGCTTTAAAAGCCCTGAATACTGTGAAATTTATAATACAACCGTGAGAGATGATGCCTCTAAAACCCCCTGGAACAGCCCCTTCTGAAGCAGTGTGGAGGCAAAGTCACGGAGTGGTGTGTGGAAACTTGCACTGCGACCTTTGCTTTGCATTCAAAATAACATTTCAAATGTCGAAAGTCCTGTTCCTTGAAGCTATAGGGTAGAGTTCTCCATTCCCATCTATTAGATGACAGTTGAGGAACAGCCATAGAGGGAGCTTCATTACCATAAACTTCCTACCCAGACATCCTTGAGTGACACTATGAGAACCATCAAAATATCAACTCAGCATTGCTCAGGGGAAGAGGGTAGTGGAACTGAATCAACTGAAGTGGAAAGTTTCCCTTTATATTTGATAGTCAGCCTATGACTACAGCTAAGTATTTTTAAAGAATACAATATGAACCTAATTGTGACGGCGGTGCACCCCCACAGGCTCGAAAGGAGATGAGGGAAAACACCGGGGCGCGCAAAACCCAGAAACAGACCCCCCGAGGGGGGAACTTACCTCTGGCAGATTTAGCAGCGCAGGAGCCGGGACCGTGGTGGCAGCCACAGACTCAGCTGCAGCCACGCGAGCCGGCATTACACTGGCTATTTAAGCAGCCGGCCCAATGCTGGCCCAACGCCGCAGGAAAGTTTAAAAGCCCTGACAGGACCTGTGGGGAGGGGGAGCCAAAGGGACAGAAAGTTGGTGGGCAGCATGTCTGGTGTGCTGAGGCTCCCAGCAGGAAGAGGAACCCTGTAGCCAGTGCAGCACCGGCAAGCGAGGCAGGGGAAATCTTTGAGCCCCAGCCCGAGGCAGAACAGGGGAAGCACAACTGCTCCCTGTGGGAGGCTGGCTAGGACAGGCAGGAGCCTCCCCTGGAAAACTCCCCTGTAGATGGCTGGGGAAGACGAGGCAGCTCCACATACCACTGCTCCCCAGGAAAATACTATTTCTGAAGATGATAGGAAGAAAAGAAAATAAAGGAAAGGAGGAAAGTCCAAGGGATAGAGAGAGAAGGGACACAAACCAACCAAGTTATTCAACCGCATGGTCTTCCTTCCACCCGAGGCCAACTGCGGGGCAAGCCCACAAGACCAAGGCTAACACTGGACTAGCACGTGACTAGTTGGCAAGTGGACAGGGTGTAGGGAAGGCAGAGCCCCGTGGAAGGAACATTGCACCTAACAACCCTGAGTATAGCCATTGTCGGGGAGCCCCTCTGGGAAGATCGCCACTGAAACCCTCTCGTAATAATTTAACAGCAAAGTTGTGGCAGATGACTTGAGGGGAAGGCCTACCTTACCGACAAGCTGTATCACCCATAAGGCAACAGCCATAACACTAATTCTTTTTTATGAAAGACTTTAGGATAGGGAAGAGGGTTTGTGACACTAGGTGATTCTTGGTGACTAAATAAAGCTGAAATCAGTTTATCTGGGTTAAAAGGTAGCACATCAGGATGAGATACAGCTGTGCTCTGGGTAGGATTCTGGGAGCTGGCAGCAGCTGTGAATATAGCGTAATGGAGCAGGAAAAGGGAAGTAGCAAGTTGTGTTAAATTACATCTGTTCATCCGGTGAATGAGGAACCAAGTTAAGAGACTACTGCTAATGGTACTCAGATGGGAAGTAGAGGGGAGTGTTTTATTTATGTGAGTTAAGTAGCATTACTGCATTGCTTTCCCAAGCTGGAAAGTTTCCTTTTTTCATACATAGACTCAGGGCTGCGGGTGAGTGAAGTACTTCCTATTAAGGTTGTGTAGGGAATATATTTGACAATCTCAGTGATTCTTGTAGGAAGGGGCTCCAGCTGGTGGCACATGTTACTTTTAAGAGGAGCTCTTAGTTGTTTGACTATGACTTTTGCTGCTGCTGGTCCAGGGTAGGGTTAATAGACTGAGGCTTAACTCTCCGTTGCGAGATCTGAATGCCCTTCCTGTCAAAGATGACTACACAGGTTGGCTTTGGGTTTGATGACTTTACCATGCATGCTGGTCTTTTATTTCCTGCTTCCTGGACATTGAAACAAAGTTGGTTGGTTTTACTTTGCAATTTAAGCTATGGAAAGAGTAATACCACTTTGAGTAAGATTTTGACATTTTGAAACTTGGTGCAGGTTTTTTTACCTTCAACTTGAAACAAAATTCCCCAAATGTCAAATGTCTTTGTGAAAGGGAAAGCCCTTGAGTCTGTTACCAGGTTACCCTGCTTACCTGGCTGGTAAACCATGGAAGAGTCCCTGCTCAATGCAGTCTTCTTGACCAGCTGTCATGGAGACACAGACTCTGCAAGTGCTAGGTAGCTGGGCTACAAAGCTGTAGTAAACTCTACCTGATAAGGCTTATAGACCCTTCTTTCTCTGTCAGCTGCTTGCAGCTGCTATTAGTGACTGTCCCATTTCTTCACTGGTACACAGAGCATGTTGGGGATGTGCCTGCAGCAGCAGGACATTCACAATGATTCTGTTGGCCGATTAGTGTCTGTGTCCCTTGTCTTAATTGGCTTTCCTGGTTTGAGAGTAATATAGACTTACTCTTCCGGCCTCGTGCGCTCCTACAAGACTGAACGTGCAGGAAGCATCTGTTCGTACGAGTGAATTTGTCCATTTGGTTCCAGTTGCTGCAGAGGCAGGGGAACGGTTTTTGGAACAGGTCATTGGCTTGCGGTATTAATAAGGAGAAAAGGAAGTTGTCTTGAGGTTTGCACTGGGAATTTGCAGGTGGTTGTCAAGGGACTTGGCTTTTCAGGATGGCCAGGGAACTGCATACAAGGGTTGCTAATAGCCAGCTTTCCTTGTGTCATGGGGAAAATGAGAGAGGTCAGGAGTAGGAGACAGTGGCATGTAAACAGTAGGATGGAGGCAGAGAGGACTCGCCGGAGGGCACAGGAGCACGAGATAGGAGGGCACAAGCAGGGTGAGTGACCATAGCTCCAAATAAACACCTCACATGGGCTGTCATCCCCCAGAGGCCAAAAATCAAGTACACAATTGCAGCCACCCAAGAACCTGAAAACCCCCCTTGATGACTGCTCTGGCAAATTAGCACAGATACAGTAACCAAAAGCACCCAGCACTTAATCTTTATTAGCATGTTTATCTTGAAAAATCGCAGCAGCTTTTAACCATTTGGGAGACTCTTTACGAGGGCTGCATTTCTCAGACTTGTCTTCCCATAACTCAGGGGCTGAACTTTCCGAGGGGCAAACACTTTAGCAGAAAATAACTAGCAACTTTCATTTAGATTCATTACTTGCAATTTAGCAAATCTCTAACTGCCAAATTCTGGTATTCGTCTCTTGCCCTGCCCCCTCCAGGAAAAACCCTTGGATAATCCAACTGTCGGGATGCTGCTGCTTAAAATTTATTATGATTATATCTGTCATGCCGGCCATCCAAAGGTCTCAGTGCTTTGCATTCATAAGTTCAGTGCCCTCTGTGAAGCAGGTAAACACGATCCCTATTTCTCAGAGGCAGGAAAAGGCTTAGTAACTTGTTCAAGGTTGCACAGTGAGACAATGGCAGAGCAAAGAACAGACATGGGATTTCTGATTCTGAGTGATAGAAATGGCCAAACAGGGTCCTGCCTACCTATCAGCAGCCAAAACTAGGAGACTCAGAGGTGATGTTTGTGGTGGACCTTCCTGGCTTTGGTCTCTGTGACTGTGTGAATGTCCCTGCTGTTCCTTCATGGGCCTTGAAGAGCACAGGTTTGCCTGCATTTCTATAAGGGGTGAAAATTTGTAATTCAGCCTTAAGGTGTCAATAGTCAGATCTTATGCTCCAGGCTGGTTTCATGGGTTAGGAAGGAACTTTATTCCCCACTGTATAATTGGCAAGATACATTTTTTTTTTAATTTGCTCCTTCTGAAGCAGCAAAAATTGGCTAAAGCTGGAGAAAGAAGAGACCAATGCTCTGAGGAAAGGCAGAGACACCTTGTTCTTGGGTGTCTTGCTTGTGCCATCAGGAAACAATGAGTAGTGGATGGAAAGTTAGGAAGGAATTTTCCACTAAGTCAGACCTTCAGGGACCTGTTTTATTTATGTTCATTTGCAGCATGGATGGATGAGGTAGCAGAGCAGCTAAGGGTGTTTTGCTAGGGATCAAGAAGTGCGAACTCAATCCTTGTTCTGGATTTGTGCTATAGGTGAACGTCAGTCAGTCCAGCTATGAATGGGTGCCTGGTTCTTCAGGCTGGAGAATCCAGGGTGTCTGGGTATGATGCCATCAGCTATAAAAGCTGGCATGCCTTTAGCAATGCTAGCTTGCTGGGTTGCTAGCCTGAGTGGAATTTTGACCTTGCAACATGGGGAATAGGATTATTTGGACATATTTTACCTAATCCATCCCTGGCCCTGGTGAGGGCATTGGTGGAATGTAATCTCTCCATATAGCACATAGGTTCCTAAAGACTAAAATGCCTAACTGAAATCCCTGTGATCCAGGTGAAATGTAATGGCTTATTATATAGAAGAGATGAGATTGGATGAGCTAGTGGTGCTTTCTAGACTTGAACCTTGTAAAACTTTGAAACCACGGTACATTAAACTGCATGTAGGTTTCCTGACACCTCCAAAATGTGTTGGCATTAACTAAAAGATAGCTGCAGAGATTGTTGCTATCTATACAAGTGTCTACTGCTTATATAAAACCTACTGAATTCTTGCTATCAGTTGCATCTGTAGCAACCAATTCCATTATCTAATTACGCATTATATTTAAAGAAAAATGTTAACGCTTATCAGATTTGAATACCTTGCCTTTTATCTCTCTCCTTTGTTCTTGTGTCTGAGACTTGGGGAACAGTAACTCCCAGTTTGTCTTCTCTAGACCATTCATCTTGTTTTAGGTATCTAGTTCTCTTGTATCCCTCCCCTTTCAAAAATAACCAATCCCTAGCTTTTCAAGCTTTCTTCAAGGTATTCAACAAGAGGTTTGCTCCAGATCCTTGATCACTTTCAGAGCTCTTCTTTGAACATCCATCTCAAGTTGGCAGTAAGCCATCCTCTCTTCTTTGCAAACCCCCCCCCCCCAAAAAACAGAGACACACATACAAAAAGCAGTAGCGCATGCACAGCCATTTAAAACTGGAAAAAACAATATGTATGTACTTCTAGTGCACATCTGGATGTCAGAATTTTGCCCAGCTTTGTGCATAAATGACCTAAGTATACTAAAATAATTAGCCTGCAAATTCAGTGCAACCCAGAACAAACATGAAGCTTTTCTTTAAAAATTGAATTTGTATTATTCTGCTTTAAAAGAAACATTTTTGTTTCCTTACTTCAAGCAGACCTTGAGTACTCGGAGCTGCTCTCATACTCACAAGAACCATGATTCCCCTCCAGGAGAAAGTGGTACTAAATAATCCCGTCACACTTGAATTGCGTTAATCTGTTGTTTGAATTACAGGAGCTGATTCTCTTTTAAGATACTGTCCTTCTGTACCGCTATGGCAGTCTAAAGAGAGCCTTGAATGGATCACAAAACATACAAAGCTCGTCTGTGTTGCCAGTCATGTAAATGGGCCTTCACAAAGATAATCAGGCTCATAAGGAATGCGAAGTTGCAAAACTCTGCACAAATATACAGATTATAAATAATGATAGTCATTCCCTCCCCTCTTTTTTTCCATATCTCTTTTTCTATTCTTCATTGCTTTAACTCAGAATTTATTAAATTAATAGCCTGCTAAGGATGGGAGATAAAAGATGGCTCAATTAAAGCACCAATCTGGGACTTGGCAGACATTGGTTCACTTCCTTATTCTGTTGCTGACTTCCTATTTGATCTTGAGCAAGTTTCTTAGGAACAGATCCTCCTCAAAGGCAATTGGGCACCTCATTCCCATTTAATTCAATGGGAAGTAGGTAGTTAAGTAAGCATTTTGTATCTACACCCCTCTGAGGAGCTGAGTTTTTATCTCTCTGTGCCCCTTAAGCACATCTGTAAGATGAGGAAGATACCACTTCCCTTGCTCACAGTGCTGTTTTCTAGATAAATACATAAATTCACTATATAAATAATGCTTGCCTGGAGCCCAGATTCAAGATGTCACAGAGGGATTATCAGGAGGAGGTAGTGTGGCCTTGGAGCTGGAAGTCACACTCTGTCACGTGGTTTATGTCACGGGTAGGCAATTTTTTACCAAAAAACCCACAATGTCTACCTTGTAAGGTGCTGGAGTGCTGGCATGCCAAAAAAACCCAAAACTGGGGTGGGAGGTGGATATATGGCAGAACGCATTGCATTATTAATATAGTTAATAATCATAAACATTTTTATGGTAAATACCAGACTTTCTAAAAATTCTAAACCTGGAGACAATAAATACAAACTTCATAGAGGGGGAGAGGCAGGTGCAGGGGGAGGTACTACAGGTAGGCTAGCCCAGTCAGACCAGGCCCTTGGGAAGGTGGCAGCTGGAGGAGAGGGGGGAGCTGGGCAGGGAATGAGGGCTGCCCCAGAGCTCCACAGACTCAGGCCACAGCTGGGTCCCTAGCAGCACCCAAGGTGGAGCCTGGCCTAGCAGGTCCTCAACAGCTCCATGGGATGGGGCATAGCTGGCCTGCCCGTGAGAGGATGCTGCCTGGCAGGAGCAGGATGCTGGGCTTAGGCGGCTTCCAGCTAAACCTCTGTGCACAGTGGGCACAAAACAAATGGGGTAGAGTCCCCTGAGCCATAGAAGAAGCCCCCAGGCCTTTAGGAACAGCTGCACACTTACCTCTCCCAGCCTGGCCCATCTAGTCCCAAACAGCACATGGCTCAGCCTCCACTTCTTTTTGCTGGTGCTGACTCAACTGAGCCCATCACATTCTGAGCAGCATGCAGGGAAGCAGTGGCTGGCCCAACTTTGTTGCATGCCAGTTGGGATGGGATGGGCCTGGCCATGTTGGCACTGGCAAGGAGAAGTGGCGACTGAGCCAACTGAACCATGTGCTGCTTCCTCATGTGCTGCTCAGGCTCAGCTGCAGCTTGACCCCTCTGGTCCAACCTGGCCAAGCCTACCCCAGCCCATCCCAAGCAATGTGAGGAAGCTGCATGCAGCTCAGCTGGCTCAACCATTGCTTCTTCTCACCGGTGTCAAACCAGCTGGGTCCATCTCATCCCAAGCGGCATGCAGAAAAGCCAGCCCAGCCGCTGCTTCTCTGCATGCTGCTCAGAATGTGATGGGCCCAGCTGAGTTGGCACTGACGAGAAGTGGCGGCTGAGCCACATGACGCTTGGGACCAGCTGGGACAGGCCAGCAGAGGAAAGCGGAAACCACAGCTTTGCCGTGTGCCTCTCAGGCCAGGCCAGGTTGGCACTGGGAGGGGAAGCTGCGGCTGAGCTGGTCCCGAGGGGCCCAACTAACCATGAGGGGCCCAACTAACCAAGAATGATTGCATTTCAGGCCCAGAGATCAGGAGGAATCCTGGGACCATGTACACTGTTACCAACCTCTGCATATTTCCTTGATCAAAATGGACATACCATGACAAAGGGTCCCATGGCTGTCAGTAGTTAAGTTGCACTATCTCCAAAACTTGCAATATGTTGCCATAGAAAGCTAGGAATTAGCCCCTGTGCACAGAGTCAAGGTCAGGTCTTCAGACCCATTGGCATTACCTGCCTGTGACCCTAAAGTAGGTCACAGTGTGAGATGAACAGCAATTAGTCAAGGGTCAGCAGAGGTTCAGGCCAGCAAGCCTCCCTCTTTACTTACTGTCACAGGGGGATACAAATGGAGGTCCTGAAACACTCTCCCATGGCGGGACATGAGGCTGGGGTGAGCTGCAAAAAAGAAGAACCCAAAAGTCCTATGGAAGGTGCTCACTTACCTCCCTTAGGAAAAGATGTGCAGTGCCATGAAGAGCTGCTGGCACAGTTCATCAGCTGTTTTTATTTGTGGGTGAGAGTGGAGCCAGCGAGTGACATCATCAGAAACCACCACCTGGTCAATTTAAAAGCTGGTGGCAGGGAAACAAGGCAGGCAGCAGCGAAGTCAGAGACAGGAAGTGAGTCTGCTCCCCAGGTCTCAAAGTGACGGGACCACCAGCTCCACGGGGGACTGGATAAGGACCCACAGGAAGGGTCCTGGCTCCCTTAAAGGAGTATACACCTGGCCATTGGGAGAGCAGAGCTAAGGAGGATAGCATCAAGGGATCCTGACAACCACAGATGCCAGATCCGTGAGTGGGGTGGGCTGAGGCCCAAACCCCTCCTCCTCTTTTTCCTTTTATCTTCTTTTTCTTCATCTGTTTTATGTTATCAACTTGAGGGTCACCCAGGGCCTGAACTAAGGAAGGCATCCCCAATTGACCTGCAGGGTCAAAGAGAGGAGCGGAGGCAGCTCCATGGAACGTGACGTCCTGAGGGCAAGGCCAGAATGGACATTGAGGCAGGACTGGTCCCACACCCTGTAGACATCCAGAGCAAAGAGAGGCACTGAGGGATGGGCAAGAGGGGACCAGAGCAAGAGATAACATCAAAGAGGCAGACTGGCAATCCGTCACCTGGTCATCTTGACCTACTGACTTATGGCTGGAGTATAGGGGAGGTGGAGCCCCAAGAATGCCCACAAAGGGCAGCACCCAATCCATGAGATCCCATGTGGGAAAGTCCAGCTACTGAAAGGAAGACCAAGTTGTGGCAGGCGAGTGTTGGGGCTTCCCTCGGGAGTGAATGCAGCCCAACATCCAAGTTGTGGAGACGTGCCCCATGGTTTGAACTGGGTGTGCACTCTAAGGCTGCTAGAGAGCACCTATACCAAATGAGACGGGTGCACTTACCTTTACATCAGTTGTGACAGGCATGGTAAGGTAGATGTGCTGTTGAACATCGGATATAAGATACCTGCTGGGACCTAAGGGCTGGCATGCACCTTGTTTGACCAGGAAAGTAAGCAAACCAATCTGATAACCCTCTTTCACTTACAAACGGCAATCAGCTAGTTACCTCAGGTATCGGTACCCAAATGCATGGAGCCTAGGAAACAAGTAGGAGAAACTGGAAGTCCTTGCACAGATGTAGAACTATGATGCGATTAGAAGAACAGAAATTTGGTAGGATAGCTCACATGACTGGAGCACTGTCATGGATGAGTACAAATTGTTCAGGAAGGACAGGCAGGGGAGAAGAGGAAAGAGGAGTTTTGCTTTCTGTGAAAGAGCTATGTATGCTCAGAGCTCCAGTATGAAACTGGAGATAGGCTTGTTGAAAGTCTCTGGGTTTGGGTCAGAGGGGAGACCAACAAGGGTAACATCCTGGTGGGAGTCTGCTAGTCCAGGAGGATGGAGGCGATGAGGCTGTCTTCAAACAGCTAGGGAAGTTTCCAGATCACAAGCCCTGGTTCTCATGGGGGACTTCAATCATGCTGACATTTGCTGGGAGGGCAACATAGCAGTGCGCAGGCAATCCAGGTAGTTTTTGGAGAGTGCCAAGGACAACTTCCTGATGCAAGTGCTGCAGCAGCCACCGAGGGGCCAGGTTTTCCTTGACCTGCTGCTCACAAACAGGGAAGAATTGGTGGGGAATGCAGTAATGGGTGGCAAATTGGGCAGTGGGATTGAGTTCAGAATCCTGAGGAAAGGAAGAAAGGAAAGCAGCAGAGGAAGGAACCTGGATTTCATACAAGCAAGCTTTGACTCACTCAGGGAACTCATGAGTAGGATCCCCTGGGAGGCCAGTCTGAGGGGAAAGGAGTCCAGGAGAGCTTGCTGTATTTTAAAGGAACCTTACTGAGGGCACAGGCACAACCCATCATGATGTGCAGGAAGACTAAGACCAGCTTGGCTTAGCAGGGAGTTCTTCAGCGAGCTAAAACACAAAAAAAGAAGCTTACAAGTAGAAAGTTGGACAGACAACTAGGGAGGTGTATAAAAGTATTGCTCAAGCATGCTGGGATGAAATCAGGAAGGTGAAAGTACAATTGGAGTTGCAGCTATAGCAAAGGGCATGAAGGGCAACAAGAAGGGTTTCTACAAGTATGTCAGCAACAAGATGAAAGTGAGGGTCCCTTTCTGAACAGGGGAGGCAACCAAATGACAGATGGTTCGGAAAAGTCTGAAGTACTCAGTGCCTGTTTCATCTTAGTTTTCACCAGCATCCAGAGTACTGCAGCTGGCAGCACAGTTTGGGGATGAGGTGACCAGCAAACAATGACAAAAAACAGGTTAGGGACTGTTTAGAAAAGCTGGATGTGTACAAGTCCATGGGGCTGGAGCAATGTACCCAAGGGTGCTAAAGGAGTTGGCTGATGTGATTGCAGAGCTGCTGCCTATTATGTGTGAGAACTCATCACTATTGGGAGAGGTTCCAGATGATTGGAAAAGGCCAAATATAGCACCCATCTTTAAGAAAGGGAAGGAGGAGAATCCAGGAAACTACAGACCAGTCAGCCTCGCCTCAGTCCCTGAAAAAATCATGAAGCAAGTCCTCAACAAATCCATTTCTAAGCACTTGGAAGACAAGAAGGTGATTAGGAGCAGCCAGCATGGATTCACCAAGGGCAAGTCATGCCTGACCTACCTGGTTGCCTTCTAGGATGAGATAACTGGCTTTGTGGATGTAGGAAGAACAGTAAATGGGATATACCTTGACTGTAGCAATGTTTTTTATATGATGCCCCACAACAGTCTTGCAAGCAAGCTAAGGATGTATAGGTTAGAGGAATGAACTGTAAGGTGGATAGAAAACTGGCTGGATTGGCAGGCTGAGAGGATAGTAAGCAATGGCTCAGTGTCTAGTTGGCAGACAGTATCCAGTGGAGTGTCCCAGCGTTCGGTCTTAAGGCTGGTTTTGTTCAATATCTTCATCAATGACTTAGAAGATGGGATAGAGTGCACCCTCAGCAAGTTTGCAAATGACACGATCTAGAGAAATTGGAAGACTGGATGAAAAGAAATCTCATAAGGTTCAATAAGGACAAGTGTAAAGTCCTGGACGAGACAATCCCATGCACTGGTACAGGCTGGGGACTGACAGGCTAAGCAGCAGCTCCGCAGAAAACGACTTGCAGGTTACAAAGTGGACAATAAGCTAAACGAGAGCCAAAGTGTGCCCTTGTTGTGAAGAAGGCTAATGACATACTGGCCTGCACTAATAGGAGCATTGCCAGCAGATCAAGGGAAGTGATTATCCCTTCTATTTGGCACTGGTGAGGCCAAATCTGGAGTACTGGGTGCATCTACACATGCGATTCATGTTCAGGAATAAACTCCAGAATTTATTCTCCGGAGACACTCCACCCCAGGCAGCCACCTGGCAGCACATGGAAATGGGGAGCAGCGGCTGGGGCTCAGGGTGACTCGGCACTGAGAAACCTCGTGCCCCAGCCCACTGGGTCAGCATCTACACATGTACTGATGCACATTAAATCCAAGTACTACCCTGCTGCAGAGTTTATTAGTTTTGCAAGGCCTAAGAGGGGTGCACATGGAGATGCCAAGACATTTACTGCACAGTTAATTAGTCAACTATGCAGTAAACATCTCATGTAGATGTATTGACTCTGTCCAGTTTCAGGCCCCCCGCTGCAGAAGGGATGTGGACAAATTGGAGAGAGTCTAGCAGAGGGCAACAAAAATTTTCAGGGCGCTGAAGCTGAGGGAACTGGGTTTAGTTAGCCTGGAGAAGAGAAGACTGAGAGGGGATTTAATAACAGCCTTCAAATACCTGAATGGTGGTTCCAGAGAGGATGAAGCAAGACTGTACTCACTGTCATCTGGTGGCAGACAACAAAACAAGGAGCAATGGTCTCAAGTTGCAGCAAGAGAAGTTTAGGTTAGACATAAGGAAAAACTCTCTCACAACAAGGGTTGTAAAACACTGGAACAGGTTCCCCAGAGAAGCTGTGAAACCTCCATCCCTGGGGGTTTTTAAGACCTGAGTAAATAAAACATTGGGTAGGATGATAGTTGGGGACGGTCCTACTCTGAGCAGGGGTTTGGACTAGATGACCTCCTGAAGTCCCTTCCAACCCTAATTTGCTAGGGTTTTAAAGAACGAGGAACTTGGATACTGTGACAACGGTGGTTAGGTAGGTACTGTAGATGGACAGAATACAGTACCTATATAACCTATATAACCGAGCACAATGTGACGGTGGTCAGATTGGCAGCCAGGTCAGAGCACAGGGGGAACTTTCAAACATGCATTCATTCTGTAAACCCTGGCGTGTTTCCCTTGTGTGAACAGCCCTGAAGTCAGTGAAGCCAGTGTTCCAATGACTTGGTATTTATATATATATATATAGTATTTATATATATATATAGTATTTATATATATATATATATATACCCATTATGTTGGGTATTTTTTTTAAAGGCTACTACTTCAAGCCACGCCAACCTTAGAAAAAGGGTTCAAGCTGACATGGATTCAGCCTGTAGCGAAGCATGACGGCACTCACCAAAAAGCAGTCAATAGCATGTGTGTACTTCACCCTTTTTCGCTGGGGTAAGCTAAGGACACTGTATTAGACATAATGCTGTTTCCCAGCCTTTGTGAGTTTCAGTCAGACCCTTGTAATAGACTGGAGGGGTTTTTTTAATTGTGGTTTGAATGCTGAAGGAATGTATCCAACACTGATTTGTAATTTCAATTGGTTCACATGTTAGCCTGATTATGTAAATCCTTTGTTTTATTCCCTCAGAATGCAAGGACATTATTTAGGCAGCATGTGAGATCCAATCCCACTGTTTTATTTGTAGCCTTGCCTGGGGCATGAGTTGGGGATGGGGGAGATACGTTATTATTCAGAGATATGTCATAATGCAAAGAAATAGCCGAGTTTATGAAAATGCAGAGATGTAGATCATATTACTGGAAGGAGGTAATAAGGTCCTCATCTGAAGCCCATGAATGTCTTTGGATCTATTCCTCAACTCCTTATAGTCTCTTTGACTCAGGACCTTATAGTGGTGGGTTTAGTGTGAGGCCTCCAGGAAAATGTGGAGCAGTTACCCTAAAATACATGTTTCAGTTCAGTCTGTTTATCCTGCCCTGAAACTAATATGGGAGAAATCCTCAGTGGGAGATCACTATTTGCAAGATGCTAAACAGTTGGTGTCAGCATTTTGTTGGATCTAGCCAATGGTTCAGCTCTATTTTTTTCAGTGGAGTTGTGTCAATACACATCAGCTGAGGAGCTGGTCCAACATAGTCATTGAGTAACAGGAACTGCAAGAGAGCAACTAGGCAGGATCCCTTCTTGTCCAAATGAACCCAAAAAGATGTTTGTCTAATCTGAGTTTATTTCCAATGGGAGTGTTTTCTTTCACTATGTTTATATTCTACTTCTATTTCTTTTCAAACAAGATCTCCCATCACACAAAACATAGGGTTTTTTATTCTAGGAAGATGCCTTGCTCCTTGCCTGACCTGGCATTCTGAAATGATACTGTTCTATTTCACTAGCATTTTTTTTTTTAATTTCTGTGGGATCTGGAGGGAAGAGAGTATTGCCAGCTATATACTGCTTTTTTAAATAGATGTCATCTTGAATCAACAAGAGACTGCTTATGCCCAAACATGATTAAAAACCACCTAAGTTAAGTCCTTTTGAACCTAATACGTGTTATGAAAACCTCTATGAGTCAATGGCAATTTTACAGTCTTAGTTTTGTGTGGTCCCTGCTTGGAGAGTATTAGGCACAAAGTTGTCTTATTGGAGTACTAATGGGTTCACTCAGTAGGTGTGATTTATGGAACTTGCTGCCTAGTGAGAATGAAGTCATGCAGTGTATCAGGATTGCCCTGCAAGTGAAGCAATTAAACTTTGTCATCTTTTCTCCACAGTTGTCCTTTGGAAAAAAAAGCAAAGCACAAGGGAAAGTTAAACTAAAAGAGAAAGCGGTAATTTGTACAACATATTGATAAATGCTCGCAACACTTTTTTCTGTCTCTAATTGAATTTCATTTACTGAAGCCCAGTGCCACGTCTGGAGGCAAACAGCATGTCTGTTACTTGCCAGTTCTATTTATGTCTGTGAAGTAGATCATTGTAATGAATACAGATGGGCAATAACTACAAAGTTATTGCATAATTTTTCAAAATTTTATGATTGACTTTCCTACTTCCTCTTAGAAGAATGGCTCCTCTGTTCAGTCTACACAGTATCTTTCGTACATTTTACCACTTCAGCAGATTTTAATTTATTGGAGACACACTAGAAGTGGTGGGTAAACAATCTACAGAACGAAACCGATTTATAAGACATGGAAGACTTGACCCGGTATTAAGTTGCTTCGGAGATCACTTGGTGAATGCAAGCGTATGATTTTTCTCCTCTCTGACTTGGCAGCGAAGGGGAGAGTCAGTGTGTGTGTGGGGAGGAAGTAAACGGAAAGCCACCCACCAGCAGGCTTTTAGAATACAGAACAGGTTTGTGATGGGATATCTAGTGAAATGGAAAGTTTTTTGCCCAATCTGTGGGTTAAAACCTGCCTCAGGGAAAGTTTCAGACCTGCTGTAAGAAACCCAATCCCCTTTCTTTCACAGGATGAAGTGTGCTAAGTTGTGCTACCCTGGCACTCGCTGAATCAATTCTTGACTGGTGACCGTCCTTCTGTTTCCTCCACCATCCAGGCCAATCCACTCCGCTTCCACTTCTGAACTAATGATGTGCAGAGCTCTGACTGTGCAAAAACAAGTCTCTGAGGGTGTGATCCATCTCCCATGACAGTCAGTAGGAATCTTTATGTTGACTTCAGTGAGAATTGGATTTGGCTCTAAAATAACCAGCCACATTGGAATCAGGAAAACCCTTTGATTTCAATGGAGTGGGAATTTTGCCTGGGTGATGGACAGGCAAAACTTAACACAATGGCCACCTCCAGTTAAACATAGAGCTAATTACTTCACAGCGGCATATTGCCTCTGTCCAATCAGCTTTTAAAGCAATGCTAGTCTCAAACTTCCAATTATCTGTGTTCTCAGTCACTGGGAATGTGTCCATTTCTGCTAGTTTTGTCTTTGGACTGTTTAGGATTTGGTTCAATTTGCATGATTCACTTCCAGCAAAAACAAAGACCTTTGGACAACATAAGTGTCCTATGATATTGAATGCCCATCTGCTAGCGTCCTAGAGGTGCTTGATATTCAACAGGTTCTGACAGTCCTTAAAAATGAGTCACCTTCTCATTATCTCCTGCAATACAGACAAAGTTAAGATGCTGCAAATTGCTAGTCACTTCTGATGACTGAAAAATCTAGTCGTTCATGAAAGCATATGGTGTGGCAGCAATATGCAAGCTTACGTACCGCAATGTAAGCCCTGCCAGCATTCCTCACCCCGATCTGCAGGACTATGCTCGTGCGATCGAAGGGTACTAAACCTTCTGTCAGTCAGTTTTTGGCTTGACCTCTTAAGCTGAAGCTGCTACCAGAAATAGTAGCAAGTGTGGTGGTGGCTTCCAGGACTTGATGTCACTAGTATACAAAGCACCAAATACCCATCAGTCTGCAATTATCTCTGATAGCTGTTGATCTGCATTGGACTTGAGCTGGTAAGATGAAAGACTGACTCCCATTGCCTGTGCTGTAACTTTGTAATACTTCCTGTATTTCACAAGCACTATAACAAATATGTTTCTCATTTGCCACTTTTCTTGTGGGGCACTGTGCTAGTTTTCGTTGATTTTCTGAAGTTTGAAAGGATACTGGGTTTCTGTGGGCTGAGCATAGGACACAATGCATCGATTGCTCCTCCATTCATGAGTAAGAAAGGAACTATTACAGGACATGAGTCTGTGATTCTAATCGGTTGTTAAAAGTACAACTAAAACTAGCTCCTGCCTATCATCTGGGAGTCTGCCAGTCCCAAAGTCAAACTCTGCCTGCAGTCTTCAACCCGACTTTCACTCAGAAGGGTGGAGAGAGAATTTTTGCAACACCGTGTACTTGCCGTCCCTGCCCGCTCCAAACACTGAAAGCTTTATTATTAATACTTCAAATCATAATCTGCCCTTAATACATAGACAACCATTTCCTTCATATAGATCGATCTACAAATAGCATTTTAAGTTCTTAATCTTTTCAAAAACTGTTCTCTTTTCCTTTTTTAACACTTTGGCATACGACGTTCTTTCACCATATGGAACCACTTCTACCTCCTTATCCCCTGCACACAGTTTCCCACTCAACATGATGACATGTGACCACTCAACTCATAAGCAGGAGTTAGGGAAACAGAGGTTAAACCACGGGCACCAAAAGTGGTTTTGAGTATGCAAATGTGGAAAAAGTGGGATATTCCACAAGCATGTGGTTTGTTGCCATCTGCCTCATGCTCTGAATGTATAAGCACATTCACCCAGAGTTTACAATTGAAGGGATACAATGTTTTTTTTCCTGGTAAAAGGCTGTGCATTTTGGCTTGGAAAGCATGCCTGCTTCCCTTCTCGTGGTGAGATTACAGGTGCTGCACACTGCTATTATGGTCGATCTTTTTAAAATAAAGATTCCACATAGGCCAGGATACCAAACAAGCAAATCTATTTAATGATGGTAAATTGCCTATGGTTCTTACTACAGCATCCTCCTCCTATAGCCCCATCTAGTGGTTCAGCAGTACATCTCGGGTATACGTTTGTATTGCTAAATGAGAAATGTAAATGTGTGTGTGAACTATGGAAATGTGTATATACTCAAAAAGAGAGAGACAAAAAATAAGGGCCATATTTAAGTCTGGCCCTTATTTAAGTAACTGAATGAGAGCTAACCTCTTGCACATCTGGCACCAAATAAGGTGTTTGGTATTTGTAGTATTTGTTAAGCATTTGTTGAGATGTCCAATTTAAATGAGATTTAGAGGTTAGACCCAAAAAACTTATTTGTGTGCCTAACTCTTGCTTAGGCACACATCCATCAATGAAATGCATTTCATTGAGGTGGGAGTTCAGATCTCTAAATGCATTTGTGGGGGTGGGGTGCAATCTGGCCACATGTCTCTACGGTAAGTGTGAAAGATATTCACAAATTTATAGCACCTACAAGAGTAACTACTTGCATCTGGACAAGAAAAAAGTTGTGCATGTAAGGATAACTTTCTGCACCCACTTTTCTCTGTTGTAAATGTCTGCTCAAAGGACGCAGCAATAGTGAACAAAGCCTATTAAACATTAAGGATTTCTAAATCTGGTGTACACACCAAGTTCTACATGGTTCCTTTGAACAAGTAAATCTCAATCAGGGTGCTGCAGCACCCTAGCATGCCTTGAGATCCTTTCAAGTGTGCCCCAGGGCACTATGCCACGTTAGCACTGTTAAGTGTGCCAATATGATTCACAAGATAAACCCTGAGATTACAAATAGGAATCCATAGTGTTAAAAACATGCCAGCCTGTTGTGGTCTTTCTGAATTCTTTGCAACAGAAAAGCTGCTGTATTCATTTTCCATAGTCAAAACGTGAGTAAAAGCTAGGAGCTAGCATTTTCCCAGAGTTGCTTTGCATCTAATGAGGTGTACCTCTGATCTAATGAAGGGAGCCTCAGATCTAAGAAGGTTGATAGCCACTGTTTGGGGCTCACCATGCTGCCTGGTTTTATCCCTGCCGGGAAGTTCCTCCCCTTCAGATAGTGCTGTATCTGCTGCTGGCTGGAAAACTCAGTTTGTCAGACTCTCCTCTCCTTTTCAGTGGACCTTAAAATGATTTCTTTCCCTCACTCCTTTGGTCTTTGCTCTGTGCCAAGTCCCCATGAGGGCCAAAACTGGCAATGGGGTAGTAAAGGAGAACAAAACAGGGCAAGCCAACTGGGAATGGGGGCAGCCAAGGGGTAGGATCAGCTCTGGTAGTTTGGGGCTTGGAGCTCAGTCTGAAGATTGGCAAAGGCACAGGCTGATGGGGAATCTGGGAAGAGAATGCTACGGGGTAAATTCTTTCTACAAACTGTACCTTTCTGGCAGAAGATGGCTTAAGCAATCCTCTGGCTCCAGCTTTCCATGCCACCAGAGCTCCTGCTGCTTCAGTTGATATGCTTTCTCCACCATTTCTGAGGTTTTAAATACGACCCATAAAATTACAGAATTGGCTCTCAGTAGTAATCCCCAGAACCTCAGCTTCAGGAACTGCAGAAATTGTGATGTCTCACCATTAGCAGCTTATTACAACCAAAGAGCTAACAAGGATCAGGAAAAAGGAATAATGTGAGGGAAGTAAACATGAGACCCATGTGAAAGGGAAATTTAAGAGACCAACTAAAGCAAAAAACTTGCTACAGGAAATAAAAAACAAGAACACTTGTAATTGTGTTAAATTTTATATGAAGGATGACAGCTAAGCCATGTGTTCGTAACTTGCTCAGTAGGACTGTGTGAAGCTTCGCGCGCTGATTCAGCTTTGAGGAGATTCAGCCTGATTCAGTGGCCGAATCCCCTGCCCGCTCTCCCAGCCCCTCTGCTTCCCCCTCCCTCTCCCCCCCACCATGGCTGCCCCAGCCACCTCAGCTCAGGGCCCTTAAAAAAAAAAAAAAAAAAAAAAAAGCAAAAAGACCCCAAGCTGCCTTGGGCCTTCTGGAGGCTTGTGACAGAGCCCCCTACATGGCATGGGGCAGTGGGATGCAGCGGGAATTGCCCCCCCTACGTGGCAGGAGCCAGTGAGTCAGGGCCTTTTTTTTTAAGGGCCAGGAGCTGGGGCTGGGTGGGACAGCCGGGAGGGGCTGGGATGGGGGGCAGTCACGGGGCTCATGGCAGAGATGTGGTGCAGTGGGGGCAGTGGGGTGCCCTACCCCCCACCTGGCAGCAGCCAGTGAGTGGGGGCTTTTTTTTTTTCTTCAAAGAGCTGGGAGCTGGGGCGGGCAGGGCAGCCAGGGAAAGTGGGCAGAGGATGGGGCCTGTGTGATTCAGAGATTCCAATGATTCAGCAGCAGCCGAATCGAATCGGGACAGTGATTCGAATCACCTAATCAAATCACTGTCCCCTGAATCGGCCAAATTCGAAGCGAATACTAAACACTTCTCGCAGGCCTATTGCTCAGTAATGAAGACAATGGCCCGCCATGAGAGAAGCTGTCACTTCACAGAACACCCTGACCTACCAGCCTGGCAGGTGGGCAGGGAATCATGGCAAGAGACCTTTCCTCCAATCAACTGTATGGCCCGTCTTAGATTATATGTAATCCACCAAACCATATCTATGTTTGCAGCATGAAATGTTGCCTGTTCATTCCATTTTACAAGTTCATCCCCAGTTTAGGTTTGTGGTCTAATGAAGTAGGGAACTGGTAAGCCAGAATTACTGGGCTGTGCTCAGATTCACCACTGACTGACCCTGACCAAGCCACTCTGCCCGTTTGCTTTGTGGTGTCCTCATCTGGGGAATGGCATTTCAGAATCTCACAGGCATGCTTTCAGCTGAATGAATCAAGCTGCTGAAACCTAGCTATCAGGGCTTCCCTGACAGATCCAGTGGTCAGCAGGACAAAAGAAACAGTCTCTTTGGGAATGTACACATAGTCCAAAAGCCCAAGGCTGAATCATTTTAGCCTTTGAAGGTTCCTTTAAATTATACAGATTAATTCAAAACAGAAGTGAACAGACATTTTTACCTTTGATTCAGGAAATGCAGCCACATGCCTGCAGTGGCTCAAGCCAGAAGCCAAGGTATGCTAAAGCAAAACTCTCTGGCTGTGTGCTTACTTCCTCTTCCTGCTGCCCCCATGGTCTCTACAATTTGCAGTCCAACATTATAGCAGCAGAACTCTGCAGGGTTGCTCATCACTTCCTCTTCCTGCTTCCAGGTGCTGGGGTTTTCCAGGGCGGGGTGGTAATCCCCAGCATCCCCAGCCAGACTTGTCATCCCCCCACCCCCTTGTCAGCCAGCCCTCACTGCTCCAGCTAGGGAGGCGAGGGGCAGGAACATCCCTGCTCTCTGAAGCACGTAGCACAGCACTGCATCCATGATGCATATTTCACGATAGCACAGCACACTGAGGAACTATGATTTAAATTGAACCAGGTGGGAGTCTGGGACAGAAGTTTCATAAACTTGTTTGACCCAAATCAGTTAAGTCTGATACTACATTCAAGCAGGTTTATCTTAAACCAGTTTCAGCCATTTTGAAGCTGGTTTATGTGCACTGAACTTCTGTTCTATTACAGGTTTAAACCAGTTTCTGATCACTTTAACCAGTTTATGTATAACTTCTGTCCCTAGCCTGTATGTATATGTTTATCCTGCATTATGGTTTCTGAGCACCTGTTTGTGAATGTGGGTAAGAGGTGCAGATAAGACAAAGACAGAAGAAATCCTAGGGCATTTGTACATATGCTTGCACTGCAGTACTGGGTGATTTTAAAAGCATGCAGTTGTGTAAGTGGCAAAATGTGTGTCAGTGCTGAGAAATGGTGGTGGCATGCTTTTAACCTAAAACACATGAAAGCTGGTGTGTTTCACCACTAATGCAACTGCACACAATGCAGCACAGTGCATGTCAGCCTGCATGAAGAGCAGACTCATGTATTCAAGTCTGCTCTGGCTCACCGGATCTCTGGCACATGAAATGCACGTGTATGACTGCCCTTAGTGTTGGTACTGAGTATCTTAATCCAGCAATATATGTAGCAAATTCAGCCCCATGTTGCAAGTCAACCCCAGCATGGTGTTATTACTGAGCTGTAGTCTTCAGCTTTGTAATACTTATGCTTCAAGCAGTAAAAACTTGGTGCATCTTTCAGACGAGTGTAAACCTCCCCAGTAAATACTCTAGTGACTGATTTAGCTGGGAGTTTCTTTGTCCCTGGCTAACAGATGTACCTTACATTTTGGAGTAAATGCTAAGAATTAAGCGGGAATGGGTGAAATATAAAGCATTTGCAAGGTAATGAATGACGGTGCCTTCTGAGCAGGGCTACACAAACTGAAGAAAGCTGCTTTTAGCCCAAGAATGAGCTAATTTGATTCTCAAAAAGAAAGCACTTTGGTCCAAAAATCTATTCCAATTATTGGGTATCTGAACGGGTTTAGGAACTTGGATGTGATTGTATTCCACCCTTCTCAAGTGGCTGGAAAAATGTTAATGCAAAAGGTCCCATTGGGGTTCCTCCTCACTACTTATTTGTGACTCAGTTTCAAGGGTAAGATGGCAGTTGATACAAAAGTAGAAATTTTAATGGATTTTCAGGAACTTCAGGAAGGTGGAATAGACTCACACTGGGGGCATCTATGTGTGCCCTTTACTGCAGAGTTGACTGACTAGCTTTGCAGTAAGGCATCACTGTTTACATATGTGGTGCTATTAGGCCAGAGTAAACTAACTCCACTATAGGATAGTACTACCAGACACAAGTGTTATCCTACAGTGGAGTTATTTACTCCACTGCAGCGCATGTGTAGATGGTGACCGGGGCTGGCTGGAGCATGAGGGTGCTACAGTGTAGTGGCTGCCTCCTGGCTATCCCTGCATTGTAACATACTTGTGCCCAATGCAGCTCCTCTGCAACTTGTTGAGCCCGGGCAGAACAGCTCTGAGCTGGCAAGCTGTCCCCGCAGATCCCTTGCCAGCTGGGTTGTATCACCCTGACTCAATGTGCTGCAGTCCTGGCCACACATGTAGATGCTGCACCCAGGAGCAATACACTCCCAGCACACTAATTTCTTCACAGGTAAGTTTATTCGGGCACACTAATTTCACATGTCGATGTGCCTATTTAGGTTCCTTTCTACTCCATCCTTTCCGGGCATAAGTATCTTGGCTTTACTGTCAAGGGATTTGACATCTTCACAAAGCAGCCTGACTAGTTCATGCTTCTAACCCAGTTTTGTTTAGCTCTGCATTCCTCACGAGAGATTAGGAGCCCATTTATGAAAATGAAAGTGAGAGGGTCAAGAAAGGACAATTGGAGACCCACACCAGGTGGGCATTACATTACACCATTCTGTGATAGTCCTGAGTCTTCACGACAGAGAGGGAGACTCTCGTATGAAGAACTAGCAATGCAGAAGGCATAGTTCCAAGGCAAAGGAAGCCAAAGTTGTCTTTAAACTGTTACAGTATCCCTGGGACACAGAAGTGACACGGGTTCCAGAGTCGGGACGCTAGAACCAAAGGACTCTGCATGCCGTGTTCCAGCTGAGTGATCAATGATGCCTTGTTTTGGAAAAGCTGTCTGGCCTCCTGCAATCTGCTTCTGGTTGCTTTCATCCGTCCGAGGGTAGCATCCCCATTAGGAACTAAGTCAGCTCTAGCTGGCTGTGAGATCCTTGAAGACAAGTAGGGGTACCCCCTCTTTCAAACTATGCCATGGGAGCAGCAGCTAGGGATATTTTTGAGTCCCCCGAGACAGGTAAGGACCCCCCCCACCACCACCCACCCACCCACACACACACACACACACACACATTCACACACACACAAGCACGCACACTCCTCAGGGGGTCATCCCCTCCCCTTCTGTCCCTGCCGTCCTCTTCCCACTGCTGCCACTGTTGCTGGCTGACCTGGGAGGGGGTGAAGATCCAAAGCTGCTTCTGCCCTACTCCAGCTGGGCCTAGCCAGAGAAGGTGGCAGTGATGTGGGTGGGTTGCCCCTCCCTGCCTAGTCCCCCTGGGTGTTTCCCAGCATCAAGGAAACCAACCACCATCAACACTAATTCTGCAGTTCCCAGCTGACCTCAGCTCCCACGCAGCCAAACAGGAGTGGCTCTGGAGCTTCCCCCACTCCCAAATCATCATGGGGAACAGGGGCATGGTAGGAGAGGGGACATGCTTCTGAGCATGGAGGGAAAGCAAAGGGGAATTTTCACTTGTTTGAGGGACTTAAAAAAAAAGTCTCTGGCTGCCGCTGCCGCGGCATGATCTGCCTGCCCCGTGACAGGCGGAGGCTGGGAGGGGGGTGCAGCCCCTGCTTCTGCCCCCACTCTTACCTAATCCAGAACCTGATGACTGGTATAAGCTGGAGTGCTCTAATTGAAGTCCTGTGTTTAAAAACCAGGGAGACAAACGTCTTGACCTTAGAAAAAAGCAGTGCCTGGGACGGGCTTCAAGGGTTCCTCGAGAAGTAATGTAAACGCTAGGGTCTCGAGTGAGAAGGCTCTGACATGCTCCCACAACAGTCTCCCCACAAACAGTTACGGCCTGTTTATGGCCCTTACGATATTATAGACTAAATTGCCTCAGACCTATGCAACGCATTTCCTCTGCATTTTTCTCAGGCTTCAGGCAGTCACTTAAAATAATCACAGCCATGTGTGTATGCTACAGCCACACTAGGCCTGGAGAGGCATAGACATCAGCAAGGACTCCTTTCTCTCTCGATCGTATTACTTGCACTAGTACAACCTGGCAAGCAGCTACAGGGTTTGGAGGGAGCACAAGGGCTGCTCCTAAGACTCTTCCCTCCAGAAAGGACAGGGCAGGGAATGGAAGGAGCTATTGGCTCTCCCCCTTCAGCCTAAAATTCAGACCATGACATAATGGGGGTGTTACAACTGGCCACCTCTGCCACCACAATGGCACAAGGGGGATCCAGGAGACATTTTGACCTTCCTTTTAATTCTGCATGTTGGGGAGTAATGTCTCCTCTTGTCCTTTAAGAGCACTGTGCTTGTAGCACAATCTAGCCCTTAGTGACCTGACACAGTTAAAGCAGAGGTAGACTTGAACCAGGTATCTTAGGATATAGTTGCATGTTACACTTAGACCATACTAAGTCTGTGGATGTTAAGTGGTGTTAAAGTTTGAACATGCTAGGTCTGTCCAGACGAGCATGGTTGTGCAGCATGTGATGCCACAAACACGTTTGCAGTGCCACATACCGCAGAGTCTGGTGTCCTCTGAGCTGTCAGGCTGCACTGCCCATGCATGCATGGCTCCTTTTTTTTCCCCCATGGGTTTTTTTGACCCCTGGGTATCCAAAAACTGGAGCAACACATGCTTGGGCAGTATGTGCTGCTGAAAAGCGAGCTGGGCTGTCCAGAGCCACGTTGCAAGGCTTTGCCCAGCAGGAGCACTGTGGCTATAGCCTTGGAGGCTCCCAGGACCCCAGGTAAGCCTCCCCAGTGCCCCCTGGGTAACTTGCTGCATGACAAAACTTGTGTGACACAGGCGTTCTAGGGGGACAAGCAGCTGTGGCACCAGATGTGCCGCGGCTACTTGTCCCCAGGGAACCAAAGGTCCGTGATCGGCTGGACATGCCCACTGTGAGCAATAGCACATTAACAATTAATACTATTCCTTTCCTGCACAGCTCTGACTTTCCCCTCGAGGGCTGGTGAGCAGGGGAACGGCTACGAGCCAGGACACTTGGGCTGTATCCCTGCTCTGGGTGTGGGGAGGAGGGGCTGGGGGTGATGCATAACTTTGAGATACTTATAGGGTACTTAGAGAAGTTAATGAGCTTTAATGTGCAGACACTCATGTTTTAAGTGCCCTTAGTATGGTGCAAGTGTCATGTGTAACTTCACCCTTAGATTTTGGATCAGTTAAGGCTGATATCCGGAGCTTAACTAGGGGGACTTCAGGCCTGTCTCTCTTTGAAGCCTCACTTACTGAAGGAATTGGTGCTTTACTTAATATGTATAATCGCACTACAAGTCCTTGAATATTGTTCATGGCTCTAGGGTGGTAGCATGAGAGAGGGAAGAAAGTGCTCCACTAGGAAAAAAAAATACTTTCAGAAAAGTACTCTTGGTGGCCACAGCATAAATTGAAGCTTTTTAACTGCAAGGACTGTTTTAGTTTCCTGACATCAGTATTGTTAGCCTAAAACATTACAAAAAAAAAGACATTGGCCTAAAAATCACGAGTGTTTATTTAAAGGAATAACAAATTTGGGGTTCTTTTGCTTTGCTTTCTGGTTTCTAAGGCATTATGCACCACTGAGGCACATTTTCAAGACTCCTCTGGAACCATCAGAGATGGAAACATTTTTTATTATTATTAAATTAAACCCAATTACATGCCTCAAAGAGCTCGGACATTGAAATGTTGTGAGGTTTGCAATACAATAACTGAGTTCAGTGACTCTCTACGATTGTGCTACCATAAATATAATACCTGAATGCCTCATAATCACTATTGCAGTAATTCTCACAATACAGGGAAGTGTCATCGTGACCGTTTGGTAGATGAAGCACAGAGAGAGTACATGTGCAATCACTAGCTGAGGACAAGTAGGAATTAAAGCTGAATCCTAGTTCTAGCTTTCAAAGTGCAGAACCGTCCTGATATCCAGAGCTACCTAGTGGATGCATCTACACATTCATTAATGTGCCACGGTTACTGTGCATTAAATGTAGTATTTGCATAACAAAAGAGGGAGAAGTCATGAGAAGTCACATTGATTTATAACTAAATCAATGTGCAGTAACTGGTGTTACTACACAGTAGCACCGGTGCATGGGTTTTTACAGATGCTAAATGAGTAGTAGCCTGATACTACTGCTCAGTAGCGTATTCGCACGAGTTTTGCCCAGCACACTACAGCACAGTGTTATTAGGCTACTGCACAATTAGCATCTCATGTAGATGCAGCCAGCGAGTAGAATTTAATTCAGGAATCAACCCCAGTAGAGTCAATAAGGCTGCCTTCATCTCATAACCTGCTACTACACGTTAGGGTGAGAGAATACGGCTCCAAACATCTCTGAAAAGAACAGTGTGAATAGTTTGATCAGCCCTCTGTCTCCTTCTCCCAGTTAAGATTATCACAATGCAGAAGTGCCCTCTAATGTTGCTCATGGAAAAGAAAGCCTGTACAGTCAAGCAAAGCCCCTGATAGCTGCAGGTGTATTTTTCTTGGGAAGTAAGATTGCTAGAGAAACAAAAGTTTTGGTTAGCTTAGTTTGGCAAGTCAAAAATGCAGTCCTAGGGGAAGACTTTATTTAGAAACTTTATTTTTCCCCTGTTAACTTGGTTATTCCATGGGGAAAAAAAGTTTAAAGGTTCAGAAGTTCACTTTTTTTTTTTTTTAGTTTAAAAAAATAATAATAAAACATTTCTGCAGCTGGGCAAGTCACTTTATAGATTAATTTGATGCCATGGAACTGGCTGATCATAGTCTTTAGTTTTTGTGATATAGTTTTAAACTCATTGTCTGCATAGCTCATTTGTCTTGTGTGAGATACTGAAATCAGTGTACACATGGGATTTAGCTTCTAACAGCAGGCCTGATTTTGCAAGCATATGCTGTGCAATATTTAATTCTACCCATGATGCAAGTCATTGCTCTTTTCCTTGGAAAAATGAGGTCTTGGGGTTTTAATTACTGACATTTCCTTGTTCTCATACAGAAACACTCCTCGTTGTTGGAAGCTGAATCATGACATGACTTCTCCCTCTCTAGACAAAGCCAGGAATGTACAGTGAGTCTCAAGGTCAGTTACCTGGTGAGAGTTGGACCCGCAACGAACAGGCAAAAATAATCTAAATTTTTCATGCAGATATTCTGGGGGTAGGGAGGAGAGGATGTGGGAGTCACGGTGGTAAGAGAGATTATCTTTATGACCTTTGTGTACAGCCTCAGTTCACAAAAGAAAACAGGTTTCTTGCATGCTTTTAAAATTGGATGCAATGTATTTTAATAACACTGAACTCAGGACTCCCTCGTCTGAAACAGTATGTTCCAGTGTGGCCATCTTTCCTTAATAAAGAAGTAGCTGAAAGTATGACAGTTTGGAAACGATGGGGCCTGACTGACCTTCAGGTCTTCTCACAAAAATGAGGTTTGCTGCAATTCCCAGAAGAGAGGAGGAATGAGCCTTTAAAGGAACTTGGTCAAGAGACACGACAAAGGGGCAGGAATGGGACTGCGAGGAAAGGCATGACGCAGTGCCGGTGGCAGGCACCGAGGAGAGATGCCTGGACAGCACTTACTATTCCAGTAGATGTATGCATCTGTGAGGTCAAGGAAAAGCTACCCACACTCACAGAAAGATCCCTGTATTAATGAGCTTCCACTCCTGGCTTTATAAATGGCCAGCACCAGGAGCTGGTTCTCAAGAAGATCCTCGAACAGTGTGCCTGTGATCTGGGTGTGAAAAGAAGCGCAGCCAAAAACTCAGAAGTAGGATAGGAGGAGGGTGTCCAACATGACACCGGTGTTTCCTTCTCAATGCGGAAGGGGAAACTGTCACAGGGTAAGTGAATTTTACCTGGGCTAGCCGCTTGGCTGTAGGGAAGCTGCTAGCTTGCCTCTTCAGAGAGTCACAGAACAGAAGTGGTGTATCAGTTCCCCATCAACAACTTTTGCCCTTGGACGGTGCTTGAGAAGCACTGAAGTGGGGAGCTTCTAAGTTGTTATTTCACCTGACACTGCTCAGGCACTCCAAGCATCTGAAGTCAAATTAGATGACCGTTTGGTCCCTCGTGAATTGCAATTCCTGCTTTCCAACAGATGAAACAATAAAAGTAGTTGAGTAAAGAAAGCTAATCTATATCCAGAGCAACTTAATAAATTATAAATAAATCAATCTGCTCAGTTCCTTTGAATTTTGCCAGTGTATATTTAGCAGTGTGTTTTTAATAGCAATACAATACCCATGAGATGCAGGCCCTGCAAAGCAACAAGCTGTTTAACAAAAAAAAAAAGTATGAGCAAGAGTTCAAAATGGGCAGGGGATACAACTATTACAGTGAAAAGTTTAAGTGTCACTAGACACTTCCTAGCAGGCCCTTCTTACCTCCTCAGGGAAGAGGACCGCATAATGAAATAGAGGTAGCCACATCAGCGTCATAAATGAACCTGGCTTTCCATTTTAAACATGACTTTCAACACTCTTTAACAGCCTCAGCAAAAAATAGGTATTTCATATGCCATGTCATACTCCAGGGCAGTTTGGAAAATAAGTTAAAAGAGCTTAAATTTAATATGCCTCAAAAAAAAAAAGTTACCTGAAGGTCAGGGTTAACTTTAGAATATATGTAAGCATGCATATGTATGTCTGTATAGGTGCATGTGTGTCTATACCTCTATGTACATACATATACATACATACATATTTTCTAAAGCGAACAGTGAACAAGGGGGCTGAGTAAAACAAAGTGGCCCTTTTTGGGCCACTTTTCCAATGCCTTTCCCCCACTGTTTTTATTTGTGCATCTTACTGGACCAAGATGAAGAAACTTCTGCTTTGAGTCTTTGGGCCTGAATGGAGAAAAGGTCTGCATATGGGCGCATGCATATATATCTAATATAACATTGGGAAGGGAAGGCCTTTGAAATATTTCCAAAACAGTTTGGCCCTTAAAGTCTTGTTTTGTTTTGTTTAATGAAGCTAAACAGGTGGCCTTTTATTATCCTAGAGGGAGTTAGAGGGTAGTTGACCAAGATGTATAATAAAAACATAAAAGCCCATCCCCTGAGAGAGGTAAAATATTGGCAAATATGTATAGATGAGGTGCTAGTAGATTTGCTACTGGATGGGGCTCAAAACAGGTAATAATGTTTCTGGGCTTTGGAGAAGCAGTGAAATTGGTGTGGTAAATGCTGCAAATGGGTTCCTATGTGTAACTGTTCAAATGGAGCCGCCCCACTAGCCCACGCTAAAGATGTGTCCACAATGCAGCAAGGGTGCTTTTAGGAGGCGTGATCCCAAGCATGCTCTCCCTACCTGCTTCTGCTCGCATGTGTCACACCTGGAAATGCAGCAATGAAGCTACTCTGGGGCTTCTCTTCTGCTTGGCTCAATCCCAAGCAGACATTTTGAAAACAGCTGTGAGAGTTGGTTCTGGGTAAAGGATTGCATGCTTAAGAGTGACCTTCCCCAAGAGTACTGTGGACACAGCATAGATGTGGAAGAAATTAGAAACAGAAATCCCCAGCTTAAGAGGAACTTCATAAATTGGAGATTGTAATCTTAATCCTCTAAACTCTGCCTGAATGGCGTGAAGAACAAGGGGCGTGTCTAAAGAAAAGTGGCCTTTTTTGTTTTACACGGTAGTCTTTAGTCTAAAGCAAAGTGGCCTATTCCAATGCCCCCCTGGCCTTTCCGTTTTCTCTTGTGACTCTTACTGGATCAGGCTGAAAAATCTCCTGCTTTTATTTCTTGTGTCCGCATGTAGAAAAGGTCTGCATACAGGTACACTCATCTTAATGTAGTAGGTCATAATATGGTTTTTCCCCAGTTTTTGTTGCTTGTAGCTACAGACTGGGCCACACTTACAAGAAGACTGTTTCTCCTCTAGACAGGCCAAAGTATAAAAGAGAGCAGAGAGTGAGAAGGAGCGATGAAGAATTATATGACACCAGTGAATAGGTTGGATTTCTCCATGGGTCATTTTCTACAAATGCTCTGTACCTAACAAAACCGATGCTTCAAAGACAGAGTGCTGAATTTTTTCTGTTGTTAGTTCATTTCAATACAACCCCGTTCCAACTTGCTCCCTTTGTTAATATGGACTTTTTGGTTGGTTCCTGGAGAATTGGCCACCTGTATTGCTCAGGGAAAGGGGATTCTTGTTCCAGATGACTATTTTTCCTGAAGTTCCTGTAGAAGTTTCTTTTTCTTTGGTCAGGAAGCTCTAATGATTCTGGGTGTAGGGTCCAAAGGAAAGTAGTGGCCTTGTGTACTTCCCTAGCATTTATGTGGCTTAAGCAGTTCAAGAAACCTGGAAGTCTTGCTTGGGGACTCAAACTCAAATTTCCTGAGTACTCAATAGATGTTTTGGACAGGTGACAAATACCTCACTTGTTTCTTTGCAACCATAAGGGATAAAAAAGTACTTTTAAAATAAATTCTAATATTACTGTGTAACCCTGGGCACAATGCTGTCCATGCCCGCACCTGAATAGTGGAATCCTGCGGGATACCCAGTAGCTGCTGGTCCTGCTTAGCTCCCTGGGTAGCTGCTGCAGGGTCCCCAAGCAAAGAGCCTCTCCTTACAATCAAACAACCTTGCGGACTGTTATAAAACTATTTACAGGATGTAATTATTTACAAGGTAACATATAACCAATGCAATAAAACAAATGTTACCCCCCATAACATGCCTGCCTCCCCCATCTGATGGTGGCTTAAGGGCTGATGCTTCTTCGATACACATTACGCTAGGGGAAGGTATACAAATTACCCACAATAAATAAGGAGCCAATAAATAAATACATTGATACTCCAACTAATAAACCATCGAGAACTTATTTACACAGTCTATAACTTGTACACTGTGTACTGAGGACCCTGTGTGCACCATCCCTGGCTGGGTGTCTCAGCGAGCAGGGCTGCATCTGTGTCCCTGGCACAGAAGCTGTGGGTGGTCCCTGCTGCCGGCATCCCTCGCACAAGCTCCAGGGCTCTCAGTGCAGCAGGCACAGGTTCCTTCCCTGCAGTCCCAGCAAGACCCCTTGTCCCTGTCTCAGCAGGGGGTGGTGTCTGGGCTGCAGGTTGTAGCATTTCCCTCCGCCCAGCTCAGCCTCACAGCACTCTGCAAATGCAGGCCCTCCTTGGCCCCTGCCTGGCCCAGGGCTTCTGGTGGCTTGAGCAGTCCTTGCCCCTCTAGCCCAGGGCTTCATCTAGTACCTGAACCTTCCCCTCCCTGGTGCCTTCTCACTCGTGGGCAGTGGCAACATGTAGGGGGTGCACGTGCACCCCCTGAGAGCACCGGTGCACACTGTGTCAGGCCGCGCTCCCGGCTCAGGTGACAGGTGGGGGAGGCAGGCAGAAGCGCAGATGCCTCCCCTGTGAGCACCAGCCTAGGCGTGCAAGTGCCAGATGCAGGCCACGGCCACCTCCAGGAGCACCACGGCCACTCAGCGATTGGCACGTTTTGCCACAGGGGGCCTCTCCCCCTGCTGGGGGCCATGGTCACTGATTAGTCTCGGGGGGGGGCACATGCCCCCCTGACTAAGGCAACACCAGTCACCCATGCTCACGGGGAAACACCAGGGCAGTGTCCAGCCAGCTCCCCTTGGCCCTGCGCCCCCAGCCACGCAGGGGTTTACAGGAGGCTCTTCCCAGGCTCGGAGTCTCCTCGCAGGCACCTCCTCTCTTGTCCTGCTCTGGCAGCTACTCGCATGAACACCACCTTCATCTGCACTTCCCTTCGCATCCCTAAAATGGATATCTTTCCTTGAGTGGAGCATGTTTTCTACCCCAGTCAGTCATCTATATCCATCTCCAAATAGCTCCTCTTCCAAGCATCTCCTCAGAAATAATACCTCTTCAAAAAGGGATTTGTCTTTTTTATGCTCATGGTAGAAGTATAAACAAATACAATACCAATGAAGTGCTTAAAACCTATGAATAATATACCTTGATGACTACCTTTTAATGCTGTCACTCTTGGCTCCTTCCGTTGTGCTTGACCCCCCCACCTGCCTTTCCTAGTCCCTTCCCGTCACTCTCGATTGTGAAATGTCTTCTGAGCAGGAATTAGCATGAGCTGGATGCAAATGCAAGCTCAGTCTGATAGGCAGGCCCAGCCTTCTGGGAATGTGTGAATGCTTATTTTAACGGGAGAAGGGTGGATAACCTATGACAGGGAGAGAGCAAGGATCATCTGAAGCAAAACTGACAATAGTTAAATCTGCCTAGTCAAGCTTCTTTCTGCAAATTATTCTAATGCAGATGTGCGGGAATGCTAAAGCCACATGTGGTATCTGGTGAAAATAAAGATTTATTTTGGCTGAGTTGGACATATCAGTAGATAGAGATCCGGCTTTGAACTAGATCTCAGTCCATAGTCTGCTGCTGCCTGGGGATTAATTTCAGAGTTTTTGTTTGTTTTTAATATTGAGAAATTGCTTCCAGCTGATTTTTAAAGACCTTTGTATTCTTCAAACAAGCAACCTACTAAAAAAAAAGAAATGGCAGAAAAATGACAGTAATTTTAGCTGACATTCATTGCTCCTTAACCCTTTTTAGAAACATTGGGTGAAATTCTGGCCCTTTTGAACTCAGTGGGAGTTCTGCCACCGACTTCAGTGGGGCTAAATGTTCATCCATCAGTTCTGGGTGTGCTGCTTCATTGCCTAAGAGTGTCACTTGTTGCTCTGTAAAAACGTTGGGACTGTAATCTATGAAGTTGCCTGCTGCCTTCGCTGTTTCTATCAGAATACACCAGCACTTTTTTTTCAGTCTGCTTGTCATTGTTAGCATTGCTTAATACTTTCCTGCCCATCTTGATTGTAAACCCTTTGAATCTGGCTCTTCCTGAGTGTCTATATAGCGCTAAAGATTTGAAACATGTTTAACTGCACCTGTTCATTTTTGTGTTACCTTGGACCTTTTGATGCTGTCCATTTTCTGACAATGACATGAAGAAGAATGGGAAGAACAGTGAGGAAAGAATAATAGGACATAACAGAAGATATTCAGAGGTGGCAAGTTGAGCTGAACTTTCTTTTACCAGACAGGACATCTGAGCAAAGGCAGGAGCAGCTTAAGCATCAGACAGATAAGCGTGCTTGGTACTTCAAAGAGGTCCTGTGAACAGCTGATCCAAGTCATGTGCTCCTGAGCCTTCCCTCAACATGCTGCGCTCACAACCCATTTGCTCTGATGAAAGCAACCTAATATAAGCTACTGGCATATAAAAATAATCTACTGCACACCGGGGGTGGGAATAGGGGGATATTTCTATATCGTTATTACATATGTAGTGCTCTTGCTTCAAGTTATTTTGCTTCTGTGAACCCAAGCCAAAGTATCCCATGTGGCTCATTCTAGACATCCTCTTCACATGCTTTAGTCATCCTGTCCTAAACTGCTATGTCTTCAAACGGGGAAATTAAGTAAGGGTGCCCTTGGAAGGGAAGGGAGGCTTCCCATACAAACTGCAGGGTGCTGTAAAAAGGATACTGAGTAGGCAGTACTTTTCCTGCTAAGCTTATACTGAACAAATTCCCCGGCCTATGTTAAATGAATTGTGCCGCTGGAGGTGCATTCTTTTAACTGAGATATATTAAAGATCTGGCCATTTATGTTTGGGGAAAAAGCATCCCATGATGCTTTGTAATAATAGTTTATAATTGTAACTGTAATTTGCTTGTCCAGTTTTCCCTTGACGTTTTAAATGGATATGGTACTGTTCTTTACATTTAAGATCTAATCTATTGTGTGAGTTGATATGCTGATTATATTCTCCTTTTGGTCACCTAGGTTTGGGTGTAAAGCAACTCCACTTACTTCAGTTGAACAATCTGGATTTACACCGTTCTATCTGACAACAGAGTTTGGTCTGTGTCTTTTTAAGTAGCTGCTGCAGTCCCTGTTACAGATGGCTGAATTTCAGAAGTGAGGCAAGTATTTTCCTTAGAAAATGGTCTATGTTATAGACCATTGTAGCATCCCTCACAATCCAGAGTGATATATTCATGAAAGATAGCATAATCCAGACATTTGGAATGTGGCTTTTTAAACCATTTTCACTCCTTTCTGACTTCCTGCGCAAAGATAAATGAATCTTTGCAGTGAACATATATTTCCTCCTGAAAATTCATCAATCATCCTATGTTGCTAGAAGCACTACAGAAGGAATTTATAATTACTTCAGTTTCCTTCTGATGTTCTTCTGACTGCTGAGCGCCTCTTGAGCCCAAACTTAGTTGTGTAAGGAGCTCAGATCAATGCCCTGGGCCCAGACACTTCTAATTGAATGATCAGGGCAACCAGTCCCCTGAGATTGCAGGGAACAGGCCCCATCCACTCCATCCTTTACAAGCAAATCCTAGACAGCAGTAGTACATCTGGGCAAAGAGACTCCAGTGCTTGCTTTTGACCTATCTGCTGTTCTTGGACTGCTGCTTACCATGACTGGCTCTAGCTGGACAAATACAGGTGTCCTCAAACCACCAGCATGGCTGTCATGACTTGCAGGCTTAGAAGAGTGAACAAAGGCTGAATTATCAGAGGCCATCTCAAATCTAGAAGTGCAGTTGGGAAGTCAGGTGCAATGGGTACAGTGCATCTGCAGAGCCATTTCTTGTACTCTGCGCAGGTACGGAGGATCCCGCATTTGACAGAAAGATCCTTTGAGTTAGGTGCATATGTAATAACCCTGTCTGCAGTCTACTGGTCGTCTACAGTCTAAGCATCATGTTTAGTGAACAGACAAAGATAAAATAAGAGATGATTGTGAAAGGGGGACATCGGGGTGACCCACTTCAAATCTGTTTCTTGGGATCTACCCCCAAAATCCGTGTCTGAGAGAGCTTGACTTACTCCTGTCAGTCTTCTCTGGAGCATAATGGAGATATTCAAGGCTCTTTAATCAGCAATGTATTTCTGCTATTGTGTCTTTTTTATAGTTAATCCTATGAATAATAAAAATCACAGGTGTCCTGTTATGCTTTGCATTTTTATAGTGTTGTACATACAGACAAACAAGGAGACGGTCTTTGGGAGTGCATGGAATATAGAAGAGTTGGATAGTGGGATGGGTTATATTTTGCTGCTTAAAAATCTTGGCTGCTCTACTACTACTGAAAGATTCCTGTGTGGGCTATGATTTCAGTTCCTGTTAGGGCGCTTAGAGTTGTGGATAGGTGTCGTATTTTATTTTGTACTTAAATCAAAATAAATAAAATAAGGCCTTTGCCCCTGTTTATAGTCTGCTCAAAGATGACCTCTCTGGCAAGTATCCAAAGTGGCTGACTAGCCAAAGGAGACTCATCCTGGAACTGAAAATCACAGTAGTTTATCATTTAAAAAACAAAACAAAAACCGCCCAGGGGCTCTAATAATTTACATTTTCATTTTCACTCTGAAAAGGTTGAATCTACTTCAGTACCATTTGGGGATCGCAACGGCCAACAACAACATGACACTCCCAGTGTGAGACCTCTTTCTGCGCGCTGGCTGGCTGTAGAGAACATATATGATCACATTTTGACCCCCTAGAAAATGTCAAACATGATTTTAGCCCTCAGCTGTTACATTCAAAAGACTGAAGTTAGACTCCTCATTCGTTCATCTTCAGGCACCTGACTCAGTTGTTTCCAAAAAAGGCTGGGCACCCATTGGCTCCTATCGCTAGTATAACTAGAGGTGGGTGACACTGGCATGAGCCCTGAGCACTGTGGGGGGTGGTACCATAGTGGTGGCAGGGGCTCAGCGCAGCAAAGGCTCACCCCAGACTAGAGGCAGGATTAATGTCACGTGCCTCCCCCTACCCCTCCACCCCCAACTCTGCGATGAACGCTACTACATTAACCCTCTCACAGCCACTGCCAAATTAAGGCTTTTGCAGCCAAATTCTGCATAGAGGTCTCTGGCAGGTGCGACAGGGTTAATGTAGTTGTAGCTGCAACATCTCCCATGGGATCGGAAGGGTGAGTCTGATGAGGGGGCTCGCCTCCAGTCCACACAACAGAAGCTGGCAACCTCTAGGTGAGCCTGTGTCATGGCAGGTAAGACTGCCCACCCCTTCCATCCCTGTCCTCCAGTGCCCTGCACAACCCTCTCCCAGTCCCATCCAACAGCTGCCCAGGGTGCCAAAATAACTAGCTGCACCCCTTGCTCCTAGGGACTGATCTCAGAGTTTTTGGCGATGTGGCAGAAGGCAGGTACCTGGATAGAGATTTAATAGTGCTTAGCTTTAGACTACAATTATTTGAAATCCTTGGCTGGAAGAATTGAAATCCCACTCCTCCCTTTGGAAGGGAGTGCCTCTTTATCAGTACTTTATGTTGAAAATTGGCATTCACCCTGTAAAACAGATGGAATTGTAAGACTCTGAGGTTGCATGTAGACTTTTGAGCACTGATGGGCATTAGACTTCCTGCATATTTTCCCAGGTCCTTTCTTATCAAGGTGCCTCCCAACATACCTGTACCCATGGCCCTGTAACTGCTCTTGAGACGTCAGACTTCACTATGCATGAAGGCTAAAGAGAGACATCCCCAAGTGGCTTCAACTAGCTAATTTCCAATTATGGAGTGAGCAGGTGGGTAGGGAAATGTTGTATATGCCTGCTATGTTTGGGGTATAATATGATCTGTGCTCCACTGGGAAACATTGTAGGCTTAGACATTAATCTGTGCTCAAGTGTTCTTATTTGAATGTAGCTATGCCAGACTGAATAAATCTGATTTTGTTGGATCTTTGAAGTTAAGCAGCCCTGGACCTGGCTAATTTTTGGATAGGAGGCCACCTTGGAATCCCAGGCACCATACGTATAAGCCAAAGGATTGTGCTTGAACAATTTGTGAATTTACTAAGCCATAAAACTGAATGAGGTCTAAGATTTCATGTGGCCTGACGGTTGCTGCAGAGCCGACACGTAGGAGTACAAGGAAGGAATGTTCTTGAGCGAGCCATTAGCATCAATGTAACTTCCCTGTAATAAAATGGGAAGACAATAGTGATGGACAGTCCAATGAGGGTTCAGAGATATTGTTCAAAAGACCAAAACATTTAGTAGCTTGTTTGAACTATCCAACCTTTGGCTGGGCATCTTTTGAAAATAAACTCTGTCATGAATATGTTAAAAGGATCCTCCTATTTTCTACTCTTCAGAAGAATAATAGTCCAAACCATCTCAAACCTCAAAGAAAAAATTGTGGTTGGTTTCAGTGTTGCTGGGAATGTGAGCACGTTCTGCCATGAATCTACCACTGATAGTTACAGCAG
>JAGPOW010001296.1:13246405-13273517 GCA_030014935.1 Caiman crocodilus | reverse complement strand
GCTGGTATCCACTCAGAAAATGGTTTCTTTTCCCCCTCCAAACTGGGCAAGCATTTCCGGAAAGCTAAAGTGATGCCATCAAATGCATGCACTGAAGTCAATTAAGAGAAGTCAGAAAACTTGAAATTAGACTCAGGAGATAAAATGTTGGGCTGCCTCAGCCTCAGGTTTGCTGGTCATTACGTTTTCCTCAGCATATTTGCCAAAACTCAGCCTTTCCCAGAACTAAGGACAGATTTGGCCAAGGTTGGTTCTCTACCTCTTTATCATTACCTGAAAGAGAAAAAAAGCCAAATACACAGAACTATGAGTTTGGGTTTGGAGTAGTACGAAAAGTGCTTTTATAATTAAACGTTAGTGCATGAAGGTCTTTTTTCATTTCTGACCGCAAATCTAAGTTTGAACAAGACCAGCCATGATGCTGTCACAATTTCATCAACCATAATGAGGAGGTATGTTTCCAGGAGATAAACAAGAGTGAAATTACTTTCCTCAAAATTAAATTAGGGTTGCTCTAGTTTATTCATAGAAGTAGGTAGTTATTGGACCACTTCACTAATGGGAAACAATCACGTGCTGCTAGGAGTACGTGTTCGAGAAGGAGAGCATTGCATCAGATACCTTCTGGGAAGTGAGACTAAATCGTGCCAGAAGTTTCCTGAATTTATAAAAAAAATGCAAAATTATTATTCATTTAATTTTCCTTAAGGCAACTACCTCTACCTAGAGCTAGCCTCAGCACAGATTTACCAAACAATCCAAACTACGAAGTCTGTCCTGCAGAATTAAACCCCTGCAAAGAGGATGGTTCTTAGGGTAAACACGTTTAACTTGTTTTGAAAGTTGGCATTCACCCCAAATTTAACTGACTCATGTTCTATATGGACATTTGTGCCAAAGCAATGTTCAATAACTTCATCTGAAGGAAATAGTTAATAGGTGTTATAATGGGTCGTGTTAGCCACACAGGGACATTTCTATTACAGAGCAGCATACGTTTTCTAATAGTACGTTTCATACTCAATGCACTGTACAAGCATTAACTAATTATTTCTAGATCTCCGTGAGGTAGTTAAATATTATTAATAAAAAACGAATGTATTTTTCTTTTGCCAAGGATTTCAATGAAGAAGAGGGGAAAATGTATAAAATTTTGAAAAACCAAAGACTGTAAAATTCAGTTCAAAAGATTTTGATCTTCAGTTTTTTGACAAAAAAAATCAAGTTGTCAAGGAAAGCAGTCATTTCAAATGTATATTTTGGTTTGTTCTACATCAGACCATTTGAAGGACCATCATAATACAAACAAACACGGCATATACCCTATATCCTTAGACCAACACGGCTACAAGCTAAACCCCTGCAGCATACCGCAAAGCTTTTAGAAGAAGCTGTTACTCTCAGTAAAGTACTTGAGCAGCTAAGTACAGCTTTATGCATTAAATCTACTCATGCATTATAAGCAATAAAATATTGAAAGAATAAACACACTTGTTAGAATTTTATATTATGGATTTTTGTTTGTAGGCATTTAATAGGAAACTAACTCCTGTAAAACATGCCAGCTGAAAGGATTGTTGCTATTTTTCATAAAAGGATCTTTAAAGATCCTCCAAGCAATAAAATCATTACATTTAATTCTGCAGTCAGTTGCTCAAATGCTTTGACTACAAATGGTTGTCTGTTGTAACTACAGTAGGCTTATTTCATCTTACTGTGCTCTCTATTCAATAGAGCCCTGATCTGTACTATTAAGGACAGTGGGAACATTAGCACTGACTTCAGTGGTTTTTATTTCAGGTCCTGGCTAGCTTCATAGATGTGAGAATGGCTTGAAGGGGATTAATCTCCTTGCTCTATACCAGAAATGCTCAGCCCTAGTCTATGGGCCAAATCTGGGCTGCAGAGCCCATGGGACTGGATTCAAGCCATTGCTGCACAGCCAGATTAGTGCCAGGCCATTGCCACCTGGCACATAGTATTAGGTCCACCAGCTGGATCTGGCCCACGGGTGGACCTGGCATCACCTATCTAGACCATGGGGTGAAAAATTTGGGCACTACTGTTCTCTATAATGACTGGATTAACATAGCCACTTCTTTGCAGTGCACTGGCATTACTAAATACAAGAAAATGGCAGGAATGTTTTATCAAAAGAAAAATCTTTGCTCAGTCATTGATGATGTATATGCTCATTATAAAGTTTCTTGAGCTATTCTTGATAAGATATTTCATATTGGAGTTTTTTTAATTGTGCTGCCATATGCAGTAAACACTTCGAAGCTCAACATTGACAACCTACGTCCTTCTTAAATTATTTTCGTTTGCATCAGACATGCATGCTCATGCCCTGGTTAAAAGGTTGCTCATGAATAGAAGGTGATTCACAGCTGATGTATTGTTGAAGAGTTGCCATGAGTCTTGGGCTTTGTACTTTGGCTATCTCTTTTGAGAGCAGTCATTCATAGGTCCTGGCCTGTGAAGCTTGGTTTGTTTTAGGGACTGGTTAGGAGCCGTGAAATGAGTGACAGGGCCCTTACAGAGTTGTTCATGAGGTTCAGACTGTTGCCATCGGTTTGTTTCAATTTTAGAAACCAATCGTGATGTGCATTGCCTTGAAGAGTTAGGGGACACGTTAAGGGGTTGCAGAAATGTTGTCAATTAACATAAATAACAAGCTGGAGTATCAAATTTGGGATCAACTGTGGATACTAATGCCTAGAAGCCATCAACATCTGACCATTGTTCTCTGGGTTATCTAAAAAGGTATCTCATTACATTTTCCCAATAGACAAACTTCCTCCTTGTCATGAAGCTTACTAGTACAATGGGCTATGATTAGCACACTTACTGAAGGGCTGGCCACCACTCATTTTTCTGACCATTGAAGCTAGCTCCTGTGGATCAAGAACCAGGCAGAACAGCCACAGGGTTTTGTGGGCAATATTCTGAAGGATTTAGTGCCTGTGATGTTTTATTCCATCAGGTAAATAAGATTAAAGTTTTTGGGACTATCAAGCCAGCATTTTTTACAGGAGTCTAATTCCCCACTTAAAATGCTATTGAAATAAAATTGAGTGTCCCACATAACCCAAAGAGCGCCTCATCTTTCACTGTGAATGACATCCCTCTGCCTTGTGCCTACTCTATGTAACTATCTGTGCTAGCTTTTGTTTCACCCAAAGGCTACAGGATGCCACCAGTCTTACATCACTTTAGTAGCAAGGACAAGGACAGAACAAGACACCAGTGGTACTGAGTGACCTTTGTCTCTAACACAGTTGTGGAGCACCCACATCATTGAATGGGGCAAGCACATCATGTACTACAGTCCAGGGTGTCCAGCCTGCAGCACATGTGTCAGAAGTAGTACAGGCAACCTCTGTTTATGACATGCAGCAGCCTGATGAGGGGACAGTGGTAGATAGGGCAGACAGCAGAAAATAGAGCAGCAGATTGGTCATAGATTCATAGATGTAGGGTTGGAAGGAAGGGACCTTGTAGATCATCAAGTCCAACCCCCTGCCCTGGGCAGGAGAGAAAACTGGGCTCAAATGACCCCAGCCAAGTAGACGTCAAGAAGTATAGGTCAGGAAGCAGAAAGCAAAAGCTTCAGATCAGGCTGGGAGCACACTGGTGAGAGGAATGGGATCAGAGTGGTACTCAGGAAAGGTGCAGGGCTAATTTGTGGCACACCTACCAAAAAGTTTGGCCCCCAATCCTATAGTTTATGGGAAGTCATTATACCTCACACATCCTCAGAGTACTGTAATATGATTGCATCACAGAACATTACAACACAGGTAGGACTGTAGATAGGGCATACTGCTTGCAACGTGGCTTGCTGAACACCACAGCACACCTCCTTCCTGTCTGTAGGAGTCAATGTGCACAGTAATACAAACACAGACATAGAATAAATACCTTCAGGGTATTCTGAATACTTGCGCATGACTCATTAGGGGAATCTTTTTTACAGCCTCCAAAATAAAACTTTTACCATTTTCAGAATGACACATCGAACCACCTTCTTAAGGTGCAAAGCTGCTGCTGATTGAAAACCATTAAGGTTGAGCAAAATCCCTGCATAATAGAAGCAGAATTACTTGTAGATCACTCAAGGACTTTTGTTGTCTGCTATACTTCTGTCTCATCCTCTTCTCAACAAGGGCAGTGAGAATTTACGTTCACCTCGTATCTGGGTGAGGCTGTGAAGTGCTAAATTGACTCAGCCTAGTCTATTAAATCAGTGCCTGTGCTAGAGGGCAGTTGCAGTCTTTCTAATGCCATTGGTTAAAAGCATCACTGAAAGGGAAGTGCAGTCCGATTTTTTCAAAGCTGTTCCATCTCTCTTTCCCTCTCTCCTGCCCCAAATCGTTTGTGAGCAAACAGGTGATATATATCAGTTAGAATCAGGGGTCTTAAAGTCAGGAGAAATCGTGTGACCTGGGCTGGCATTTGGAATTAATGAACACTCGTGTGAGCTCTTGGTTCAAGGACCAGGGCTGCAAGGATATGTGGATGCCTGCGGGTACCGTTACATGTTACACTCTGCAAGTGTTATAGTAAACATTAATATGACTTGGAAAGTTTTCTGAGCGGTCTCATGTTAAAGCTTACTATGATATAGATATAGATATAGATCACAGAAGCACACTGGAGCTTTGAACTGGCTCTGGTAAGATCCTCTACATGTGCTCGTTTGTGTTTTATTTAGAATATGTTAGCTCTGCATTCAACTTAAAATGCTCTAGTCTCACCTCATCACCACAGCTATTAAGCCTCTATGCATTTTAAAATGGCCATGCAGTGCTATAGCTAAACCCCATCAAATGAGGTTGAGCTAAAACACCCTGTGGTCATTTTTAAACACACAGGGGCTTAACAGATGTAGCAAGGAGGTGATGCTAGAGTGTTTTAATTAAAATGGCTGTCTGGGAACCACTCTAATTAAAACATCTTAACCCCTCCCTGCCGCCTCCAAGTACATATATAGGCAGCTGATATCCAGTTTGGGACCTGGGATTGCATGAGAGCTGGTTCAAGGCTCTGGCATGGTGTAGGAACCATTAAATGGTTTCTGTGCAGTGCAGGGTCTGGAAGTGACTCCTGTACCATGCAGGGGTTGCTCCCAGTCTCCAGACCACATCAGAGCTTTGAATTAGTAAGGCTCTGGTAAAGTGGTTTTGCCAGGCCCCCACACCCGGCTTGGTGTGGTAAGAAGGCTGTGATCCTAATGAACAATTTCATTGGGCTCTACCCCTGCTACCGCTCCAGAGTCCCCTGATATTACTACCTCCATGTAGCAATCTGACATTCGCTCAACATATGTTAGGTATTACAATCTGGAGATGCTCCTCACCAGAAAAAGGCCTAACTTTATTGTGCTACCACGGGACATGCTTCACTGCTTGAGCACTTGGGACTCCAGTGTCCTGAGTGCAGTTAGCATGTGCTAAGTGTAACGTGTAACACTATCCTAATTCCCATTGGCAAACTCACAAGGCTTCAAGTGATAAGGATGTTAGATGGGGCTGGTGGAGTTGACAGTAAGATGCTTCCACGCCAGACTAGACCGCAGGGTCAGACCTTGGCTTGCTGTTTGCCAAATTCTCAGCAAAGCCAACCTTCAGTAAGCAAACTGCCTTTCTCCTAATGTATTTAGTCATCCTTTTTTATGGCATGGTTTTTGTCATTCTCTTATGTTTAACCAGGAGCATGTCCAGTGGGGAAAAATATGACACTGCTGTGAAGAGCTCTGGCTCTCTAGATGTTATATCCAATGCAAGATACTGTGCCATTTTACAAGTGCTCATGTCTTATCATCAGACCTTTATAAGGCACCTTGTACCTGCACCTATCACTGAATTGTGTCCAGTTTATGGTCATGGGACACTACAGCCAGTGTTTAACTTAAAGCAGGTGAGAAGTTCCAGTCACTCCCACAAGTTTATTCACAAGATTAAAGTTAACCAAAGGCTTTGCTGGATTTAAGCCTGAGTATTTTAAACTAAAAAAAAAAACCCTTTTGCAGGTGAGACAGTATACATTGCTACGGCTGGTCTGTCACCATTGCCTTCAGGGCAAATCCTATCACCACCTCACATCTCATAAACTAATTCTTAACTGTGCCACTGCTCCGAAGCATAGCAAATCTATTGACAATAATTACAGTAAGGAAAAAAAATCTTTGGGTGCAGGGGGTGAACTGAGAAGTGTTGATAAAAGAAGTGCTGTGATCTGTGATTAATTAGATGTTGTTTCTTGGAATTTGTGATCAATGCCAAATTTATCTGGGTTTCTGCTCATGGTCAAAGACTTACCTTTCCAATAACTACACACTATGTCAAACTTTCTTAAAGAAACATGGTCTACAGAAAATCCCAGTTACAGACCCATGTTTGTTGCCTACCCTTTCAGGACAACAAATGCTAATTATGTTACAGTCAAAATGTCCCCACCGAACCCACAAGGCCGTGAATTGAGGCAAGTTTCCTCAACCAACTACTGAGCAGCAAACACAGATAAACATGACAATGGAGGGAAAAAGGAGAGATCTTTTTTGTCTCTGTAGGTCTGGTGATTATTGTCAGTGTTAGGCTGGAGTCATGGCTTTTTCATGGATAGCAAGTTGTGTCCTTCTGATGGCAGATTAGAAGACTAGAGCAGAAGGTGATGAAGATGTCCCCTCTCCTCTAATGGTGAGAATCGGGAAGGAGAGACTGCCGGATGAACAAAGACCAAATCAGGGTGTGTTTTAAGGATGTGTTTTTAAATCTGAGCAACATCACAGCCCGAGGTTAAATATGCTCAGTAGATTTTTTTCATTGTTAAAATAAATGAAAGAACAAATATCAAAATACCAAGGAAGCTATCCCATCATTCCCCACTTCCCTCCCTTCTCTCTGCTTCTTTCCAGGTTATTCTGAGTTTTGTACTGTCTGTGGAAAAGTCTGTGGAAAAATACCTAGCTGTGCTTAGCAGTCATGTGTAGAGTTTTACGGCTGTCTTTTTTAAACTCAGACAATTTTTAACTCACAAACAAGTCAATCTTGGAACATCTTCTCTTTTAAACAGTCTGAAACATATTAAGAAGAGCTTGGCTTCTTGAAGAGAGTTCAACAGCATTCCTAGCATGAAACTTACTTCAGTGTGACTTGGTTCAAGGGATTTTTGGCTTTTCCCCAGAGCCCTGGGGTACCAGCATAAGATGCAAAGCTCACAGATCTATCAAAGGACCCCTCCTGGTGCCAGCTCAACACATTTAGTCCCATTGTCTTGGCAGGTGGAGACTAACAGCTCTGAAAATATGGATTACTTTATCAAAAGAACAAACGCTGTTTGAGCAGCGACAGGGCAGGTCTCTGCACCTTGACTCCCCGCTCCTCACAGACCAAATATGCCTGGTGAAACTAGTCCTAAGTGGGTGAGAGAGCAATTCAGTCCTTGAGGTGTGACTGCCAACAAGTGCACCAGTTGTGCTTGTGGTTTTTGTAATGTGGGCACATGCTCACTAGGATCTGGACTGAGACACCAGCTAATTCTAGGCCAGTCACCTGTTGATAACTTTCAGCCATTCATTTTATCTTGAAAGTGTATGAAAAGCTGTATTTCTTCTATTTTATTGGGGTTTTTTTTTACCTGCTGCCAGATAGACAGCATGGGATAGGAATACACTCCGTGCCAGACATAATTCTGAATTTATTAACTTGCCATTCTTTTACCCTTGATGGGACCTGACAGATGGCCTGACGAGCACCGAAATTAAGTTTGTTCTTATCCAGCCTCAAGCTGAGCCAAGAAAAACAGAGATAAATTGAAGGGGTGTGTGGGGTAGGGGCTGGTGGAAGGGGTGAGAGCATGAGAGGAAAAAATGCACTTTGGGCTGGAGAAGTTTAAAAATTCATTATTCAGAGTATAACAGCATGATGTGACATTGCCAAAAGCATCTCATCTGTGAGGGGAGAGCAGAGGATAAGCAGTGGGAAAAACCCAAACACTCTCTTGTTCTGGGACTCTGTGGATTTAAATTGCATTTGATTTTGTAAAGGAAAATGAGTGTGGTGACCTCAGCCTAGGTCGCTAGAGAGTAGCAGCCCACCATGTTACAAAACCACTGCTTGAACTAGGCACATTTGGCAGCCTGGATGTTTGGGAGAGACCCAAGGATGAGCAAGCATGAGGATTTGATTTCATGTCTAAGGAGGTGGTCTTTCCATTTCAGGGTCAGTAACAGGACAGCGAAGTGGGTGTAGAGGTGGAAAGGGAAGAGCACAAGCTGGCTCGCTGTCATGACCTCTGGATAATTGGACATGTAACTTTCCATGTCTCCCGAAATCTGTCCACATGACCCTAGCCACCAAAAAAAAAGGGGGGGGAAGGAGGGGCGTGGGTGCATGCAGCTTAGGTGGAGGGAGGTACCTAAGTGCTGATCTGTATTATGACTAGCGACCTACAGAAATCACAATTGCTTGATTTTCCTGGAAAAGGCTTTATGAAAAAGCATGGGCTCCATGAAAAAGTGCAGGCTCGGCACTTTGGTGGGTTCCCTGGGGAAAAAAAACCTTAGCGACAACAAAACGCTGGCTCCCCATAAAGGGCATGCCTTGTAACCACCGCTGCCTGGCTGTGCAGCCCACCGGGTTGGGGTAGGACGGCAGGAGGACCGCCAGCATGGCAGGATGGCTCCTGCCCCATCCCTTGCCACTGATTGGTTGTGAGGGCTGTCTGTCAGGGGACAATTGTGGGACTGCGTGATGGGCAGCCTTCACAGCCAATCAGTGGCATGGGGCAGTGACTCTGGGGCCCCCCAGTGAATCAGATGCATAGGGGCCAGCCATGCTCAGTCCATGGAAATGGCTGCTTGCCCCAGGATCTGCTCATGAAATTGTCCAGCTACCCCCTCGACTTCAGTAGACTCCCAGTTATGACATTTCCCCTTGTGATCTTCCCCGTCATAATAGATACCAGTTATTAAAGTCTATAATATTAGCACTATTTTAATTTCCCTGAATTGGAGCTATACTAGACAACTTGTCAAATTGGAAGTGCCTGAAATGTAGGGGAAGAGACAATTATGAATACTGATTAAACATAGAATAGCCAGGGACTTATGTCTGCAGCAGAGAAACATGTATAAGTGCACGCACACACATGCATAGTGATATAAGTTGTGTTTCAGCTAAGCCACACTGTATTTATCCAATAACTGTGATTTCAGTCCATGCCTCTTTATGATCTGTAGCATGGCAAAATGAATTTCATGGGGGTGCCTATGGTGCACACACCTGAAACATAAAATAAATATGTTTCTGAAGGCCAGTAGCGTGCGTCAGAAGCTGAAACTCCCTAACCCTCTTAAACACTAAACAACCAAGATCAAGTCTGGAATGAAAAAAAGTGTTTTAGTCCTGGTATATTCGTGATACAAAAATATATTTTGGTAAGGCAGCTAGTAAATGGCAATTAACTTAAAAATATATATATTAAATGTGGGGGGAAGGATCTTATTTTACAAAGGATTAGAAAAAGATGGCCCAACCAAACCTTATAAATTTGTGTTTGCATGAATCTTATAAAGTACTGCAACTTCAAATGTTTTCTCAGGAGAAGTAAATATTTAACATTATACTTTAATAGCCTGAGTAATAATCTAAATTCCTTTAAAAGGAGCCCCGGGCGGGGGGTGCCTCTTTCTGACAGACACCCACACTGAAGAGAGGTACCTCTTGCTGACACCCTGTTTCTGAATCTGCCCATGGATTGCATGCAGGGTAAGATTGCTGCAGCAACAGCGTGCCTAACTGCAGATATACATGCTGCTGTGAGTTTAAACAGGGCACCTGTAGGTAGGCAAAAATACCCCTGGTGGTAAATTACACGAGGAAAAAAATGACCTGCTTCCTCTGGATGCTGTTGAAGCTGGTTTATCTGGTTATTCCAATGATTCTCAACCAGGGTGCCACGAGATCCTTTTAAGGGTGTTGCAGGGGTGCTATGCAATATGAGCACTCTTATTTATGTGCAAGCGCCTACATATTATTCACAGGATGAATCCACACATTTCAAGTAGGAATCTGTAGCATCAGAAACATTCTACCTTCTCCAGACCTGCTGTGGTCTTTGTTGTGATCTTGCTTAGATCTTTGCAACGGAAGAGTTGCTCTATTTTTTGCTCTAATCAGAAAAAAAGGATTGAAAACCAAGAACTGGAATATTCCCAGGGGTGTTTTGAATCTAACAAGGCTGAGAATCACTCATCTATTCCGATGGCATATCCTTTAGCTGTAGAACGGCTTGAATTGGCCAGTAAGGGTGAAGGTACTCAGCCTTGATTATTTCTCCACCCACGGAAATCGAACTAACAGACTTCGAAGGGTTTTGTCAATGCATAGCATCTCTACCACTGTGAAACGTATGCACACATATATGTGTGCACATGTGCACACACACATACATACCCATTTTAGAGCTGGTCAAAATTTGGAATTCCCTCTGATGAAAATTTTGGTGCTGCAAAAGCTGTATTTTCTGTCCAAAAAAAAGTTTTAACCAAGTCTCTGCAATACTAGTTTCAACTAGAGGCAGAGTGTTCTTAGCTCTCTTTTGTCTTCCTACAACATGAACACATATCTGAACTATGCTACTGAACAATATGACATAGTTGTTTCCTCCGTTTAATATAATGATCTGGACATATTTCCTCGGCGTTCCTAAATATGATTATGTAACAGCCCCACCAAGCGATTGCCCCGCCAAGAGAATTCTTTTCAGGTTTTGTACTAATTACGTTCGAAGCTTGTTCGGACAGCGCTTTGGGAGTTTAATCACTGCAGTATGAGCAATGATGTAGAGCAGACATGATCATTAGTGCTCATAATGACATACCCACTACTGAGGAGCTGATGTTTGATTTAAGGATCTCTGAATAAGATAGGACACAAATAGAAAGGGAGTCAGCGGTATCGTGGTACCACAGTGTGGTAATTATTGGCTATGCCACTTTTGTTTTTAAAGGCAACAAGATAAGTTAGTGAATCTTGGTGTGGTGACAAGGCACCAATGAATTACCTGAGGCTTGGTTGTTTAAATACCTGAGGTTTGGTTGTTTGGTTTGAAGACCAAGCGTTGAGACCAAGGCACAGCATGTGGTAACTCTTCTTTGACTGTTATATAGGGTATTTTAATAGGAGTGCTCCTTTGTTTTCTAAACCTTGCTTATTGTGCTTATGAAAAGACCATGTCCTGTATAATGGTGACCAGGCTGACTTCTTTGTCCATATATCGCAGTCCAATGAAAACACTGTGGGGTCAAATACTTGATATGGTAACTCTACTTGGATGAGGGGAGTTGGGAGGAAATAGTTTCTGCTCTCTGAACCTAGTCACAAAGTGGATTCAGCAGAGTAGGCTGTCCAGCCTAAAGGTTTTTTATTACCAGAGTGAGCCATCCTACATAGCTCAACAGTAGTTTGATGTGGGTCCAACTTCTCCACAAGTGTTTAGAAGGAAATCTTAGACCCTATTAGATATTACTGTGCTAGTTTCATTGAAGTACCCCAAGTATTCTTGGCAGCACACAGACAGGAAGGCATCCCCTGCCCTGCAGTCTGCATCATCTGTATATGTACTTGGAAGAGAAAGATGTTAGAAAATGGCTCTGCACAGCCAGAATGGAGATTTTGAAATGATTTTGACCAGACAGCATGAACCAACTTAGTTTTGATCTTTCTTTTAGTTTAGATTGGCCGCATCCATTTCAATGGCCAGTTTTTTAATCTATTCTGGAAGCAGATGAAGCCCAAAGCTCAGAGTTAATAATGTCTTCTCCCTCTAGTGGACCCCATTGTTGGACTACCTGACAAGACTCTCGTTTTGCCTAATGTCATGTCTTGGCAGACGCATGTTCCACTTCTCTGGGAATTATTCGATTCCCCTTGCTGCTCTGTAACAATGTGAAATGCAACAGAAGGGGAAAACTCCCAAATAAACTGCTGATCGGGCAGGGAGGAGGGAGTTTAATTTACATGTGCTTAAAAACATTTAGACATAATAGCACTTATGTGTAAGAGTAATCAATGTCACAACAGCTCAGGGCTCTCAGGAAGGATGTATAGTTACTATACGTGCGTGTAAGAAATATCATGGTAGCACCAAGAAATGCACCCAAATCCATCTCTTCCCTACTATATTTTCTCCTTGCATGTTTTATTTCCTGGTATAAAGAAAGAAAGATTTTTCCTCCTCCTTCCCTCCTTAGGTGCCATCAGAGTACCTGGTTACATGCGATTGCCACTTCCGCTGTTGGAGATTTTTTTTAAGACCAACTGCAGGTTCTTTAGCTCTTGCTGGAAATTTTAATCCCTGCAGCAGCAGTAGCCTCATGTTAACTCAGTACATGAAAAACCAGGAAGATCAAGGCCTGAGCCTCCAGCACCGCCACAGCTACTCAGAACTGCGCGTTTCTGGTTGAGAGGCAGCCTCTCCCTGGTTGTGACCCTGAACCCAGAATGGGCTGTCTTCAAGAACGGCTAGAAAATGAAAACAGCGGAAGTGCCAATACTGCCCTAGGACAAAGAGAGGGCTGGAAACTGTCCCTGCACAAGACACCCACGAGAGAGGAGGGCAGGCAGGGGAGAAGTGGTATGGTGGACTCCACGTCCCCTTTGTGCCGTGAAACCCAAGTCCACAATGCCCTTTTGTGTCAATGGAGAGTAAGTGCTAAGGGCTGGCCAGTAATTTTTTCAATAGGGTGCTTGCACAGGCCAATCTCTACCTGCCTGAGGGATGCAAATGGGTGTATAACCACCTGGGCCGGCAGGTGAACCAACTACACCATTGCTTTGCACCAAGTTATTGTGAGGTAGCCAGGATTTTTTTTCTTAATCTCCTTCTCAGTCTCTTGTGCAGGGATGAAAAGCTACCCCTTAGCTCAGAGAGAGAAAGAGAGAAAGATCCACTGTCTCCAAAGTTGAAAGCAAATGTACACAATAATAATAGAGTGTGCATGAGGTGAAGTTGTTTTGCTCCCAGCCTCCCCCTTCCAAGCTTTGCTGGTAGGAAAATTTTCTTAATTCTTCCCTAAATTTTTTCTCTTCTTAATTTAATCCTACTAACTTCTCAATATAGGCCCTGTCACTAATTTCTCTCCCTCCTTATGTTTATCCCCTCCAAGCGTTTGTAGCCCATTACCTTGTCTCCCATTAGTCATTACTTAGCCAAGCTGTAGACAAATGGTTGGTTGAATCCCTGAAGCAAGTTTTGACAGACATGCATAAAGCAAATACACGTATGTACACCCACAACTGCCCAAAGCATAGACCGGTTATAGTCAAGGCTCAGCAATTACTGCTTATTGCTGCCTCAGACTCTGACACATAATAACTCAATAACTCTCTCTGACCTAGCTGGGAGCGTCTCGCTAATCCTGGAAATTTTAAGTCTTAGAAAAAGACACAAATATGCTCTGGGTATGTGTCATCTCATTACATCAAAAACTGAAAACTGCTTTTGAAGTCAAAAAAAAAAAAGAAAAAGAAAAAAGCAAAGAATACATACAGCCGCAGGGTGCAGAACAGCTTTTGGGGTCATATTAATTCCTAATGTGCCTCTACGGAAGTCAATGAAATATAATAGAGATGGATTTGATCCAACATATTCTGAGCCAGGTTTTTATACATTTTTTTCGGTTGCCTTTGAGTCAGAGGAAATGTGGAAGAAAAGGCCAACAGAAAGAAATAATGGTCTAGTGGTCGGGCCTCAGGAGGCCTCATGTGCAACTCCCAGCTGTGCCCAACATTTCTTGTATGACTTTAGGTGAGAGTCTACATGAGATGCTGACTGTGCAGTAGCCACAGTAGTATGTCACAACCTAGACAATGCTAATACACTACAGCACGGTATTATTAGGCTGAGCAGTATCATCACTAAAAAGACATTTGCTGGCACTACTGCACAGTAACTCTGGTTACTGAGCATCTGTTTAGTACTCGGTTATACAAGTATTAAATTAAATGTGCAGTAATCACTGAGCATTAATGAACCTGTAGATGTGCCCACAGAAAGCCAGAGTTTGAAAAATATGTAGGCACCAAAAAATTAAGCTAGGTGCTCTTGTGGATTTTCCAAGGTGCCCAGACACCTAAATGTCTAGGAGTTTTCAAAAATCTCTTTCAAAATCTGGCCCTGAGTGTATCTGTCACAGTTCTTCAGTAGCAAACGAGAGAGAGCATGGCTCACCTCTCAGGGGCATTGTAAGGATTACTGTAGTAGCAACTGTGAGGGGCTCAGAGGCTCCAGACTGAGGGATCGTGCAGGTACACGCAATGCGCTCAGGGTAGGTCTACAAGGCCCACCACTATGTGATATGGCGATATCCCGAACCAGCTGCACCTGCAGTAGCTCTGGCCAAGTGGTCATGTCAGCATGGCTAGTAATGGCAGAACTAATGAACCCAGGTATGGCCCTGCACTAACATGGCTATACAGATTTGGGTCTAGAGGTAGAACAAGCAAGCTTGCCTTGGGGTGTCTGTGCATAGGGCTTTTGCCCTATAGCTAGATTCCTACTGCTTGGAAATCAAAGAGGGCTCATGTCAGAGAGGGAACAGCTTGCAGAACTGGGGCTGAGGGGGGCTAAGGGATGTTTTTCGATAAAAGGAGACTCCTCTGAGATCTTTTTGAATGGGTGGAGCTAAACATTCCTTCAGGAAGCGTGATGGGACAGAACGAGCAACAGCTTGGCTAGAAAGATGCAAAAGCCTGCGTCGTAGCCTGCCATTGCATTTGGTACCATTCTGCTCGTTTTCCAAACTTGGCTCAGTTCATCTCCACAGCAGTACTCTGATGCTTTATTTCTCATTTACTTTAACGGTTTTCAGTACTTCAGCCACAGGACCAGAAGAGTCCTCATACCAGTAACAGTCACCATTAAAACTTTGCAGTTAGGTAAATCATGTGACACTTTATTTAGTTGTAATATATGGGACTCGCATGGAGATTTGCATGTTTTTTTCTGTGTGTGTCTGGGTTACAGTGGTACCAAGAGGCAAATCTATCTTTAGTCATCCTTCCTGTTTCAGCTGGGAGCCTCCAGTATGTACCTCTCCCTTCCTGAGTTCCACTCTATTACTAAGAACATCTCTTCTTCCTCTTTCCTGAGTCCCATGAATGCTGAGGGGTAGGGCAGGAAATACATATTAACTAACTCTGTTTAACTAACTCCATTTAAATATAAAACCAGGTTCTTGTCAGTTGGGTTAAGCACACTGTTCCCATGTATGCAGAATAACATCCTGTTACTATGGCCAGATCCTGTCATTAGGAAGGTCTGGACCTCTAATTCTAGTTTATAGAATGGATTTCTAGAGTGGTATTAGCAAATTTTGGACCCCTCCCTGATTCCCATGGAAAACATCTTTAATCCATCTTAGCATTAAACCATTTTAATAAGATGGATTCAGTTAACATGTATTTTCTCCTAGTAAAGATCAGCCCTAGACTTCCAGCAAATTCATATAACCAACCTTGGCAAGACTACAGGCAGCCTGAATAAGAGCTATTGTTAAGTTAATCCTCTTCTGGAAAACTATAAAAGTCTTTAGAGATGAGTTGTATATACAGAAGTCTGTGAATTCTATCCTTACACTGTTCTGTAGATAATTTTTAGTTTCAGCTTTGGATAGATTTCACTTCCTTGGCCATGCATAAAGATTGCTTTCTATTGTTACCACCTATTTACTTTTCCTTTCATTGTACATCTGTTTTATAGGGTCTGGACAAACTGTTCTCAACAATCCAAGCAGGACACTGCACGGAAAAAAGGTCGTACTAAATACAGGCCAATGCAAAACTATGACCAACCCCAGTCTAAACTACAGAAATTTGGACTTCTATAATGCCATTGATTCAATGGCACTGAGGTAAACTGTTAATATATATACTTGCACCAGTGAGACGTAAGTCTAAACCTTGTGTTGCATACCATTGTGTTAAACATCTTATGTTACAGAAGTTTACTAATGTAGCTGTATTGATACAAGAGCTCATTAGTAGTGCCAGTGAATGTTTCTTTTTTTTTTTTTAAAGAGAAATGATCCTAAATTGCATTGAAAAAATTCAGGCCTACAGCAAAATGCTCAAACCTTTTTGTTTCTTTTGTTTTCTTTTGCAGTCTCAAGAAAAAATACTTTTAAATAACAAAATTGTGGACATTTTCATTTATTTGGAAACAAGTTTTTTGTAAGGGAAAAAGTTGCTGGTTATTTATTGTAGGTAGGAAGCTAGTAAAAAATACAAACAAAATAAGCTAATCTCTTGCTTTCTGTAAACCCCTGAAAATCTGGAGTTTGGGACTTTTTTTCCTTTTTTCATGCACTTCTTTATTTTCTAAATTGGATCAGGCCAGCATTTTAGATGCTTCCTGGAAAACATTCTATACAAAAATATTTTTCTTTTCATCCCCAAGATCTTCCAGGCTTTTCCTCATTTCTTAAGGAAACTTGTATGAAAATAAGTGTCTCTAAATTCAAGCTGGTCCCATTCAATGTCTGCCTGTGGCCTTGCATCTAGGCTCCACGACAATTATTTCTAGTGACACTAGCAAAATTATGACTTTGAGAGAGAGTTAAGCTCTTGGTTTGCAGCAGTCTTCTCTCAATGCGCCTCTCCCTTCAAACAACCGACTTGAAGCCACCAACCATGAACAGGGCAAGAGTGACGTTAAAAATATAAGGTCTGAGCAAAATAGTTAAATAAAATGTGTGAAACCATGGCCACATTGAGGTCATTGGGAATTTTTCCATGAACTTCAATAGAGCCAGCATTTTACCCAATGTGTTTAAAGTTTTTCCATCAGGTATCACTAGGTTGTTATAGGCATATATGCTTTGAGCGTTAGAAATCCCCTGGGCTATGCAACCTCTTTCTGACTCTTGTTGTCAATGTTAGCATTCAGTACCTCCCTTTTTCTATTCCATCCAAGGGCTTTAAAGGTACAAAATAGTCTCCCTGTGGAGCCAGCCAGTAAATACATGTAAAAACAAATTCATTAAAAAAAAAAGAAATAGTGTAGTAGGTGATAGGAATATCTGCTGTAGTTAACCTTAAGTTGCAAATTCACTTCTAATACCATTTTTCAGCTGCTCGTGACTTTCTTCTTTTGAAGTTGAAAGTTTTCAAAGCTTAGGCAAACACCTGGTCTGTAACATATTAGCCCAGTGATTAAAGACTTTTAAAGTTCACATTCGACTCAAAAAGCGTCTTATAATAGCGTGTATCGAAATAATAGTGACACTATTAGAACTGGAGTCAAGCAAGGGTATGTGACTGCACCAGCACTCTTTTCTCCTATATTCTACATCCCTTTGCTGAAAGACTTCCATCCGGAGTCAGCATTCAGGATCACATGGATAGGAATCTCTTTAACATCAACCAGTTATGTTCCAAATCCAAGATAACCAACACCTCCATTACTGATCTTCAGTATGTTCACTGTGCCTTGTGTGCCCGCTCAATTGAAAGACTTCAGGGCACTCTTGATTGCTTCTGTGAAGCTTATGAAACGCTTGGAATCTCTATCAGCTTCATAAAAACCAAGATACTTTGCCAGCCATGTATTCCAATTAGAGGGCAATCCTTGAAGAGTGTTGAGCATTTCCCCTACCTCAGCATCTAACTTTTCCACAAAGTAAGCATAGAGGATGATACCCAACTCCAGATAAAATCAGCCACTGCTGGCTTTGGACATCTCCAGAACTGTGTCTGCAGTGATAATAACACCTAGACTCAAACTTCTCTTCTACCAGGATGGTCATTCCACCCCTGTTGTGTGGGTGTGAATCTTGGACAGCATATCAAAAACACTTGAAAGTTTTGGAACGTTACCATCAATAATGCCTTCTGAAGACCCTCTGAATCAATTGGAAGGGCAGAAGGACAAATGCCAGTATTCTGGCTCAAGCAAACACTGCCAGCATTGAAGCTATGTTTCTACAGCACCAGCTCCATTAGACAGAACATGTCCTAAGGATGCCAGCAACTGGCATCCCAAAACAGGTCTGATGCTCCCAACTCACCAATGATCACTGCTCTGGAGGTAGGCAATGAAGAGATTCAAGGACACCTTGAAAGCCAATCTTAAGAAATGTGATTAGTCGTCTATGGACTCACTGATGACTTCCCTATTTACTTTATTTTTGTATCAAAGGACTTCTGATAACAATTGGGGATCTTAAGTAATAATTGGAGATGTTAAGATCATAATTAACAATTGCAGTTGTTTTGCAAGCCCATTCAAAAGTTACCATGATTTATCTTCCAGTTACCACAGAGCAGCTGACATGGTAAAGCCCTAACCCCTTTTACCTCACAATGACTTGTTGATATCTCCATGCCTGTCATGACTATTGGTGAAAGGCTGCCAATGTATTGTAAGACTGCCTAAACTGGTTTAGTAATGAGGAACAAATCCTCCTCAATGTACACATATATTACTTTCATCCATCAATAAATATATTTTGCAAGCAACAGGATAGTACATGCCAGTTAATTATTTAAATTGCTTGGGACAGTTTCTTAATAATTAACGCTTAATAAAAGACAACAAAGAAGAGGAGCTTGGATAAGTAATTCAAATAGTTTCCAAGGAGAAACGAAACCTTCCATGTTTTTTTTGAGATGGCAACCACTTTTCTACTGCAAGAACAGCAAACTGGTAATGGAAAATTTGCTTAACCAAGGGGGGGGGAGGGGAGAAAAAGTTTTGTCATTAAAGGTGTGGCAGAAGGTTTTGTAAATTAAAGCATAAATCAGTCTGCTTTTAGTTTAATTAGCTTAGCCAAAAATACTTCTATAAAAAAAAAAGTTGTTTCAAGCTTAAGGTAACTCATAAATCATTGCCTAATCATAGTTTTTAGTACCTTGGACGAGATTTTCTTCCTTGTAATGCCCACCACGCTGCTATGTGTGTGGAGTTAATAGGGAAATTGTCTTCTTTTTTTTTTTTTTTTTTTTTGCAGGGAAAGCTTTGGGGGGTCTTCCTCTTTAATTCAAAAGAGACGTTTGAGACTTGGGTTATAAATCTCATCTATGGCCTTCAAACCTAATTAATCAATTTATTTTATGGTTTTTCTTGCTCTCTTGAGAGATACTCTAGGTATGCGCCTGTGGTCCCTAGCTGGGCATGTACAGTAGAAAGTGCTACCTCACTGACAAGTGTAACTGCTAATTACTGAACAAATTCACTCCAGAGCTTTAATTAAAGCAATATATCTTGTTTTAGCACATGACATTGTGTTGGGTTACATAGGGTTCTCCAAACGCCATGGGGAAGGTATGGAACAAGTTAGGAAGTTATGGTATCCAGCAGGCTCTGAGAAATGAGAATTTCCTCTCCAATTTGTGGTGTTGCTGTGGATTACAGAGACTAAGCTTTTCACATTTGCTTCGGGACCAACTAGCAGCTCAGTTCTCAGAGAAAATTGCCCACACCTGAGATGGCCTCTTGGAACCAAAGAATGGACGCCTGCCCGGTAACATCAAATTTTCCTTTTCTGAATTCACTCAGGTCACAGAACAGGCAATTGTGGAAATGCTGCAGGAAAAAAATATTCTGCTTTGTGCTTTTGACTAACAGACTTGAAAAGAACTGGGACTGTATTAATTGTGATGTCAACACCTCCTTTAAGAAGATAACCTACTGCAAAAATAATGGACCCGTATCATCATCTTAACAAGCCATTGCCAAACACAAATGGCCTAATTATTGGCAGCTGGACAATGGTGGCTTCCAAGTACAATTAGTTACTGCCAAATCCTAGCACCAATTCCTCACTAATAGTTTTATGGAGATAGCACTAATGGATGCCATGGCTCAGAGCTCTACTTCCAAATGCATATTACTGAATCTCCCTTCAGCATATGATGCCAGTTGATTTGCTGCCTTGCCACAGAGAGGTAGATGTAAAGGAGACTTGCTCATGCTGAAAAAACTTTCCCTTCTCAGGCTGCAGTCGAAGCAGCAGCGTGATGATGTGGCCAGGTGCCTGGAATATCTGCCACACACAGGGGTAGTGGCAAGTGCCAGTTGTCACTGCTGCCGCCATGACTGTCGCCATTTTCTTCTATTTTCACTTCCCACAATAAATCAGGGACCAGAGACGCTGTCCCAGACACCTCACCCTAGTTACATTACTCATTCAAAGTTGTGATAAGCATCTGCCTCTCCCATCCAAAAACACTCATCTACTGAGACGTACAAGAACCCACGTAGTACGCTCCTACTACCTTCCTACGTGGCAAAAATAGCTTCGTCTCTGAGTTGTTACCCACAGGTTTAGGTGGGATCAGCAAGTGGAGGAAAGGTAACTGCCTGAAGCTAAATCTTGAAATTGCTGAGGTGAGTCTGGTGGGGAGAGGGAAGCACTTAAAGGACCTCTGTAATATTAGCCTCTGTGGCGGACAGCTGGTCTCGGAGCACGAGGACAGTCTGCAGCCTTGATGTTCCCCTGGAATTCTGCTGGATCCCGAATAGCTACACACCCCTTTCCATCTACAGCTGGGGAAAAGACACAGCCCATCCTGTTGGATTCAGAATTAGTCATTGTGATTCACTTATTCATGAACTCCATTATTATAACTTTCCTATATCTTGTTATGAAATGCTTGACCTTAAAAAAAGCTGTGGTTGGTTAAAAACACAGCAGATCTAAGGTTTCAGTCCCCAAGTTGTGGACCTGATGCCGGAATTACTGGCTGAGGTTCTACGGCCTATGTTGTGTAGGAAGGGAGACTAGATGGTTATATAACAGTCCCGTCTGGATTTCAGAAGTCTCCGAATCTTTAGCGCCATCTAGGGTACTCATCCAAGTTTAGTCCTGCTCTGCATTTCCACTGAAAACAGGACTTTCATTGTGGTCACTGCAGGCTCTATACTGGAGGCAGGAAGAAAAAGACAGAGGTAGACCCTCTCTTTTCATTAGGGTTTTGTTTTTGACTCCCCTTTTAATGTTTCCCTCGTTCAGTTTCCCTCATTCAGTCTCCTTTTGTTTTCACTTAGTTTTTTTCAGCTATTAATTACTTGGTCTAGCTGTCTCCATCTTTCTTTTACTTTTCCCTCTTATAGTATTTGTGGCCGTTTTCAAAGGGAATCGGCTTTCTTTCATGGTATGTTTTTAAAGCTGGCTTTTTCATAGTATGTTTTTAAAATGTTTAGAGGCTTTGACTTTTTATTCTTTATGGTGGTTTGAAAGCGAATTTGGTGCTAATGAAAGGTACCAGACCGTGACAGCAGTGGAGACTCCAGTCTTCTCTATCCGTTGCCCATAATGTACCTGTTCTAATAACACAGTACTAAGTACTTCTATAATGCTTTCCATCTACAAACCAAGCTACAAAACATTTATTAAGCCTCTCTATGCTAAAAAAAAGGGAAAGGATCTTTTCATCAAGGTTTAACACAAAGGCCAAGAGAAGATCATGCCTCTAATTAAGCATAATTGTACAGTCTTTGCATGATCCGTAGAGCTTTGCCAATATTACTCTCCAATTCTCTTTTAAGCACGTGAGCAAATGTTATTTCTTCCTCTATTTAGAGGCAGGGAGGCAAAATGGCTTGCCCAAAACAACAGAGAGGGAAGCTGTTTTGTAGCTGGGATATATAATCAGGAGAATCTTTCTTCCCTTTCTGTGCTGGGACCACTCTCCTCTTGGTCTCAAGATAAAGAGGGTGTGCCATCCATCAGAGCTGTCCGTACAACACCTTTCACCAGTAATTGACTGGGATATATATAAAAACAAAACAATACAATACAAAACCAAAAAAGTAAGCTAGCATTGCAAGCAAGATTGAGTAAATAACCCTTCACAATACAGAGTTCACCATAGTTCACTGCATCCAAGACTGCCCTGAATTTAAGATGATACCCGAGTAATTAGATTCTGTACAAGAAAAGATTATAAATGTTGGGGAGTCCTTTTAAATCCATCCCCACCATCACTGTAATATTGAAAGCAGTAATAAGGGAGCAGGTGATAGGGGCTAGATGGTAGGGGAGGCAGTAGGGGAGGTGGGGGGCAGGCAGCTTGCCCCCTGCATTACCCTCATTTGTGCTTTCTCTTCTCCTGCAGACTGAGGCCCTGCCCCTCCCCATCTCCCACCCCTACCCCTTCTGCACTCCCCTCAACACCCTCAACCCCTTCCCCCCTTCCCTCTCCCCAGGCCCTTAACTTTGCTCTGATGCCAGCAGGCTCCAACACCGCTGCAGCCTAGGGCATGGGACACAGCCTGGCCTGGCCCTACAGCAGTAGTGTTGCTGGGTCTGGGGGAGGGTGGGTGTAGGGGCCCAAGGCATTGGGGCAGAGAGACCGGGGCGCAGAGGCAGCAGGGAAGCAGGCAGTAACTGCAGTTCCCACTGTGAGCTGGGGCTCAGGCTGGAGCTGCAGTAGCTGCCCGTCCCCCCACTGCCTTGTACTCAGTTCCAAAATGAGGGGCATTCCCCTCCATGTTAACAAGGGAAAAACTTCATAGTGGAATTGAATAAATATGGTACTGTATATAGAAAGATTACTGTGAGTACCAATGACCGGAAAGCAAATTAACTTAATTGTAGATGTTCAGAAAGGTCCCATCACAAACTTGAACTCGTCCCTCCCTTTCAGTAGTTTTTTAAAGTACTTTGAGTCATGGCTTGGCACCAAAAGAAGTTTTTTATTCCCTTTGTTGTTAGAGGTCTCATCAGATATTATCCAAACCACATGATTTCTGAATGAGTTAGTCTCCAAGGTGATACCCTGTCCTGCTTTCTTTATGATAAGCACAGTATAAAAAGCTATGTGGTCTAAAATAACGTGTTGGAAGAAACTATACTAAAACTGGTTGTCGGAGAAAAAGAGATGAAAGCAGACAGTAAGGAAGTGAACAGACTTTCCTGGTGATTAAGCTTGACTTCTACAAAGAACTGCATCGCAAGAGAAAATAATAAGCATTCCTCACAAAAGCCAACTGCTCTTATGAATATTGTTCAAGGGAACTTCACGTTACTGTGCTCTCCAAGTCTGTGCGGTTGCCCCATTCATTACTCATGAAAGAGACAGCGAGACCCGACTCTCAGTGGACCCTCTCGTCTTTACTTTATTTATTGAAGTTGTTTCTTGTAAGCAGAGCTGCACAACCAGGGGCAGTCAGACTGAGTGAAATGAGAGCAAAATCCTCTTTTTTTTACTATTTAACATAGGTTCGTCTTGGTAGCAAGAAAGAGACGCCTGAACAAATGGTGAAAATGCATCTTTCTTATAAAATACTATTTTGCTTTGCTTTGTTTTAATGGCATATCGCGTCCTTAGGTGACGATTCAGGTTTGCTGTTTTCCTCCCCAAAAGGAAAAAAAGACGACTTTACTCATACAAATGAAGGAATTGCAGCACTCATGACCAACCTTCCTTTGTCTACTAAGTGAAAGAGTGTAAGTTCATGCATTGCAGAGTGAAGTGGCGTCTCTGCCCAGCTTGTTCAAATAAGACCATAAAACCTTACAATAAAGAGCTCTGAGCAAGCGAGGAGAAAAGAGAACGCAGAGAGCAGAATTGCAATCAGTTTAACATACTGTGTTTTGTGTGTATGAACCTTAATACTTGCCATACGTTCCCATTTACCTTGTCTGACACTTCTCAGCAGAAAGACTCTACTTTTCAGGGGGCTAAGACCACCCAGGTTACTTTGACCATGTCTAGGGTTGGGTGGGGCTAATAGTTGGAGTTCTTATGGGAATTGTGCTAAAGAGTCCCATGCCATCTGACTGGGACACCCAAGGTGGAAAGACACCTTTTCCAAAAGTTTCTTAGTATATACGTGGATAGTTCAAGTTCTTGCTTATATAGTCCTGGTTAGAGTAAAGAGCTGTTGTTAGATTCCGCCCACCCCATCGTGGGGGATTAGGTAATAAAAAAACTCCTGGTCTACCTTGAAGCCCCTCTAATTGATTCTCTAATCCTGCCAACGAGTCCCCTATAATCCTGTGCTCTGCTTACTTGAAAGTCGACAGTGGATTCAAGCATCACTGTGCTCTCCAAGTCTGTGCGGTTGCCCCATTCATTACTCATGAAAGAGACAGCGAGACCCGATTCTCAGTGGACCCTCTCGTCTTTACTTTATTTGTTTGTTTGTTTGTTCTGCCTTAAGTCAAGCTGCAGGCCAGGGAGTTTCAGATGAGACCACTGCTCTCAAGCCTTGGTTTTTGTAGAGAGAGCATTCAACTTTAGGGTTGCCACCAGGCTAGTTTTTTTAACTGATTTGGCCAAGTTTTTTTCCCCCTCCCCCTTCTTCTTAACTCGAACTCTCATGGAAGCAAAGCAAATGCCTTTCTGTTTATTTGTTTAGTGCATAAAAATAACAATAATACCATGTATAAATAAAAAAGGAAAGGCACTTCCTGTAAATTTCTGAAGACTTCTGAAAATAGTCTCCAGTTGCAGCCAAAGTTAATACAGGTATATAGCCAAAATTTCCATGAAAGCATTTGTACCTGGTTGTCTGCACCAGTAAAATTGTACAAATAACTACTGCCTCTTTTCTGTCTACTTCAAAACTGATGGACGCTTTTTTACTTGTTTGGGAAGGTTGCAACAGTCAGCTCCTGAAGCAGTTTTAAAATCAATACTATATAGAGGAGACCATTTCGTTTCCTTATTGTTTAGGTGCATTCAGTACAGTATCCATTAGCCAGCACTGAGCTCCTTGCTAGTCTGTTGACAAGACCCACTCACAGCCAAAAAAACATAGCTTTTCCTCGCTATTATTTATGTGAATTACAAGGGAGCCCAGAAGCTCAAACTGTCTTCCAGTCACAGTAGATAAGGTGCAAATCCATAGTAAGGAGATGGTCCCAGCCTCAAAGAGCTTAAACCCTAACTGGACAGGACAGGCAAAAGGAAAGTTGGGTTTCTTTTTTTATGGGTGGGGTGCTAAGACAAAGATGCTGAGGGACTTCCCCAGGGACTTGTAGCAAAGTCAGATCTTGCACCCGCACAAATACATTTGCTGTCTCTTCTCACTCAAACATGTTCATCTCACGCAGAAGGTATTCTGATAACATACAGCTGCCCAAAGAGCTTTTTGTCAGTGTGGGTTTCTGGATGCTAGGGTCTGGATGCTAGCTGGTTCCTCACTAGGAGTGTGGGTCAAAAAAGGAAAAATGTATATGTAGTCAAAGGTCTGTCCTAAGCCAGGTGGCACACCTGGCTGGATTTATGATGGTAGGCTGGTTTCTGGGACCCATACGTCACATCTAGCTGCCTTTTACTTCTGAGCCTGATTGTCCAAGTACACTCTTATAGCTAGTTTATTAAACGTGGCCTTTGGGGCAAGCCCAGAGCAAAATTTTACCTGCCATTTAAGGATTTATAGTGAAAACCTTGATCAGTCTAATCTCATACTCTCTGGGCTTGGGAATAGCAGTTTGTTATTTTGGAGCAAGTTAGATGGACTGGCCAAATGAGATGTCTTCATTGGGATCAGGTTGTTCATGAATTTTGGCCTGTAGGAATTAATGTTATTGTTCTGTTTTGGTCCCTGTGTTAATGTCGAAAAATACTTGGTATCTGAGCTGATACTTTATGCTTAAACTGTGCTTAACCACTAGCTCCTTCTCTAGCTGCTGCTTTTTACCTGTTGGCTTCAGATGTTTATTGTTCTGGGACATTTTGTCAACAAAGAACTGATTTTTTTTCATATCCTTCACATTTATTAAAAATATGTAGGGATAAACAATGTAAACAAAATAACTCCTATGTCAGATTTAAAACCCTTCAGCTACTTCCCAGCCACCTTTCAGAGTTCCCCCTTCATGAAAAGCTAGATAAAGACTTCCCTTCTGCCATCCCAGCAGTATTCGTGTCATGGATGCACAGAGTACAGCACCAAAGCCACTAGGTCCCATTGAAAACACACCTTCAGCTTCAATGTGGGGGCTGGGCTCACTACTTCCTCTCTTGATCTTTTGGGTGGTTTACAGAAAAAGGCCCATCCCTTCTGTCTGTCTGTCTGTCTTGAGAGATGAATGTTGTCTTGTGCAATGCCGCCTTCCTTTTCTTACCACACAAGAAGTGAAAAAGCATATTATAATAACAGCCCTCCCAAAGACTGTGAAAAAAAGCCTTTCCTGAGGATCAGACCTGTATGACTCACCTTTCTTGGGAGTGTGATGTGGGCTCTTGAGCCTGGATGCTGGAAAGCACCAAGATGTAGCATGTCTTTCAGGTTTGTCATCAGCTAGTAGAAAGGTAGCCACCGCTCCTCATGGAGTTTCCTTACTTTAAATAGATCTCTGCGCGCACACACAAAAGATGTCCGTGTAGTTGTTTTGCCAAGATCTGATTATTTAGAGTAATATGTGCTGGGCAAAAACTAAGAGGAGGAGGAGGAGCGGGGAGGAAATCCTGTGTTTTAGATAAAGTTTACCTTTAAAAAAGGAAGAAATTGATTAGTGGAGCAACAGAGCAAAGGACCCTCTGTTATTTCTGATCAAACACTAATTCTTTTCAGCAAGTTTCCAGTGCTTTGGTATTACAGGAAAGACCCGGTCTCTCTACCCTTGTAAAGGATATGAGGTTGAGTCGAATGTGAACCCAAATATTTGATATCATCACAGGTCTAGTACCTTCCCCACGTTTCTGGCCTGGGAGATGTGTCCGGTGACAACCAAAGTGGAAATTCCCCTTCCTTCAACATTTAAAAGAAGGCTCCCATTACTTTTAGGGGTAAAGCAGCAGCAGAGAGTTCCCCAGGTAGCGGGAAGCACTGCCTTGGATGAGGTGGCTTCAAGGGGCCAGAGGCTATGAGCGCCCGTTGCAGAACTAGCTGCTCTGCAATAGTACAATAGAGCACAGCCTTGCTTGGCAGCAGGGGCACTGCCACCACAACTAGACCAGCAGCTATAAGCTGCCCTGCAGGCCAACCAGTAAAGCTAATTTGAAATCCCTGTGAATGTCTGGGGAGCCACCTGACTGGGCTTCAGAGGCATGTAAGCCCAAGGCCTGAGGCAAGGTAGATACTCTGGCCTTGCAGGTGGCAGGAAGAAGAGCTTCTGCCTGGGAAGACCGCAAAGGAGTGCCTGGCTGAC
>JAGPOW010001296.1:13216881-13233654 GCA_030014935.1 Caiman crocodilus | reverse complement strand
CAAATTATGACGCAGCACTTTTAGGTTTGAAATTGACATTGCTCCGCCTAAATCCCAACCCCTTTTAGGCTTCATTTAAATATGCTTTCCTGGGATGCAACTTCCTGGAATATACTTGGGTGTGCCTGGCAGTTAGATCCAGGTTTTATCGCTAAGGCTGAACCCTGAGCAAAAAACCGTTAGGCCGGCTAATCTCACAGCTACAGCTTGGTCTCTGGGGCCCAGTTAGTTCCATGAACAGTTAAGTCATCAGTTTGGTTAAACTTATGACAGACAAGTCATTTGCAAACTTACAAGCTTATATTAACTAATATTATCTATTTAGGCAGAGTGCCAAATGCCTCCGAGAAGCACACATCATTGCTTATTAATCCCTCTGGTTCTGGCTGTCACTCTTGAGACCATTGCTACTTGTTCTGTCATCTGTCACCACTGAAAACAGTCCAGCTCCATCGTCTTTGGAACCACCCTTCAGATAGTTGAAGGCTGCTATTAAATCCCCTCTGTCTTCTCTTCTCCAAACTAAATAAGCACAGTTCCCTCTGCTCCTCCTCATAAGTCATGTGTCCCAGCCCCCAAACCATTTATGTTACCTCTGCTGGACTCTCTCCAATTTGTCCACGTCCTTTTTGTAGTGGGGGACCCAAAACTAGACACAGTGCTCCAGATGTGGCCTCACTAGTGCCAAATAGAGCAGAAGAATCATTTTCCTTCATCTGCAGGGAACACTCCTACCCATGCAGGAGTCTGGCCAGGTTAATTTTGACCAGATTCAGTGCTCTGTTGTCTGTGGTCTTTTGAACAGCACATGAACAAAAGCAACTCAAATTCTAAACTTTTTCAAGTAAGGAGAGGAAAAAGTCCTTCTAGCCCTTGTCTTCCTATTGTGTTTCAGCTCTGCAGAAGCCTGGATAGCATTCAGACATGTTGTTAAGCATTCTTCACACACCAGACCTCAGTGACTGCTGCTTTGAAACTACGTGAATGCTAGCGTTTTGTCATGGAACCAACGTATACTGAAGAAAGGGTCCTCAGCAAAGTGACTTTTGGAGAAAAGCTGTATAACATGCCTTAAACTAGACCAAATACATTGTCACTTTATACATAAGCTACTTCCTCCTCCCTTGTAAATAGAATGCTGACGTAAGCAGTTTGCATAGTAGCTACATAACAATGGGTAGTAGATAACAGCTGATCCTCTGGATCCTGGATCCTCTGGATCGTGGCATACGTATAAGAGGTCTCATCACCAATATCTTTGATTCGCATGCTTAGGCAAGAATATGGAGGAGTAGAGGCTGCCAAAGACCTACCATCCCCTCTTTAGACCATTGAGACAGTCTCCAAAAGTCCAGGTATCCAGATTGTAGTCATATTGGTCTAGAGGCAAAAGAAAACTTATTTTTTTTTGCAAAAATCTAGTTGGTCCAATAAAAGATATCACCTCTACCACAAGACTGAGTGCAGATATTCATTGCCTTGATGGCTGTAGCTTCTGCCAGAGAGTAACAGTTAAACAGGGGTGGGCAAAATGCGGCCCGGGGGCTGGATGTGGCCAGCCAGGCCATTCTATCTGGCCCATAGGGCCCCTAAAAAATTTAAAAGATTAATATTAATCTGCCCTTGGCTGCCTGTCATGCAGCCCTCGATGGCTTGCTGAAACTCAGTAAGCGGCCCTTTGCCCAAAATAATTACCCATGCCTGAGTTAAGAACTGCTGCTGACTGCCTAACACTTCAGCAAGGGTGATTTTCAGTCAGGGTGATATCCCTTAGCCTTTCTCCAGCAAAGAAGTACCCAGAAAGCGGTGGGAACTAGGGTTTTAAGGCACCCTATAGTAACCTTACTCTGGAGGTTGCAACATTGTGGTAATTTATAGAAGCGATCCTGCCATGGGTAGTCCCACCACGTTGCCACCAGGCCCTCAAGTTGATTGCATTTCACAGTCATACCCAGGACCCACTATGGGTAGTATTTTACAATAATATAACTTTATTGTGACCTCCACAATAGCTGATATCCATGTAACTGCTATGAGCTGGGCAAACGGGGCTGTCAGCAGAAGTAAGCTCCAGCTTGTTCTTTTCATTCACCTGGGAAAAATTGTTAGGGTCCTGTTTTCAGCTTTGGCTGCCATAATGTTCAAGAACTATGCTCAGCATAGCAACCATCCCATGGAGCAGAGTCTGCTGATTCATTGGTTAGGTTTATCTTCGCATTTTACCATCAGGCAATGCAAACAGTTGTCTTAGTTTAGAAATGAGCATTAAGTCCTGTGGTTAAAAATTATTGCTGCTTTAGCAGTGATTACATCATGACTAAGAGTAACTACAGCATATTTCTGTTGCAGGAAAAGTGCTAATAAAAATTATGTGCAAAAGGAGTTTAGTCTATTAATGGAGGACAGCCTCTCTCCTTAACAGTGGCATCCACTTTTAGCAGTATGGCTTGAATAGGTGTTTCCTATAATAGAGAAATATAATGTGTACTGAAATGCCAGAATGTGTGATTGAAGGGAATTGGTAGGCCTTAACAGATAGTATAAAACAGATGACGTCTAGGTCTTGTTTCACCATGTGTATCAGCTGAACGCATCAGGCTTGAAGCACTGAAGACTTATTGTTTGTAAATAACTGAAAGCTTCAGAGACTGAGCAGGCCCTTGGCTCATGCCGACCATGGTTGCCACTCAAAAAAGAACTGAGGGGCTTTTACCCAGAAGTCCACCCACATTTTGCAATGGTGTGGCACAAAACCCTCTGTTTAATGGAAAACAAAATGTCATGAGTTGCTGTGATCGGCAAGTCATCTGAAGGAAGCAGGTAATACTGTCCTCCAGCGGGAACGGTTCATGCATAGTTAGCAGGATTGGAAAAATAGGGCATAATGAGTTTTTTGTGTCGGTGTGGATAATGAATGCTTTTTTAATGTCTACAGGGCTTTTACAGGTGAAATTCGAGCCAGTGGACTGGCATAGTGCCAAGCCCGGCTCAGCTCCCTCCCAAATTTGCTTTAGGGCACAATTATATTCTCTGTTCCCTGTCCTGCCTTTATCTCTTAAAAGGGTAATTCCTGAAAATTTACATCAACAGGCAGCTTTTTGGGGGTGTCTTTCTTTCTTTCTGGCAAGTGCTTAACTTCAGGTCTTCTGTCTCCTGTTAGGAGTAATTTAAGTCTCATCGAGCGCATCCACATGTGCACCTGACTGCACAGTACTTGCTTTAGCAGGTATTAAGTGACTGCACAGTAACTGCTGTTAGTGCGCACTCCTGGCGCACTCTCGGCGCACTCCAACCCTACTGCGCAGTACTGTCAGCATCACAGTTTCTTCCTGCCAACGCTATGTTGCCACAGCGACAAGCTATGTTACCGTAGCTCATCACTACAGTGACGTAGCGTCTCATGCAGACGCACCCGTTTATGTGTATAAAGAGAGATGGGAAACCAAATGTTCCCTACCTTTGGTCTTTCAAAATGGGGACATGGCCTGATGCAGAACATTTCCCCCTCCCTCACATTCCCCTTTGCAAGAATCAGAGCTCTACTTGATAGATTTTTGCTCACTCGGTTCTGAGTAGATACTATCACAGCTATTTCTCATTATGCCCGGAACCACAATTAGAGCCATGTGTGGAAGTGTTAAGGTGGAGAAGAGAAAAGGATATCTCTTATGGTTTTCTGGCTTGCAATCAGTCAGTGCCATCATATGACACTATCAGTGCCTGTGGGAGAGGATGTGGTCCTTTTAGGGCAGGGGCTGAGGAAAATTTTGGCTTACTGCGCTCACTCAGTAGCATAAGAAGGCTGTAATAATGTACATGCGCACTTTGTCCTGGGAGAGTTATACAAAAAGAAACCACATTGTCAACTTATTTGTATCAGAAAGGGGAAAAACGATACTCAGCTTTCTCCATCCCATCCTTGCTGCATTTGAAGACACAACATGTGGTATGTCTGTTGTATTAAAGCAAAGGCTTAAAACCCAGGCTAGGAAGAGATTTTGCATTTGTTCTGGAACAAGTGTTGGCCACATCGCCATTCCAGTCAGGGTTTAGTGAGAGGCTGAATGCACTGCTGCTTTTCTGCCATTGATTCAATGATGTAATCCCGAGACAACTCTTCAGACACACTTTCCAATGGAGCACTTCTTATCCTGTGACCCTATTTAGGGTTTGTTTCAGGACAACAGACATGAGTATTTGAATGACTGCACTTTGTCCTTGCACCGGGACTGGCATCCAAACCTGGCAACACAGGAAAGGAGCAGGAAATAAGTATGGCACTGACTGCTCAGCAGGTAGGATTGCTTGTTCAGAGGGATTCTCGGATCCTCTGCTCCAAAAGGTAGGCTCAGAATTGAAAGCAGCACGGTTGCCAGCTTTTCATCTCTTTTATGAGAAGGCAGATCTTTGCTGTCTTGCTTCTGTCGTTGTCATGAACTGTTGTGTAGCTAGGGGTAGCCTTTTCCAACCACTGAGGAAGGGGCATGTATATACAAGATGGGCATATCCAGAAAAGTTTGCACATGCAGTTTGTAGCACTGCAGACCCATCTGTGGCACTGCAAATCACACACATTGTACCTGCAGGCATTTGCCACACTACTGTTTTGCAGCACAACAGGTTTTTCTGACACAGGGAGATCCAAATGTCAAAAAAACCCATGGCAGAAGAAGAGGGTTCACATGGAGGCAATGTATGTCCCCCCAAAACTGGAGCCTGGCTAACCAGAGCCACACTCCAGCTGCCAGCCAGAGTCTAGGCACCTGGTTCACCACTGCTGGAGTCCTGGGAGGACCCCAGGACCCAGGTAAGGCTGCTGGGGCCAACCCAGGTGCTGGCCCCAGCCTCCCCTACCACACCCGGGGTAACTTGCCATGCACCAGAGCACACATGCATGGGTGTTCTCCAGGGACAAGTAGCAGTGACACAACTATATGTCACTATTTGTCCCTGGGAAATGCATTGCAGTGGCTCAAGTATTTTTCCCTAGGGAAACGCATATGTGTACTCTTCTGAACACACCCAATGTGTCACAGAATACCAAGCTGTGGGCTTGGTTAATTGGTGAAACGTCCTAAAAACTTTTCACGGCCACTTTTTGGAAAAGTGAGTGCCACGCATGAAGTCCCTTTGAGGAAAAGTTGCCAGGTCAGAAGTGGCCATAACAAAAATCAGATTTCTATCATAAGCAACGCTCAGACGAGCGCGCTGGGAATTTCTTCTCAGTCAACATCCTTCTCTTCTTTCAGCATAGTGCAGTGCTCAGATACTTGGAGCATTGGGCTGCCAAATCAATCAGGTTGGATAATGGGAGTCCACAAAAGCAAGAGAAGGTTGCTTGTATCATACTTACAACTCGGAGGCATGGGGAGTCCTTCACAGAAAACAGTGTATGTTTGCCCTTGCCAGCTCTACCAGAGTGGTTTTGCCTCACGAAGGCTGCACTACCTTTGTCTCACAAAGACTACCATGCAACTGTGATGCAGGGAGTGACTGTACAGTCTTGTCACTTTAAGGGACATGAGTTAAAGTGTTGCACCAAGTCAAGCTGAGAATAACTATGCTGGTCTGATTTCAGCAGATGGTTCGACCAGCATGCAAATGGAACCAGCTGGTCCTGGCTAAGCTTTTTGAGAGAATTATCCTGGCGCATGTCCGTGAGGGGCCAGCAGGGGAGATTATGCTTAGGGGCAACCAGCATGGGTTAATTAGAGGCAGGTCCTGTCAGACCAACCTGGTGGCCTTCTACGACCAGGTCGCAAAGGCATTGGATGCAGGTGTTGCAGTGGACATAGCCTCTCTGGACTTGAGGAAAGCCTTCAACACTGTCTCTCATCCCATTCTAATTAAAAAACTAGGAGACTGTGGTGTCAATACCTACACAGTCAGATGGGTCACTAGTTGGCTGGAGGGCCGCACCCAGAGAGTGGTGGTGGATGGATCTTATTTAACCTGGAGGGATGCGGGCAGTGGGGTTTTACAGAGCTTGGTCCTCAGGCCTGCACTGTTCAACATCTTCATCAGCGACTTGAATGAGGGGGTAAAAAGCACCCTGTTCAAATTCACAGATGGCAAAAAGATGTGGGGAGATGTGGGCATGCCAGAAGGAAGGAATAGGTTGCAATTGGACCTAGACAGATTACAGGGTTGGGCAGATGAGAACAGGATGGGTTTCAACACTGACAAGTGCAAGGTGCTGCACCTGCGGGGGAAGAACTGGAAGCCTACCCACACGCCGGGGAACTCCCTTCTTGTCAGTGCAGAGGCAGAAAGGGATCTTGGAATCATTACTGATGCCAAAATAAACGTGGGCCGACAGTGTGAAGACATGGTCAGAAAGGCCAACCGTACCTTGTCATGCATCCAGAGGAGGGCCACCACATGATCAGGGGGCAGCAGGGCAGGCCTTACAAGGGGAGGCTAAGGGACCTGAACCTGCTCAACCTCCACAAAAGACGGCTGAGGTGGGGATCTAGTTGCCTGTTACAAACTAGTCAGGGGGCAGGCATTGGGAGAGTCTCTGTTCCCCCAAGTACTACTAGGAGTGACAAGAAATAACAGTCACAGGCTGACAGAGGGTAGATTCAGGCTAGACATCAGGAGGTGCTACTTCACTGTCAGAGCGGCTAGGATCTGGAACCAACCTTCAAGAGAAGTGGGGCTGGCTCCTACCCTGGGGGTCTTTAAAAGAAGGCTGGATGAACACCTTGCCAGAGACGTTTGACCCCAGTACTCTTTTCTGCCATGGCAGGGGGTCTGACTTGATGATCTGCTCAGGTCCCCTCCAGCCCTACCAACTATGAAACTATGGTAATTTCTGTTTAGGAAAGCTCTGCAAGAGCCACACTTCCAGACCTCTTCACTTCTTCACAGTCAGAGTGGAAGAAGTTAGAGTAGAAGAAGAACTTCTTCACAGTCAGAGTGGCCAAGGTCTGGAACAGGCTCCCACGGGAGGTGGTGCTCTCCCCTACCCTGGGGGTCTTCAAGGGGAGGTTAGATAGGCATCTAGCTGGGGTCATCTAGACCCAGCACTCTTTCCTGTCTATGCAGGGGGTCAGACTCGATGATCTATTGAGGTCCCTTCTGACCCTAACATCTATGAATCTATGAACCTCTGTCTATGTGTCAGTGCTTGTCACCCTAGCATTGCAACTGGCTATCCCCCCAGCTGCTATTTCATGATCATGGTGTCTCACTGCATGGAGCACACTCCTTTTGTGCTCTGAAAGTGAGTTGGTTGGCTACCTTGCCGTGGAAAGCACTTAACATAGATGAAAGCTTCTATCTGTTTTCCTGTAACTCTACTTTCAGGAGAAACCATTTGTGAGTTGCTGTCTCCTATTGACTTCCAGTTCTGATACTTTTTTAAAATTATTATATAACGAGCATTATGACAGATTAGTAAGCTAACCTTCGGCTCTGATCTTGTTGCATCTCCCAACTTACCTCATATGTTTTTTCTCCCAAAAGTAACCAAGAGAAATATAACAAATAAAGGAACCAGCAGAAGGGACAAACAGAAGTATCTGCTAGCCTACTGGCTCAACATTTCCCAAGAGCAAAGGAGGATGCAGAAAATGAGAGATGGAAAAGCCTTATTAAGTCATCTCATTTAACCCCCCCTGCCAAAATAGGTTCAAACATGGGATGCTACTAGCCAAGTCACTTTTTAGTTTCCATCTCTGCCTTTTAAGTGTGTAGATTGTATCTACACAGGATACTGCTGGAAGGGAAGGAGCTAATGATCTAAAAGCTGAAGCATTTGCTTAGCTCCCAGGAGATTTTTTGGCTCAGATCAGTAGATGATGAGGTTGCAGCTGAGGAGCACTGCCCCTGTCAATAGGTGTTGCCTTAATCAGTGGTAATTACACATGTGGATTTTGCAGATAACTGGCTTAGTATGAAAGGTAAACCACTAAGAAAAACAAGACCAAAACTGATGAAGTCAGAGATGGCTAAAGAGCAGAAGATAATAAAGCACAAACAGAACTTGATGAATAGGCAGGCAGCCAAGTGTGATGCCATGATGATTTGTTTGTTTCATGTCAATTGACCTCCGGGTTAAATTAAGTCAGAAATTGCATTCATAGGAACAACACAATGAGGGAAACTTTTGTGTCCAATTAACTACCATAGGAAAACTATTCTAGCCCCAAACATTCTCTTTGCATCCTTGTTCACGTTGTTCTTCTCAGTTTTGTTCCATTCCTTGTGTTCTCCAAACAAGGTTCAGGCTTCTATATCATTTAATTTACTGTTGTTGAAAGGTGCTGGATTTGTGTATGTAGAAACTGAGTTTTCTGAACATCTACAGTGTATTTACTGCTACAGCTGTAACAGCACAAGGTCTCCCACACTGCCCTGCTTATATGCCCCAGCCCTAGTACAGGGGAGAGTTCAAACTCTGGTTCCATTTTAATTCTCAAGCCTCTAAGGCAAAGGGGACATTTTATTTATTCATACATGGTTAAGACAAAAAGCATAATTATGACCATTTATTCTGACCCCTTGTATTGTAACTTATGGAAATCAACGTATTTATTGTGACACCATGTACCAGGATAGATTTAACTGACTCCTAGCTCCCCTGATCAAAGACAGCAACATGTTACAAACAGCTCAAAAGGTTCGTGCTAAGGTAAAGGTATTACTTGTGGAGGTGCCATCTACTACTCATTGCAGTGTAACCCAGGCCATGAAACCTTACCAACTGGGAACTATGTCAGACCCATTCCTTGGGTTTGAGTTGAACCACAAAGCAATGCTTATGGTGACCATGGGGTAATTGAGGTGCTCGGATACTATGGCAATAAGCACATCATAAGACCCCGAGAAGAAACTTAATCCTAAAGATTCCTTGGGAAAAGTAAACTTATTGGAAGAAGGCCTGGTTAGATAAGTGGCTTAATTAAACTAGAAATGTCTCTTAGGAAGCCTACAAGTAATTGGTCCCTTCTAGATTCACAGGCATTTTGAGCACCTATACACGTGCATTAAGGCTACTCTGACACTGTAATTAGAGCACTTCAGCGCAGATTCAATTAATTGAGTCTGCTGGATCGTGGCAATTACTGCAATCCAGCAGACTCCAATGTCATGTATATCTGTGGAGGGATTGCTTTAACTAAAACTCATTCAATGAGCTTTAGTTAAAGCACCCCTGCTACCATTTCTCAGCACAGGGACATTGATACATGTGATGTTACAGCTGCCTTAATTAGAGGGGCTATTTAAGCCACTCTAATTAAAGCATTCCCCCAACCCCTGCCTCCCACAGCACAAGTATAAATGCTCTTTAAGAGCCTCTTTGACTCTTAAGTTGGTATTTCATGGGAGGATAATCACTGAAAGGAACCGAGTGGGTTCCAGCCCCAAAATCAGGGTGTATGGAAGTAAATGGGACATCCCAAAAGGTTGAAGACTATGGACATAGACAGATGACATGTTTACACTGGTGTAATTAGCATTATACCTCTATAGAAAAAAGACAGACAATGTAAAACCATAAATTGGGGTAAGCTTGACAAATCAGGGTAAAAATCCACCTGTGCAAATTACAGTGTTTAAGAGATGTCTGTCTGTGCCCATCCCACAGTACCAGTCTGCTAAAGGCAAATGAACTCTTACCTGTTCCCCACCACTTAATGGAAAGATTTAATAATAGATACCTGGTATCCACTGCTCCCCTTGTCTGTCCATTCCTGAGGTTGCTTGTCTGTCCGTTCTTCAGTAAGAATATCTCCCAAAGCCTTTCTCTCTAAAATTATCCAGAACAGATAGTCAGGGCAAGTTTGATTCCAGTCTAGACTCACTTTCTGCTTCCCAACTATTTCCTATTAAAAAGTTGGACTTGGTTTTAACAGAAATGAAGAAAAATAAAACTAGTTACTTACCAAACTCATCAAAGACTCATGACTTTGCCATTGTTTTATCTTGTACCTCACCCTCTATCCTACTGGCTCCCTCCAATGGCTTGTATCAGATCTCTTCCCTTTACCCCTTTCATATAGACTTTTGGCTGAAAGTGGTTGTCTACTGAAATACAATCTTGCTTAATAATATACATACTTAAATTCATATTGCAAAATGCGTTCTTGGTTGCATTTTTTGGGGTCCACAGACTGTCAGTTGGGAAGGAAGAGAGCATCTTGTGAGTTCTCATATTTAATCTCAACATTTTGGACCACCTGGCGATACTATCAGGATTATTTGCCTCGGGAAGATTCAGTGTACAATACACAACAGTGTTCTGTGCAGTGCACCCTGTCTATGAATACCAGCACATGGAAAATGTGGCACAGTCAGCTATACCTGATCCTAAGCCTGCAAAAGACCCAAGATGATCTTTGGGTTAGGAAGCAAAGAATATCCAGGGTGGAATTACAGCTTGCTATGTTGTTGAGTGGATTTTATTATTTAAAAAAATACATGGTAAATTATAGAACCCATATGCTCCTGATTTCATTGACTTTAAAAATAGAAAGTGAAAGCTCACAGCTGGGGGCACAGCTGCTGCTAAATGCTAGCGAAAGCGATGACCAGGAGTGTCTGTCATAAATGCAGCAGCCTGCAACTGAAGCTGCAGCAGAGGAGTTTTTCTTCTTTATCGTCTGCAGCTGGGTCTTGCTGGGGAATCCTCCACCCTACTGCCTCCAGGGTCAACTGTGTCATCTCTAAGGTAGATGCAGACATGTTTAACTAAGATTCCCAAATGCTGACAGGTCTCAGCCAACATTGTATCTCCAGCATCCCATACAGAAAAATAAAGAAGTTTTCATTCTTAGTTTTCTGACACTTATCTTCTTTCAGAAGTGTTCAAGCCTGCGCCCTTCAAAAATGACATCATTCATCCTATAGGGATGGATTTAGGCTGCCATCTTGGAGTCACTAGTATCTAGATGGAAGAAGAAGGTGAACAGTTAGTGGTCCAGCTTCAAAGGACTCAAAGTGTCAATCTAGGAGAGATCAGATATATTTCCAGGATATGAAATATATGTCAAGTAGCTACGTGATATTTGATTAATGGGCAAAACTCTAATAGCATCTTGGTGGATTGGGGCAGAGTTCTGTACAAATAGGAGTCTCATAGGGTATGCTGGGGGCTGCCTGACATCAAGCACTGCCATGCATGAACAGGGAATGACCACGTCTTCATTAGCGGCGTGATCAAGCAGAAATCCCTGCCCCATGTGTATTTATTTACTGCCACTTGATTAAAGCATGTCTATTTCCAAGTCCTGTAAATACCATGTTTGGTTTATCTTTATCATCTGCTACAAAAATGAATGGACTTTCAAATGTAAATGTAAACAATCCCAAAGCATAGGCTTAGATATAATCAGTGACTGACAGACTACACTGACTCGTGCAGACTACAGACATAGCAAAAGCCTGGGAAAGTAGAATAAGAATCTGTTTATCAAGGCCGCTAATATTAGGCTAGGCCAAGTGTGAATAACTGCTTTTTGGGAAAGTGCTTAGCAGCAGCTAAAAGTAACAACAGATGCCTTGCCTTTTGAAAAGAACTCAGTCATATGTAGTCCACTAGAAACCTACTGAAATAATCATGTGTTTTAGTTACCAGATGTGGCCTTTTTCAAGGCGCTTATGATAAGCTACAGAAGTGTGCCTGAAGTTGAAGACCATAAAGTCTGTTCCAGAGTAAACCTTTGCAGAGGTTACAACTACCCTGGTCAGCAAAGTAAAAGGAACAAAACACATCAAGTAGCATTCCCTGATGGTGAAGGAAAGAGATAAGAAGTCCTGTCTCCCAGAATTACCATTTTCATAAGGATTAGACTGCAGCAAATTGGCAACTTCCAAACCAACAGAAAAAAAACTGGTCCATTCCAGTTCCTCAGTGAAGCAAAGGAATTTGAATAACACTAATCAGTGAATAGTTATTAAAATAAGCGACATATAAATATCAGGTATAAATGGTGGGGAAAAAGAGGCTGAGTTTTTGGCTGTAGCCGTGTTGGTCTAAGGAGATAGGTAGGCAAGGTTCGTTGGCTAGATATGATTTTATTAGACAACTGAATAGTTGGGAAAAAGTTCTTAGCAAGCTTTTGGGCGCAGTCACCCCTTGTCAGGCTTAGAGAGTCTCTGCTGGTCTGAGACTCCAAGGAATGAGAGAAGCTAAAATTGTGGAGCGATGTCAGTGCACATGTAAATAGGTAGAGATAAGCAAGACGCAAGGAAACCCAGGGAAGGGAGGGGAAAGAGAGCAGAGGGAAGAAAAAATCAGAGGGAGACAACAGAGATAAAATACAAGGTGGAAAAGACGCAGTCTGTGGAAAAGGGAGTAGTTGGAGATCAGGAAAACAGGAATGGGACAAGCTAAAAGTGAACAGGATGTCGGAAGGAGGGGATTTTGGAAGACCTCAGCAAATTCAAGACAATTTGCTGCCAGCCTGTGTGCCTCCTTCCTCCTGTGTCTCTCTCACCAGTGAAAATCTGTATTGTGCTATTGCAGGTAGCTAACAGGCATTGAGACCAGTGTTTATTCTTCTATACATTGAGCTGTAATCAATACAGGGTTGGGGTACAGACTTGCATCTTGTCCCCTTTATTTGGCTTGGGTGGTAGTAATAACCTCTCTCTTAAGAGGGAATGGAAGATCATTGAGAATGAAATTGTATCTTGATTTGGTATACAAAAAGGGTAATCATATTGTAACTGAACCTTAACTCTGTGCCTAAATTCACAAAAGAGTCCTCATCATAGAAGGGCCGTAGTCTTGTCTCTCTAAAGACAAAACAACACTGGGTTTTTGGCAACAGTTGCCCCGTCCCTTAAAAAAGAAGAAAGAAAAACACTATGAAAAGTGGTATTAATCCACTGGTGAGGCTCAGAGCAGGGTCTGTGTAATGAGAGAGTCCAAGGAGAACGTTTTTGCACAGCTGCTGTCTCTTGATCTGAAATGTCTCCAGTGCTTCTGACTTGGAGGGCAGGAAAAATAAGAAATGCTATCTTGTTTAACTATGCTGTCTCTTACCTTGCTTTGCATTTAGGTAGCTGGAATGGACCACCTAACTTGAAGACCTGCCTTAAAGGAAATTCTTTGATGGTGAGACCTGGGAATGAAACCATTTTTGAAGCAAGAGCACCCTCTAATGGAAAACAAAAGGAAAGAGCAGCAATGCCCAAACGAGGTAACTTTGTCCCCATGCTGAACATATCCTTTCATGTGACAGCTAGACACAACCTGCATGTTAGAATGAGTTTGTTTGCTTCCCCTGCATTCAGTAGATATTAACTTACTTTTTTTGGAGAGGGGGGAAGGGAAGGGGGAAGTGGGAGTATCTATGTAAAAATGATAAATAATGAACCAGAGGCAGTAGCCTAAGTAAGGGGTGATAACTGGAGCAGGAGCCCCAGATGCCAATTCAAGGAGGTGGGGGAGGAGAAGGGAAGGGGAGGTGCAAAACCAGTTGCTGCTCAGCTACATTCCCAGTGTTGCCCAGGGTGCACAGTTGCCATGTTATGCCTATAACCAGGGGTTAGAGGAAAATAACATTTTAAACTTATATGCGACTTCTCAGCCCAACACAAAAGGCACTTTACCCACTTGAAGGGCTCAATCATACTTTTTAGGCAATGTCCTGAGCAAGGGCTAATGACTAAACTGCACCAACTTGGAAGACCGTGGTTACATTTATACAAGATGCTGACTGAGCAGTCGTTACTGTGCAGTCATTTACCAACTACTTGTATCAGACTTACTGTGCAGTAGCTCATTACTAATGCCAACAGCTTTTAGGTGATGCTAACTGTGCAGTAGCCCATTACTACTGCACAGTAGCATTGCATCGTGCTTTGTGCCATATGATGCTACTGCACAGTAGGAATGAGCTACTGCATAGTCAGTGTCTCGGGTAGACACAGCCACTGAAACCCGAAAGCACCTCTCTGAGGTAAAATCTCAACCCTGATGTTGCCCTTGCTCACAGGAGCTAGTGATTATACCACTGCATACTAGTGTGAATGCATAGTGTATCATAGGCTAGCCTTTTATTACTTAAGACTACTCATTCACTGGGGAGTTAAATATTAGCACACACATTTTACAGATGACAAACACCAAGGCACACAGATTAGGCAACATGTCTCAGATCATGCAGCAGAACTCAGGTCTCTTGATTCCTATGCCAACATACTATGCGATCTCTAAACCATGTTATTTTCCCTGCTGATCACATAGAGAATGTGTACTGATATTCCTGAAAGAAACACATTTCAGAGACATCTACAGAAAACACCTGCATTGCAGTTTCTCATGTGTCCCTTTAGCATTCCTGTTCACTCACCCTTTCAACAGCTACTACTCTGACGCAAGATACTGGGCAAGATGGACCTATGGTCTCAACCAGTAAACAGCACGTCTTATGTTCCTTTTTGCATCATGTCTTGCAGCATTGTTGCAGCAGGCTGAGAACTGTACAAACAACATTTATTGTTAAAGCCCTGATTTGCATACATTTGCAACATGGCATCCCTTCGTTTTATTTGTACTGTGCCAGCGCACACTTTTAATCCAAAAGAAGCCACATCAGAAAGATGAGGCATGTCATGTTCAGGCAAGCTGGCTGCGTCAGTGAAAGAAAGGCACTGCAATATTTCTCAGAAGGACTGGGGAGTAGGTTAAATCAGTCAGGAGACACATCTCAGCAATACAGGTTTTTTGTATGTCTTCCTATGCTACTGGTCAGTAAAATAATTCAGATTGTGTGGACTCACTTTAATGCACATGTGTATAGATAAACGTAATTATGCATTTGTAGTATTTGTGTGGTAGCAAATACAGCCCTGTAGTTAAGGTCGTGAAGCAGTTGCTGGTGTATACCAGTGTTTTTACTTGCTCATAACTTTCTGAAAGGTTCTACTTTCTAGGCTGAAATTTTCCATCGTTGGTCTCAGCCAAAATGTGATTTGGGGTAGGGGGGAAGTTTGAGGAAAAACTATTTGGCCATTCTGTGACGCTGGAAATAAAAGCAAAAACTTTTCTTAAAAGCAACTTAGAAATGTATTTAGGTACACATCTAGTAAGGAAAACAGGACTAGAAAACACAACTGTACACAACATGACTATGTTAATGTAGCTGTCTAGGAATCTTGACTTTTTACAGTTTCTCACTCATTTTTTAAGGGCCTGACTCTCCTGTAGCCCACACTGGGTTGCTACTGGCATTTCATCACTGATTTTAGTGGATTTACTCTTGATTTTCACTGATTTGAATTAGGCCCAGAGTATACGGCTTTGTTAATGCTGTATTGTGTTTGACGATTGACGTGCGTGTGACTTTCTCATTTACATGACTGCATATACAACCAGCGGGTGAAATATTATTTGTTTAAGCAGGGACGGATCCAGAGGGGGTGCAGTGGTATACCTGCATAGCCCCTTTCAGACTAGACTACATTGTGGGAGACTCTGGGGACTTTTTTCAAGTCTCCAAAGCAAGTAAGGACTCTCCTCGCTTCCTCTCCATGCTCAAAGGCATGTTCCCTCCCCGCACGTGCTACTGCTGCTTTCCCCAATCTCTTGGGGCTGGGGAAGCTTCTAAGCCACTTCTGCCCGCTCCAGCCAGGCTGTGTGAAGGCTGGGCTCAGCTGTGTTCCTCCTCCCCACACCTGTTTCCAGGGACCTGGGAAGGAGCCCATTAGCACTGTTGCAACTGTTGCTGTTCCCAGGTGAGCCCAGTCCCCATGCAGCCTGATGGGAGTAAGCAAGAGGAGCTCTGAAGTTTCTCTTGCCCCTGGGACAGTAGGGAAAGCAGTAGAGGTAGGTGACAGAGTGGGGGAAGGGGACATGCCTTTGAGCACAGAGGGGAAGGGGAAGGGGAAGGGATGCTTATATGCCTGGAAGCTCCCACAGCGTGGTCTGGCTGGAGGAGGAAGCTGAGAGCAGGGGTGGAAGCCACCCCTGCAGTGCAGGTGACTACTCCCCTGCCCCCCTTTGCCAAATCAGGCCCGCCTGTGTGCAAGTGTAGAAGTCATGCTACTTACTGCAAGCCGCTGGAACTGTAATTCATCAGACCATGAATCTGCCAAACGCCACGTCCTGAAAACTCTGGAGGAGCATGGACAAAAAGAAAAATCACTTAAGTTGTAAATTCCCTCTATGCAGAGTTCAAACAAGGGCCTTTATTTTGATGGGGAAAAGTGAGGCATAATTAGCATATACTCTTCACATCGGCTCTCTGTACAAGGGCAATTTCTCCCTTAGGCAATTGAATAATGATGTAGATGAGAGTGAGGGAAGTTCCTTCTTGATCAGTGTAAGGAGATCAGTTTACATGCAAAAGTCTGGGATTTTCTTTTTTATGTAACCAAAATCTCAGTGATAGTTATCTACATGCCCTGACTTTTGCTAAAATCCTGCCTAAACACTGGATTCTGAACAGACATTTGATACCCGAAGTTCTCTAGGCATAAAGAAATAGGCTTTCTCACGCTTCATTATCCAAGTCTCTCTCCAAGACATGGTCCAGTGTGTATCATTTATTACCATGAGCACAAGAGGTCATATTCTTAGTCACTGCCAGTCAGTGAAACTCCACTGCTTTGAATGGGGTGATTAGAGTTACGTCAACTGACAGTCGGGCTCACTGGTGTGTTTGTGAACTATGGTGACTAATGTGTTGTACAGTGCTCCTTAGGCTTTGAGGCCGAACAACTGGAGGAAAATCTGAACTCAGAGCAAAACTAGAGAAAGTGTGCGTATATGTTGTGTCTGAGGGAGGCTACTGATGGAAGCATAGAAAAGGAAAG
>JAGPOW010001296.1:13145520-13180490 GCA_030014935.1 Caiman crocodilus | reverse complement strand
TGAAACCAGTCTCTGATGACTTAAACTGGCTTATGTGTAATGTCTGTCCCTGGTCTTGCAGTTTTCTGCATGAAGTGCAATCTATTGTGCTTAGTTTGGTTTGTGCCTCTGGGCCTCCCTGAAGACAGACTGCCACATGCCCCTGCCATGGAGGCAACCTTTCCCCTTCTGCACACCATGTTGTGTTTACTATAACCACAGAGAGGAGCCCTACACAGACAACTCCAATGGAAGATCTCTGTCCTCTGGTTTGATTCCTTCCTCCTTATCATGTTGCTTTTGTTTAATTTGCTTTGCTTTGCATTCTGTTGCATTGCCTTGGACAGAGAAAGACGTCTCAGGGCATGTCATACTCCTTCTAGATGTCCATGAGAATTTGATTGTGCCCTTCCGGCTCTACAACAATTCTCTGCAACAATTCTCATAACGACAGATGGGTGGGGAGGGGGGTATTGCTGTGGGGCAGGGGGTGCTAATCATTCTGGCAAAGCTCCAGCCAGGCCCCATAGTAGCAGTGATCTGGGCCCACACGGAGATCTGGGACTGATCTGTGCACCAGGCTAGAACAGGGATGGAGCCTGCCAGCATGGAGCAAGGTAAGTGGGGTTTGGAGAGCACAGTCTGGGGGGGAGTAGGGAAATAGAGAGGCTGGGGGAGGAAGAAAAACGGGGAGGGCAGAGGCTTGGTGGGAGGGGCAAGAGGGGGAATGGAGGCGGAAGGGGGGGGGACCCAGGGCTGTGGGGGTAGGAGGAAGTCAGCAGACAGAGGTGGCAGGGGGGCACAAGCAGGGAACAAGCTATTTGACCTTCCCTCCTGCCCCACACTGCCTGACCCTATGCAACAGTGGGGGAGGTAAATTAAAGATGAGCCTCCTATAATTCGAGTCAATACCTGGAGACTTATAACAAACATACATTTTCCAGGTGTAGAATCTAATTATGGGGGAGGGTCATCTTACATTCTGGGCCATCTTCAACTTGAAAGATGCATGGGATATTCTAAGTTTCAATCTCCCAAATTAAAGGCTTATTTTTATTGGAAATGTCTATTTTGTGGAAAATGTAGAAGGTGTTTATTTCCTTATACTCTGGAATGAAAACCATGTTTAAACTTGTCAAAATATCCCATAAAATGACAGTCTTGGGTGTCTGCCAGCTCTGCTTTGTTATAATGCATTGTGCAATTTCTGCACATTCTACCTTTACCTCCTGGAAGCGTTACAAAATGTATTAGTTAGTATCTGTAAAATGATCTGAGATCTTCATTGGAAAGGAGGTAGTAATAATAATAATAATAATAATAATAATAATCACAGAGATCACAGACAAAGTGGTGTAGCTGGAAATAAAACACAAGTCGTGACTTCTAGCCCTTTGCTGTAACCGACAGAACCGAGAGAATACAGCAGGAAATTCAAGCTGTCCAACTTGTAAGGGCTCAGGGGTTGCATACCCTATGGGCTGCAAGGTAGGTTGTAGGCCCCCCATGCTGAGCACTGCATGGAGTCCCCTCCAACAACTGTGGCACTGTGCGTCTGGATAGCCACTCCACTGCAGCACCATGAACCTGTCTGGCTATCCCCTCCCACAGCTGCACCACGTGCACGGCACTGCCCTGGCCCCTGGGGCAGGAACAGGAAGTGGAAACTGAATGAAGGAGGAGGAGCCTGGAGCTTCCAGCTGCTATGCAACCAGAGTGACGGGGGGAGCAGCGGCTTGGCAGGATTCTGGGGACCAAACCTTCAACCTGGCAGGTTGTATGTGGCCACCAGGCCACCATTTGGACCACCCCTAAGTGGACCATGGGAATGCTTTTTTTAAAACACCAGTAACTCCGGAGATTGCTAGCAAACAGACTCTAATTAGTAGAAAGTGTTAAATAGATTTGTTATCTGTGTGGTACATTTGAAAGCTCTCTTTTTTAAAAAAAAGGTCCGTATCTATTGTATGTGAGCTCTTAAAACCTATTTTGTAGCTGTAATGACCCAGATTAGAATCCATAACTCCAATGGTACAAATAAACCGCATTCAGCCATTGTGCTACAGCCTTCAAGAAGCCATTTGAAAGGATGGGGAAAAAATGAACTAACTCAGGCAGACGCTAATCTGGCATTTGAAGCAGCTCAGATAAAGCAGTGTACTCTTTCTTTCATTTGTATGACTTGCTCCCTTCCCCCAGATTCATTTGGAGTGTAGAAAATTAAATGAGTCACAATAACTCGGCTTCCAGGCACTCTGACTCATAGCAGTACCACCCAGGCAGGGCAGCAAGCGGAGATATTTTCAAATGCTGATCTGTGGCAGCAAAGTGCTTTCCTTTCTGATGCAGGAAAAACGAGTCTCTGAGGGAGCAAAAAGAGAAGCCATAGCCAAAGATATCTAAATGCAGCTGTCAAAACTGACTGCAGCTGGCAAGGGTGGGGTATGACATGCATGTTTAGCTACCGTGACTGACAGTGGAGTGTTTAACTTCATCTCTGCTCTGCCCCCACCAATTCCAGTAGGAACCGGATAGGATTTTTGTTTAGGAATTTTCCCAGCGTTTGTCAACATCATATTGATGCCTTGTATCTGTGAAGATATTCAAATAAAAACAATAAAAATCTACTTGAATCCCTTGCTTTATATATATATTCCTGCTCCCTCCCCATCATGGATCTACCCTCTGTCCTATACTTTGCCTAACTTCGCCGTAACACACTTCCAGGGGGAGAAGGTCCCTTGTGCACTGAAAATGGTTGTCTCCCTGTTGCAAGTTTTGAATCCCAAGCCTGACAGCAACAACAACTCAGTAGTGTTTCAAGTCTGTGGCAGGATTCAGGGAGCAAGAGAGAGTAACTCTTCCCATTCAGCCTTGAAGGTAAACAGGAGGTCCCTGCAGGTTGTAGAGAATGAATTATTTTTAATGTGCTCACCTCATGTCAGGCAAGATGCTGCACTCTGGATGGAATCAAAGCTCTGAACACTCGGAGGCCTTGTTTGTGTTCCCTTGTTATCTGGTTTGCGTTCTCACCGTTGCTGCACTATCACAGGTAGACGAGATTGGCCAGCAGCATTTTAACCGCCCCGTCATGGGATGCTGCTCAGAAAAAGGGCTGTAGTGTGGTGTCTGAATGCCACACCAGCCACCAGCACCTGGTGGACACTAGCTCAGCAACATTAGCTCTTCCAACTTCTTCCATTCCTTTGGCTGTCTTGGCCAATTAAACCAAACGTTTTCTGGAACACCAGTGACCTCATTCTAAACTTCATATGGATGTATAACTTCTAGCATAAGGGAGCCATGATGATTGTTCAATAAATTGATTGGTTACAGAAAAAGCAGATTTTACTAAACTCCTTGAAAGAAAAAAACCCATTTCTCTGAAGTTATTCTCGAATATTCCAATGCCCATGAGATGAGATTGAAGCCATTTTCTTTAGTCTTCCCGTTATATTTATAACTGCCACAGCTCTGAGACTGGAGTTGGTATACCGGAGCAAGTACATTAAGTAACTCCAGTTAAGATGTCTAAGTTCGAAAACCAATTTCTGTGTGTGCGGGAGACTCTGTGTTTCCTCTCAGGCAAGATTTTGCCAGCCTCTGCTGTTCCTGCTGCATTTAGGACTGATTCAGCAGAAAGCCATGGCTACGATCATGGACTTTCATTCCAACTTCCAACATTCAGAATCTTCCTCACTGAGCATCTAGGCTAAGTACAGACATTGAAAAAGCCCAGGGTGAAACCAATCAGTCTACCCAAGTTTCTCTAATCTGCATAGGTTGACCCAGGAGTGAACAGAGTGCAGGTCTATTCTTGCGTCGGGGGGAGGGTGGCATGCAGATGTCTGAACTATCCAGGCTAGAAGGCAGGAGGCACTCTTGCACACCCCCCAGTGCCCACCCCCGCACCTCCCCATCAGTGACCCTGTCAACAACAGGGAGACAACTCCTGTACTGTGCTTGCTCAAGGGATTTCGGCTATGGCACAGGGTGGAGAGGACCTCTGCTCCCCGACACCACTGATGCTGCCGGGCTTCACTCACAGTTTGCACGGCTCTGAGCCCTCCTCGTCCCTCTTCCCTTCCTCCCACCCTGCCAGACTCCAAGTCCTCAGAGTAGCCAGTGTGAGTATACAAAGAATTACGGGATGCTGGAAGAGAGGACGGTAACTTGAGTCAGGAGGGGATCTGGGACAGAAGTTTGCTACTCCCACTTAACCTAAATCTGTTGTCTGACACTACATCCATCCAGATCTATCTTAAACAGGTTTTGGCCATTTTGAAGCTGGTTTATGTGCACTGGACTTCTGGCATTTTTACACGTGCTTCAGAGGGGGTTGGAATTAGAGCGGCTCTGAAAGCCGCTGTAATTGAAGTGCCTGTAGTGACTCGTGTATGAGCAACCCTGCACTTCAAAGTGGCAGTGGATGTACAGTAAGCTTTAGTTGAAGTGCCCCTGCTGTCATTTTGAAGTGTGGGGATGCTGAATATATGAAATGCGAAGACTGCTGGAGCCAACTAATTAGCGCACTCCAGCAGATTCAATTAATTGAGTCAGCTCTGATGTGCTGTAATTACAAGTGCATGTAATCACTGCACATGTGCAGGCGCCCTCCTTTTCTGTCCCAGGTCTAATTTGGTTTCTGATCACTTAAACTGGTTTGTGTGTAATGTCTGTCCCTAGACCTATAGTAAAGATGTTTGGTCCACTTCACCTGTATTTCTTGTACCTCACTGACTGAAAAACAAGTTGTTAATACAGTTTGTTCTTAATTTGTTATGAAAGTGTTTCGCAAAGCTGTCCAGATCCTGATTCCAGATTACAACATAACATTTTGGATTCTTCATACTCATTTAACCTTAAAAAGAAGGGTGCTTAGGACTCCCACAGATAGTGCTGGAGAATTTGTTCTCTATCTTACAGATAACTTCTACATAAGGGAGGGGCTGTGATGCCCTCCAGTCTTGCAAAGCAAGCAGCACAGGGTTAGTGTTTGGATGAGAGGCCTCTAAGAAACATACAGGTGCTGAATGAAGTGGTGACAGTGTTCAAGAAGTGACAGTCTGTCCTCTGAGTTGATATAGAGCCAAGGTCATCGTGTAAAGAGTCTTCATGACGGGAAGCAAAATGACTCACACTGGGTGCATTTACACATGCTGTTAATGCACAGCAACAAACTGGCACATATCACACCAGAGTTTATTGATCCCAGGCACCATGTTTGAACATGCACCCAGGACTGCAGCATGTTGAGCCAGGATGGAGCAGCCCCAGCTGGCAGAGGGCCTGGGGGTCAGCCTGCCAGCCTGGCTCAATGTACTACAGAGGGGCTGGCTAGGGCACAAGGGGGCTCCAACTTGGGGCTAGCCAGCAGGCATCGCCCTCAGTGAAGCATCCTCATGCCGCAGTCAGCCCTGTCAGCATCTACATGTGCATTTCTGCAGAGTAAAAATCTCCACCATAGGACAGTACTTGTATTTACTTGTATTTACAGTTTCAACCTGCAGTGGAGTTAATTAGTTTAATCCATCCTAATAGCATTGCATGTGTAGATGCTAAGACATTTAATTAAGCAACTACAGTAAACATCTTATGTAGATGCGCCCACTGGGGTAAAGCTGATGCAAGAAGGACCATGCCATGAGCGTAGGCATGTGCATAAAGGGATTCACATCTTATGTGAGTCTCTTAAATTAGATTTGTGGGATTTTTTTTGTCATCTTTACTTAGTTTAATATATATATATTTAATTGTGTATTGTGGAGAACAGTTGTTGTGGAGTCTACGTTGTTTCTCCAAGGAAAGGTGAGGTCTTCTCCACTTTCTCTGCTAAACTGTGGGATGATTTTTCTGTTAAGCACTTTGGATTATCTTTTTTGAGGTGACTGCATTTTGATGGTACTTTGGATCACCAGCATGCACTGGTTTAAGTCCTTGATCATGCATTGATCTATGCTTGTGAATGGCCTTACTCATGTGGATAGCACTACTGAAGTTGAAAGACCGGAGATACCCTGTCTGCATTGCCTTCTACCCTCTCCCACTCTTCCCATGCCAAAACTAGGCAGTTACAGGGAGTAAAAAGTTCAGAGATGGCCTGAGCCCATGCCTCAATGCTCTTTTTAGGTTATCAGTCTCCAGATGGCACTGAGGCATGGGCTCAGAACAACTTAATTCTCTACCCCTCCAAACTACCAGCCTAGGCATGGCAGAACAGGAGAGAAAGATTATAAACCTTCTCAGTAGCCTTCTTGGGGTCAGCAGGAAATCAGTATAGACATGTCCTTTCTAGCCCTGTGGTGGGGTAGATGTATATAACACACCGACTTTTAAGGACCCCTTTTACCACCAGAGAAGACAGCATGAGTAATATCATTGTAGCTGGTTCATATTCCACACAAAATAGAAGGTTCAGCTCTCTTGTGAATATTCATTAAGCTTATTTTTACAGGGCAGAAATAATTTTTGATTTATCTAGCGGCTCTCATCCCCAAGGATCTGAAAATTTTACTTACTCGGACCCCAGTCCTACAAACACTTAAGCCCCCTTGCACATGTGCTCAGGGGAGCATTTTCACAGACTTCAACACCTGCTAATTTCTGCTTAGCAATGAATATACTTGTAAAGATTGAAAATTCTCTTTTTTGTTTGTTTGGCAGGAAGAACACATGTTAGAAAAATGTCTGAAGGTCTTTATATACGTTTTTATGCTGTTCCCAAAAGTCCACTGACATTGGTTAGACCACCTATGAAAATAAACACCGAGATACTGTACACATCTGTTGAGAGTATTTTTAGAATCTTCCTCTACTGTAAATAATTTAAAGGTTAAAAAAAAGAAATAAGTAAAGGTCCCTTGTACTCAAGTAGAAGCAACATGTGTCAAAAATGGCAGGCAGACAGGTGCCTCAGGAAAAAAAAGGATACGTTATTTATAGAAGCAGAAAAAACATATTTTAACAGTCCCCTTATTCTTTGAACTATTAAGACAACTTTCATCTGAGAGGCGTTATAAAGCATATTTGATTAATCCTCACTCATACCTGTAAGTCAGGTAACTTTTAATAGCTCCGCTTTGCAGGGGGTTGTCTGGGGGATAGATAAGGGAAACAACTGGAGCTCATCACAGGGCATTAATGGCAGAGTCAGAGAGAGGCCCAAAGGTCCTAGACTCTTAGTCCATTTTTTAAAGCATAAAAGCACTCTTTTACTTCCTACAGTAAGAATGATTAAACTAAATATATACAAAAATAGAAAAGATCTTCGTTATAGTCCGACTCTCGCCCTGTGATAACCCATGAGTAAACATGCTCACCTTGAGGACAGAGAGTGTACTATAGGATAAAGGGGATATTTTTGTGTAAGTCCTTGTTAAAACAGTGGCAGAAAACCAACAACTGCTGCTTTGAAAGCATTAGAAGACTTTGAAATATGTAGCTTTTTACTGATCTGACTCTAAGTGAACTGCTAGACAGCATACACAGTTCTGAAACATAAAAATAAACTTACAAACTGCTGTGGACATTACTTCGTTCCCCTACTCCTGACCACTAATATATAATGTTATTCTAGAGTGCTATCAGTTTGGTTCTTTATTTGAATTTAGATTTTGTATGGTGGCTAAAGAAAGCTTGAAAATTTTTTGCTTTTTTAAGGTTATTGGCAAGGAGCACTACCTAATTTTTGTCTTGATATCTCAATAATGTTACATCTGTATTTGTAGAGGACTTGTGCATCTCAGAGATGTGTATTTGAGCCCTCTGGCTTGGACTGAAAAGGTAGGGAATTATGACTCAAAGACATAATTTCATCCATAATAATTTCATAATTTCATCCAAACAGTATTTACGTTTGGATAACGTTCCATGAGGGACAGGGATCAAAACCCTCAAGCAACAGACCACAGAGTTCAGATGCAAAAGGGCTTGAGGAAGCAATTCAACTCTGCAAAAGGGCCAGAGAGGTACAGGATTGCAAGAAGTGACACAAAAGGGCAGCAAGAAAGTCAAAGTGCAAAATTCATCTAATGTATGTACACAAATGTAAGAAGTATGGGGAATAAACAAGATCAGTTGGAAGCTGCAGCCTGTGAAAAGAGCTATGGTCTAATAGGCATCACAGGCCTTGTAGGACAGCTTTTCTGACTAGAGTATCAAGACGGAGGGTTACACTCTGTTTCAGAAGAACAGAGTTGGGAGATTAAGTGGTGATGTTGCATTCTACGTTCAAAACACATACACTTGTTCCCTGGTTGAGGAGGAAGATGATGGCAAAACAAAATGCATTTGGATGAAGATGAAAGGTGCAAGATGCAACACAGATATAACAATAATATAATATTATTATAGGCCACCTAATCAGGAAGAGAAGGTGGATGAGGTACTCTTCAAGCAAGTGGCAAATCTATCCAATAGCTATGGGATGATACTGATGGAAAACTTCAATTTTCCAGATATCTGCTGAATGAACAGTGCAGCCAAACAGACAACATCAAGCCCATTCCTAACTTGTGTGAATGACAGCTTTCTCTTCCAGAAAGAAGAAGATACAATTAGGGGATCATCTACGCTGGATCTTGTCCTGGCTAACAGGAAAGAAGTGGTGGAGGATGTGAAGGTGATGGGTAATTTGGGAGGGAAGTGATATTATAGAATTCCAGATCCTGAAACAGGGAAAGCACAAGGTCAGCAAAATTAGGATACTAGATTCCAAAAAGGTGGATTTCATCTAACTCAAGATGCTAATAGGCATAGCATCATGGAAGAATAAATTAAAGGATAAAGGCACCCAGGAGGCTGGGAGCTCCTAAGGGGGCACAGTATTAGAAGCCCAACAAGCAACTGTCCCAAGACAGTGGAAGCACGAGAAGAATGGCAAGAGACATATGTGGCTGCACAAGTAGCTTCTAAAATGTGTCAAATGCAAAAGGAAAGCATACAGGCAATGGAAGAGTGGGCAAGTCTCCAAGGAAGTGTACCAGGAAATAGCAAGATCCTGCAGGAAGAAAGTCAGGAAGACAAAGATAAAGAACGAGCTGCACCTGGCAAAGGAAATGAAGGCCAACAAGAAGAAGTTCAGTAAGTATGTTGGCCAAGTGTGGTCTGCAAAGAAGTCAGGGAGAACTAGCCAAAGATACAAAGAAGGCAAAGCTACTTAACAGCTACTTTGTCTCAGTCTTCACACAAATATAAAGCTGCCGCCAGACATCTAATAGGGATTATCTGGATAAGGAAGAGGGCAAACTGAGTGAAGAAATAGCAAAGCGACAGTCAGAGAGCTTTCGTTGCATCTGAATGAATTTAAGTCAGCAGGGCTGGGTGAGCTTCGTCCTAGGGTCCTGAAAGAATGAACAGAGGAGATCTCAGAGCCCTTGGCAATGATCTTTGTGAAGTCATGGGAGACATACCAAGTACCAGAGAACCGGTAAAGGGCCAAGGCAGTGCCCCTCTTTAAAAAAAGGCAAGGAGGACCTGGGGAACTACTGATTAGTTAGGTTCACTTCAATACCTGGGAAGTTACTGGAGCATATCCTATGGAGCATCATTTGCGAGCATCTGGCGGAGGAAAGGCTGATCACAAGCAGCCAGTGTGGATTTATGAAAAGCAAATCATGTCAAACAAATCTGATCTCCTTTGACAATGTAACTACTTGGGTGATTACAGTAATGCTGTAGATATAATGTATCTGGCCTTCAGCAAGGCTTTTCACAAGGTCTGGTACAACTTTCTCATAAACATATTGGAGCAATGTAGGATAGATAAAACTACTAAAAAGGTGGATAGATAACTGCATCAAGAGCCACAGCAAAAAGGTAATTATAAATGGATCCATGTCAGAATGACAAGAGGTTTTGAGCAGAGTCTGCCCTGGGTCTGGTCCTGTTCAATGCTCTTATTAACCATTTGGAGGCTGGCATAGAAAGCTTCTTGAGCAAGTTTGTAGATGACACAAAACTGGGAAAGATTGCAAACAGAAATGAAAACGGTTTAGGGAAAGTATTATCTACATTTTACAGTCCAGATTTGTCATGAGAGTTTCAAAGGCACAGGTAGAAGGTAGAAACCCACTATCAATTTCAGTGTACGAGCTACCTGTTAAGCCTTCTGAAAATTCCCCTTTATCCATTAGCAGGCATACAGGGGATTTAGCCTTTTTTTTAAACTTAGATGTTTAATTTTGTCCTTGTGTTCAAAATGTCCTTACTCCATTGGGAACTAGTGGATATTCAGTGCATTTGAAAAACAGGAAGATGTCTGACATGGATTTAAAATGCCTAGCTTTAATCTCCCACTTCAGCAGATCTTGGCCTTGAGTCACAACAGAAAATAATATAGACCGTCAGAAAAGTCTTTATTTATACTGGGGGCCACTACAGATGATATGCCAAAGATGAAGATTATAGATGTATTCCCCTTTGGCTTCCTGTCAAATAAATCTTAGTGGTATAATTACTCCTGGCATGGATTCTTTGCAGTACACTAAATAATTGCTGCAAATATCTATAGACGCTTTAAGTGTAGCAGTAATGGTTTTTTTGCAAGTGGCAGTTTCAATATTTATCAAAATGTTCCCTGCCTCCCTCTGTACTGCCAAGTACTCTCTCCACGGTAACAAAGGTGCTCAATACATCATTGGAGGGAATGAGAGAGAGAGATTTATTTTTTCCTCTCTATTTTTCCTGTCCTGCAATAACTTTACAATGGCATTTTCCAAAATGTTTACCTTTATGGGATCCATTGGCTTGGAAAATCTTGCTCTGAAGTGGTATATGAGGGGTATACAAACCCCATGTGGGCTGGAAAAGGCTAATAAACTGCCCTGCTTGCTGCACCTGTACTGGTTATCAGGCCTGTGGGAACCGGAGCTGTCCATGTAAACTGCAAGGTCCAGGACAAAGGACCTTGTTTTAACAAAATACTTTCTGCAGTGGCAGGATACTGACAGTGTCCTCATCCCACTGTTTCACCTGTAGGAAATTAAAGGGATTTTCTTTTGGTTTGGGCACTGTGCCTGGAGGTTGCATGTGAGGATTATTCCTGAAGTTTTTTAAGAACAGATTAGACTCACGGTTGTCTAGAATGGATTATACACGTCTGATCCTGCCTGGAGCAGGGGCTTAGACTAGATGACTTTGAGGTCCTTCCCAATCTGTTATTCTGGGATTCTAAGGTTCTTTTATATATGGGGCCCTACAAAATTCACAGTGGAAATAGGCTGCGCTGTGGCTCATTTAATCTTGCATGTTCCCCTGCACACTGCCTGTCCTGCCACTGATTGGTGGAGGGGCTCCACTTGTTGCTTGCTCACAATCATCAGGGAAGTGAAAAACATGGTTTTAAACGTGGCACCGTTTTTTCCTCCCTGCTGCTGATTAGCCAAGAGGCCCTCGTGGCCCCACTGCTTACTGTTGACTGGCAGGGAGGCAAAAATGGTGCCATATTTAAAACCATGGTTTTCACTTTCCCACCAATCAGGAGCAAGCCACAAACAGGGCTCCTCCACCAACCAGCAGTGGAGAGGGGGTGGGGGTGATGGACATGCAGGGGCATCTGCAAGATTAAAGGAGCTGCAGTACAACCCACTTCCTCCTTGAAGTAGTAGGCCCCTACTTATATACATTAGAATATAAATTGACCTTGAATTTAAGGCACACCCACATTTTCTGACTCTCAGTTTCAGAAACAAATAAAACAACCAAACAGATGTGGTTACAAACTATTTGCGGCATTAAGTAGATCTTTCCTTTTTTAAATGATTTCTATTGAATCTGCAGACCATTTTTAGAAAGAGTTTTGTTGAAAAAATGTGTAACAGGAACAAACCCCCAGGAGCAGCTGTCATGCTCCCTGGCGGCCATATGGCTCCTGCCTGGCTCAGTCTGTAAGGCGGCTCTCCCTTCATTACTCACCTGCCATGCCTTGTTCATCTTGAAAATTAGTGAAGAGAAGCTGCCCATGAGCCTTAGAGTGAGCCCAAATCCATTCAAGCCACCAAGAGGTCCCTCCTGGACCTCACTGATCTCAGTTCTGCCCTTAAGCTAAATGAACCCTTTCAGCTTATCCGTGCCTCAATGCATCTGTAGCTTTACAGCCTAATTTATGTGGCTCCAAAACACCCCTTACACCATAGCCATGCCTCACAGATATCACTGTACCATCTAACTCTGTAGTAGGGGTCTTGGCCTTGCCGGCCTCTGCCCCTTTTCTCTTGCTGGGAAATTACAACTGGGCCTTTTAGCTCAGCCCCACAGTACCAGACCTGGCTTCTAGGCTCCAACCTTAGTCTTGCCCTATTGGGCTCTGACTTAGCCCCTCTCAGGTTTCAGGCCTCTGGCCCCTATTTCCACTCTTCTTGATGCCCTCTCAAGCTCCAAGCCCTCAGGCCCCAAGGCTCTCCCCCTCCCTGGGCTCACTGACCTCTTGGGCTCCAGGCTTTCTGGCCCCCAGCTTGGCACCTCCCCGGGCTCTGGGTGATCTGACTACATCTTAAGCCTTCCTTTAGCAGGTCTCAAGGCAATCACATGCCCCTAGGGCACTAAGGGGACCTCCAAACCATGCCTCACACTGCTGTCTACATTCCAGAATTAAAATTACAACTAGGTCCGTGAGAAGTGGCTATTATTCACTTTGGATAAGGATTGAGATTTGGATTCGGTGATTTGGGGAGCAGTGATTCAATTCAGTGATTTGAATCACTGTCCCAAATCTATGTGGCAGAATCTGATTCAGAAATTCGGCTGCTACTGAATCTCCGAATCACACAGGCCTATCCCCTGCCCACTCTCCCAGCCCTGGCAATGGCTGCCTCTCCTGCCCCAGCTCCCAGCTCCTTGAAAAAAAAAAAAGCCCTGACTCACCAGATACTGCCAGGTGGAGGCACGATCCTTGCTCCCCCCACACTGCCCCATGCTGTCGGGGGGGCTCTGCATGAGCCCCCTAGACCCCCCTTTCACTCCCCCAGCCCCACCCATGGCTGCGCAGCCCACCCCAGCTTCGGCCCTTTAAGAAAAAACAATGAGGACTTGCCAGTTCCTGCTGCCCTGCACTGCCCCGTGCTGCATGGGGGGCTCTTCCACAAGCCCCCTGAAGCCCTGAGGCCACTGAAGGCACTGGTGAGTTTGGGGGGGGGGTCAGGATTTTTTTTCTTAAAGGGCTGAAGCTGGGGTGGCCAGTGCAGCCATGGGCAGGGGAGCTGGGGGAGTGGGGCGGATAGAGGTGCAGCATGGGGCAGTAGGGGACAGCAGGGATCACCCCTGCCCCACTACCTGGCAACACCAGGTGTGTGGGGACTGTTTTTTTAAAGCACCAGGAGCTGAGGCAGGCAAAGCAGCCATGGCAGGGCTGGGGGAGTGGGCAGGGGTCAGGGAGGCTGGGCGAGCAGGCAGGGGATGGGGCCTGGCAGGGGTCTCTGCCATGGTTCCCTCCCACCCTCCTTCCCCCCTCCCTCACACCTTACTTACCGGCATACAGTCTGGCTCCAGCTCCCTGCTGCAGTAGGCGGGGACTGCCCAAATCATCCAAGCTCTCTGAATCGTTTCCAAAGATTTGGAGAGCTTCAGATCGATTTGAACCTTTTTATTGGTCCCCTGATTCAATTTGGATTTGGAGATTCAGCCACCAAATCAGGCTGAATCTCCTCCGAATCAAATCAGCATCTGAAGCTTTGCATAGCCCTAATTCCAACCCCAGTAGTTAGCCCTCTGGCAGGCAGCACTAAACCCTCTCAGGTCCTAACCTGGTTAGTGACTGCCTGTCTGCATACCAAGGCACCTCTTTACTTCCGGGAATATGCCCTTGTTCCTAAGCCTGCAGAGTAGCTTACCCCATCTCCAGTGTTATCCCAGGAGCCTGGCTTCAGCCTTGCTGCCTGGGGCTCCTCTCCCTAGGGCTAGTCTGCATGACCAACTCAGCCCCTGGGGTTTATATGGCTCAAACCCTGTGCTCCTTCTGGTCAGGAACTCTTTATTCAGCACCCCTCTTGCCACCTGCAGGCTGCTTCTCAAGCAGTTATGGCACCCCTCATTAGACCTAAGTCACTCCTGGAAAATGCCATCTCTTAGTTTTCACTTTCTTTTTTAATATGGAAAAATATTAGACCAATTCTTGTGCTGCAAAGAGTTCAGAAAGACCACGACCAATCAGAATATTTTTGGCATTATGGACATCTATTTGAAATCTCTGGGTTTGTAAATGTTTTTTTCACATGCAACAGTGCTAACATTGCATGGCACCCTGCAACACCCTTGAGAGGATCTCAGGGCACCCTGGTTGAGAATCACTAGCCTGGACCTATTCCTATACATGATGATTGTGAATTTATTATATTGCTATAACAAGAAAATAAGTTTGATTTAAATATTGTCGATTTTACTATAGCATCTAGGTGTTTTGAAATCTGCTTAAAGCTAAAAGAAAAATATTCTGCATATTCATAACTAAGAGTGTGGCCAGATGCAGTCACTTGGAAACACTTCAAAAAGGAAACCTTTCAGCCTGGGGACGCACATACAGCCTGTGTGCTGTTCTTGGCTGGAATGTTTCAAAACATTTCAGCCACTTCTAGCACCAAACATGTGGCACTAGAGCAAGTCACCTGCTGCCTCCCCTCAGCTCTCTTTTCTCTCCTCCCCTCATAGGGATGGAAGGTAGAAAGAGACCCAGAAGGAAAGAATTATGCAGAAGTAGAGAGGTAGCAAAAGTTTTCAAATTCTCCAAATCTCTCCTGTCCCTTTCAGAGATAAGGCACAGAAGGGATTGGGGCTGGAGGGCCTGGGTCTAGTGTTAGTCGGGGCCCCAGGGGTCTGCCAACAAAAGTGGGAGGCAAATAATTCCATTATTTCTTATCCACTTCTGTATTAACCGTTTCAGAGTTATTCTTTTTAAAAACAGGATCAAAATAACCCTAAATAACTAGGATCCAGGTGGCTGTAACACGAACAAAAATGACACATTTTAAACAAAAGACGATACACATTGATTTCTTTCATGAATAAAACATCTGTGCCAGAATGATATGGCAGTCAAATGGAAACATGCAATTAAAATGAAATTCAAGGTGAAACTCATCACATATTATCCAGACATATTGGAAACAAGTCCACTCTTCATAGATCTTGATTTCACATTGCAAAACCATGCATACCTGCTTCTGTTCCATTGTGTGGGGAGTCACACAATGGTTAGGGGCCTCGGCAACTGCTGCACTTGCCCCACTCTCAGGTTGGCCCTGGTGAGAACAGCCTCATCCTTCGGTGGCTGACTCAGAAGGCATGTAAACCGACTCCTGTCACTTGTGGGGAAGAAACCTGGAACTGAACAGGTAAGAGATTCACTGGAGAGGAGGGAGGCCTGGCACTGGGTCATGTGAGTTTACCTAGGACCTGATCATGAGGTTGAGCTGCATCATAAGATTGAACTCCTGGAGGGGCTGCTCCATAAGCCACCTACATGGACAGGAAATGTTGCCAGGGAAATAGAGACAGAACAGCTGTCATGTCACCACATGGGCTGGGGTGCTGATGTCACCCATAAAAACAATTCTGGGCATGCCCCTCTACCATTTATTTCTATATGCCAAGGCAGATGCTGTCTAGCAATTTTCCTTGTAAAGTCTGAATATGGCTTAAAACTAAACCATTTATATTTTTGTCACCAGAATGTAGCTTGTTTGGCAGAAAAAATTGCAAACTTCTGTCTGTAGATACTGAGAAAAGTCTCATACTCTTTCTGAGCCTGCTGCCTGATGAATTCCACTACCGCTCATACAGAAATCTATGTAGGAGCCGGCTCAGCAAACAACATAGTGGGCTCGTCTGTCTGAAGACAGTGGCATCGGTTACAAAACACACATTAAGGCAGTTAAGTTGTCTCTGCCTGCTTCCATTTCTCAGCAAAGGGTTTGGTGCTTCATAGCATGGCTACTTGATAGCAGTAGCATGTTCTGCCTGGAACAGCCCCAAATGCATCCTATCCACACTTGCCTGGTTGCATGCACCAGACCTGGAAATATACCAATGAGGCTGCTTTGGGATGAGTCCTTTGGCAGCTGTTCTTGAGACTTCAGTCTCCAGCTTGCTTGAGAGCAGGTAATAGGGAAGATCCCAGAGTGACCTAACAACCATGGGGAGCTCTCCCCTGGTCACACACAAGTATGATGTAGACATACCAATAGTTGCATTTAAGCTGTGGACCCTCCAACTATTGTCAGGTCTTATGTACCGAATAAGTCCCAATATTTTACTAATAGGCAATGTGAGTCTTCCAGCAGTGCTGTCATTTTAGTCCATACTTCTATAGTATTGAGCACAATGCATTTTGCTGAGTGATTGCAGCTCCAAGGAACTAACTTAGTACAAATAAAAGAACATTATTTTTAGGGTCAGCCTTAGGCATGGGTAGCATGTGTGCCCACCCAAGGCACCCTGGTTAGAACAGCATCCCCACCGCAGGCAGAGGTGAGGGTAGGGCAGCATGGTGTAGCTCTAGTATTACTACTCAGGTAGCTAAGGGAGATGATTGTTAACACCTGTGAAGTAAAGAACAATGCATCAGTAACGGGCCATTAGTTTCCTTAGCTGCCTGAATAGTAATACATGCCAGAGCTGTACCACTTGGGTGAGGGGGGTGGCTGCTCAGTGGTGGTAGCAGGAGCAGGGCTAGAACCAGGACGCTCGTTTTAATTTTCACCAGTCGTTACCCTTGCAAATGTGTGCAAGGCTGTACAAGGGTGTGCAAGCATGTACCACTGTGTGCCAGGGTGTACAGAGTGTCCAGATGTGGAAACTTGGAAAAGAAACAAAATGTTGCAAGCACCTAAGAAGAGGATGTCAGGGATGCAGAATAGGAAACAAAAAATCCAGTTAATGACTGCAGTGAAAAAAAGATACAGATGCGATGAAAAAATACTTAAAATCTGTTAATGACAAGCCATGCAGTAGTAGTGAGATGGTCACAATGGAGACTTCAGATGAAAATATGATCCACAAATCAAATAGATGATCCACAATTCAGTTTCCAAGAATCATCGCAGGAGAAACAGAGACCCAAATGAAAATTTTCATCCAGACCAGAAAATTGAGGATGCCACTAGTGATAAAGATTAAACAACTCCAATTATAGGCATTGGCAATGCCATTTCTGATCCTGCTTTATGATCCAACCCAGGAAAAGTGACCATTCAGGAGCACTTTATTGATTTTAAAACAGTGGACAAGTCCACAGGAGAAAGACTAATTGTTAGTATACTTACTACTCTGAAGGAATGTAACATAAATATCCAAGACTGCTGGGGCCTATTATGAGAACAGTGAAAATAAGAAGGGGAAAAACAAGGGTGTAAAGACAAGAATCCTTAAACAAAACCCAAGAGTGTATTTCATTCCATGTGGATGCCACTTGCTACATTTCATGGTGGTGAATGCTGCAACTTCTTCAATTTGTCTCAGCCGGCGGGGGCCGACCAAGGGAGTGGTGTTTAGTTAAGAAGACGTCAGGCGGGCTGGTGGATGGAGAGGCGGGACACAGCGTATTGGTTGCAAAAATAACTTTAACTTTACTTACGCCGCTGGTGGCCGCAGCACAGACGATAAGTTTCCTTCAGTAGTTACAGAACGAAGGTAACTCAACAAGCTAGCAAGATGAACCTGTAGATGCAATGAGCATGCGGGACAAGGGATATGTTGGGAACAGACGGGGAGATGTTGGTGAGTGATCAGTCTGCCAACCCTTCTCTGCCGCATGGCAAAGTTCTCTGTACTTTACCACATGCTCAGAGCTCTCCAACTTGGGCAGAAGCTGCATGAAATGTATATGGTTAGAGTAGCCAATGAAAATTTGCCAAGTAGGAATATTTAATAAGGTGGAACATACCAAATTTAGAACAATGCCAATCATACAGAGGGGTGGTCTATTGTGTCAGGGACACTCACTTGACTTGGGTTGTGACATGTCCCCCTGGCCCTGACACAATAGACAAAGTATCTAGGTAAAAGGCGACCTTCGTCCAGGAACTCGTTGCATTGTTACAAGGTTGAGGTAGCAAGCAGGTATATACAAATTATATACCTTCTTTTTCAGGTCTTCTTTTTCTTTTTACAAACTATAAAACACAACAATCTATGTACACAACAATGATTACTACGACTAATAGAAATACAAAGTAATTAAACATTGATTAACTTAGACAAGATATATTCCCTTTAATTCGACTCTCCACAATATTTGAGAATAGGGTATTAATTTAATGCCCCTCATGCGGGGGTTCTTACAGTTGTTGTGGAGATTTGTAAAAATTTAATCGTAACACTGATTTCTTGTGCCATAATTATCAATTTACTGAGTCATTACCTCTCGTCTTAAACTATGTGCTTATACTAAAGGGGTAGACTAAGGGTGTGAATACAGGATTATCAACAGAAAAGTAGTTGCAGCCCTGGCTCCGAACGACAGGAGGTCCAGGTCTGAGCCAAAGGTTTCGAAGTCAACTCCGTTCACTGAGGAACCCGTTGATAGCAACAAGTGTCTGACATTCAGGGATCCGCACGATTGGGCAGTCACAGATTGTCACTTCATCACCATTGGGCCTGCAAAGGAACGAACAAACAAACAAACAAACAACTAACAGGAAATGTGGCAACAATTGAACTTGCCACAAAATAACTGGGAAAACAACAGGGCGGTGAGTCAGTCAACCATGGCGAGCCGAGGTTGGCAATCAGCTATCGCCTTCTTCTAGTCATAGTCAAACTAGAAGCCCAGTTCATTTGCCAGGTGCTATTGGCTCTCATCTCCCAGGACACATAGCTGCTACTTCGTGAGCTAGGTTTCATTCAAGAGGAACCCAAACATGACCCCCTCTCTTCTGGTGTTCTTGGTGGCAAAGCCCACGGCTCACGCTGAGGATCAGGCTGGCGCTGTGGTGGTCCTGGGTCCTTGACCAGGTACAGTGTACGGCGTGGTTCCATCCCACCAGAAGTTTTCACCACTGGATCCATCAGGGCCTGCAGCTGTGGCAGCTGGCTTAGCAGGTTTTTAACCAGCTGACCAGCTAGTGGACCGAGGAGAAGCCTGAGAGTCACGGCCTCTTTTTCCCCGTAGACCACTATACATGCCTCAATACTGTCCAGGGTGATTGGGACATCTCCGGGGTGACCCAGATGATGATGAGACCACAGCATGTTGCTCTGCGCCTGTGTCAGTCCCAACTGATGTACTCGTGGGTTCCAGGACGCATAGGATATTCTGATGATGACTAACTGCAGCTGCTCTGCGGTAGGGTCCGGCAGTCATCCATTATGCCACACATGAGATTTATGGCACACTTGACTTGCAATGAGAGCTGGGAGCGGGATGGGCCAATAGATGCTGCTCGCTACCACATTTAGATTAGTAACGTGTCCCCTGCTCCATGAGGCTTGGCGTGTTAGAAAGCTAGCCTCTTCTAGACCTAACAAGTCTGATCCAAATTCCACCATCAGGTGCCTTAGCCATATAGCCAGTGGTTCTCCAGGTTTTATCTTCGATGCTCGGCACAGGTCCTGCAATTCTCTCCGGGTACAGGTGCGGTATGTGGTGGTGGTATAAGTTGCACCTTGTGCATTGATGACCTGCTTGACGAGCACTATCGAGTGGATTGTGGCCAGGAGAGGGTTAACTGTGTCGGGTGGAAGCACCGGGTACAATTCCCCTCCCTCAGCTGGCAGCACTGGATACAATTTCTCTCCCTTATAGGGAGGCAGGTTTTCTTTTAACATCACTCCGGGGGGCAGGGCCGAGGGCGATGGCACGGCCGGCCTGCCTCATAGGGGAATCCCTGCGCCCTCCTTGTGTTCCCCGGCACCATTTTCTGGCAGCGGCTCCATGTGGCTGGCGCCATTTTCTGGCAGTGGCTGGGAGCTCCCCGCTGCCAGCTTTAGTGACTCCACGCTTGCCGCGCACAATTGCATTTCTAAACTTGCATTCTCCTGCAGCAGACTCGCTACCGCATGGAATAACACACTTATTATTTTTTCTTTGTTCCATTTTGGGTCTCCCCATTTTGCCGCATGGTGGCCCTCGGTCTCCAGGCCCTCCAAAGCTGGCCGAGGAGTTCGTGACCACGTGATCCAGGCACTAGGGCCAGACAGTTAAACCAATCCGGCAGGGTGGGTTCCCCTCCTTCCCACAGGGCAAACTCTTGAGAGGGGGTCGGATTTTCTGCCTTCTTTGCCTTCATCCCCACTAAGGACTTAATTAGTTTCATCTCCTCCACAGTGCCCTTGGATCCTGTTTGTGACACCATGTCTCAGCTGGCAAGGGTCGACCAAGGGAGCAGTGTTTAATTAAGCAGATGTCAGGCGGGCTGGTGGATGGAGAGGTGGGACACAGTGTATTGGTTGCAAAAATAACTTTTACTTTAACTTTATTTATGCTGCTGGTGGCCGCGATGCAGACGATAAGGTTGCTTGAGTAGTTACAGAACGAAGGTAATGCAACAAGCTAGCAAGATGAACCTGTAGACGCAACGAGCATGCAGGACAAGGGATACGTCGGGAACAAACGGGGAGACGCTGGTGAGTGATCAGTCCGCCAAGCCTTCTCTGCCGCATGGCAAAGTTCTCTGTACTTTACCGTGTGCTCAGAGCTCTCCGACTTGGGCGGAAGCTGCATGAACTTTTATATGGTTAGAGTAGCCAATGAAAATTTGCCAAGTAGGAATACTTAATAAGGTAGAACATACCAAATTTAGAACAATGCCAATCATACGGAGGGGTGGTCTATTGTGTCAGGGACACTCACTTGATTTGGGTTGTGACACAACTGAGTCCAAGTCCTTCTTCAGCATTCTGCAAAGGATCTATGTTCTGTTCTCTGCCCCTGTTCATTGTTGGAAGATTCTCACCAATTGTGTCAATGTCACTGCCAAGCCGTCATGCAAAACACACTGGGAGTACAGGCCTGAAAGCATTAAAGCTGTTCAATACCAAACAGCCAAAGTCCATGATGACCTTATTGCATTGACTGACATGGAGCAAGCAGATGCTGGTATCTCTCATGAAGCACTTACCTTGGCATGTCAATCACTGGAGGCCAAATCACCAAATCCAAATTGAATCAGGAGACCAAAGAAAACCTCTGAGTTGATTTGGAGTCTCCAAATCAATTTGGAAAAGATTCAGAAAAAGATTCAGAGATGCAGAAGGCAGTCTTTCAGGGGAACAGAAACTGAGAAGAGGGAGGGGGAGCAGGTGAGGGAAAGACTGACATCTGTAGCTGGCCAGCATCTGTGATCCTTCCCTGAGTCCCCTTCCAATCACAGTGCTCTGGGGTAGGGACATAGAAACACCACAGAAGCCTCCGTCTGCAGCCTTTCTGGCCCTTTTGTGAGCTGTTTCTGCCTGTGCATTGGGAAGGACCCCTGTTGCCATCCCTGCTGTTTTCATCCCACTGTGCCTTGACATGCACACAGTCACATATCACAAGTTTTGCTTTCAGAAGCTTGAGGTGCAGTTTCCCAGAAACCCCTGCACCTATCTCCTTGAAGCCTGGCAGGCTTCATGGCCTCAGCAGGGGGTACCATTCCTGCTGCTTTAATCCAAATCTGCCAAAAAATGAGAAAGTTATAGGTGTTTCAGTGATTCCCCATTATAGTCTATGGCCGAATCACTGAATCTCTCCGAATCAGCACCAAATCTTTTGAAGCCAATTCGGCCAAATCAGTTCAGGACAGTGATTTGAATCTCCAAGTCAAATCACTGTCTTCCCTATTGGCCGAATCTGGATCTGAATTGAGTACTCCCCTATTCACATAGGCCTATTAGATGGCGCTCAAGATACCCGTATCAATGGTGAGCAGCAAATAGAGCTTCTCAGAGTTGAGGCTCATAAAAACGTATTTGTAATCAACTATGGGACATGACAGGCTACCTTTGCTCACCATCCTATCCATCGAGAATAATTTGACTCGAAATATAGACCTGTTGCAAACAAAATTAGAATAGGTGGCAGTAAAAACACAGAAAGCCATCTTCTGAGACTTGGAATCTTGGCAAACCAAGTTTTTTCTTATTGTTATTTATTAACTTAGTGTTTAATTTAATATTTCGTGTATTTGTCACTTCACTATAATGTTATTTTATTACATATTTATTATTTGAATAAAATTTAATTTGAGTAGAATTTTGTGTCATTTCCTCTTTTTCTAATAAATTATAAAAAAAACTTTTGAGATTACAGCTTTATTTCTGAAATGGGGAAGGAGGGGAAAGGGGGGACACCAAAATACAAGGTCACCATTTTTCCTAAGGCCAGCTCCAATTGTGTTTCATAAGAGCACACCCGTATGCTTTTAAATCCTTGGCATCTTTGTTTTACATATAAGTATTTTCCCTTTCTTCCTCTCATTTAATTGTCCAGTATTTTTTTCTTAAACAACCCAATAAACTCAATAAAGTGATCTCTCGAAAGCCTTCTCTAAAACTGACAGAAAACAACTGCACTGAATAGTCTCCTTCTGGCTTCAATATACAGTTAACTCAGTTAACAAGTGTATGTTTTATTTTTCCCAAAACTGGTCAAAACCTTTTTGCAGAAAATTTAAATTTTTGAAGCTGTTTCCATTTCAAAGACTTCCTGTTATATAATTTGTCAGTGTTTTCAACAGTTTTCATATTTTGTTTTCTTTTTAAGAATCTTCAACATTTTATTAAGTTGACTTCCTCCCTTTTTTTGTTTCAGAGAGCAGCCTGTTTTCAATCCTGGGCTCCATTCCCACCTCTGCTAGCAGCTGACCTTGGACAACTCATCTCTGTATTTTAGCTTCCCAGTTTATAAAATGGTATTGTTGACAGTGAGGTCATTTGTAGGGTTTTTTTGATATGTATGGGTAAATACTGTATCTGCTCAAGGTCTTTGTTTATTTGCTTTATTGGAGGTTTGTTTGCTGAGTGGTGCTTGTTTGTTTTATTGGAAAGTTAGGATCATGCAATTGTGGTTAACAGATTACAAAATCCCTAAATAATTTGTGTGGCTCTAAAACTGAAAGAAATGCAGCGGGCATTAACAGAATGGCTAATATTCTATATAGTTTTGCCTTTCAGGATGGAAGGGGTAAAGATGTTTAATATACATGGCTAGGAGATCTTTAATACACATGACTAGATATCCCCACTGCAGAACTCTGCATGACTGTAGCTTTTAAGTCCAACTGGCTAAATCTAATGTGGTCTGTACAGCTGACAAATAGAGCTGTTGCCAAGCCCATGCACTCCATTGCCAGGTCATCCTGGTCTGTCTGAGAAAGCAGGAGGTTTCTAAGAATATACCTGCACGCTTCCTTTTTTCCAGGTAAGATGAAGACCTTTGTATTGAGCTAGGTCACCTTCTGCGCACTAGACACCATTCATTCCAGGGCTGGTCACCTTAACACTAACACCCTCAAAGTGGTTAGACCTCAGGGAAATTGGGTCCTTTGAGTCATAAGTTTCAGTTAAACTGAGAGAACTGGTAAATTCTGCAGATTATGGATGCAATGCCAGTTCTTCCTGAGCTGGCTATCTCCCTGTCAGTTTTGTTCAATCTCTGCCTGCACTGCTATGAGATGAGAAGGAATTCAACAACCAGCCGCAATTATGAGTTATGCACTGGAATCAGTTTGTTAGAGTTAATGCCAGAGACTTTGAAGTCAATGATCCATTTGAGTTTAGCACCCCATTTAGCTAGGATGGTTAAAGCACACCTATTTCTTCAGCCAGTGACTACACACAAGGGGGTAACATGGCTTGCAAACTCCCTCGGTTGAATAACTGGATAGGTGTTGCATCAGGCCAGCCTTCAGCCTGATGTTAGAACAAAGCTCAAACTCACGCTTCTCGAATCAGAGACACAAAACAGCCTCTCTCATCCTGGCCCTGTTTAAAACCAAGAACAACAAATGCATGGTGTCAAAATCATTCTGCCTTTCAGTTGTCTGAGTTCTTTACAACAGAATAATTGCTCTGTTATTTCTCTGTAGTCAAAAAAAAATTAAAAAAATAAGAGCTGGCATCTTCTGTGAGGTGCCTTGAATCTAACAAGGAGTGACTTGAGTCTAAAAAAGGTTGAAAACCACTAGGCTACAGTGATACAAAAGGCAAAAATTCTCTTTGTTTTAAATTGACTTTCAAGTGAGAAGGGGCTTTGTCATCTTTAAAATCCGTGGGCATGTTGTTGATGATTTTAATAGATGCTACTTTAGGCTGAAGAACAACACCACAGACACTAATTAAAGTATGCAAGACTTTATGGGGGTTCAGAGTATCTTCCAAAAATTGAGATTTTTTTACTCTGTGGTTTTATATAAGCCTGAAAGTTATATAATTACATGCAAAGTTGATTTTGATAGATGTTCAGTTTGAAGAAACTGCTGGCTGTAGTGCAGAAGCATTTTTCTCCTTTTCTTAATTGCTAAAATAAATCACTTTAATTGTCTGATTCTTTTCCACTATTCCATATGGATGTGTGAGTATTAACTGAAGGAATTAACTTTGAATTGTGCATCTAGCCTTCAGATTTTTCTCATAGTTGCTTAGGTTGTGTTATATATTAACACCTCTACGTTTCTATGAAAGATCTGGAGCCTAGTGGGGCTGATGTTTGTTTAATATTACACATACAAGGCTTGATCAAAGCCAATTCTATGAACTTGGGACCAGGGTCCTTCCTACCTGAGGATCTCATCTGTTGAGCTGTGCCCTGTGATGGGATCAGGCTTAGGACAGTAAGAACTGAAGTAGAGGACTACAGACACAGGAAAACAAGTGCAATATCCCCTTAAGACTGAGGTTATTGAGCACTTCCAGGTCCATTCATCCTTGAGGTATATAAGCCAGCAAGCCAAACGGAGGAGACTTCAGGCAATTGAAAAGGGAAGAAATCCAGTCAGTGGAGTTCACAGAGTCTGCAGGCATAAAGAGTCCTGGATGTGACCCAGAGCTGATTGAGAGCGTAGCCTGTTGGGTAATACATGCAGATGTTTAGGGTCTTGGACTGGGACTCAGGGGAATAGAGTGGTCTTGGGTCTGCTACCTTACTCAGTGGATGCATCTACACATGTGCATTTACCAGGCAGTAACCAAAATTACTGCTCAGTGCGGGCTCATGTCTACACATGCATGCCCATACTGCACAGTAAATATGGTGACTTACGCCAACTTGAATGTAAATTTGATACTTGCATGATGCAGGTATCAAATTTATGCCTGATTAGTTCCTGCACGGTTACACACAGGTAAACGCCTTAATGCACAGTAACTCTGTGTGTGTGGACTGACTAACTATAGTCCTGAGTTAGTCCACATTTAGCATTAATGCACTTTAATTTCTGCACATGTAGACCCAGCCTACTCCCACTTACTGTGAAGTAATTTACTGAGCAGTAAATTTAAGCCGGCATAAATGCACGTGTAGACATGCCCAGTGATGAGGACAATAGATCCTATAGCCAGCAGGGTATATAAAATAAATGACAGTTTAAGTGGGGATGACCACAATAGTCTTTTCAGACTGAAGGAACCATTTGGCATTGTTAATGAAGAATTAATTGATTGCTTTAAAGACTGATGAGGCCTTGGGTATTGGAAACAGCCAAGGGATATGAAAGGTTGCAGAAAATGGGGGAAACCATTCAGTGCAGGTAGGGGACAAGGTGAAGAGGTAACTTACGATCCTTCCACAATGTTGTTGTTGGTACGAAAAGTGGAGTCCTCATTGGGATGCCATGATATACCCACTTGGTGCACACTGATTTATGGTGGCATCAGGAAAAATTATTTCAATGTAGTCATGATTCTACAATAACATATACCTTGCACAGGGGTCTCTTTATGATCTCTTTCACTATTAACCTAGTAGAAAGAGAGTACAACTAAGCCTGTCAAAGAACTTAAATACCTAAATATCATTTTCCCTAGAAATGAAATGACTTAATTACCTTGAGCAAGGTCATATATTGAGTTAATACCATTCTGGGGGAGAAGAGTCTTTGGATTTCCATTTGCCTTTAATCCACAGGCAATCCTACTTTTAAGGATGTGTCTACACTGCAGCTGTTGGGGGGATGGTAACTCATGAAGACAAACCTGAATTAACATTAAACTTGCTAGTTCAGATCCCAGTAAGAGTGCAGGTGCAGCAGCATGGAGCACAGGCTGGGCTAACTGCTCAAATCTGTACCCAGATACTTAGGGGGATGTTGCAGCCTGCACTGAGCTTCATGCTGCCATGCTTGCACTGAGACCAGTTAGCTTGGGTACATCTACATGAGCTGTAGTTATCTAAGTGTCTTAGGTAGGCCTAAGGCAGGCAAGGTTCTTTGGGTAAATCTGATATCTTTTATTAGACCAGCTCAAATAGTTGGAAAAAAATGTTTGCAAGCTTTTGGGCACAAACACCCGTCATCTGAGTGAAAGCCCTAGGTAGGCCTAAGTGTCTTGTACCCTCAAATAATCCACTTGTTGGACTGCGACAGACTCTTTTGAGGGTTGTACTGTTTAATATGCTGTATTTAATCAAAATGGAACCTCTTCCTCTGAAATGCAGATTTGTTTATTGCCTGCTGTCTGTCACTTAAGGATGCCTGTTTGTTTCCAGAGCAAATTCACTCTCTTTCAGTCCCTCTCACCCTTACCATTCAGCCTCTCCATCATTCATTGCAACAGGACCTGACAGACCTGGCTGTCCCATCATCTACTTCCCCAGCCACTGCCCCCCAATTAAGATGACAATGTATACCAATGACATGATTGTTTTTGGTAGCAGTGAGAGTGACATCCAGTCTTTGATCAAGTGTTAGCAGGCCTATGAGTGTACCTCCTCAGCTGATATCAACTGGGCTATAAATGACACATTTCTGCTGGCACCTAAGCCAAGGTTCAGTCCCCAGAATTGCCTGGACTCCTGACCTGGTACCACAATGGCTTCAAAGTCCTGGGCATTTTTCTAGGCCTGCCAACCTATCTAGTCAAAACTTGGGAAGGCTGCTGAGATATAACTGCAGGGGTTGAATTAGTGTCTACCCAGACTTTTCTACCATGACTGGGTTCTGGTCATTAACAACCTGGCAGTTGCTACTCTGTGGCACAGGTGTGTCATCCTGGAGCTGCCAGTGACTCTGCTTGAAAGGATCCAAGGCTAGGGACAGACATTCAAAAAGCCTGAGCCTGAATTGATTCAATTTTTGCAGGTTAATCTAACCTGGCTAGGCTAAATCAATTTGTAACCCAGACAGACATCCCAGATGCCTGCTTTGGCTCAGGCTAGAAGCTGGGGGGGCCCTAAAGCAGCCTTCCCATTGCTTCCACAGGGCAGAGCTGAGGGGGGCATGGCCAGGCCCTTACAGGTTGCTCTGATTATTCCCCCACTCCTGAGCTGCCTGGCAGGGAATGTTTATCACTCCTAACTAAATGTTTATCAACTCATTAAGAAAACAAAGCCTCTCTCCATTAACTAATGGACCTCTCCTTAAACAGCTCTTCCAAGGACATTAAGCTACCTGTTGATTAGCTCCAAAAAGCCTGTCTGCCTCTGTCCTCTCCCAGAGCATGGACTGTAGCCAGCATGTGGTCCGCTAACTAATGCTGAGGTGTCTGTATAAGGCAGAGGGGAAGGGGGAATAATCCCAGTTTAGCAGGGAGAAGCCAGGCAGCTGCCCTGTGCCTGCAAGTCTGTGCCAAGCTCCAGCCCAGAGAGTATGCTGGGATACTGGGGGAGTCTGGCTTATCTTAAACCAGCAAGGGATCTAAAACAGACATTGCATAAACTGGTTTGAGCCAAAGTCTGATACTACATTCATCTAGGTTTATCTCAAACTGGTTTATGTGCACTAAACATCTGTTCTGTTACAGGTTTAAACCAGTTTCGATAACTTAAACCAGTTCCCTGACTGAGACCCCATGGCAAGGGCCTGTGATTTCCAGGACTGCTGCAGAAACCCTTGGTCCATAACTTGGCCTTGCAGCAGGATGCACCAAGCCAAGCTTCCAAGTCTCATTGCTTCCTTGGTCTAGTCATACATCATCAAGGTGATCCACCTCTTCAACTCAGCTCAGTCCACTTGGCTTTCAGCCAAAGTCCTAGCTGACCAGCTTTGCCTGCACTCTGTCCATTTTTTTCCACACCTCTTGGCTAGTTTGCAGATGTGCTTGCTGCCCTAGAAGACCACCTCTGCATGACAAGCCCTCTGCAATGGTAGCTTGCTAGACAGACCCCTTTCATTGCTGCCTGTTCTCTGTCTGTGGATAGTGATGAGAGTGACGGGCCTGACAATCTGCTGTCCTTCCCCGTGCCTGATTAGAATGGTGGTAGAATCTGCTTGGAGATCCTGTCTGGAAAGGCGCTACATTATACATGGACAGTCAAAATGTGTCATGCCTGCATCCTCACCACCTGCCTTGACATGACTTCAAGGCAGCGTCTAGTGGTAACAACAGTGAAGCAAGCCTACCCAGCCTGGCACACCCTGTATATGCTAACCATTGCCAAGATAACTGGCAAACTCCAATATTGGCTGCTTCATGGGGGCCTGACCACAAGCATCTTTGTCTACCACTTACGGTGTTGGCAACCTGCCCTTTCTACAAGAAGGAGGTGAAGGAAACTCTCTTCCATGCCTTTCTAGACTGCCCCCAGCTGCAGCTGTTCTTTGCTGCCCTCAGCACCCCTATTGGAGCTCCGGGTGCTTCTTGAAGACTGTGTTCATCGTCTCAATTCCATACTGAGCAGTCAAAGAGAGTGTGATCTACCCAGCCAATTCCCTGCTGGGCCGGGTCAAGATGGCAACACTGCAAATCCACAGAAACATGCCAGTTTCAATGACAACCTCCAACTCTTCTGCTTCCTGATCCAGGCAAGTGTCACATTTGAATCCGGACAATTTACCTTGCAATAAAACATGGACCAGTTTGTATTGCACTAAGCTATCAAGGGGGCCCACTGCAAAGTGGAAGATGGAGAGCTAGTCCTACATATGTAACCCCATGAGGGGCATGGAAGAAGGGGTTTCAATCTCTGGTGACATAGTGTTTTTATGTTGATAAAAAAGCGTTTCATGTTTGACCCCTGAGAGGGGCCAAGCATGAAACTTTTACTTTTACTACTTTGTACTTTTACTATTTCTTTTTAAAAATTGTATTATAAGTTTTTAAAAAGTTAAACCTAAAAGGGTGACAATGTAGTCCCGGATTTTGCAGGTCAGTCCTGACCAGTCGGTGAAAATTAAAATGAACATCCCAGGGCCAGATCACAGGGTGAGGAAGGAAGAGCAGCTATGAAATAGCTAATCAAGCTATGAAGTAAGAATTTCTAGCAGACAGAAAAATTGCCATATTTAGCACTAATCAGCTAAATAGGTTAGCTTGATTAGTGGAATGCCCATTAAAAAGGAGAGATGATTGTTAACCCCTTGGAATTAATAGGCCTTTGACACCCTTAGCTGCCTGAATTCTAATACCAGAGTTGCACCATGCCCCTATCTCTGCCTGCAACAGTGCTGCTGTCTTGGCATGAGTGGCATGTCCCAGATTTCACGTCTTGAATTTCACATTGTCCCATATGGTCACCCTAGTCAAAAGAAAGAGAAGCCAAATGAGTGAATATGTTTGATAGAACCATCTGAGAGTCATATTGCGTGATATAAGAAAACTAATAGCCAAAATGACTTCATTTGTCTGCACTGATGACACTTAATTAGTCTTTTTCACTAACTGCAAATCTACATGTGTGTTTGCTTTAATAGAATCATACATTTTCTATATTCTGATACTCTTTGTCAAACTGTCCCTGATGTCACTAACAGCTTACAGATCTATCACTCTCAATTGCAGGTTTCATTGAATCCGTATTTCTTGATCCATTCTTGTTCTTCTAAATCTGATTTGTGCTGACTTCAGAGAAAAGAGCTCTTTCTTATTACAGCCAAAATATCTAGAAGAGTTAATTGATGCAGACTAGGGAAGAAAAAATGTCAAATTTCTTTCCAACAAATTATTTCCATAGATCTACATAACTAGTTGTTAAAGGCTCCTTTCCATTGGGTGCTGGCTGCTGGATTTTTTTTGTTGACTTCTGACTAACAGGAGTAATTCTTGTGAAATCAGTCCAATGAGGCAGATCCTTCTCAGCTGAAGTGGATGGGTAGGTGGGAAGCTGCTGGGCTGCTGTCTCCTCTACCCCAGAATTGCCCCACCCCTGCCCCCAAATTGCCTTCACCAGTTCAGGTCACTTCCCCACCACCCCAATCAGTCCAAGAGTGTCTGAGTTACTGGTGGAAGATTCTCCCCTCCCTGCCTGCTTGTGGGGACCATCCCTGCCCACCAACCCCTAGCCATGCCCCTGTTTGCCAGCCCTCTGCAGCAGCTTTGAGCTGTGCCCATTAAAAAGGGCATTACCCATGAACATATCACTGATCACTAGTTTTTGTTAACCTTAACACGGACTAACATTCCTTAGAATTAGTACCTGCTAGCTCAAACAAGTACTCTCACCGTTAGTTACTATACTGGGTAGAGAAGAGTAAGTGCTCCATGAACTTTTGGATGTTCCTCAGAAGTTTAAATTTCGACTTGCCTGAGTTTGTATCAGTCATAACAGCCTTAACCTCAATATCTTTTCAGAACTGCCTGATAAATTAGTTTCCCTCCCCCCACCAAAGAAACACTGATAACTGCAAAGCAAGGAGTAAAAGCCTGTTGTTGTGTGGCAGACTCAAAGGCACTATCCAGAGCGTCTCAAGAAGGCTTGAGAATCAGAGCGAAATAAAATCTTAAGTCTATTGATTACCCAGCAGGAGAGTTCTTACTGTCTGTTCCTGATCTGCCAAGCTTATGACTCCTTGAAAGAGTAGAGCTGAGAGTTTCCAGACTGGACAGATAAGCAAAAAATGTAGACTTATTCTGTAACACAGACCAGCTGCTGCCTGTCATCTTGCAGCTTAATGGGCATTTTTTATTCGGTTAAATGGTAATTGGAATTTCATCCTGCTTCCAGCAGATACTGAATACCCTAATAAGAGAACCTGCCCATTTGAAGTGGTTTCTGTGAAATGTTAAAACACCTCAGCAATGGCCAAAATCTTTCTTGGGCACAAAATGTATCCAATTTATCTCAGCAGATAGCCGATAGAATAGGAAGAAGCTGAAAAGATGACTTTCATGTGCAAGCAAACTATCTGAAGAAAAGAGACCACACAATAGAATTCACCTGGCCCCCAAAGGAGAGCTGAGAATGAGACTCAAACTCAAAGGAGAATGAGAGTCTTAAATCCTCCATTTTAGGAGTTCTAGGTAGTTACCTGAGAGGACTCCATGAGCCAGATCCTATTAGGTGCCTAGCTAGACTTAGCTGCCTAAGAGTAATCCTTTACCACTCTGCTTAGGTCCCTGAAAAACACCTGAAAAGGTAGGTCACCTCCTGCTTTTTTATGGCTTGGTCTCAAGGCCAGGACAATGGTATGTCACAAAAGCAGTGTAACATTCATGCAGGCTGCTACATCTTTCTGCTTAACCAATATGGTTCTCATGTATGTTCAACCAGCATTGGTTGGTTTGCTGGCATAAGACCTAGCTGTTTACAATCCCACTGCAGCCTGCTAGGCTTTATAGCAAGGGTGGGCAAAATATGGACTGCGGGCTGGATCCAGCCTGCCAACAGATTCAATCTGGCCTGTGGGTGGACGGCTGCCTACTCACTGGATTTGGTCCATGGGTGGCAAGCTGCCACATGGTGCCAGGCAGGTGGGTAGGTCAGCTGTGGACCTGGGTAAGGCTTCCACCACAGCGGGTGTGCAATGGCATCAGCTGTGGACACCACTGCCAGGTTCAGGAGCCCAGATGCAGAACCTGCCCTGCCAAAGTGGTGGAAGCTACTCCCTGGAGCCCTGATCCAGAGCCTGCTGGCAACACCAGCTGTGGACCCAAGCAGGAGCTTCTGCCACACCAGGCGAAGAGCGGCAGCAGCTGTAATGCTGCCAGCAGGTCCCATGCCAGGGCTCCAGAACCCGGTGGCTGCGCCCACAGCTGAAACGGCTGCCCACCTGCCTGGATCCACAGCTGAGTGTCAGGGCTCCTGGGGAGAGGAGAGGAGAGGAGAGGGATGTGACCCTCGACAGCCCTTCAAAACTCATTAAGTGGCCCTCCAGCCAAAATAATTGCCCACCCCTGCTTTATAGTCTTTCAAGTGCACTGGTTTTTCAAACACAGTAATTTTGTGTGGAGGAGAGAGAGAGGGGAAAGGAGCTTGCTTCCACCTTGCTGGTCCCTTCATGCTATTTGCTCCTATGCTTTACTCTTTGTACATCAGGCCAGCTGATAGTTATGGCTTTTCTGAAGTTCTCCCATCCTTGCTCTTGATCCCTTCTCTCCAGCTATGACAGCGGTTTGTTATTTTTTCCACATTTGTCTTTGATTTCCTCACAGTTGCTCTTCTCACTCAGCTGCTGCATTACATGACCGGTGTCTCACTGCAGTTTGGCCTATATTGCCTTCAGCCACTGTTTTCTATGGCCATTTGATTGATGGATTGAGATCTATTCACCTGAATGAAGTGGCTGCTCACCCTTGATCCTTTATCTTACAGAAAGGCCTTAGGACTATCATCCAATTTGGATGACCATGACACACTAGGCTCTAGTAATGGTTCAAATGTTTGAATTAATGGCAGGGTTTGTACTATATGAGCAGAACTATAAAAGAGCTATATTAAAAAAAAATCTTTTACAGGTGCATCTATTCTGTCTCCTATCATTCTGGGACAAAGGAGGCAATAGTGTGCTAGTCTACTTTGTGAGCATTATTAAATATCTGCAACAGTTCATTAAAGTTTAGTGCTGACCTGTAACTTACTACAAACTACCACTAGGTGTCCTCTCTCAGTAACTTTACTCCCATTAGAAAAATATTTCTAGTCAGGATGGCAAAGCAAATTCAGGAAAGTTTTCATTTAACCTGAATATTTATGCCAAGCACCAAATAGCAGAATGTTTGAAGTTGCATTGTTCCCTAAGTGTTATTGAGAGTAGGCTTATAAATCAGGTAACAGATAACCAGCCTCTGTGGGATATACTTAGGACAACATGCTTGTACTACAAATGTCTACAGTGCTGTATTTAAAGCAAAGAGATGGGGGACATTAGATCTTGATAACATTTCTGCCATACGTCATATATGTTTGCCAATAACTTGAGATTCCAAGATGCAAAGCGGGGGAACATTATTCTTAATTTGAGGCAGAAAGAAATGAGAAATGTCATTATTGCTTTGGGTGAAATGATTAATTGGTACAAGCAAGACAGCAACTAATTTGAAATGCAGCACAGTGTTTTTAATTTGACCTTCTCATACTTCTGACCTTCATGAAATCTCATACTTCTGACCTTCTTCAGTTAAAGAAGCTTTCCATTTGAGCTCCTGCACCATTCTTTTAAGAATTTGATATTTGCCATAGCTCCTTACATTTACAACTTAACATCTTTCCTGATTGCTTTTGTTTATGATCATTGCTGACTATGTTCAGGAGTCTCTAACAATAGAATTAATGCTGCTTAAGAAATCAATCTATATGGCATCTTAAGTTAATTTCTTACTGAACGGCTATTCTTCTAATAAGTAGCTGCTATCAAACTGAAGGGATATCATCCTTGCAGGTGCTGAGACCTTGTTATCAACTTACCCTGTCAACTGTTGCCTTACAGGGTCTTCTGTAAATGGTGCTTTCATCCACAGCCACTCTACAGAAGACTTAGTCAACACTGAATAAGCATACATGAGGAGAGCAAAAAGTGAAAATACTCTGAGTTCAAAAATGAAATCATTCCTCAAACTAAAAGAGGTGTCACTTCCTTTTATCTACATTTCCTATAGTCCTTTAGAGGATTCTTTTTGTAAAAAACCTCTTGCTACTGCCAAAAAAACTTCTTTGAGATAAGAAAGAATTATTCTGCTGTTGGGTTTCATTAAAGAATTGAAACCATTCCTGCTTTTTGGGGAAACCAAAAAAGTTCCCACTAGATGGAAAGGTAAGGGATGATTTAAAGCAGGGAAATCTTCTGTCACTCTGCTACTTGCAGCACTTGAATGAAGCAGGCTAGATGCAATACACAGAAAGGTCAGTCACAAACAGATGTGCTTTCACCTCTAGCCTCCAGCTGACATTTTCTAATTTACACCTACTGCTACCCCTTTACACTGAGTGAATGCATCTGCATGTGCAATTAAGGCAGGACAAAAGCGTTGTCCTTGTGATAAAGTAAAGGCTTCTGGGACCCCTCTAAGGCTTTATCTGTGATGCTATAAAAAAGAAGCATGGGGCTTTTATCGCGGAACAACTAGAATCTATTGAGGTATTCTGTGATAAAATTCCAGTGAAGGTTGAGACCCTTCTGTTTTACTGTGAGGTAAACTGGAAGGGTCATACATGCATGAGGCATCCTATACTGCTGGCATCACCAGGCATTTACATACATGCTCTGAGAGCCGCTCTAATTAGAGCACCCGGAGCACCTCATGTATCAGCATCCCTGTGCTAAAAAATAGCAGTGACGGCACTTTAACTAAAGCTTGTCAAACAAGCTTTAGTTAAATCACCCCCACCACCATTTTTCAGCATGGGAACGCTGATATACATGTCACTGGAGTCTGGTAGAGCAGAATAATTACAAGGCACTGTAATTACAGTGCATCAGAGTGGCCTCACTGCATGTGTATAGGCACCCATGTTATCTACCTTCTTGTACAATTAAAGCCTGTATTTTCTCAGTTTTCTTACCCTATGAGTAAAACATACTTTTTTTTGGCAAGAAAGAGAAGGCTTTTGAATCCTAAAGGACAAAAACCCTTGGAATTTCTCATATTACTCCTTATTAAGTATGCAACCCAGTCATATGATCCAACTTCAGAGCTGAATAACATATATTTTTGTTTCTTATCATTACAAAAAAAGGCTTGATCAAACAAACTCAGTCTTCCAGTATTTTTTTTTTTTT
>JAGPOW010001296.1:13105751-13127035 GCA_030014935.1 Caiman crocodilus | reverse complement strand
TGTTATAGCCCAAGGGCTTGTGTTTTGCTGCTGTTGCAGGCAGGCGGCTTACGTTTTCAGCTGTAGCCAAGAGGCTGGAGTTTGCTTTGTTGTTAGCTGTGAAACCGGTGGGTTGGGTGAGCCTAGTAGGGGCTGGAGGAGGCCTCACGGGGACTCGCAGGAGTGTGGGGCCCTCGCGCCAGTGAGGGGGGAGTCCAAGGGGTGCGTACCCCCAGCCCCGGAGGGGAGCGCCACACTGGGAAGCCCTGTAGGGGCCTGGCGGGCCCAGAGAGGGGAGCGCCATATTGAGACGCCCTGTGGGGGCGCAGCAAGCCCCAGAGAGGGGGCCATCTTGTTGCGATGAGGAAGACCGAGTTGATATGTGCGAGGCTTGGGCTGTGGTACTGGGGAGGAAGGGGCCGCAGACGGCGCCCCCTAGTGGAGGGGGCAGTAGAAGGGCAGCCTCCTGCTAATTAATTAGTTAACATCAAAGATGTGGCAGGCAAGACAAGGCAGGCGTTGCCCAGAGACAGGTGCGTGGGCCACATTGAGGGCGGCCTAGCGGGACAAGCAGAGCCATGGGCAGTGTGGGGCACGGCACTTGCCCCAGCCCTGGCTGCAGCAGCCCCAGGAGCTGCCGGCGCCAGTGGCCTGCACCAGGACACAGTGCAGCCCAGTGACAATAGGAGGTTGGCATCACCTGGTCCCAGGGCAGTGCAGCAGAAGCAGGGGTGAGTGGGGACAGGCAGAGCCCCTGGGGGTTCAGGGCACGGTGCAGCCCAGTGGCTGCAGGCTGTGGCCATGGCCTTTTCCCTTTCCCCTACACACTTGCCTTCCCGGGGGTGGGGTGGGGGGGGTGCTCTATGCTGATTTGCATAAGAACAAATTTACCTGGCATATAACAAAAATTCTGGGTCTAAATAGGCTCATTGCATAGGAGCAAATTTGCACGTAAAGAGCCCGCATAAATTGCGGGAAATTTGTAATCGGAGATGATCCTGTCTTGAGCAGGGAGTTAGACTAGAGATGATCCCATAAGGTTCTTTCCACCCCTACTTTCCTATGATCTCTCCTCACTCACGCTGCTGATTACTAATTGGAGGGGCTTCTGTACTTAATGTTGCTCTGGGAAAGCTGCCTGGCAGCCTCTTCACAGCTGGTTGTTGTGAAGATCACATAAGAGCTGCCTGTGTAAGTAGTCCAGAGCAAGGCAACTATTGTTGACACTGACAACACATCCCTAACACCCAGCAATGACCCTGGTGAAGTCTGAGGGACTACAGTGCCAACAAATAGTTGCAGTCAGGAGATTCCCAACACCAATCCTGTCCGAAAGAACGACTACAGGCTTGGTTCAGTTGTGCAAGCTTGGCCAGGCTTACTGTCTACAAGGCATGGCCCTAACCCTTGTGATCTGATAGACTAGGTGTTAACGTTTGTATGCCCATGACAAGGTATTGGCACAACACCATGTAGGCTCTCCTAGACCAATGTAAAGTTCCCATAATTTCTCATTCTTGTTTGTTTTGATCACTTCATATTACCTCCCACTAATCTCAGGCATCTTGAACTGTTCTGTACTATGGGTATGTGCCACACCTTTGATCTAGGTGTTCCCATTCCAGTCTTCAAAAACCTGGTGCTGGACCTTGTGGTCATGTCCTATGGCTACTGCCTATAGCAACCAAGTAGAGCCACCAGTTCCTTCCAGTGTCCTGAGCATCTCCCTGGAGCAAAGTCAGTTTAAAGTGTTTGCCTTGACCCTTCTCTTCTCTCTCTCAGCATTGGCCAAGCAGCTGGGAAAATAATGTTGTTTTAACATGGTTTCCCTTAAACCAAGGGTGGGCAAAATATGGCCCTCGGGCTGAATCTGGCCTGCAAGGCCATTCTATCCAGCCCATGGGGCCCTATATTTAAAAAAAAAAAATAGAAAATTTTAATATTTCTCTTTGTTGCCTGTGAAAAATGACTGGAGTGAGGGGCAGCAGGACCCAGTGGAAGCTTGACCGGCTCTGGCAAGAGCAGGGTGCTCGCCCTGCCCCTCCAATTCGAAGCCCTGGCAGGGGCTGGCAGGGCCCAGAGCGCGGCGGCAGGAATACAGAGGTCCCAGCTGGCAGGGGCTATATGGAGCCAGACCCGTACCAGCCTATGCCCTGCTCTGGGCCCCACCAGTGCTGGCCCTGTGACATTTGTCCCAAGATGGTGACCAGAAGGTGGGGCACCTGTCAAGGGGTGGGGCTACCCATGTGGTCCTTGACAGCTTGTGAAAACTGAGTGAGTAAGCGGCCCTCCACCAAAAGTAATTGCCTACCCCTACAAACTAGCAGTACCTGCAATTCTTGTAAGTTTTTGGACCACCTTGAACTGTTGGGTGGAATACACACTTGCTGATCTGGGATGAATCACGGGGGTGGAACTGGCACCTAAACACAGTTTCCACACTTAAAAGGTTTGTCTGAGAGGAAGGATGATTCAGAGTTTACTTTGCTTGTTGGAAAGCTGGGAAACGGCTCGATTTCCCAGTTCTGTCATACTTTTTCTGTGACCTTAGGTCAGGTATGGAGATCTATATTCCTATTTCATGGGCATAGTACTGAGATGTATCCTGGGTTCCCTAGAAGAGCCCTTCTAGATGTCAGTCTGTGGCAAAGATTTTCAACCAGTGTGTCACAAGATCCTTTTTAAGGGTGCCATGCAATCCCAGATGCCAAGCATGTAGATGCAGAATATCAATGTGATTCACAAGATAAACCTAGAGTTTTCAAAAAGGAGTCCATCGCATTAAACCCATTCTGACCTGTTGCGATCTTCCTCCGTTCTTTGTAACAGAATCATTTCTCTATTATTGTTTTTCTGTAGTCAATAAATGAGTGAAGTCTTGGAGCTGGCCTTTTCTCAGGGGCTCCTTGAGTCTAAAATGATTAAGAAACACTGATCAGTGGACTGCTTGTCCCTCCTTCCAGTCCTATAGAAACAGGAAGTGGGGCACAGAAGTGCCTGCAGTCAGGAATGGAACTGGAGCAATCTCCACTGGCACTTGCCTTGTGTTTGAGGCTTATGCAGTGTGGGCAGCCAGTTTGAGACAGCTGGCCAAGTCTGTTCCTTCCTAGAGAACAAACTCCAATAATCATGTCATGCACCCCTTTTCATAGCCTAATTTTTTTGCCAGTAAAGCTCTTGCCCGGTAGAAGTTCTGCTACCAGCTGCTGCGATCGTGAGTAGTTTAGCATGTATTATACCTAAACCACCTTGAATTAAGTGATCTTTGGGTGCTTCTCTGAATAAGATGATCCAGTAACAGATGTGCTCGGAGCACACCCAATCCAAGACGCGTACAAGAGTGAGTGCTATATCAATTTTCATCCCATGATGAGATGGCATGGTCTCTTTTGTGACCGCAAAGCAGTTACAGCATGTACCCAGGAGAGACCTGGGACACATCAGGCCTATGGCTTTGAACAGAGGGCTTTGATCTGACCAGCATAACCTCCCACCCCAACCCTGTTTTTGATCCAGAGGCTGAATGGAGCCTTACTTAAATTCTTCATCAGTGCCTGAGTGTGTGTGTGTCTCTCTCTCTTGTACAAGCACACCCCTGATACCTGAGGAACTGACTCCCAACACCAGACTCTCCACTTCCTCTGTATAAGACCAGGGAGAGTAACAGGAAGCGTCTGGGCAGCAGGGCTTTTCTTGACCTACAGCTGAAATGCATCTTGATTTCCTGACTTGGTTTGCTCCCCTCTTGACCTCCTGAGTCCCCGACCTGGCTCAGTCCTGGTCTCTGCTTGAATGTCTGGTTTGCAGTCCCAACTGAGTTTAGCCTAAGTGCTGAGCTGTTCAGTGCTTGTTGGGACATGACAACACTAAGCAGAAAGCTGAGTAAGAAAGGAAACTTTTATCTCCAGACTGGAGAGTCCTATGAAATTGAGGTGTATGTGGGGTGAGCAGGGACTCTAAGGATTAGACTTCTTAACTATGTGCCTAAATCCTTTTCTGGATATGGACCAAAACTTCTCCCCAAAGTGGGATGCTGATGCAATGTGCAGTGTTGTACAATACCCCCTTCCCTCTATAATGTTTCTTTAGTTCTAATAAAGCAAAATGGTAGTTAGTACATGAAGACTGCTTGGCCAGATTAACACGATTAAGGTTTGTGTAAGACATGGGTGGTGTAATACTGCTTTAAAAGAGCTCGCTCCTAGAGCTGTGGCCACACATTGGAGGGACCAGAAGACCGTTCTTGCTGCGGCTGAAATACAAAAAATCTGATACTACTTGATACAAAGGCCAAGTAGGTGGGTCTCTTTCCTTAATCCTACCTCAGCCAACCTAATAACGGCATTTGCATGCAGGGCTTTTGTAAATGGGGGGGGGGGGGCATAAAAGCGTATTTTAGGTGCAGGGGAAATGTTGTGACAGTGGAAAATATGAACGTGCTGGGCATGAAAGCAAAGGCGGAGCGGAGAGACAGACACAGGATGCAATAGCAGCCAGCTGCCTGGGCCAGAAAGGGGAGCACTTTCCCTGCGAGCTCAGGGAGGGTTTAGAAAACGCTTGAGATCCCAGCCTGCCTCGGCTGCCCTTTTGGGTGGCTGGGGGGGCGAGGGGGACCGCAGACCAGCCCCCTTCTTTCTGCGGTCTGTGCTCTCCTCCCCCCGCCCCCCACTTAAGGGTAAGGGAAAAAAAGCGAAAAAAAAAAAAGCTCGAGTGTAAGAAGTGAGATGATGAGGAGGAGGAAAAAGGAACCGGGGAGGCGCTGCTAAGCTGGCCAGGCGAGGCAACTGCAGCTGCAGCCGTAGCTCCGTCCCTCCCTGCATCCTGCCTTGCTTCTCAACTTCCCGGGGGGCGGAGGGGATCCCGCCGCTAGGCGCCGCGACCGGCCCGGCAGCTCCATGCTCTGGGTAAGGCGGAAAGCATCGCCTCCTGCCAGGGCGCGGGAGCCTTTGTGCGGAGGCCGACGCGTGCCGCGGGAGGGAGGGGCTGCAGCGGGCTCTGGGCCGGGCGGCGGCGGCGGCGGGGCAGGGAGCCGGAGCCGGGACCGGGGTTTCCCGCTCCCCCCCGCTGCCGGAGGAAGGTAAGAGGCGGCGGGCGGGAGTCGAGGGCACGCGGCGGGGGCAGGCGATGCCTCGCTCTGCCCCGGCTCAGGGGGTCGGGAGCCACGCCGCACGTCTCCCGCCCTGCGCAGCCTCTGGCTGCCCCTCGGCACAGTTTGGGCTGAAGTGCAGCCCCGGGAGCCGCCTTCCCGCTCCCTTCCCCCGGAGTCACCCCCGGGAGGAGCTGCTTCCCCGCATGCCTAGTGCATGAGCAAACGCCTGGATCCTCCCTGAGGTTTCTTTTCATGCGCTTCCCCCCCTTTTCTTTTTTCTTCGTTAAGCTGGTCAGGAACATGCACAAAACGAGGTTGGGCCTAGCTCACTAGCTTTTCAGCCTCTTCCAGGAAGGGTGGCTGGAGTCCCACCATCACCACTTGTGCCCAGATGTTTCCTTGAAACTTTTGTGATTCCCAGAAAGAATGGAGCTCTGGCAAGGATACAGCCCCAACCCTGGCAGCAGGGACCTAATGCATCAGAGGCTTGAGCCTCTCCTCCGCCTTCCAGAGCAGGGAGGCGGCTGCCTCTTGATGGTGTCACGCAGCACTCCTGAAGCAGCACCAGGATGCGGTGCAGCACATGTGAAGCGTGCGTCCCTCAGCCTTCTAATGCTATAGCTGGGGAGGAGCAGATGATCGATCCCGACCTTTGCCTTAGGAAGCAATAAAGCTAATAGCTATTGCTCCATCCCGTTGTTTTTATGATCCCGGGAACTTAGTGAACAGAGTGATCTCATCTCTTCATTGAGGAAAAAGGTTGCAGCATTGTAGCCTGACAGGCTTTTGGTATGCTGCAAAAGCAATTGAGAACAATTACAAATTGTTATCTGTTAATACCATGTCAAATGAGCCGGTGGCCAATCAAGCCTGACTGTTTAGGTTTTAATCGCTAAGAGGCAGGTCAAAAAGGAAAAACAATCATGAGGAGGATGGTGAAGCTCTGGAACAGGCTACCTGAAGAGGTGGGGGGATTTCCATCCTCAGATGTTTTTAAGGCCCAGTGTGACTAAGCCCTGGCTGGAATGATCTAGCTGGAGATAGTTGTGGTTTGAGCAGAGGTTGGACTAGACAGTGGTTCTCAACCTTTTTTATACCAGGACCTATTCATAGACATTGGTCAGTCCCGACCCAGTAAATATTTTAAGTAGAAAACAGTCCCCTGGCTCTACCAGTGACCGTCACTCCAAACCTGCAGCCCCCCAGCCTCCCCAGTCCTGCTGATGCCCCTCACTCCCAACCCACTGCACCTAGCCCTGTCTCCCAGTGTGTGGAACAGGGAATGGGTGTGTGGGGCATGGGGAGGGGGGGCACATTCCCCCCCCAGGTTTGTGCCCTCACAGCAGGTACATGCTGCAGACTGGCTGGACCAGCACAGGCAGCAGCTTTCTCTGCAGCTCGGTGGGCAGGACTAAGCACAGGAAGGCAGAGGGGGCAGTGAGACTCATTGCTGCCACTTCTGCCAGAATACCTGTGCCAGCCATGCTGCCAGTGGTGCGAGAAGTAATGAGTGGGTGGGATGCCGTGCTGCCCTCACCTTTCTCCACCGCCAGCTACTCGTGCACCAGGCTGTGGTGCTACCCCACCACCGTAGCCTGGCTGCCACCACCGTCACTCCCCTCAGGCTGTCTCTCTACCCCAGAGGAGGTGGGATGGAAGGCAGTATTGCTTGTCCACCCTGCCCCCCGGACACATTATTTATGCCACCCTTCCCCACTTCTCCACCTTGCCTGCGGGGAGCTGTTCTTCATGCTGCCTGGCTGCCACATGCATGTGGCGTCCCCTGCCTCATTGTCTTCCTCCTGCTCCCCTCAACCCCAGGCAGCCCTTTGCAGACTGGAACTCTGCTAGCCTGCAACAGACAACCTGTGGTTTTCCCACATTTTTCTCCTTCAAAGGAGAATGCACTTTTTAAAGACTGTTGATCCATTTTTTTTAAAGTTTGTCTGTAACCCTTTTATATATTCTCGTGACCCACTTTTGGGTCACGACCCACAGGTTGTGAAACACCAGACTAGGATTAGGTGACCTCCTGAGGTCTCTTCCAACTTTAATTTTCTGTGATTCTGTGAGGTAGGTGGTTAAGTGGTTTTGGGCCCCCAAAGTGTCACAAATGCAGTGGGTTTTTGTTTTGTTTTGGCTTTTAAAGGAGCTTCTAATTCTGGAGTCATAGGTCTTAGCATCTTCTTTGCAGTTTATTGCATGTATCTGTGTTCTGGTTTCCTCATCTCCACCTCAACAGTTGATGCAATGTTAATTATGATGCCAGTGTGTATCCCTGTGGCTCTTCTTGATTTGAAACAATTGGATATGAAATATCATTATGTATGCTGCTGAAGCCATGTGTTGGTTAGAGATAGATTGCTTCAGTTGGTATGCATGTTATGTAACAGAAATGGCTGATACGGTAGTGTAGTTACTATTTAGTTAAAACTGAATTGAAATTTGTAAGGCTAAGTTTGTTCTGGTTCGTAGCTTTAATGATGGGATTTAGCCTGCCAAACAAACACAATAGCTCTCCATGGGTTTGTTTGTTTTTTCTACGTAAATAAGCTTTTTGTTTTGTTGTTTGTTTGTTTTAAATAGAAACAATATTTGAAATCTTGCCCTGCTTTCTTCATGTCTTTGGATTTCACCCTTCTCCCACATTCAGTACTCCAATAATAGTTCAGGCCGGCTATGTTTAAAATGTTCATGTTATGTGCAAAGAGATGTCACACCTGTTGATGCTGGTGGCAGGTTACAACTCATCCATTCTGCTCAGCTATCTACCCTGCTGCTTCTATAATGAGCTGCCAGATCCTAGTCTGTGACAACTCAGGTTTGCTACTCTCTTTCCCTACCCCCCGTCATATAGGGTTTGCCGTAAATTAGGGAAGAAAAGCTGCGTTTTTAAAATACGCTAAATTTAGTCACTGTACTTTAAACCACTGATGTAGAATGGGTAAGTTTAGCTTAGCATATTCAATTTTATGTAAAGTAAATATAACCCTTCTGCTAGGCTCTGGACAAGGGGCTGATTCAAAGTTTGGGTTTAACACCACCCATGGGAAAGTTTGGTTGTCAGTGAAAAGTTTGCAGATCATCAATTAAAAAAAAAAAAAGTTTTGGGTTGGCAAACCTTCCTGACTGTGGCAGTGGTTTTACACTTGTTGCCCTTACCTCTGGGATCCCCTACTCACCCATATACCCTGAGATCCTTGAATATACTCTACACTATGCTGCCCCTCACTTTCCCCAATCCTAACACAGACTCCTGAAGAAGGACTAGGGTCTGCCTGCCTGTGAGTTGACCTAGGGAAGGGGCTGCAGGCTACAGAGCCCTGAGAGTTGCTTCCTGCAGGATGCAGTGCTACTGTTGGGACACAAGGTGGTGCTGTAGTGCTCTGTCAGCCCTTCTACATCCAGCCTTATTCATAAATGGAGCTTTAGTTAAGCTCTGGTTACTTTGTGTTTTTATGGATTGCTCTTTCATGTTTGTTTGTTTATTTATGGACTTTATAGGCAGATTTTTTAGGCTTGTTTTTTCTGGTATCTCCATAAATGTATGGATAATTGGCAACCCTGAGTATTAGGAAATATAGTTAATGGAAGCGGGGGAGGTGCACGTGGATAATATGGGTTGGAGGCATCTAGGTGTTAGCAGCAGCAGTAGAAAATATAGCCAGGGAGCAGGAGTGAGCAGTAGGACTTCTCAGTAACTCCCTGGCCTCCTTTCTCACTAATCTTCAGTTCTATTTGGGAGTACAATTTTCTGTTTCCCATAGGTGGTCCTGTCCTTCACATGGGCCCTCCAGGTACTCTCCCCATGAAAAGTTATTTTTCCCTTTTTCATTTGTTACCTTCTGGTTTCAAAACAGGTTATTTTATCCATAAAAAAAATGACCATATATACTATTTTAGAAGGGGCTGAGAGGAGAATAGAGATGCAGGGTGCCTGTTAGGACCATGAGCTTGAGCTCTGCATAGGAGTCAGAGGTTGGTGTTTATTTGGTTTGATGTGCTTTCATTACATATTATTGTATTCACCTTTAGGGCAAACTAATGCTGTTAGCTTCATGTTACTTGGTCTTTGGACTGCTCCCTCACTGAATTTTCAAAATGTCCAAGCCCCATTGACTTAAGCCAAATCTACATGGCAAATTTACCATTTCTAGCAGTGGCAGATTCAAGCATGCAGTGCTACTAGGATGAAGTATCTCTTAAACCACAAATAACATAACTGTTCATGCAGGGCTTCGCATGGGCTAATCAGTGTTATTGAGAGTGCCAATTAGTCCAGCCACCGTGCTGTATGGACGTCATGTTCTGCTGTTGGCTTAGGAGGGACACTGCATGTAGCTGCACAATGTGTTTGAGTGTGCCATGTCTGGGAATAGTATAGCTGCAGGGTAAGCAGGTCTTTCATCTCCTACGGGCTAGAGCCAGAAAGGGGGATTGAACATTAAAAACCCAAACCACACTTAGCTGTCTCATGGAAATCAAAATCAGCCAGGTTAGCTTTCTAGGTTGCTTTCAGCATTTCTGGCTATCTGTTCTGAAGAGAGTCTATTAGATGTACTCTCAGAACACCCACTCGGGAAAGCCCTGTAGGTAAGAGATGAAGGAATACCTACCATGTGAAACCTGATGGGGTTTAAACAGCTTGGCACTTGTCAGATTGAAGTACTTATGGCCAAGCCCATAAACTGAATTTCAGATGCAATAGGGCCGCTAATGCTGGAGACTGGTGTCTGCTGACTTTCAGGTGACGGCTGAGTGGAATTTGAGAGTCTGTTGAATTTCAGATTTAGCACTCTGACCTTTGCAGTGCTTCAGGCTATCCCCTGGTTCCTTCTCTCTTTCCTTGAAAGAATCAGTGCTCTTCTTTCAGACCCCATGCAAGTCTAACTACCTCCGCCTATGTGAGGATCTCAAACTCTAGCTTTCTGGATTAGGAAAGTGCTACATGTGTGCTTATCCACAAGCAGTAGTATAATTAGGAGTGGGCAACCAGACCACCAGTCCCAGCCACCAGTTCTGATGGGGTGCAGTCTCAGCCATAGCTAATCCAGCTGTAGTTGCCATCCAGAGTGAAGAAACTGATCATTATCTCTCTGTCCACAAGGGTCTGGGTCTTGATCATGACCCGAATTTTTGAGTGTGGGGGTTAAATGCCTAAACTATAGTAACAGAAGTTTTGGACTGAATCTGCCAGCTTCATGCTAAGTAGTGTCTTGTTTGTTTGTTTTCAACACTCTGGCTGTGGTGCTGACCAGTCTTGTCTCATTGGCTAGAAATAGACAGTGTTACGTAAAGCTGATGCCACAATGAGCCTGGTCAATCAGGGAACCCAGAGAATCTCCGGGTGCTTCTGTAAGCAGGGTGGCAGAAGACAGCGGGCAGCTCAAGCTGCTTGTGCTCTTCCTCCATGCAGCTAATAGACATTCATTGAAAGAAAGTGGCCAAGTCTATTACCACACTAATTTTTTTTTCCTTTCCCTTTCATGTGGCACAACAAAGGTTATAGTCCTCTATTTGCTCACCATTTGTGCTGCCATAATGCATTTTGGTGATTGAGACTTTTCTGTACTGGTAAAGTAATGACAATAATTCCTCATGGTCTCAGAAGTAGGGCCCTCAAAAATAGCTACAGGACCTGGAAGTATTTGCTTTTACTTTGTCTGATTTGTCTTTGTGCGGGAATCCAAGCTCCTGTTGGGGATATTCTGACACAATTCCAGTGTGGATCAGCATGCACTGTATGTAGCACCTTAGCTCTGTCTCAGGTATGCAGCTGTATCTGGCACAGACTCACTTCCATTTCACTTATTTTAAGTAGCATTTATTAAAATAAAAAGTGTGTACCCCCTGTCTCATACTATACTCTCCTTTTTTTGTTTTTAGCTTTGACTTCTTCTACTGCCAAATCGGCAACTTTTTCTTTTCTTTTCTTTTTCCTTTTCCCCCCAAACCAGCTGAGGTAGATGGTTTATCCTGTTTTCTACCTTTTTTTTGTTTTAATTGTCGCCTTAATTAATGTTTCCAAGTTGCTGATGGTCCTTTAGGAAAAATAATAGTCCTTGGGTAATATGTAGAACATAGTATTACATAGTATTACAATCATGACTAATTATACATTTGCACAGTAAGTAGTCAACAATAGGCTCTTAGAACTAAAATAAGATGTGTGTAGAGGTATAATTAGTCTCCTCTTGCTCATTAATTATTAGATAATGGGGGTCCTTTTTTCTTTTTTTCTAATCTTTGAGTAAAATTGGTTTGTTTTTGCTTTTTGTTTTCATTTTTGTTGTTGTTTTTTAAAGAATCGGGGACCATTGAAGTTTTGGCAAGAAGTTCTATAGTTGGACTACAAGTAGCTTCAGTCTTAACATAATACTGGTTCTCTTGTTTACAGGAGTCAGTTCTAGAGGCATTCCTGTTTGTGGGGGAGGGTTGGGCAACCAAGTGGTGAACAATTGCATGAGGATAGATATCGCTGCCCTTAGAGTGCATTGTACCTTATTCACCAAGACATCCTGTTTGTACCTTGTCCTATTGTTCCTTACTCCCTGAGAGTAGGGGTAGAATAGTTGAACCCACAGGATGTATATGTGGTAATATAGCTTTCCATTCCCAAACTGAATTTGTGTTTATGTCTATGTTTATTGTACAGGTTGTATCCTCAGATGCTATGTTACCGTAGCAACGTGCTACCTGTAGATGCGCCCACTGAGTTATGCAAAATACTCTTTGATAGAAACTTGAATCCAAACTGACTACACTGATTGTTTGTTTGTTTATTTTATCTTTCTTGTAATTACTACAAGCCTGGTCTATGGAAGGTTTTTTAATCTGTGCTGCTGGAGTGCTGTTGGGTTAATTCCCGCAATACATCTTGGCAAGTCCCAAAAGAGATCCCTATGCTATGCACAATACAGCTGGGCATTAATGTCAATACATTCAACTTTATGGGTATCTTTTTTATTAAACTGATGAAGGTTTAATAATAGGTTGGCAGTTGGGGAAAAACATTGGTGATATTTAATAGCTCCTGAGGGGAAAATGTCTCAGTCCTTGTAATGTATAGCCACCCATCTCAAACATTATTACAGTTAACTCTAACTTGCACCCTTGTTAGCATTTTTGGAAAACCCAAGGTTTGGCAACTATTGATCCTTCTGGATAATGGTGTATACATGAGAGGTCACCCAGACCTTTTGATGCATATGCCTAGGCAGAAGTATGGAGGAGTGGGGGCTGCCCAGATCCCCACCCCCCCACCATCTAGGCCACTGAGACAGAGTCCAAAGACCAGACAGAGTCCATACATTTCATAGATTTTCATAGACATTAGGGCTGGAAGGGACCTCAGAAGATCATCGAGTCCAGCCCCCTGCCCAAGGGGCAGGAAGTCAGCTGGGGTCATAGGATCCCAGCAAGATAAGCATCCAGTTTGCTCTTTAAGGTGTTCAGTGTAGGTTCTTGAACCCCTCCGGTGGCAGGCTGTTCCAGACCTTAGGGGCTTAGACAGTAAAGAAATTCTTCCTTATGTCCAGCCTGAAACAGTCTTGTAGTAGTTTATGACCGTTTGACCTAGTCGTCATCCTTTGGGGCGCTCTGGTGAACAAATGGGAGCGTTTGGTGCCTCCATGGCTCTATTTGTATAAGCGTCCAGGAACTGAACCTAAGTCTCCCGTGTGGCAGACAAGGATTCTACCACGAACCACAGAGGACTCCAGGAAAGTCAAGGACAGAGTTGATATTGTGACAGAATCTGCCTGCCCTCTTGCCCTGCTACATGTGCAAGCTATGCGCTGTAAACACAGTTCTGTTTTATCTCTGCCACATTACCGCTACCATGATTCAGAGAATAGAAGTTGCAGAATCCAGGTTTTGTTTTCTGATTCGCAGACGTTCCAATGTCCTGTAAAAGATTTACATTTCAGTTACTAGCCTCTAATATTATAGCAAGGGTAGTGCCAGTGGTGCACAAGCACTGGGTGCCCTCATACAGGGATACCAAATCAAATTAAAGTACTGTTATGTAGCAGTAGAAAGAAATCTCATGAGGTTCAGCAAGGACAAGTGCAAAGTCCTGCAGTTAGGATGGAACAATCCCATATACTAATACAGGCTGGGGGCTGGCTGGCTGGCTGGGCAGCAGCTCTGCAGAAAAGGACCTAAGGGTTACATTGGACAATAAGATGAGTATGAACCAGCAGTGTGCCCTTGTTGCCAAGAAGGCTAATGGCATACTGGGCTGCATTGGTAGGAGCATTGCCAGGAGGTCAAGGGAAGTGATTATTCCCCTCTCTTCAGCACTGTTGAGACCACATCTGGAGTACTGAATTCAGTTTTGGGTCCCCGCCACAGAAAGGATGTGGACAGATTAGAGAGGTCCAGTGGGCCAGAAATGGTTAGGGGCTGGAGCACATGACTTCTGAGGAGAGGCTGAGGGAATTGGGTTTATTTCTTCAGGAGAAGAGAAGATGGAGGGGGGATTTAATAGCAGCCTTTAACTACCGGGAAGGGGGTTGCAAAGAGGATGAAGCTAGGCTGTTCTCGGTGGTGGCAGATGACAGAACAAGGAGCAACAGTATCAAGTTGCAGCAAGAGAAGTTTAGGTTAGGTATTAGGAAGAATTTTCTCACTAGGTGGGTAGTAAAACACTGGAACAGGTTACCCAGAATGATGGTGGACTCTCCATCCTTGGAGGTTTTCAAGACCCAGCTAGACAAAGCTTTGGCTGGGATGATGTAGTTGGGGATAGCCCTACTTTGATCAGGGGGTTGGACTAGATGACCTCCACAGGTCCATTTCAATCCTCATTTTCTATGATTCTAAAATAACTCCGTTTCCTTCCCCCACTCCCAATTTTAAAAGAAGTCATTAATAACTGTGCCCCATGAGCTCTGCTTCTAGCTGCAACCTCACAGTGCAACTAATGATACAAAGTTCTTCACCATTTGTGCATCTTCAGTTCATTCAGTACTGAAGGATTTTGTATGACTTTTTTTCTAATTTTCAGAAGCATGTCAGGTGAATTTCAGGCTGTCAGTAAAACTGACAAAACTCTGATCTGTAGCTATATGATACAGATATGATGCCTTTGTGTAAATGCTATAGATATAGCTGGTATTCATGTAGGCTTGCTACCCTGTATGCATGGTAGATTTTTTTTGTTGGTAATGTATTCAGCATACAGACTGACTTTTTTTAGCATGGCACCATCACTGATTTCTGCAGGATGACATTGACCAGTTGTTGGCTGCTAAATGTGGGAAAGGAGGCAAGAGCACAGTGGAACCATCAATGGCAACTATACTCTTTTAATATCATGAATATATTAGTCCAAGTTATTACATACCTTCATTGTGCTCTTGGCTGATATTGGTACCATATTCCCCAAGGGTCTATCCTGAGTTCAGTATTGTTTACATGTGGGACAGAACAATCATGTGCAAAAATAAAGACTGGGGATGGACTAGAACTGCAGAAGAGGATCATACAGTGGACCATATAATGAATACGAGCAACTGATATGCTCTTGTTGCAAAATAAAGCAACTGCATACTGAGCTGCATTAATATGAGTGTCATTTGCAAGATGAAGAAACTGATTCTTCTGCTATATTTGGCACTGGTGAGCTCTCACCTAGAGTACTGTGTCCAGTTTTGGATCCTGCACTTCAAGAAAGATGTGAACAAATTAAACGGAGTCCAGGAGAGAGCAGTGAACATGATTCGAAGTCTAGGAAACTGATTTATAAGGAAAGGCTGAAAGAAATAGGACTGTTTAGTCTGAAAAAGAAAAGACTGAAGTGGGATTTGATAATGGTCTTCAAATGTTTGAAGGATGGTTATATAGAGTGGATTTTGATAGACTATTCTCTGTGTCCACAAAAGATAGGAAAACGAGCAATGGTCTTGAATTGCAGAAAGGGACATTTAGGCTGGGTATTAGGAAGAATAATGTGAGGGTGGTTAAGACTTGGAACAGTCTACTGAGAGAGGTTGGAGGGTCTCCATCCTTGGAAGTATTTCCCAACATGTTAGTCAAATACTTGGCTGGGATGGTTTAGTCAGGAGTGATGCTGCCTTGACGAGGAGATGGGACTAGATAACTCCCAGCTGCACTTTTATATGATTCTATAAAACCTTCATGCAGCACGCTCTGGAAGTGCCTGGTTGGCATGTTCAAACAGTGGGCTCCAGGAGAACTCCACTGTGAATGACAAATTTAAGTAACCTCTCATCCACTATCCCTGCCCGCATCCTGTTTCCTCTCAGGGGACTAATAATTGTTGTTTATTACTGTCAAATGCTGTGTAGTTTGAAATGGAAGAGGATTGTCATTCTCCAGGTCGGAAGACTTGGGGAGAATCAATACCTGGAGTGCTGTCTTGCCCTTAGCAGAGTCAGTGGCAAACACTTCACTTTGATTTTAATGAATCAGGATTTCATGCTTGGACTTGCTCAATGAAATTGACTAAATCGTTCTGTTTAGCCACATACCACAACCACAAGTCAATGAGTCTTGCAGGTCATGCAGTGTCTCTGTTGGTTTCTAATGGCACACTTTGAGATGGTTGAGCTATCTAATTCATTATTACTGAGCCCCTATTGAATGTAATTGATGTGGGGTGCCCAGGTACTTTGTTAGGCAGCAAATTCAGAAAGGAAAATCTTGATGTGTTTTGAGTTCCAGGCAGCTAATTAGGCTCTCATCCTGGATAAATAATCTCTTGCCTAAAGCAGAAAACCCAACTTCTAAATTGATTGCCTATGTCTACATTTCTAAATTGGATGTGACAGAAGATTGCCTTCAGATTTCCTTTGCTGAAGACAGCTGTAGCCTGACTGCTTTTAGCTCTCTGCCAGTGGGCAGCAAAGAAACTGAGAAAAATAAGTTGTTTTGCCTTTCTGCAGAGTCTCTGTTTATTCACACAGACCTACAGGTGCAGATGGCTGTGAAGTTTAGTGCAAGATCCAGTATATTTCTCCTTTTGGATGAAACAACTTCATTGCTGCAACTGCCAAATTTGGTTTCTGCTAGGGTAATCTAAGTCTTGCTTGCTTTACTTGCAGTGTCATTTTTTTTTTAATTCATTCTTCTTCATGGACCTACTTACATTTTGCTATGGATTTCTTCAGCTTTCTACCTCCTGGAAGAAATGAAAACCAGAGTTCGGTTCACGTAAGTTAGACCTTACTTCAGATGGCTTCCTCTTTTAAGCTTTTGTTGCATCTTTTGTGTATCAACTCCTCCAGGGTAAGCTGTCTGAAATTGGTGGTGGTAGCCTTGCAGAGGACAGTATCAGTCTCCTCTGCTCATCATGCTTTTGCTAAAAATAGTAACAGAATTTTTCCCTGACAAATGCCCCTTGGAGGTACCAAAATGTTCATGCTGTGGCCTCATTATAGGAACTGACACTCTATCAACTCATTGCAGCTGCAAACACTGGCTGTTAGGCCTGTGTGAAGCAGCTAGCATTCGTTTTGGATTCGGATTCAGCCGATTTTGGGGGACAGTGATTTGATTCAGTGATTTTTTTTGAATCGTTGTCCTGAAATTGATTCGATTCGGCTGAATCTGGTCAGGAGATTTGGTTGCTACCGAATGGCAGAGGCCCATCCCCCGCCCGCTCTCCCAGCCCAGCAATGGCTGCCCTACCTGCCCCAGCTCCTGGCTTTTTGGAAGAAATAAAAAGCTCTGACTCACCAGCTACTGTCCAGTGGTGGGGAGATACCCACTGCCCACAATGCATGGGGCATGAGCACCTTGACCCCTGCCTGTTCCCCCAACCCCGCCCCCCAATAGCTGCCCTCTGTCCCAACTCCAGCCCTTTAAGAATAAAACCCCACAAAATGATCCCAAACTCACATGTTCCTGCCTGGCAGGGGGTGATCCCTGCTGCCCCCTACTGCCCTGTGCCAAGTGGGGGGCTCTGCACGAAGCCGCTGCATCAGCCTGTGAATTCAGGGGCTTTTTTGGTGTGTTTTTTTTTCTTAAAGGGGCAGAGTTGTGGGTGGAGCAGCCATGGGGGCAGGGCTGGCAGAGCAGGGGGCTGGGTCAGCAGGGGACCAGGCAGCACCCAGTGAGTGGGGGCTTTTTTAAAGGGCCAAGAGCTGGGGCAGGCAGTGGTTGGAGGGGGCTGGGGGAGCAGGCAGGGTATGGGGCCTGGCAGGGGTACTCCCATGGTCCCCTTCCCCTACTTTCCAGCTCCCTGCTGCAGCAGGCAGGAACAGCCCAAATTGTCGAAGCTCTCTGAATCTTTTTCCGAATTGATTCAGAGAGCTTTGAATCAACTTGGACCCTTTTTATTGGTCCCCTGATTCAATACGGATTTGGAGATTCGGCCACCGAATCTCCTCTGAATTGAATCGGCACCAGAAGCTTCGCACAGTCGTGCTGGCTATCGGCTTTCTATTTCTGGGTAACTTCTCTGTGCACCTTCAGCTGCCTGCTCACCTTAATTGTCCTCTGCCTGAGCATACACCTGAAGGCACACCCCATGTTTCTATAAAGGCTTTTGAAGGCTGAGTGCGGGTTCTAGGGTGCCAACGTGAGAGGTGCACCTCAGCATAGATTACAGAAACCCTCAGATTGCAGGGACATCTATGCTTCCCCTGTCTGGTCCCACATCCCAGGATTGGAGTCCTGGGACTCCATGATGTCTCTGCCTCCCACATATCAGGATCAGGTTTCATGCTGCCCTCTGCACTGGATTTAATGTTCAGGACCATGGACTGCGTCAGTGGTCACCAACCTGAGGATCCCAACATACAGGTAGATCCCAGAGCCTCTTTTGGTAGATCCTGGGCTGGGGGGACAGCTGGGCATGTGCGCATTTGTACACCCACTGCCCCTAGCCCCAGCAGGTCAATCTGTGGGGGAGAGAAGGGGCAGAGGCCAGATCAAGTCCCCCGTGGTGAGCAGCTGACTGTGTGGCCCAACCAGGAGCAGGGGAAATTTAGTGGGGCACCAGCCTGGCTGGGTGGTGAGAGGATTGGAGCCTGGAGGGTTCCTCTTAAGGGCATGGGGGGAGGGGCATGTGAGTGGGGTCCGAGGTGACCGTGCCTCCAGCCCCTCTGCAGGCTCCTGGACTGCGGAGGCTTCCAGGCCGGGGCCCGACACCACATTCCTTTGGCTGCCGGGCAGGCATGGCTCAGCGTAGCTGTGGCACAGAAGTGGGGTCGGGCCCTGGCCTGGCTGGGTCTGGGACACCTGTGGTTCAGGGGCATGTGGGGCAGGGCAGGGGGTGGGGTGGGGAGGAGCAAGGGGGCAGGGCTGGCATGTGGTAGATCCTGGGGTGCCCTTTAGTTCCAAAAAGTTATCTTCACCATAAAGTTGGAGACCACTGGCCTACAGGGTTCCCCATGGACCGGATGGCGAAGCACCAAGGACTGGATCTGGGCTACAGGCTGGGGTTGAGCACTGTGGTATACAGCACTGGATGTAAACTACTCCTGACCTACTGGCTGCATCACCAGCTGCTACTTCAGTTAAAAGACTGATTCTGGGGATACCTGAGTATCTTGGGAATCCTAGCAGTCCTTATTGGGCATCTCTTGTCACTAACAAACTTGCTGTGGAGGACTTTTTGTGATCAGCTGTGTTCTCAGGGCAACATGACACCCCATATCTGATGAGCAGAACATTAGATTCTTATGAAAGGGTACAATATAAGCAGGATGTGTAAGTTTTTTTCAACAGCAACCTCTTTTTTTTTCCTAGTGAATAATAATCAGTCTGAAATTGCTGTGAACTTTCAGCTCATCTCAGTGACCACCTGCTTTCCAATACGGCAGTTCACTGCCTGTGTATACCTTAATCCTGGCCTGGGGAAGAGTCTTTGTCACTGCCTGTTCTGTACCAGGTAAAGAGACTCCCGTATAACGCTTAGACTGATTTGCATGTCTTTTAAATCTCAAGTGTCCCGACATACAAGCCACTGTAGAATGCCTTAAACTCTCCTGAACCATTTAAAAAAGTATGCCTGGATAATCAAGTATTATTCTGAATCTGTTTTCTGTGAACCTTTATTATGTGTGTACACCAAACTTTCCATAACTAGTATCCGGTTGGTCCTCCAGGCATCCCACACTGCACTGCTTCTCACCCTCTTCCCCACCACTTTAACCCTGGCACAACAAGTGTCTGCAGTGGTATACAGTTAGAGCTTTGCTGCCAAGTATCCGGCTTGTAGCTGTATTAGTTTAGAGGAAAAGGTAATCGGGACTTGTAGTGTTGCCTACACTTGACTCCGGTGTCCCTGGCCTGGGGCTCTAGGGATAGTTCTCAGCTGTTTTTAAATAAGTGACCAATTTCCTTCCTTTGGTAGCAATTGATCGGGGTTCTGTGCATCCTGGGTGTATTTGGAGGTGGTTAAGTTGGGGAGTAGGGGCTGCCTGGACCCTGTTTCTGTATGCCGGAATGAGTCTTTACTGAAGTCATCCTTGGTGAGAAGGGGAAGCAGAAAATACCAATTTGGCTGGTTACTCACTGTTACTTCCTGGTGGGACTTTGAAAGCACTGCAATGCCCCAAAGGTAATGTACTCAGAACCCTTAGCAGCATATGTGTGAATACGTGTGACCCGGGACAGTTGTGAAGCAGTTTCCAATTGGTGACATTGTTGGAATGGTTCAAGTGTTAGTCTGTCCACACTCTAAGGTGTAAAAGTAGAAAGCCTCAGTGTCCAGTGTGTCAGTTTGCTGTATCCAACTATCATTAAAGCTGCCTTAAGGTTTGATGTTGATTTTGTGAGATTGTAACCATCTCAGGACCGATAATAGACAGAGTACCTAAAAATGGAGGAATTGTAGTGTTAGTATGTGATGCAATTTGCAGTCATCTGACAAGAAAAAACCCAAACACTCTGCTGCTCAGTAACGTTTAATTTCCATGACAACCGCTGCAATCCTGTTGCTGAAGGCCAGAGTAAGATGTATTGCCCCTTCTTAAAGGAAACTATCTCACTGTTGTCATGCCCGGTGTTTCAATAGCACAGTATTTTAAAAGAAAAATCTTTAAATAAATAAATGACTAGTTCAATATCAGTCTTTGTGTAACAGGCTTTGTGGAGGGGGTGAACACCCTGGAACTATTTTGTAGTCCTTTTTTTTTTTTTTCTATGTGAAGTTGTACAGCATATAAACCTGAACAGTAGACAGCAGGTGTGGTCACCAATATGGTCTGCAGGCTTTTTTTTTTTTATCCAGCCTGTGGGTGAGCACTCGCCAATTAATTGCATCTGGCCCGGCCCACAGCTGCCCCTGCTGTGCTCCACATGGGGCTGAGCCTTGCTCACTCCCACTGGGGCAGCATGCTACACTTCCCCTATCACCTGCAGGAAGGCACTAGTCCCTGCCCTGGCCAGTGTGCACAGCTTCTGAGGAAAGTGCTCGGCTCCCTGGTCTCCAGCAGCATTTCTTCCTGTCCCTGCTGCAGCACTGAGGGCAGCAGGTAGGCAAGTGGTGGAGGGTGTGGGGAAAGCTGCAGCTGGGCAGGAATGCAGGGCCTCCACCCAGGCAGGAGTGCGTGGCCTGGGCCTGCGGGGCTCCCTGTGACTCCTGCAGCTCCTGTGATTTGGTTGGGATCTTCGCATGATGGTAGCAGTGGCCTGGCCCTGCTCCCTGCCAATACAGTCAACTCCTGAAACTTGACAGGAGTCACGCGCCACCGGAGGGCATCTGCTTACCAAAGACCATGAGTGCTTCGAGGTCCTGCCCCCTGATACTGTTGCTGTTGCCATCAGCGGTGGGGGCTGTGCACTATTGGGGTGGGGGGGGAGGTCCACACATATACCTCCCATGCTTCCCCCCCTCCATATAAGAGTGAGACTATTTGGAGCAACAATGCAAATATCTTTCTATACATTACACAAGCACACGCAGATTAGGACAAAAATCTTTTTTGCAGTAGAATGAAAATATGTTATATTAGATGTTTCGATTCTTAGTATATGATCTGTTTTTGTTTTTTGGGGCTTTTTCTGGTTCCAAGATGGCAACCTCCTCCTCCCCCCCGTGCGCCTCCCCCCACCGCAAGGATTACTTTTGGGAGCCAGGAGAGGGACTTCCAGTGGCAGTGATTAGGGGTTAAGTGCAGAGCTTCTGGTCTCAAGATGGCAGCCATGGGTCAGGGAACCTGTCAAGGGGCAGGGCTACCCTTGCAGCCCTCAGCAGCTCCCCAAAACTCATTATGTGGCCTCCAGCCGAAATATACAGTAT
>JAGPOW010001296.1:13088892-13105651 GCA_030014935.1 Caiman crocodilus | reverse complement strand
CAGTATTGGATGCGTGTGGGTCTTCTATAGTAGCAATTGCTTGCTGGATTTGGTTCCAGAGCCTGCTGACTACAGTTCTGCATGTACGATTATCTCCAGACAATAAGTATCGCTGGGGTGGGGAGAAGCTGAGTATGGGGTTGGCTGTTTCTGGGCATTACAAGTTCAGGATTGTCAGTTTGTGGCCATTTTTGCTTCCCCTATTGTGCCCTAACTATAACACCACTAGGGTTTGACTATGTTGTAACTTAGGTAAAAATATAAAATAAAGGGGAATATTTTACCAGCAACCAGCTATAACCCTGAGTTTTGCACAGCAGAGCTTCAACTGACAGAGATCAAGGCTAATAAAGGAAGACAAGACCCAGCACTGTGGCAAAGGCAAGGACTCGAGTGTTAGGGTAGATGTAAGGATAGCAATGCACCCTCTTGTTTCTCAACATTTGAAAACTTTCTTCAGTTAAAAGAAGACCCTGGATGTCATGTGCCTTCTCCTTCCCGTTGAAAGGAAAAGTTCCAAGCGGGTGGATTTGTTATCATGTGCAGTGTACAGCTGAACTTGAAGGCTGACATGTGGCATCATAATTTCTCTGGCAAATGCCACTAAACAGTAATTGGGTTCTTGACGGTACTTTGGGTGGAGTGTATAGTCTATTAAGCCCCAAACATGTTTCTAAAAGACAGAATGGATGTAAGTGGCTGAATACAGTCACTGCAAGGGTTTTGGGAGAGAGATTGACTTCTCTTGGTGGTTGATGCTGAAAGTAATCTCATCTCAGTTTCTTCAATGGCACCAAGTTTGATCCTTTTCAGTTTTCTCCATGAACTCCCTATCTCTGTTTCTTATGAGAAAATTGGTTCCGAGTTACAACGTTTTGACTTAAGATGAAGTTTTCAGGAACCAATTGTGTCATAAATCCAAGGACTGCCTGCAATTTAAAATAGCTTGGAACAATGTTATAAATAGGGACTGGTTCCTGAACCAAGGCCCTATACCCTATTTTCACCAAAAATACCCCAGAATTTTGTACTCGATCCTTTCTTAAAGAACGTGTCTAAGGAAATTTGGCCCGATTCTCCAGGGAGATGAGCAACACAGCAAACTTGTTTGCTGTCATGGCATCATATTGGATCTAGCGTTGTAAAGTTGACACTGGCACCATAAAGTTGAAACAGGGTGTCAATTTATACATGTTGTAAGCACAAAATGTTGTAGGCTGAGTTCTGCCTGTATTTGTCCTGAAGACTAAGGCCAGGCTCTAATCAATCCCCAAATCCTTATTCTCATTTATTTCTATACCATGTATTCTGCCCTAATTCTCCTGACTGAAATGATTACGGTCTGCAGCCACTTGTGTGCTTTTGGGCTATACCTTGCCAATGGCCAGTCTACCAATTTCTTCGTTTCTTTTGAGCGTCAAGCTGTTCTATGAAGCATTCAGCATATAAGGACTGCTCTTCACTTTGAAGTTGTTCTTTACCTATTTATGCATATATGTGACAATGGCTTCAGGTTGTCATTGTTTGCTTCTCTTCTTTCCATTGCAACAACTACTAAAGTGTAATATACATTACAGGCAACCCCCACTTAACTCTGTTTCACTTAGCGCTGTTTCTCCATAATGCTCATTTAAAATTGATATCTGATTCCACTTAGGACTCATAGAGTGTCATTATGGAGCTCATGGTCACCATCTTAGGTCATTAAAAACACTGCTTGCAGTTGCTATCTTGGGTTGTCAAAAACTTTGTTTCACTTAATTCGGTTTTTCAGGAATGAATTAAGAGTGCTAAGTGTGGGTTGACGGTACTTGAAAGGTTTAAGTTGGTACCAGGTTGGTATCTGCAAGTTCACAGCTTTTTTTTATGGATGAGAAAGTAAATGTCATTTCAGATTGGGGTTTTGGTAAGTCCTTAGCACAATGAATGTAGCACACGGTTTCAAGGATCTTGCTGCTTCTCTCATTCTTTGTACCGTGTCTTGACTAGAATTGCATCATAAGATTGCTTGCTCCATTTTGTGCCATGAAGTTTTGTATAATCTCCCACCTTTTGACACCGCACATTAGCAAATAGAAAAGATGTTTCTCTCCTACAGCCCTTTGTGAAATTTGTCTGCTTAATGCAACCCTTGTCCATGCCTGCACATATCTCCAAAACCGCAGTTGCTCTTAAATAATAGCTTCAATCCAAAGTACTCAGGACAAAAATATTTTGAAAATATTTTTCTTGAGGTGATATGGAAAGGGCCTGACTCCTCTGTATTGCATATTTTGAGATGGAACAAATGAACAACAATCATCAAGTTAAAAGGTGAAGGGATTTACTGCAGGTACTCCACAGTAACCGCGTTTGTCTACAGTTCCCTGTGGTAGTAAAAGCTGAATCATGGTAGCTTAACCCTGTTTAGCCCTTAATGAAATAGAGCTTAGATATGATGGACTTGCTTTCACTTACCACAGGGTAAGTATGAGCCCCAGGGACACTTACTCGACAGCAGCTAACACATGGTCAGTTTTGACTCACTATAATTTGTTTGTTTGTCAATAACCCTGAGTAGTCATTTATTCCTCTGGGGCAGGGGATGGGATGGGGACATCAAATCAGAATCGGAACAATTTCTATTCTGCATTTTGAAAGCAGAAGGTGCAGGGAGAATCAGGCATGGGATCCCTAGGAAAGGTGTCCGCATAACTCTCTGTTCTGGAAAGGCCATAATGCAGTGGAGTACCGTTTGAATGAGGAAATCTGACAACTGCAGACTTGCTGCTGGTTTTCTCAGTGTGGCAAAGGCCCATGCCTGCTTCCCGCTCTCTCTTCTCACAAACCAGTCACTGAGAGATTTCAGCTTTCCAAATCAGCTCCCTTCCTTTGCCGCAGCTGAAGGGTAACTCAAAGCATTTTATCAAAGCAGGGTGAGGTACACGTGTGAAACATGAACAAAGCTTCATCTTTTAGTGTGGTTGAGAAGGCAAAGATGGCTGTCAGTTCTGAAGCAAAAGATAAAAGGTATAATCTCTCAAAGCAAACTTCCCCTTATAATATTGTATTTACCTGTTTGTGTTCTCTCTCACCAATTTAGAAAAGACCTACTTGAAAAATCAGAGCTAGAGACTATACCACCTCTCTTTGTTCTGTCTTCCCCCTTGCTCAGAAGTCTGTTCTGAATGTGTAGTCGCATGTAAACTGACAGGTTTTTTTTTGCTTTTTTTGTCTCGTACTGTCTTTTTGGGGAAAAAAAAGAGGTTATGAACAAAGTGCACTGCATATATGCTTTGCAGCATTAGTGTGGGAATGGTGAGTGCTGTCTTGTGTGTAGGTACCAACTCACTGTGTAATCCTCTTGAAAGGACATAAAGCTGAAAGCAATGCAAGTAGCCACATGTATATGCTGAGCCAGATGTGATGTCCTGTAACATCCTGAGGAAGGACATGCTGTGTTCTCTGCCAGAGAAAAGATAGAGAGATCTTGACCTCGGTGATTTATAGTAGGCCTCTCATTTCCAGTTTATATAATCTTGCTTGGATGGTCTTGGCTATTTTCTCTGTTTTTTTCCTGTCCTCTTTTAACTATTGGTATCATCAACCCTTTGAAGTGGAGGGATTGTAGCAGAAGATCCAAATGATACTCCATGATGCATAGGGCTATTGAAGGTGGAGGTTAGCTAAAAACAGGATAGACCTCAGATTGCAAGTGTCCCTTGTGTGGGATGAAAGAAGGAAATAGATGCCTCCAACTTGCAGCTGTGCCTTTGTCTTCAGTAGAAGTAGTTAACATTAGTCCTAAATTGGGGCATCCAGGGATGCAGTGAGTTAACAAATATTGAAAGAAGAAAAGCATAGCATATATGCTATAATATTGAAAAGAAAAAAATTCCTTCAAGAACAAAGGATTCGTTCTGAATTAGCATGATGAGGTGGCATCATGCAACACAGTGAGGGTTTGTTTGTTAAAGTCAACGTTAAAGTGGCTCTGTAATTAACTCTTGAGGCCATCTTGCCCATGGTAATTCTCAGTGGACTTTGAAGCACGAATGATCTTTTTGCTGTGTCAGGGAAAAATGAATAAATATCAAGTTGATATAGTTGAGTTGCATAAAGCATGAATGCATCATACTCTGCATGAATGCTGTACTTACAACAGGATATGATATTTCTAGCATTAATGAAGAAAGTCTTGGGTTTTTTTGCCCTTTTCTTTTTATCACTGATAAAAAGAATTAACACCCAATACAGAATTAACAGCCCTCCCCTGCGCCCCTCTCGTCTCTTTCATGAGGGATGGATTGTTTTAAACTTCTTTTTAAAGAGTTGAAAAGTTGCATACCGTTCTTTTTCAGCTCTGTGCTAGTCTTTCCTGGAGACAACTTTATGAATGGCTGAAAACCTTTTGTGTCATTTGTTATTTCAAGAGTCCTGTGGATTTTTTTTCTTTTGATTTTTAATTCCAGTCATGGAATGGGTTGGACTTCAGGGAACATCTAGTCCAATGCATTAGACACAATGTGGTATTTTGAAACTATCCCAGGTCAGTGGTTATGTAGTCTTTTCCTATCAACCCCTAGGGAAGGAGATTCCAGACATGTCCACAATGTGCATTAATGCACTTCTGCTGATGTGCATTAAATTTAGTACCTATGGCAGGGGTATGCAAAACGCATCCTGGGGGCCAGATGCAGCCTGCCAAGCCATTCTATCCAGCCCACAGGGCCCCTAAAAAATTTAGAAAATTAATATTTATCTGGCCTGGGCTGCCCGTCATGAGGTGATTGAAGGCTTGCCAAACCTCAGTAAGCAGCCCTTTGCCCAAAATAATTGCCCACCTCTGACTTATGGGCACTGCTACATGTGTCCTAGGGGTCGGGGGGGGGGGGGTAGCACTTTTAATTAGATTGGCTCTGAGAGCTGGTCTAATTAAAGTGCCACTGCATCTTGTGTATCAATGTCCCCATGCTTGAAAATGGTGGCAGGAGTGCTTGAATTAAAGCTTGCTTGATGAACTTTAGTTCAAGTGCTCCTGGCACCATTTTCAAGCACAGTGATGCCGATACACAAGGAGGCTGCTGGAGTGCAGCAATTGCCACATTCCTGCAATCTTGATTAATCGAGCCTAATCTGAACCCCTGGAATTCCAGCGCATCAGGGCAGCGTCAGCGCTCATGTACAGACGCCTGCCATTGTGAGGTACTAGGAAAAGGTGCATTTAGTCTATTTTTTTTTTAACATTCATTAGCAAAAGTCCACAGTTTTTGGTGATGCTTTAATGCGCATTTAAATAGGCTAATGTGCATTAAAGTGCACCTGCAAACGTGCCCTCTTACCTCTTTCCCCTTGTTATTCTGACCATTAGGAAGGGGGTTGGTTTGTTTGTTTGTTCTGTAGAGCTTTTATTTAAGTGGAAGCATTTCTAGGGCTCCGAAGACTTGGATTCTGTTCTCTGCCCTTTTAGTAAGTCTCATGGGACTCATCTGCACTCCCTCCTTGCCGAACCAAGGAGTGCTGCTGACAAGTACACTGTGCACTCATGTGCTTGGACTCCACACATGCCAAATTCAGTAATGAGGTAATATAGTTGCTTTATAGCAATGCTGAGCATATATCCTAGCCTGCTTTTAGACGCTATCTTGGGTGTGCTCATTGGTGTGTATTGAGCTCCATTCAAAAGTGGCTATGTTGCCTCATTTCTGGGAGGAAGAGCCAGCAGTTCTGTCATGCTTCTTGACAATGCTCCTAGGTTTGGATCAAAGGTTGTGTAAACACTAGCAGCAAAATTTCATGCAGCAGGACAAAACAGCCTATAACTTTGTCATTTCTGGCCTGATTTGGATGAAACATGCAGAAGTGATAGCCCTTTTTGAGGACATGAAACCTGCCAAGTTTCAAGGAGATGGGTATAGGGGATTTGGGGAAACTTCACCCCCAAATTTTCAAAGCAAAACTCATGTCACGTGTATGTGTTAAAACGCAGTGGGGTGAAAACTGCAGGCATGCTAGCCACTGCAGAGGCCACAAAGCCCGCCAAGTTTAAAGGAGATAGGTGCAGGGGTTAGGAGGAAACTGTACTTCAAGCTGTGGAAAAACAAAATTTGTGACATGGGTGACACTGTGTATGTGTTAAGGCACAGCAGGGTGAAAGCTGCAGGCCTACTAGTCCTTCTGTGGCCACAAACTCTGCCAGCTTTCAAGGAGATGGGTACACCTGGGTTCTGGGGCCCTGCACCTCCTAGCTACTGACAGGCAAAACTCATGTCATCAGCGCTTGTGCAGCTGTGTCTGTTTTGGAGCATGGGGTGGGGAACTACTGCGGGCCTCGCTGCTAGGCCCTGGTGCAGCCACGAAGCCTGCCAGCTGTTAAAGAGATGTGTGCAGTGGGGTCCTGGGGCTCTGCACCCCTAGCTGCTGACAGGCAAAACCTGTGACATTTTGGATTGAAACAAAATGCTGTTCTGTTGAAACGTCAAAACACTGGTCTAAGTGGAACGTTGCTGTTTCGTACAGCCCTAGTAAAAATGCACTTCCTATCAGACCCTTGCTTCCCCAATATTAAAAGGGGAGAGGATGTAGCACTCTAGTACTTCATGACCGGGGTGGGCAAAATATGACCCACAGGGCCCCTAAAATGCTTAGAAAATTAATATTTCTCTGTCTTTGTTGTCTGTCAGAAATGACAGGAACTTGGGGCAGTAGGACCCAGGGGAAGCTCGGTGGGCTCTGGCAACAGCAAGGCCGGCTCGGCCCCGCCGGTCCAGGCTCCTGGGCTGTGACCACGTGGCTGCCCCAGTGCAGGAAGCTCCAGGTATGGGTGGGGGGCAGGGCAGCCAGGGAAAGAGCCCAGGGAAGAGCGGCCCCTCACCCACCCTGTGGCCCACGCTTCCTGCTGCAGGCACTCACAGCCCATGCGGGGCTGTCTTGAGCAGGCACAGGCAGCCCCCCAGGCGGGTTGTGGGCGGCTGCAGCGCAGCGTGCTGGGCACAGGGCTGGGCAGGAGCCACTTTTCTTGCGCTTGGCACCAGCTTGTAACCCATCCCTTTGCCGGCTCCGGGCTCGCCCATCAGGGCTACCCAGAACATGAGCCAGCTGCAAACATCTGCTGTCTCTCTGTCCTGGCGCCCACCTGTGCCTGCTCAAGACAGCCCCACGCATGCTGCAAGTGACTGCAGCAGGGAGCGCTGGCCGTGGGGCAGGGGAGGGGCCATTTTTCCCCACCCTCAGCACCAGCTTATTCGGGGCTGCAGGATATTGAACTAGGAAGTGCCCTGGTACCACAGAAATGGGGTAAAGAGAGGTGTTGACCTAGTCAGATGTTCTATCCTTTTGTACGAATTAGGTTTTCTCTCCCATCATGTCACTCCCTAGCTGCAGCAAAAATGTCTTTAAGCAGATGACAGCAGCCACCATAAAAGCTGGTGTTTGGCAGAAGGAAACAAACACGCTGAGACTTCAGCAGCATGGGACTCAGTGCTGGGAAGAGAGGCGATTCCTATCTTACAAAGCTGTTTGCAGAGCAAATGAGTTGGTAAATTCCTGCTCCCAACATTATTTGTACAAAAATAAACTGTTTCCAGACTGGTAGAGCTGAGCATCATTTCATAGCTGTAGGGGACACGAAATGAATGACACTTTGTTTCTTTGAAGCAACAAAGGAACCCTTTAAAAGGTAGGCAGAATGTGATTATACAAATACAGATATTTGCCATGACAGCTGAGTTACAACATGCTTGCTGTTTATAATATATGTTGGGATGAAATTTTTAACAACCACTCTATGTTCTGGATCTACATTTTACAGCTCTTTTTGGTTTAAAAAAAAAGCAAAACAAAACCCAACAAAACAGCCCCCCCCCAAGAAATAAAAAAACATAGCTCAAAGTGTAGCCATGGGCAAGGAGGCGTTGCTTCCTTTTGGGTGTCTACATATTTATTTTAATTGCTGCTAAATGTGTACATAACCTGCATTATTTTAACTACAGGCATGATGCATTTAGTGAAAATGCAGTCAAAAGACAATTGTTTGAGGAAGAGTCATAGTGCAAAGGCAAAGCAGGGAAGGGGTGATTGGAAAGTGGGGATACCAAGCTTGAGAATCCTCAGGATCTTTGTGATGGGTGCAATAAGTCACAAGGCAGAGAAATATATTATACGCTCAGTTCTGAAATTTGGTATTTCTGAATGACGCTGTCGGGAGTGAAGTCTCTGCTTGGCTGTAGCATAGGAATGCAGCACGTGCCTCTCATAGCACAGGAGAGGGAGGAAGATGCTGGGCTCGGTGCTCAGGGTAGAATCTTATGTTGCCATTGGGGAGGTGCTTGAAGACACTGAAGATCTTGGTTTGCCTTCAGTACCCTTTGCCACTGTAAGGTTCAACCCCTAAATATATGTAAATATTTACTTTTTTTGCAATCAGGTTTTCACTTTATAGTTTAGGCTGTTTTGTTCTGTGAGTATAATAACAGCGATTAACTTTTCTATACATTACACCCACTTGATTAGATCATAAATGTGGGCCTTGCTGCTGTTTTATTCTCATCTTTGCTGCTAAAATGTTGTGCCAGAAGTCAAGTCATAATATGTGAAAACAACCTTCTGAGTGTGGCTTTCCTGTGGTTGCTATCACCATAGTGACTTATCTCCGGTTTGGAGGGAAGTAGTTTTAAAAGAGTTGTCCTTGGATATGTGTACGTACATACAAACTTTGTGCATGTGCATTTATTGAAGAACTGCACTGCCTAAAGTCAAGTGTAGTTAACCCAAACTGAAAACTAAATATTTACCATAAACTAGATTTCACTTTTACCAGGATAGTTTCTTCTTTGAAGTCTTCAGCAGATGTGAAGAGCATCTGTCATTGCTGCCTAGTAAAATTAGTCCTAATCATAGAGTAGTAGGGGTGGAAGGGACTTCCATGGGTCATTTTACTTCAGCCCCCTGCCTTCCTAGGTTCATTCCCGTCCAAACCATCCTATATAAAACCGCTGGCTAACCTCTTAGCAAAGCTATCGAACCTGACAGAAAACCCAAGATATAACCCCCTAACCAAGCATAGGTAAAGCAGGGGGACCACAGCAACTGACATACTGCTGCTGAAAATGTGGTTAACATATGCTCAAGAGATCCCAGAAAGAGGTCCATGCTGCCCACTACAGAGGAAGGTGAAACCCCCTGCAGCCCATACCAATATGATCATGGGGTAAAACATTTTCTTTATTCCAAATATGTTGATTGGCCTGACTCTACAGGGAGGGACAAGACCCTCTTGCTGGGAACGTCTGGGCTTAAGTCCTAGCAGGAACATTGGTGTACCCCAGTCAAAATTCCCAGCCTTGGCTGCAGATAAGACCCAATGCCTTTGAGGAAGGTTAAAAAAACCTTGAGGCATGTAGCAGGGGAGAGGGTAGAAACTTTCAGCCCCAAGCTGCAGCCACCAAAGCCTAGAAACATGGGAGATGCTCGTAATAGCTATGCCTAGGTCATCCCCAACAAGTGACTGTTCAGCCTTCTTTAGTGATGGAGAGTCCACAACTTCCTTGGGCACTCTATTTCACTGCCTCTTTGTTCTAACAGGGAAGATGTTTTTCCTGCTATCCAATCTAAACCTACTTTGCTGCAACCTAAAGCCATTGGTCTGCATCCTACTCTGCAGCAATAGATAAAAGGTGTTTTCCTCCTTCATGGCAGCCCTTTAAGATTTTGAAGATTGCTATCATATCCCCTCTTAAGTGCCTTTTCCACAAGTTAGCTCCTTCAGCCTCTTCTTGTAATACTCAACTTCCAGTTGCACATTTTGGTTGTAGCTTAGCCATGAGCATGTTCGTCTGCTAGAGTAATTTTGTCAAAAAGGCTGTTGTGTATTTTGCATGCACATGTGTGTCAATCTTCGATTAAAGCAGTTGGGTAACTTTAAGGACTTGGCTACCTCATGAGGAGGCAGATTTGAAAACAGCTTGATTTATACTGAGTTAACATGAAATATATTTCACAAAGAGCTTACACTCTTGGAGAACATTCATAGTTGTTAACATTAATCTTATTCATGTAGCATGATTCTGCATGCTCAGATGTGCTTGAATTGGAGAAACAGGGAGGCTACCATTGAGTAATTGAATGCACTGTAGCTGTCTGAATGGGGAAATACAGGAAGTAAATTAACCCCTGGGGATTAGAAATGTTCTAATGATCTTCTCTGGGATTTGATGATATATTGATGAGGGCCAGATTCTGATCATATTTAGCTGAGGCTAAGCAGCAGTTCCTTATCGTGTGTGCCCCTGTTGTTATTGGGTTTTACAGGATTTGGGTTTGTTTTTTTTTTTTAAGGTCCATGTAAATATTAACTGCAGTGGGACTAATGAGCAGAGTAAAGTACTATTCAACATGAGAAAAAGTATTAGAAGCTGGCACTTAAGTACATGTTACATTCTTGCTTACCTTTTATCTAGCCTAACACTGATTCCATACAATACAGTATGTAATGTCTGTGGATAGCATAAGCAGGAAAAAGACAGAAAAAATGTAAATGCTGGTAAGTAGTCAGGGTTTTAGCAGAAGCCAGGGATCTTTGTATTGACAACAAATGCATCAATTTATTTGCTGTTTGTTTGCTGTGTGAATATGGAATGCAGCTTTCTTGCCCTCCTCAAGGGCCTTTTGTTCCCAGAAGAGGTTCTCCAGTGAACGATGGAGGCTCTTGTCTTTTAAGCTCCAAAAAATAAATGTAATCCTATCTTGTTTTATTGGTACAAATTGCATCGTCATGGTTGGTAGACTGTCCTGCACTTACCCTTGCCTAGGGAATGACCTCTTATTTGAAAGCAACCTCAAACATAGGGTAGAAAAATTAAAGCTTACTAAAGTTGTTTGTTTTTATCCCAGGGAGGATAACATAGTAAATAGGTTCTTCCAGTTTCGCAGAGCTCCTTGTAAATGAGATGTCCAAGAGCATAGGCAGGCAAGGTTTTTGGGTGAATCTGATATCTTTTATTTAAATCAACTATATTAGACCAACTATTTAAGTTGGTTTACTAGGCGATATCAGATTCACCCAAAGAACCTTGTCTACGTATGTCCTTAGACCAACATGGCTACAACTACACCCATGTCCAAGAGCAGAGAGAGTCATAGGTTCACAGATGTTAGGGGCTGGGAGAGACCTTACAGGATCATCGGGTCTAGACCCCCTGGACTTGGGCAGGGTCAGATGACCCCAGCAAGGTGGACATAAAGACGCTTTTTGAAGATTGCCAGGGAGGGTTACTGTACCCCTTTGGGGGGAGTCTGTTCCAGACCCTCAGCACTCGACTTGTAAAAAAAAGTTTTTCCTTATGTCCAGTCTGAAGCAGTCTTCAATGGGCACAAACTGATTATTTCTTGTCTCCCCCTGAGGGCCTTGATGAACAGATGCTCCCCCAGGCCCTGATGTATGCCTATGATATACTTATAGGCTGCCACCAAGTCTCCTCTGAATTGTCTCTTCTCCAGGCTCAACAGTCCCAAATCTTTCAGCCTCTCCTCATATGACCTGCTCTCTAGACCTCTGATTATGCACATGGCCCTCCTTTGGACTCTCATGAGCTTCTCCACATCCTTACTGAAGTGTGGTGCCCAGACCTGAATGCAGTTCTCCAGCTGCAGTTTCATCAAGGTCAAGTAGAGCAGGAGGATGACATCCTTACTCTTGCTCTAAATGTATTGGTAGATGCATGCCAGTGTTTGACTTGCTCTGGCAGCTATAGCATCATGCTAGAGATCATGTGCATCTACAAGACAGTTTCAAAGAACTATAGAGAAGGGGGTGAAAACCACAGATTTTGGCCTAGTCGGTCAACCCTGAAGCTTAACATGAGAGAGATGTGTATTAGAACAGGGAGAGTGAGCAAGAGGGAAACTAGGGTTAAGCTGTGGACATCCTGGGCATAAAGAAAAACATGAGTGTGTCTTTCCATTATAATATGTTGAATACCAGTGTAGACACGGGGATCTCAGGAGAGGGTACAGCAGAAGGCTATCTGAGAGATGCAGAGAGTATCATATTACACAGATGCCTTCTGTAGCCTGTACATGCCTGCAACAAGGCTGATTGCAGTGTAATTAGCAATAAGCACCCTGTAGTTTGACATAAGCATCCAAGCTGTACAAATCTCTTCAGTATATCCAGCCACTCCAGAAAATTATCATGAGTTGAACCTCATAAAAAGAATGGGGGGTGAGAAGGAGGAGAGTCATGAAGAAGAAAAGTGATTCATACTTTCCCTTCTGCTTGTAACATTATCATAGTGGAAGCATAAAAATGCCAGCATGTTACAAAGACCCAGATTTAACACCTTATTTATTCAATTTTTTTGTGTGTGCAAAACCATATTAAAACTGGCTCTGGGGTTATGAGACCCGCAAGTAACCTTTCTCTTCTGCTGCTTTCAATCTTCAAGGATCATGTAATTTTTTTAAAGAGTAACTATTACACTCTTCAGTTGGTATGAATTAAAATGAAGGCAGTACACTTGTTTCTTATCTTTTGAGAATCTTGTCTATAGGCTTTGATGCAAATCTAAAAAAAAAAAAAGTGGTACAGCATTTCAGATCAAATTCTCAAAAAAATCAAGCTCTTGTGCAATCAGGAAAATATTTTGGTGGCAGAAACGAATGCTAGTGTGTGCATAGGGCTGCATTGCCACCGTTGAGTGAAAATTCTTTTCAAAATAAGTTTCATGAAAGGGGCAGTGGTCTTTCTAAACTTGATCAAAGTTAATATGACTTGTCCTTCAAAAGCTCAAAGGTTGAATAAGTAACCTTTGGTATATTTTTTCCATGGAGCTGTGTTGTGAATTGTTGATGTTGCAAAGTGGGCCATGTTCAAAACTACTCAAAAACACTCTAGGATATGCCAGTATTCTGCCTTCCTGCTGTTGCCTACAGGGTGTAGAAGAGAGAAGTCTGCAGGCTGCTGATTGAATGAAGTGTAGGGAGGTAGTCTGGTAAAGCTGGAAGACAAAACGCTTTTTTTTGGTCTCCAACAAAGATTAATCATTTAAATAGGCTGACTGAACAATCTGCCCTGTCCTGTCATGTCCTGCTTGGTAAGACCTATATGGTCACACCCCAAAAATTGTTTGGCAGGGGGGAGAGAGAGAGTGTTCAATTTACATGCTGCCCTTCCCAGCCAAGGCTTGGGGCAGCTTATAATAAGAAAAGAATAACTTAAAAACAAGAGAACTAAAATAACTGAAAAGGAATCTAGGCAGGCAAGCTTCTTTGGGTAGATGTGGTATCTTTTATTAATCCAACTGAGTAGTTGGAAACAATGTCTCTGCAAGCTTTCAGGCACAAGCACCCTTCTTCAGGCATGGGGAGTCTCTGCTGTTTTGAGATTCCCAAGGGTTGAAAGAAGTTAAAAGTGTCAGGGGATGTCAGTGAGAATGTAAATAGGTGGAATTAGGAAAACAAAGGGGGGTGGGGGGAAATGGGGGGGGGGGAAATAATGCCAAAGGTAAGTACTGTAATTGAGTTCTCCAAGGTAAAAAAGAGGTAGTCTGCAAAAAGGTAAATAGCTGGAAATTAGGAAGACTAATTAAAAGGAATCTAGAACATCAAGATAAAACGGAGCCCCCTTGCTCCCCTTTCTCAAACAACACCTCATCCTAGTGTTGTTTGGTAAATGCTTGCCCAAATGATCTTTCCTGAAAGAAATTCAAGCTCAGACTCTGGTGGACCTCAAGGAAGGGGCTCCCAGAGCTGAGGAGCTACAGGCAAGAAGGACCTTCCACATGCATTTGCCAAGCAGACCTGGCATGCTAACGGCTCTTATAGAAGGCTGCTCTTGTCAGACTTTAGTTGAAAAGGAAAATGAGGGTTTTATTGTCAGTGTTGCATCAAAGCCCTGGTTTGGTCTTTCATGTATAAGGCAAAATTGTTTGGGTGAAGTTTTCTTTTTTTCCTAACCTGACAATTTTGTAAGTATTCTTGCTGAAGTTTTTCTTGGCAGGAGCAATGACTGTTAGGGAGTTCATTTGGATGATTTCCATGTTCTTTATGTCTGGTATACTGTACTCCTAAAATTACATGTTTTTAAAAAGCTTTAATAAACAGTTATTTAAGCTTCTCTGCCTTTCTGGAGCTACAAGAACAACCTTGAAGAATCTGGGCAACAATACAGTGACTTGCAAAACAAAATGGCTTGAATTAATCTTAAAATGATTTGGGCTGAGTGGGATATACTTCACAGCCTTGTATTGTGGCAGGATTAATTTAGTCCATCCGCTGTCCTTGCTAAATGGAAATAGAGTATAATTAACAATTCAGTTATTTCTTTATTTCTGTACACTATCCTATGATATATTCTAAATGTAGTAATGCATTAAAGCAGTGCCAACCACGAAGAGTCCAAACAAGTTACTCTTTCCATCCCAGTCCTTCACAGTTAATACATTACAGGTCTTAACTGAATAGTCCAGCAGTTCCTTGATTAGAAAAAGGAGATTTGCACTTCACCCTTTAGATCAGCAAACTGAAGCTCTGATAGAAACTAGGAGTGCATTCAAAGAAGAATACCCTCTTCCAAGAGACTGGCAACAAATGTCTCTGATGTTAACCCTAAAAATGTTCTTAAAGAAAGCAGCCAGGTTCTGACTAGTGTCGGGATTTATAATTAAGACCAGAGATCTGAACTGCTCCCATGTGTGGACTGCAGAATGGACAGTACTTCTGGAACACAACCTCATCTTTGAGATATCCTCTGCAGCAATTCCTGGAGTGTACTTCTGGGACCGTTCAGGAATTGGACCTTTCTAGAACAGCTCTTTCAGTCCACATGAGCACTATTTTTGTGTCACAGACATGTTTGAGGCTGAGGTTTGCTCTTGTTTTTTAAATACTGGCTCACCTACTCTATCTCACCAAATGAGAGATGATAATTGGCTGAAGGTGTATCTCTAGGTCGGGTTTTGTAGCAGAGATATTGTATAGGGGGTGTTCTCTTTCCAGACATATAATCAATGTACCTATGCCAATAAAACTTTGTAAACTATGCCAGACCTTAGATTTTTGTCTCTTTCAAAGTGAGAACTTATCTGAAATGGAGAAGGCCTACATGAGGGTAGTAAAGCACTGGACCAGGCTACCTAGGATGGTTGTCTTTACCCTTGGGGAGTTTTAAGAGCTGGCTAGAAAAAGCCTTGGCTGGGATGACATAGTTGGGGATGGTGCTACTTTGAGCAGTGGGTTGGACTAGATGATCTCCTGTGGTCCCTTCCAACCCTACTTTTCTATGATTCTGTGGGTGCCTATACACAAGCAGCAAGGCTGCTCCGATGCACTGTGAAAACAGTGCGTCGAAGCAGACCCAATTAATCTGTGCATTTGGCAAGCTTTAGGCTAAAGCACACCCACTATCATTTTTCAGTGCAGGGACACTGATGCACATGTCTCTGTGGGTGCTTTAATTATAGCAGCTCTTGGAGCCACTCTCTCAGAGCACGTGTATAAATGCCCTATGAAGTAAGAGACATAATCAGAAGGAGGGATAAACAAGGTAACACTTTCTCTAATTTTCCATTCTGCCTCCTAAACCAGGTACTACTTGTTATATCCCTGCCAATAATGAGACTAATTAATGCCTGTAGTCCTGTGAAATGTTGCCACACTTGCTGTTAACCTTCTGAAGATTGAACAATTAATTTGAACAGCAACTTTTTAACCAAGTTTCACAAGCTGCACTCAAATACTTCATGTGTCCTCCAGAAGTATGAATACCTTTCACCAGCAACACATCAATATCTTCAGTTTAATGTAATTGTGCAGAAGTAGAAATCCCTCAGGGAAGCCAGTTTTCAATTTGGATTTTAGAGAATGCCATAATTTGGTCTGTCATCCTGTCTTCCTGATTTTTTTTTTTTTTTTTTAACCCTGAACAATGTTTGAATTCATAAATACAATAATATTTTTTTGTACATTTCAAATTACCAAGGTTTGCTTGTGATGGGCTGCAGCAAGGTTTAATACAGAACAATCACAATGCAGAATCGCTGGTATTCAGAAATTGGGCCATCCACATTTAGGCTTTTGAGCTGCTTGTCCAATTGTCAAACATTTTCAATGGGTCTTGGAGCCCATCCCACTATGTTTGAGCCATCAGCGAGAGGAGAGGATAAACAGATTGTTAGTTGGTCAGGAATTTTCTAGTGAAACAGTTTTAGTAAGCAAATGTCTGTTCATCAAAACTGAAATCTTGGAGAAAATCAGTTCTAATGAACTTCTGACAAAACAGATGCTAATTTCTGTTAGAGGCCACTTTGCTTTCTTGTCAGTTTACCTGTTGATTGCTGTGGAGCCTGGACAGCCAGACCACAGTGCATCCTGGAAGCTCTGCTGGTTCAGACTGCCTTAAATTGGGAGTTGCAAGGCTACCAGGCTTGGAGTCCTTGCCATACAGATGGGAGCCTGAAAGATTTGGGGAACCACAGTTACAACTTGGCATCAGGAATCCTGGAGTGTGATTCAGAATAAGTCCTTCTGGAAACAGTGCTCAGGGAGTGTGGCATCACCTGGAGACGGTCTGGGTGGTGCCAGCAGAAACTTTCTGGTCTGACAAAACAGCAACAAGGCTAGGTTCCAGACCCTTGCAAGGATGATATTAAAACTCTTACCTCTTCACTGTGAGTAGTTCTTTTTATTACATATAGAAACTATGTAGAGTTATTGTTTAGCTTATCATAGGGTTCATACAATGAAAGAGAATAACTAACTGAATGACAAAATTTGTGACACATTA
>JAGPOW010001296.1:13029389-13082985 GCA_030014935.1 Caiman crocodilus | reverse complement strand
GATTTAGATTCAGAGATTCAACCACTGAATCGGGCTGAATCTCCACTAAATCAAATCGGGTACCAAAGCTTCGCACAGCCCTACTAGCTGCTGTCTTACCCCTGTTGTCTGGCTTCTCTGTAAGGAATAAGCACTGTAATAAATACATTTTTTTTAAATGGAGTGCTACTCAATTCACAGAAGTTACGGAAGGTACCTTGAGCCTTACAAGGCATGCCTCATGTATAAAAAGGTTGAGTACCTCTGGACAAGGTGGACTAGATGGAAAAAAAGAGGTCGTTTCCATCCCTGTGATTCTGTGGACCCACATTCAGCATATGTCATGATGAGCAAGGCACAAACGCATGGCTGTGAAGTTGTAGTGAGATCCCTTTTTTCAGTAAGGCCCCACAGTAGAACAGATAAAAGTTGAGAATCCCACAGGAAAAAATTGGTACAGAAATGTTCCTCAGGGACACGTTTGTGCAGTGCCTTACTCATTATGTCTGATACCCCTCAGGACTGCTACCATACAAATAAATAATAACGTACCTTAAAATTGTTTTGTGATATAAATGCACAAGGGCAGAACTGATCATAAGTCATCTTCTTTTCATGTAACTTAAAAGTTTAGAGAGAGGCTGTGCCTTTTAGTTATTACCTTAAGTGAGGTCACCCTCCAGGTATTGCCAGGATTCTGGGTGGTTCAGAAACACCTCTGAGACCCGATTCACTGTTGCTCTTTGCCTTGGAAGGGCATCAGGAGAATAAGATATGACCTGTCAGCTACAAAGAATAGTAGGAAAGTAGAAAAGTTGATGTAGAGCACAGGTGGCCCACCTGTACTGCACTCAACCTATGTGGGGCACGCATCAGATTGGGGAGGGACAAGCAGCACAGCAACAGATAGGGCAGGGAGCAGAAAGTACCAGGTGGGTCAATGTAAGGGGATCAGAGTAGAACTCAGAAGGTGAGGGGCTAATTTGTGGCATGCCTGCCAAAAACGGCCCTCAGTGATATAGGGTGTAGTTCTGGCCTCCCTGGTTGCTAATGACAAAATTCCCATTGACTTCTTTGGGGCTGGGATTTTACCTCCAGCATCCCCACTGGAAGCAAATTGTAAGCAAAGACCTTGTCAATGACTACTACCAAATTCTGAAGTATTAAAAGAAGGCATTAAAAGTAAATCCCAGATGTCTTAGCATTTATTCAGGTTAATATTCATCATACTAATAGCAGAAAGACTGTAAATCTAAAGCTTTTCATATAACATTGTGCATTTATTCCCTTCTACATTCCAGTCCTCTGATAAACCTGTTGGCAAGCAACAGGATATCCTTAGTTTTCTAACCTGTCAGTAAAATGCTTTGAGACCTGACTTATTAACTGGACAGGCCTTCCCTGTTGACTACCCTCTCTGTAAAGTTATCAAAGAGCTATTGTTGTAAGCAAACAAAAACAGCATGAAAAAGCAGGTCTCGTAAGCAAAGTCAAGAAGACCAGCTAGACACTTTTTTAATGCAACACTGAGATCAAGAGCTTAACTTAAATCCCTCCTCTTTCTCTCTTTCCTGCGGTGAGGCAAGGAGGGAGGTGGCAGGGGCAGGTGCGGGACTGAGTTGAGGCTTGTCCGGGGCACAGCTCCCACTGCTGCTTGCATCATGAGAGGGCATAGGCGGAGGCGGTGGGGGGTACCCTCGGATTTGGTCAGGACAGGGTGGATGGGCTGCAGCTGCAGGCTGGAGTTCAGGCTGTGCCGGCTGCTTCTTGGAAGGGGCTAGGCTTGGGGTAAGTGGCAGCAGTGCTGGGAGGGGGGCTATGGAGCGAGTTGCAGCCACCCCAAATTTTGCCATAGCTGGCCCCCCTCCCCCACAGTGCTGCTTCCTGCCCCAAGCCCAGCCCTAGCTCAACACCCCACCTCTAACCATGTGCCAGGAAGAGCTGGGGCTGGGCTCCATGCAGGCGGTGATGGCACTGGGAGAGGGCTATGGGTAAGCTACAGTGGAAAAATTTGGGGTTTCTGTAGACCCCCTCCCAGTGCCGATGCTGCCCAGCCCCTGCCAGGAAGAGGCCAGTGCAGCCCGTAGCTGCAACCTGCTCACCCCACCCCATCCCACGCACGTGCCTCCCACCCCGGTCTTCCCCTCCAGGAGTGCAAGCAACAGCAGGAGCCAGCCCCCTTTCCCCCCCTCCCCAGCTGTGGCTCAGTCCCATTCCCTGCCCCACCTTAGCTGGGTAGTGCCTTCCCCAGCCCCTTCCCCCTCCCTCCCTCCCTCCCTTCAGAGACATCGATCTGACCCCTGGCCCCTTCCCTCCTCTCTCCCCTTCTGCCACAACAGATTTACCAGCTACATGCAGCTGTATTGACAATCCGATTGGTGTCAGACCACGTCACCTTAAACCTTGACTATCAGTATCTGCCTCCAAAATCTCTATGGGTGCACCCCTAGTAGTAATTTTCGGTCAGGATAGCATAGTATCCTGAGGTGCAGTGAGATCCTTTTAAGGATGCCATGATGTGCCTCTCAGTATCAGTATTGTTATGCTAATGCCTATATCTGATTCACAAGGTAAACCCAAGAACAAAACCAAAAAACAATCAGGTGCCTGGGAAACAAGATTTATGGGGAAAGGCTAAAAGAACTCGGGTTGTTTGTAGGGGTCTGCTCAATTCACAGTTTGGTAGAAACCACAAAATCCAGGGTTGTCTGTGTAATCAACTTTTTAAAATAGTAATAAAAATAAAATGCTGGTTCCTTAGTGGGAGCCAGCAGTCCTTGCTGCTGCAGCCTGGCCTCACATCGCACCCTGCAGAGGGCAGGGGCAGGAGGGAAGGGGTCGGCTGGCTGGGTGGCACAAAAGGCAGCAGATGAGATGGCAGCCCCCCCTTGTGCCTGCTCCCCCTCCCCTAGGGCCTCTCTGCCAATCGGCACCGAGGGGTGGGGCCAGCAGAGGACATTGGGGAAATATCCACAAAATTTGCTCTTTATGCCATGACCAGTCTGTGAAAATTGTTTGGTCTCACTGTGATTTTAAGTAGGTCCCTAGTTATTTAGCCAGGAGAAGAGAAGATGGAGGGGGGATTTGATAACAGACTTCGGATACCTGAAGGGTGATTTACAGAGAGGATGGAGGTAGGCTTTTCTCTGTGGCTATAAGGGACAGGATTAGGAGCAATGGCTTCAGGCTACAGCAGAGGAAATTTAGATTGGAGTTTAGGAGGAACTTCCTGACCATGAGTTTGATCAGACATTGGAACAAGCTGCCTAGAGAAATTGTGAATCTCCTTGTTTGGAAACTTTCAGAAGAGGTTACACTTGGCTGGGCTGGTTTATCCTGCCTTCAGCAGGGTCCTGGACTAGATGACTTGTGAGGTCCCTTCTAGTCCTACTTTCAATGATTCTGTGATTTTTCAAATAGGAATCCGTAGTGTCAAAACCATTCTGACCTGTTGAGGTCTATCTGAGTCCTTTGCAACAGAAGTGTCCCAATATTTTTCAGTAATTAAAAAAGGAAAAAAAAGAGTTGGCATTTTCCAAGGGGTGCATTGAGTCTGAAAATGCTGAGAACCACTATACGCGTTAAACAATGAGCTTGATTCTTGTATGCAGACAGAACTTGGGGTGCCTAAGAAATGGGATGTTGACAGGCATTGCTCTCTCATCCCGTCCTGCTATACGTAAAAGCTGAAAGGAGGTGGCTTCCGTGGTGTAAGGGGAATTAAGCAGACCGGTTCTATTGTTCTTTTGGTTTGGTTTCAGTAATAGAGGTGGCCTTTCTTTTCTTTTCTTTTTTTTTGGTGTCAGTCTAGTCCTTAAGATGCTGGTGAGTTAGATTATAAAGATGTAGTGAGCAGAAGCTGCTCACTTTTCTGCTACTTTTCCAGGGAACGTTTTCTTTATAAGCAAGACCAGAGTGTCAGTATTTTTATATGTGCTTTCTGACTAATTCTAGGCTATTTTTTTATATACATGACATAACTGTCATCAGAATCAGGGTTTGCAAACTGATAGTCTCCAAGGTGTTTGTAGAGATTACTTCTCCAGTCAAGAGGTGAATGTAAGAAAAAGGTATTGCCTAATTTTGCAATTACTTTCCTTTCTTTTTATCTTTAATATTGCAATAGCTGAAATGAAGTGAGGAAGGATGATTTAAGTTGTTTCTCTTTTTAAATACTGTGGTTCTCTGAGAATCATGGCTTTCAATAAAAAAGCACATTTCTCATCCCTGTGGTTACAGGGGGAAAAAAAAGAGAGCTTTCAAACATGAGCATGAGAAAGTAGTGAAATAAAATTAAATAAAACCTCCAGACTTTTAAAAACATTTCTTTTTGTTTATCTCGTGATTATTTGGGGCTTGACTGACTAGTTTAAAACACTGGGCTTGTGAATTCTGAGTAACTTTAAATAGAAGAGAGGAAGACACTGGAGCGTTGGGTGCTAATCACAGAGGCTGCAGAAGGATACCTAAACTCTTATAATCCCCTTTCATTTTAGAAATGATTTTATTTTACTGATTATGAAATATTTGTTTTGTTTGCTCAGATAGCAAAGAAATTGGGAAGGAAATAGTTGCAAGAAAACCGTTGACTTTTCAGGTTCCTCCACATTGCAAACTAGAGTGTTACCTTCCCTGTCTTCCATGCTATTTCCTCTTTCCTGCTCTTCAGTATGCACAGAGGATGCTTGCAGTGCTGCTGAGTGGTAAGAAAAGTAGATGTGTGACTAAAGGAGCTGGTAATAGTAATTGTTTCTGGCACTTTTTCTTCCAGGTTCTTCATTTACATATTCTTCTTGGAGCAGAAACTCTTTCTGTGAGGGAACCAGGAGTGAGGTGCCAGACAGCTCTGTCTTGAGGGAGCAGAAGTAAGGTGCTATAAGATAGTGAGAGAGCAACTTAAACCATAAATCAGTAACCTATGGCCAGGGTTCGAATTATGGGAGAGCCGGGGCGGGGGGGAGGGAGCCTGAGCTGTCCCATAAGAGATGAGAAACCCCCCTTCCAGTGGGCCAGTCAGCGCCCCAGCCCTGTGGTACTGGCAGGGATCCATGTGCACAGCCCTGACCCTGGCCAATAGTTTTTGCAGAACCTCTCAAGAGTTGAAGTGTAATTTAACCCTGCCTGTGGCCAATGGGTCAGATCAACCCAGAGAGCCATATGATCTGGCCTGTAGACATGGCATTTGTATGGCCAGATTAACTCATAGACAGGAAAGCATGCGGTATGTGGGTGCTAGCACCCAGCTGCCACCACCACTGCTTTCTCCCCAGCAGCTGCTGGGGGGAGAGTGTTACAGCATGTGTTTGTCCCTGTGGCAGCAGGGGAAAGCATCTGATGCTAAAGCCCCACTGCTGTGGAGAAAAGCATCAGCTGCAGAGGCTCCCCCTGTGCTGCCACAAGGAAAAGTGGTGGTAGTGGGTACTTTCCCTGTGCAACCACTGGGAAAAGTGGTGGTAGCAGCAGCTGGGTCCCAGTGTTGCCTGCTGTGCACTGGTGCACCTCTGACCCGAACTGGGTTGGTGTGTCCCACAGCCTGTAAGTGTAGAATTGGTCCATAGACTGGATCCTACGTGTGGCGTCAGTCCCTAGGAGCAACTCTGTGTGCCGGCCCAGTCTCACGAGCTGGATCTGGGCGTGGAGCAACCATGTCTGTGGGCCTGGCCCACTGTGCTGGATCCAGCTGCTGAGTGACCCCATGAATCGGCACCAGGGGGCACATCATCAGAACTGTGGGGCTCCCCATGGGTCCAGAAATATGGCAGTAGGAGAGTGGTGGTAGCGTTACTTGCTACAGCTCCCAAAGTCACAGCAGTTAATGCTGCCACTGCTTCTCTAATGCTGAAGGTAGAATCATGCAACTGCTTTCCCACTGTCAAATTTCTGGACCCATGGGGGAAACCCACTGGCCAGATGATATGGCTCCATGAGCTGGATCTAGCCTGCAGGCCAGAAGTTGAGCATCACTGTTCTTGGTGGTTGGGCTAAGCTGAGCTAATTGTGTCTTTGCCTTACTTGGCAAAATGGCATACGGTAGGTAGTCACTCAACCAAGAAGCCTTGGTACCGGTTCACTGTTGCTCAGAAAGGAAGACAGATGAATGGCTAATTTGGTACTGAGACAGGCTGCTCAGGAGAGACTGAGAGGCAAGTAGAGAAAGATAAATTGTATAGATTGGATGACTATAGGAAATATTGCTCATGGCAAATGAGTTTTTCCCTGTCAGCTAATTTAATTGTGTTTAGCTTGTAAAGTAGGCAAGGAGTAGCTTCCAGCAGAGAGAAAGTTGTGTGTGTGCTTCTTTCTTAGTCCTTGTCTGAACTCCTGGTTACTGCTTCAAAAGTCCTCATTCAGGTTTTGGCATCATTAGTGTTATTCATGCTCACTCGGTGAATCCACGTGCTGGAGAAGAGACAGCAGTAATCAATTTTTGTGTGCGTATGTGTGTGTGTGTGCCTGACTACCAGTTGGCAGCGAGAACGAACCGTTCCACTTGATGAAATGTTGCTTTTCGAGCTAGGAAGAGTACTTTAGCAAACAGAATGACATTTGAAAGCACCCAAACTACAGAGGCAGCTGGGTGCACTAACTGAATACAGTTGTAAAGAGTTGACTGCATTGCAGAAGAAGAAACTAGGAGATTTGTTGTAAGGTCAAATTTAATCCAGTTGGGTGAGTTGCAAACATTTCTGAAGATTGAGAGCAATTCTCTGACATGGCTCTTGGGACCCTCCCTTCTATATACAAGAAATGAAGCCTTTTTGTGACGTGGAGACATACAAGGAATCCTGGTACTATTTGGCTTTATTTAGTGGTATGATGCCATATTTTTTTATAAAAGATTTATTGAACATGGATACTGAAGGAAGTAAGAACATCTCAGAGTAAAATAATTTAAGGGGAAGCCTACCAAATGTAAATTATTACCATATTTATCTCTCTTCTGATGGCCAGATATGGATGTTTTGACTGCTAGCTATGGTATGATTTTTTTTGCAGGTATAATTTTTATTTTGTGGATCAGTATAAAAGATGTCTTGTACAGTGTCAGATATCATACTGCGGAGAATGTATCTGATTCCCTTCCTGAATTATGTAAATTTAGAGGCAGAATTTACTTGAAGCATAAATGGCTGACTTCTGTAAAATTTGCTGTAAATTACCAAGAGAGGTAGAAAGACATTTGTGAAGAGGCTTCCAAACTCGTCTGCTTCATGCTGGCAATAGCTAAAAAATTACCTTTATAAAGTTCCGTGGTTCAATATTCTATTGCAGCGGTTGTCATCATTAATCTGGGGGATCAGATAACAGCCTTACACTCTACCCCCCTCAACTTCTGCCACCTGCAGCCCTTCCTGGTCTCTGTCCCCCCACCCCCCTTGCTGTCACACCCTGGTCTTCCTAAGCATATGGAAATGGGGCTGAAAACGTTGACTTTGAAATAGGTATATAGGTAAATTACTGTGGGTACCCATAGACTTTGGTCATCCAGAAGTTATTAATTTTACCTTTTCTGAATATTGCTGCATATTTTGGCACTGGTACTCCATAAACACTTTTAAACAGCACTTTTGTACCTACTTATATATAGTGCAAACTATGCATAATATTAGTCCAAGGCCAAAAGGCTCATGATAGGGGTGCACTGATAGAGATTTTGGGGGCCAATGTCAACAGCTGATTTTTAAGGAGGTATGTTAGCCAATACCAATCCAATTTCTGATACAGCAGAGAAAGCTGTGTGCAGCTGGTGAGTCTGTTGTGGCAGGAGGGGAGGGAAGAGGCATAGGGTGGGCAAATCAAGTCCCCTGCAGTGAGGGAGGAGCGTGGCTGGGGTAAGGTCTCAGGCAAGTGCTGCCCAGCTAGGGCAGGACACGGGACACAGCTGTGGCTTGTGTGGGGCAAGATGGCTCCCATCATTGTGTGTCCCCAGGAGGGCATGGGGGAGGGAGGCATGTACCCCTGGATCTGCATGGGGTGTGGGCGGGGTGGGGTGCAACTTTGGGCTGGGACTAGGACTGTGCGAGACTGTGTGCTCAGGTGGGCAGTGGCACCACTGGGAGAGAGCTACAGCAGGGGCTGCAGCCCCTCCCCCCCAAATTCACTGTAGCCCCCCCACACTGGAAAGTAACTGGCACAGCCTCAGCCTGCAGCTGCAGCCAACCCTGGTTGCACCCCACACAGATCTGGGGGGCACCCCCCCCGGTGACCTCCCAGAGTGCAGGACAGGAGCAGGACAAGCCATGGCTCCATCCCATCCCACATCCCACCCTGCCCCAGTTGGGCAGCCCCAGTCCCTCCCTCACTGCGGGGGGCATTAATCTCCCCCCACACTCCTTCCCTCCACCCTCCCCTTCCACCACAACAGACTTATCAGCTGCTCACAGTTGTGCTCCTTATTGCCGATGTGCTATGCTGTGGCTGTGCACATGCACGGGCATTTATTGGCCAGATTATCAGCCACATCAGACTGAATTCCAGTACAATCAATTTTCTTTGTATATCTTTCTGTTGCCCCCTCCCTGTGTCCCATATGATCAGCAGGGAACCAGGTTTTTGCCCATAAAAAATCCCAATTTTTCAGATTAAAAAAAGTACCCCAACAATCACATTTTTCTGCAATTAAAATGAAACCCCACATATACCTAGTCTAGATGAGGTCTAAACAGTGCTGTGCAGAGAAGCACTATCATCTCCTATGTCTTTCACTTTATTCTATTAATGGATCCCAAAACCACATTCACCTTTTGTACATCTGCTTTACACTGAGGACTTATATTGAGTTGGAGATCTATTGTCCCCCAGATCCTTCTCTGTAGTGCTGACATCCAGCCAGGTGTCACCCATTTTGTATTTGTATTTTTGATTATTCTTCCCAAATGCTGCAACTTGCTTTTGTAAGCATCAAACTTCATTCTGTTAGCTTCAGTTCAGATGTGCACTCTGAGATCCTTCTGAATTGTGCTCCTTTCTTCCAGTATGTTCACGATCATTCCCAGCTTTTGTTGTCTGCAGACTTGATTTGGATGCCATCACAAAGCTTCTTGATGATTACTAGACACGTTGAACAGCCCTAGACCCAGGACAGACCCCTGTGGCACTCCACTAAAAACTTCCTGCCATTCTGACATGGATCCATTAATAATTACCCTTTGATTTTATATATAGAACCAGCTATAGTCATTTTGTCCAGCCCCGTATTTCTCTAATTTGTTTATGAGAACATCATGAAGGACCTTATCAAAAGGTCCCTCATGCTGACATCCAAATAGAAAATCCTGTGGATTATAGTTTTCATGCACCCACGAGTTCCTTTGTCAAAGAAGATTGTTTCTTTGAAACAAATTGTTCTTACTACAGATCGTGATTCTCAGATCTGATGGAATAGCTTGTTTCCTCATCATCCACATTCTTTCAAGTGAGGACAGAGAATATGAAATGAAATAGCTGAATTCAGTTGCTCAATGTTGCATCTTCGCGTGTGAGTTCCGTAAGCTGTGCGTTGCAAAGAACTCCTGAGCGGTTTCACAACAGAGGACTGATTTCAAAACAAAAGACTAGCTCGGTTCCTGGTCCATCCGTATGCAGCGGTCAGAATTACACTTGCTTCTGCTCTGCTCTGGTCTGATACCCACGTAAGGAGGCATGACACATAAGAACATGAGTGTCACACACTTGAGTTTCACTGCTTCGTGTGATATTGGTCATATCAGCTGAGGCAGTTGGGATACTTCTTCGGATGGGACAGAGAACAAGATGTAGGTGCGTTACATAGCCACACATGCAGTTTCTGAAGCAGTATTTGAACATCACACCCACAGAAAACTCCTAAGGGCTGTCAAATATATCTCTGGCTGCAAGACAATTAAGGTGCAGATAGAAGTGACAATTTTTGCCTGATCCGGCCACAGAAAACACTTTATGTGACTAAACACAAGTACACAGCTGAAAACAGCTTTAAAATGGCTTGTTGGGTGAAAATCTGACCCCTTATTACATGAGGCATCAGATAAAGATGTTACAAAATGTAGCGTCTTTTGTAACCTGTCTGCACAGCTCCCAGCCTGTCCCAGTTTTTAGAACAGGAGGGGGGAAAAGGAGCAGAGAGTTCAGCCTGGTGTGTTTTCAGTCCCTACTGGAAAGTGGGGTGGGTGTATTGCCGCCCTCCCTCCCAAAGGTGGAGGGGCTTCAGTTCACCTACCATAGCCTTCAACATAAGCTGAGGAGCCCCATAAATGAGCTCCCTCCACTGCCTTCCCCCCTCCCGTTCTGAAAACAGCAAGCACTGGGAAAGAATTGCTGTGGGAACTTGGCTGCAGGCTCCCAGCCCCAGCTGGACTTCCCTCTCCCCTGCAACCAAGCAGTGAACTTCTTTTTGGTCTGGGGTAACGTTGTAACTCAGAATGCTTTGCAAAAATCATTCTGAGTTGCAGCTGGGAGCTGCACTTTTGTCTGCACCCTTCATGAAGCCCTGACAAGGATTTTCACGTGTGAAACACTGACGCATTTGATTACGACATCAGTGATGATATGCCTGCCACCCACCACAGTCTTGAGAGCAGAGCTGTTAACAAAATAGGCATCCAGTATGGATTTAGTTGTATGGGCACATGAGTCTGGATAATGATACTTATGTAATTAAGGGTACCCGACTGATCACTTTATAAAAAGTGTTTTGAAGTGTTGGTCCACGCATGGGTAAAATGAGAAAGACGTCCATAGTGTTAAGATCTAGTAACATGCATGGTAATTATGATCACATTAAGAAAACATACTACAGAAATTGCTTGGTGCCATGGAGCAAGACAAGGGTCTGTTTTGTGTAGTGTTGGAGTTCAGACTGATTGGCCTCGTGTGACAGCAGCCGCTGAACAACCAGACATCCAGTTGCACTTGGCTCATTCCAGAACCTTTTCACGGTAGCTCCCCATGTCTGTTTCCCACTGAAGCATAATGGTTTCAATTAATGAGCAATATTTAACATAACATAGGATTTCAAACTTCATATTCAGTTAATTTCTAACGTGCCCTGTTCTGTTGCATGGAGCTGGAAGCATCTCTGAGGATCTCAGCACCAGTGTTGTAGGGCCCTGGTAAGTCCAATTATTTCTGATTGTGCCACGTTGTGAGGCTCAGCTGTCTCAGCCTATTGTGATGGTTACAGATTTTAAATGTTCTTGGATGAAATGACTGACTGCATCTCCTATTTTGTCATGTCAAAATCTAGTTTTTGTATTTTCTATCAGTGTGTTGCCTTGAACTTTATGGATTGGTAAGAGAAAGGAGATGACTCCAGGACGCACAAGCTGTAAGATTTCAGCAGTCATGGGGTTTTGGTAGTGCAATCTTGCCTCCCTTCAGCTGCGTAGCGTACATGCAGTCAACTTTTCATTGCTGAGAGCTGTGACGAACTCTATGATGCACCCCCTTTTTAAGATCTTATATCCACTCTTGGGCAGGCCATACTGGGAGAGAGATTCATTGGCTTTTTGATTATAGTTAGACCATTCTATTAGAATGTGAGAATGAATGTCATACTTGGTGCAGTGAATTAACTGACAAAATACCAATAAGGGGATAGGTATCCATGTTTACAGCCGTATTCGTCTAGAGGAAAAAGCAATCCGGACTCATAGTAGAGAATGATATCTTTTATTAGACCAACAAAAAAAAAAAATTCTTTAAATGCAAGAGAATAGTCATCTTAAGCTAAAGAATGTGCATGGGTTAAATTGATATTTTCCCTGAAGTACTGATCGCAAGAACTTCGTGTGATGGCAGCAAATAGAGAAATGGAAAATATGCAGGTTCCAGATTGCAGTTCATGAACAAATTGTGCAGCAGTGATTGAGCGTACTGCTGCAATGTACTCTGTCATCACAGGGATATCAGAGCAGTAGATGCTTGGGATTGTGGAAGACCACAGAGATACCTGTATCCAATGAAGAATCATCAATACATATGCAGCCCAAAGTGCTGCCAACATTACCAGATGCAAGCATAATAAGGCCTAATTTTAGTGTGTAGAATCGGGTGCATTTTCATCAGCGGAGAGAAGACCAAGTTGAAACTAATTTCCCGGCAATGTCTCATGCCTTGCAGCTAACAATAACAGGCCTGCTAATCATTCCCAGGCTTACGTTGACTCCCCAGTGTGCTGCGTAAACTGGCAGATAGTATGGACCTAAAATTAGGCTGTCAGCATTCCAGAGGAGCACCTGCCAAAGAAGGAAAATCCCAGTATGTTTTTCCAGATATGGCATTGTGGATACATCCTGTAGTTGACAATATCTTGAAAATAATGATAAATCAGGGAGTTCATCCTACCCACCCCAAACAAATCCAAGTTATGGAGAAAAGGCTAGAAATGGTTAAGGATGGGCACTGTCGAGATTTTTGCTACCATGCAAAGCTCCACTTCCGTTAATTCTTGGGGCAGAGGTCAGGTATTTCCCAAAGCTCTTTCCCCCAGCCCCTGCCTCCCCCCACCCTGCCAGTTTTCCAGAGTCTGCTAATAATCGTGTGTCAGTCTGTGATTGCCCACAGAAGACAAAAAAGAGAATGCTCTTTATTCCAGATATCTTAGTCCCCTTTTTTCCCAGGCAAAGAATAGATGCTTCCGTAATTTCTGAGAGCCTTAGGAAAGAAAGAGGCTCATGTATTTAGCCTGCATGTCAGGTCCTCTAGGGTCATGATTTTCAGTATAGGGAAGTAGATGCAGTCTTCCCGGGTAAATGGGGTGTAAGTGTTGAGTAAGATATACTTGACTGTTTTTCATATAAATGACAAAATCTGCTCTGGAGCATGTCTTTCAGAGCTTCCCCAAGGTGTTGTGCTATAGCTGGTAGGACCTTTATAAAAAGGATGTACTGGGCAATGTGCTGTGTCTTTTTCTGCACCAGGCAGGACATGGATTTATTCCAAAATGTATTTAAAGCAAGTAAAGCTGCATGAAATTCATTCTTGCGATGGATCACAGTGTTTCATCCAAGGCACAAAACACTGACCTGAATCTGAATACATACTGATCGTAGAAATGTTTGCCATCTCCTGAAAACACGGTGTCCTGTGATTTTTGGACACTTATGGCTTATTGAATACTGACATATGGTTTGCAGCTTCTGATACTCTACACTTAGATTCCTACCTGACTATGAAAGAAGGGTAGCTAAAGGAGTGCTGTCCTCTTCTCTTTCACTGAACCAGACACCTTATTTCTGTCCAAGGACTGGAAATCTTGCCAGACTGATTACATCTATGACAGTAGGAAGTGGTGTATGTAAACTGAGCAATCTATGGCATGAAGGGGACTGCTTTTGCATATTAGTCTCCAGTGCATAGCACACATCTGAGAGAGCTGAACGTAATGCTATTTAGAGTTTAAAATAAGTTGTAGCTAGCAACCTATTGCAAAAAATCACGTTCTGTGATTATTCTGAACAGGAATAACAGCTAAACCTGAAAGAGAAAGATTTGTTATCCTTAGTGTCATGTTACCTATTTAAAAGGACAGAGTCCATGCTGCTAGCTCTAAAGTTAGAACTGCCTGCTGTGAGTTGGTTTGCAAAGACAAGTTATGGCATTTCCCCATTCAGCCTGTCTGTTCGTTTTACTGTAAGCAGCAAGGGCATGCAAATTATTACTTTAGAGAACAAGATTATTGTGATTTCTTATATGGAAAAAATCAGTTTCTGAACCCATATATACTTTAGAGTTGGGGGGGGGGGTGTCCCTTCTTCACATTGCCTGTAAGTGCATCTGTACTGTATCTAAAGTTGTGTTAATAACTTTTTTTTTTAATAAAAAGCCAACAAAATTTATTTTTGGTTCAAGTAAAGCATTTAATACAACCCCAAAAGAAACATTTTTGTTTTGATGCTGAGTATTTTAAAATATTTTTTAAATGGAAGAAAATTTTAAAAATCAGAAGATGGTGTTTCAGATCTAAGAATGTTTTGTTTTTGAAAATGTCCAAATGAAGTCTTTAGGCTTTGTTTGGGAATTGATTTTGCTCATTTTGTTTTGTATCAGTTTGAGTAATTTTTGGCTTACCTGTGTTGATAAAAGTTTTGGTATATGAAGTAAACCTGCAGCATTCATTGAAAAGTTTTACTCCGCTCTTGTTTTGGCTATCTTAATACCAAAGAAACCATGAAGGGTGGAAATTAGAAGTATGTGTATACCTAATGCATATCTCTGGGGAGTAGCTGGAAGTGCTAAGGTCTGATTTTTGTTTTTTGACTAGCCGAGTCTGATGTCCATTTACTCTTCTGAATCAAACTGCCTGAGATCAATGCAGTTAAAGCTCTCAAGAGGTTTGTGGTGGTGTTGGTTTTTTGTTGTTGTTGGGTTTTTTTATAGTGCACTACACAACACATCAAATCTGGCATTTAGTTAATGTATTGAATGGGAATAAGTCTGCACAAATGACTTGTTACCAAGAGCATTTTGTTTCCTGCTCTGCTTTTGTGCCTGGGAGCTAGATCAGGAGCCTAGACGGTGGGACTGGAAGCTGTTAAAACTTACGGCTTCAGCAGTGAACTCCATTTCTCCCCTATCTACTCGCACACTCATCTGTAGTCTTCCCTCAGGAACTACTCAGGATCTCTAGTGGGAGCTTTCTTGTTCTGCTTTTCTTGAGGCTCTGCATCACCCTGGGATCTTTTAATCTACAGGAAAGGACTAAGATTCATTCTCCCTGGAATATCATGCAGCTGCATCTGGGGCTGCAACCAGCTGGGGCTGTGGCAGTGGCAAATCAAATGTTTTTCCTTTCTGGAGTTGCTACTGAACCTGTGATACATTCAACTCTAATCTGAGAAACTGTTCATTTTATCCACACGCATTACTGTGGTATCTGGAAAGCCCCATAGTATGCTAGGGTATAGACAGATGTTACAATTAAGATGTTTCAAACATCCAGCTGTACACTCATATGAAACCTTCGAAATGTTCCAAAAGTGGCTAAAATACTCCAGTACAGGACCTCTTCACTTTTTTGTTATGTCTGAAGTGGGGAGGGATGGGGAACAGCCTGCCTGCCATCCAGCCACTGGGTCTGCCTGTGTCACTGGACATGACAGGGACTCCCACCCCCACCAAACCCAGAACAGTAGTTCCTCCCTCCCTCTCGCCACCCACTCCAGCCCCAAACCCTTGCTGACTCATAGGAAACCCTGCTGCCACCATAGCTGGACTCCCCCCGCAGCCCCAGTCTCCTTTTCTGGGCTGAGAGTGAGGAGAGAAGGGGTAGAGGGAATTGTAGCTGCAATATTGGACCCCTGGCAGCAGCAGTGGGACTTACCCCTCTATTTTGTGTTCCCCTGTGAAGGATGGGATTAGTGAAGAGTGGGAACTACAGGTCACAGCAGCCTCCTCTAGCATAACATTTCAGTTATGTCTGCCCATTCCCTTAGAAGCATAGGAAGATAGGGCTGGAAAGGACCTGAGGAAACTCATCTAGTCCAGCCCTCTGCTCCAGGCAAGATCATCCTTGATGAAACCATCCCAGCCAAGTGTCTTGTGTAACCAACTCTTAAGCACTTCTGGGACTGGAGATGTCCCAACCTCTCTAGTTATCCTGTTAAAATTTAACCACCTTCGTAGTGAGAAAATTCTTCCTAATCTGCAACCTGAATTGCCTCTGCTGCAACTTGAGATCATTGCTCCTAGTCCTGTCTCCCCTGACCACAGAGAATAACTTGTCTCCAGCCTCTCTCTAATCTGCCATCAGGTATTGAAGACTGATTATCAAATCTCCCTACAGTCTTCTCTTCTCCAAATTAAATAATCTTAGTTTTTCCAGCCTTTCCTCTTAAGTCTTGCTTCCAAGGTCTCTAATCATTTTTGTTGCTTTCCACTGGGCTCTTTGTAGTCTGCCCAGGGCTGGATACAAGCATGGGTGAACTGGGCAGTTGCCTAGGGCCTGGACAGAAAGGGAACCCCAAAAGGTACATATAATTATTATAGATTTCATAGACATTAGGGCTGGAAGGAGCCTCATGAGATCAGTGGGTCCAGCCCCCTGCCCAAGGGCCAGGAAGTCAGCTGGGGTCAGCTCACCCCAGCAAGATAAGCATCTAAGCGTTTCTGAAAGATACCCAGAATAGATGATGCACCACTTCTGGGGGAGTCTATTTGAGATTCTGGAGACTTGGATGGTAAGGAAGTTTTTCCTTATGTCCAGTCTAAAACGGCCTTCCCGCAGTTTGACCATTAGACCTTTGTCTTCCTTTGGGGTGCCCTGGTGAACAGTTGTTCTCCCAGTTCCTGATGCACACCCCTTATATACTTACAGGCTGCCACCAAGTGACCCGAAGCCTTTGCTTCTCCAGGCTGAAGTGTGTCATGCCTTTTAGCCTCTCCTCATAAGGCTTGCTCTCTTGACCTCTAATCCTGTGTATGGCTCTCTTCTGGACTCTCACAAGCTTTTCCACATTGCTTCTAAACTATGGAGCCCAGAATTGGATGCGGTATTCCAGCTGTGGCCTCGCCAAGGCTAAGTAAAGTGGGAGGATGATTTCTTGGGTCTTGCTTGAGATGCATCAGTAGATGCAAGCTAGAGTTTTATTCGCTTTGTTGGCTGCGTCATCACATTGGCAGCTCATGTTCATCTTGTGGTTCATCGTGACCCCCAAGTCTCTTTCAGTCATAGTGCTAGTGAATGTAGCACTGCTGAGCCTATAAGTATGATGTGGGTTTTTTCTTCCAAGGTGGAGCACCTTGCACTTCTCCATGTTGATTTGTCATCGGGTTTTGATCTGCCCAGCTTGCAAGCCCGTCCAGGACAGCCGGAATTGCCAGCCTATCCTCTAGGGTGACTGCACTTCCACATAATTTGGTGTCATCCACAAATTTAGCCAATCCCTTTCTGACACCCAAATCCAGATAATTTATGAATATATCAAGGAGTTCTGGTCTGAGTACAGAGCCCTGGAGGATGCCACTAGTCACCATGCGCCATGTTGACTTGATTCCATTGACTATCTATCACTCTGTGGTCTGACCATGGAACCAGTTCCCCAGCCCACAGACTGTAAGGGTGCTGAAGATTATCATTATCTCTTGCAAAGTGGGAGTGCATTATCTCTTGCAAATACTAAAACTTCTGCTGGGGCTGCTGCACCTTACTTGGCATGCAGGGCCCAAAACAGCACACACTACTCCAGGTGAGGTCTTACCAGTGATGAACAGAGTAGAAGAATCGCTTCCCTTGGTTAGCAAGTGACGTTCTTGTTAATACAGCTCTTATTGGCTTCTTTGTCTCATTTTCAGTTTATGGTTCACTGTAACCCCCACGTCCTTCTCTACAGCAGTGCAGCCTTAACCAGTTAAAGATCTTAACTTCCACTTGCATGATTGTGTACTCCTTTAGTAAGCCATCTCATTTTTCAGTGCACTCTGAAAAACATGAACAAGCTAATTCTGTCCAATGTGACTCAAAGCAGATAAGTATTATCACCTTCATTTCCTGTCCCCCTGGACCTATGCTTGAGCCATGGAGGCCACACCTGAATAACCCAAGTATTGAAGTTAAGGGTGGGGAAACGAAAATGCTATCAAGAATGGAATTTTGTTTTATCGAGCATGTTTCTTACCACACCTAAGGTGATTAAATGAATGAGGTTCCTCTGTCTGCCTAATGCAATAAACCTTTTGTACTGATTTTCTAGAAATTCAAGGTTGTGGTAAATTGCTCACACCCAGATGCAGGATTGCTTTCAAAGTATTTCTCAAGCGGAAGTAGTAGTTCACCGTTGTTGCTCAAGTAACAACCTTTTATAAATATTTGCATGTACCTAGAGGATGGAATGGAATGGCTGGTTATCTTTGGGGGGAAAATCTTTTTCATCTCTGGGTGAAAACATGAAATTTCACCTATATGGATAAAGGCAATAGGTGCGGTTTTCCAAAGTGACTGAGAAGTACAAAGGGAATTGTTCTCATGTGTCATGTAGGTGCACTAGGGATCCCACCTAGTAATAAACATTACCTGATTTGCATTCCCACAGGTTCCTCTAACACTAAAACTTCTCACCCAAGCCCTAAAGAGGCTTGAATTTGTTTTCCCAAAAGGATATCTGCCAACTGCCATTCCCATTGCAAGTCTAAACATTTGATCACTTGGGAATAACATCTTAAAAAGGCACAGTTTATTCTGGAGACCCCGCAGCCTTCTTCTTTGCTCCCTTTTCTTCTTCTAATGTTCACGAGATGCAAAAAAGACATTTACTCTAAGTATTCACATAATCGGTTTCTGTTAAGATATTTTCACACCATTAATGCACAACAATTCACTACTGTTCAAATTACTTGGGAGCTTTTTACTCCCCGCCTGGTTTTCTCTCGGATAACTGGGGAGGATTACTGGAAGTGTGTGCCTTGTTCCTGCGAGATTTGCTGGTTGAAACATTCTTTCGTTTTTGCTCAAATGGCGTCTCATTAAAAACAGATGGTAAGAGGAATTTGTTTATCTTCATTAGAGCAGGATACAGTTGCTTATCTGACTGGCTGTGCTGGTGTTATAAATGGAAGGGGTTGATAAACGCAGCTCGCCCACCTTCCCTCTTATGTTTCTAGCACTTCCCTGATTCTCATTCTGTTTCCTGCCTGCTAAACAGTTACTGTATGTCATTATTCAGTGAGCTGTGCTGTAGGAAGTCCTCAGACCAACCACTGCTAAAGCTCTGAGGCCCCTTTCCTTCCGCTTTCTCCACTTTCTGCTGTCTGATAGAGAGGAAGGGAAAAGTCACTTTCCAGGTTTAAGGAAGTGCCAGAGCTACTGGTTGAGGGGCGAGCACCTTTGTTAGGACAAACCTGCTCTAACAGCACGAAACACTTTATGGTTGATCAGTGACCTAGCAGTTAGCATATTAGCATCTCATAAGGTTTGTGCGTGACTTTCTTAATCTCAGACTGTTGGTCAAAGCAATCAGTTAACTGTGAAAGAAGGGCAACAATTTTAACCTCTCATGAGGACATCACTTTTCTCAAAAGTGCAGTTGGTGCTTGAACAAATTAGCATATCCATTGTACATAAATGGGCTGATTTTCAAGAAGAGTTTTTCAATAGGTCACCCGTTACAATAAAGTAAATAATCCTCTGATATTCTACCTAAAGAGAGGCTAGTAATACATTGCAACACTACACAGAATGCTAGAATTGCTTTTGGGGAGCTGAAGTTGCTAATCTCATTACTGTCAGTTCTGAAAGGGACGCTCAGTGGCAGCAGTTCGGGGCGCTGGGTGGTGGCTGCACACGGGCCACGTGTGCAAACTTCTGCCCTCCTCTTCCCCCCCATGCCTGGGAAGTGGCAGTGCCACGGGGTGGAGCAGTGGGGGACAGGGGAAGGCGGGGTACACGGGGCTGGAGGCAGAACAGTGGAAATGCAGGCCGTGCCTGTGCCACCCACTGCCCCCCCCAATCATTCTTGACAGGCAATTGGCTAGTCATATATATTCTTCTGGGGACAGTTGCAAATCCAGAAGAAAGAAGATAAAAGGTATTCCATCCAGAAAAAACAGCTCCCTTAAAGTGAGTAGCAAAAACGTTTGTTGCAATTCATATGGTTAATGACAGAGTGAAGACTTTAACTCCCTCAGCTTTGCAGATTTAAGGTTTTTTTTTTCCCACAATTTGCTAGATCAGATTGTTTGAAGAATGCATGTTTCCAAATAAAGATCTTCTCCGCCTTTGAAACTGTGGAAACATAGGCTTGTTCTTCATGTGAAAACAGACCTTTGAACACCCATATATTAGTTTATGGACCAGGGCCTGTTGACTAGGTTCATTCATGATAAATGTTAAATAATCTTGAGGCCAAGCTTCCTCCATAGAAATTTGCTGCTCCTAGCATTTCCAGAGAACTGGAACTTAACCCTTCTTTTCTATAGGGGCAGTCCCCTTCTGAAGCCTGATCCCCTTCCTCTTGTTTCAGCTTGATTTGATTTATTGGTATTGTGTTGTGAGGTCAGTTGCCAAGATGTAATGCTAACTTCTTCCTACCTTGATCCAGGATGGGATTTGTCCAGCTTACCACATTCTGTAACACGATAAATTGCCTGCATCTGCCTCAAGTATTCAGTGATTTGAAAGTTGAGGGTTAGATCAGCCTCCTTCCTGGTAAAATGGGATATGCTGGCCTTTTACAAAAAAGAGACTTGATGGAGGGAGTCCAAATGACCTTGTTCTTAAGTGGTCACAATCAAGCACAGACTCTGGGGGATCACAAAGCAGACGTTTGGAGAAAAGAAATGCACCATCTCCCCTGACCCCAGAGGATCTCGCAGGGTTCGGTCCTCGGACTGATATTATTCAGTATCCTCATCAGCGATTTGGATGAGGACGTGCAGCGCACCCTCTCCAAGTTCGCTGATGATGCAAAGTTAGTACACCAGAAGGCAGGGAGCAGTTTCAGGCTGACCTGGACTGGTTGGATCACTGGGCAGAGAGAAATAGGATGCAATTTAAGAAAGATATAAATGTAAGATACTCCACCCAGGAAGGAGGAACCCCCAACACATCTACAGGTTGGCAAGTGTCTTTCTCAGCAGCTCGGAGGCAGAGAGGGATCTTGGAGTTATAATTGACTCCAAGGTGAACATGAGCTGGCAGTGTTAACGAGGCCGTCAGCAAGGCCAATCGCACCTTTTCGTGCATTAGCAGGTACATGACGGATGGAACAAAGGAGGTGATGCTCCCCCTCTGTGCGGCTCTGGTCAGGCCGCAGTTGGAGTACTGTGTCCAGTTTTGGGCATCGCACTTCTAGAGGGACACGGGAAATCTCGAGAGGGTCCGGAGGAGGGCTACTCACACGATTAGTGGCTTTTGTGATAGACCCTCTGGAGGGAGGTTGAGAGAGCTGAATCTCTTCGGCCTTCACAAGAGATGGCTGAGGAGATCTTGTGGCTGCCTATAAATTTATTAGGGGAGGTCAATGAGAAATAGGGGAAGTGCTATTTACTAAGGTGTCCCAGGGAGTGACTAGGAATAATGGGTGTAAACTAGTGGAGAGTGGATTTAGGTTAGATATTAGGAAGAAATTTTTCACAGTGAGGGTGGCCTGGATCTGGAATGGGCTCCCAAGAGAGGTGGTGCTATCGCCTAGCTTGGACGCCTTCAAGAGGAGACTAGATAGTCACCTGGCTGGGGTCATCTGACCTCGGTCCTCTTTCCTGCCGGGGCAGGGGTCCGACACAATGATCCATTGTGGTCCCTTCCAACTCTACAATCTATGAACCTATGAAAAAGAAAGCCTGGTCTTTGGGATTTTACCAAGGAGTGGGTTAAGGCTCTTCCTCTCCATTCAGTCAGTTAAGGCAAAATATGGGGTGGGAGGGACTTCCGGCCCTCTGTTCATGGGGAGAGAAGTATATTGCTTACAAATGCCTTCAACACCAGGGGAAAAAGAGTAAGCAGGAACTGCCCTTTTCATGCTGTAGAAAGGGAGTGTAGACACTGGGAAGAAGAGCTTTTTGCTTTCAAGGTTTTGTGTCTGAGTTCACTTTTTGTTTTTCAGACTTCTGTGAATTCAGCCCTGGTGGTGCCAAGCATTTTATGAGCCTCTGTACCAGTGTGTCTTGGTCAGGATAGGCCCCCTTTTTGTCCCTGCTCCCACTCTTCCAACCCATATAGGCAGGCATGCTCTGAGGCTAGATGTATGTGTGCCCCTGAGGTTGCTCCAGAACTACCGTGTCCTTGAAAGCAGCCTTTGTATGCCACTGAGCAACCTCACCAATAAGCTTCCTGGTTTTCAGTGAGCCTGAGGGCACTTCCAGGCACAAAAACACTGAATGTCCTGTAGCTCAGCATTTCTTAACTTAAGAGTCGTGACCCAAAAGTGGGTCACAAGAATAAATGAAAGGGTCATGAGCAAACTTTAAAAATGGATTATCCTTTAAAGGAGCAAAGCTTGGGAAACCATGGCTTTTCCCTTGCAGCCTGGCAGAGTTCACACTGGGGGCTGGGGCCAGGGGGTGGTGGGTTGGAAGTAAGGGGCACTGGGTTAGGACTGGCCATTGCTGTTTACAAATGGGTCCTGGTAGAAAAAAAAGGTTGTGAAGTGCTGCTCTAGGTGTTCCAGCTAGGATTTGTACACCTTGGTACAGCTTAGAAACGCTTCTGTAACTGTGTTAAAATGATGTGCCTCCCTATAAGCAAAGAGTAGGTTGATGTTACAGATGTTTTGAAGGAAATCCCTCTTGTCTGCTGTTTACTATGGATAATGGTTTTCACCATCTCTGAGTTGAGTAGAATGTAGTTAGCTTTTTCAGGAAAAATATCTGACTACTAGGTATCCGTTCTTCTAAGATTTGTAGAGCTGAAGAAACAACAGTATTTTGGATGCAGGGGCTTACATGTATGGGTAGGGGCTTTTGTGCTTTGGTGATGGCAAAGAGAACAAGAGAACTGATGCAGGATCAGAGATCCAGCATTTAGCTGTGTACTGTGCACCCAGACTAAATGCTAGCTGAGCACCCTAACCCTGCTCCCTGATTTGTATTCAGGATACAGGGGGTGGTTAGGGGAAGAGATTGAACAAACCATAAGACCTGCTCAGGTATAGCTACCAGAAGGGCTGCATTGGAAGATTCAGCCACACATTGCAGAGAAAGTAAGTGGGATATTCAGCCTTCATGACTGCAGGTTGCAAAGAACTGAGGTTACAGCGTCCGCAGAAATGATGATATCTAAAATAATGAGTGTATTATAATGAATTATGACCTGAAGAAGAATTCACTGCATTCATAGTTTGCCTAAGCCAATCCCAACCATGCATTTGGTTCAATAAAAGGCATCGCCTATAAAAATGTTTGCTTCTCCCTATAATAAATGCAGCCATAAGATTCTGTTGCGGTTAGAGGGAATGCCTCTTCCAGCAATCTGGGTATGGTCATTTCAAGTTGAAAGTGCAGTATTATATGCAAACCAAAAAATGTTGGCCCCTCTGGAGGTTTCTTGGAAGGAACACCACTTGACATCGTCACGTCTGCATCTCTGATCTTACATCTAAGCCTTGAACTAATAGAGCTTTCCTGTTAATCCAGGGACAGGCATTTATTTTGGGTGGAGGGCCGCTAACTGAGTTTTGGCAAGCCATCAAGGGTCACATTACAGGCTGCCAGGGGAAGATTAATATTAATTTTCTAAATTTTTTAGGGGCCTCGTGGGCCATATTGAATGTCTTGGTGGGCCACATCCAGCCTGCAGGTCACATTTTGCTCACCCCTGTAGTTAATCTCTGTTTAACCCCTCCTTCCCGATCTTCTCAGCTCTCATCCCACATGATATCCTGGTCTTATGTTGTTCCCATATTCCCTCTCCCTGACCTACCAACAATCCCTTGCTCTCTCAGGATCACTTCTTATCTGTTGCAGGTTGGCAGCAATGAAGACGTTGATCTTGAATAGGCGTTACAGAATTTTATGTAAATTGTCTTTATAATGCTAGTATTATATTAAGTAGAATGCTTCAAGAGGCATAATTTCTAACTTGGCAGTATCAAAGATATGGACTGTGGGCCAGATCCAGCCTGTTAAGTTATGTCATCTGCCCTGGGGGTGTTCCTGTGGGAAGAGGAAATTCAGGGGTGGGGGCCTACCACTGAAATCCAGGGAATGCAGCCTCACTGGAAAGCATTTAGACTGTGGCTGTATGTCATCAGACACCTGTGGTGGTCAATACTACCTTGTTGCATTGCCAGAGGTGGGTCCAGATCAGTATCTGACTGGGGCGGCAGAGCCTAAGCGAATTTGATGCCCCTGTAGTAACCCAACCTGAATTGCTAGGCTTGGATTCTGGGACTTTTCACAGGCAAGTGGGGAGAAATGGTCATGTTCAAGACCTGCAAATTACAGAAGAGTTGCTGTGCAAAAGCTACTCAACAGCAAAATTCCTCATTTGGAGCAAGCCTCTCACTATTTGAAAAGACTCCAAACACCTCTCCTCTCAAGGAAGGAACAAGAAATAAAGAGCACTCATAGTAGCAGATCTTTCCCACTCCCTCCTCACTTATAGTCAACTCCTTTCCTGCCTCTGAAATAACTCGCATAATGCAATTGGGAGTTTAGATACCTGGGTTGTATCTGTATCCTAATTTACTGTCATCTTGGCCAGATTTTCTCTGTGCTTAAGACTATATTGGATATAATGATACTTATCTACCTTACAGTGATATTGAGAGTCTTAAAATATTTTTAGCTCCTGTGATAGGAAAAAGGATTAAAAATATGAAAACTATGAACGGATTTTTGTTTTTTTTTCAAACCAGTACTTTTGAGCACTGTAGATATGCAACTGATTTATTACGCTGCATTGTTGTTTATTCAGAAATAACTTCGCCCATCATACAGTGCTTTTAGAGATTATATAGATAATGTCATAAATATGCAAAAACGTTCATACTTCTAACATGGAGGACTGGTTCAAAGACATTTTTGTACTTTGTGCATTCATTTACATTTTTATGAGTGCCTGGAGAGTTCTTACTCCTTGTCTGAACTGACCTCTGGTTAATCTTCACTGTCCCTTGATGTGTGAAGGCATGTAGTGATTGTAAAATTTTATTTAAAAAAAAAATCTTCCAAGTGACAAAATTCAAGATTCAAGGAAAAGCAGCAATTAATGTACTCTTAAGAGCTTAGTAGCAGCTGCACATATTTTCTAAAGAAGGGATGCCAATGAACCAGTTAATTAGGTATTCTAAAATCTTGTGTTGTGGCCCTGCACCCTTCTGTGGGAGTTCTGCCGGAATAAATTCTGTAAGATCTGGCTTTGTGTTCAGTTCTTTTCCATCTGTATAAGTAATCCATCTTCACTTGAAAAAATAGTGTGTTGGAGTGGGATGAGTACAACCTTCCTGACTTTGTCCAAGGCAAGATTGCTTATCATTTTGTGATGCAGTGATCCTTGCCTTAACATAGTTAAGCCTTTGTTCTGTTGTGTCAGAAGTCATCATGATCTGGCTCTACATAACAGAGCTTCCATGTATGCCTTCAGAGTGATTTCAGGACCAGCAAAGGGACTTTGTGGAGCATACAGTCCTGCTAACCAAACTGGAAGGATGCTGCGAAATCTGTTCTCAGTGTCAACACACGTTGTGGGTTTGGGTGTGACAAGCAAGCTAAGCTCCATTTCTCTTTTACAGAAACTTTTGCTTCCTCCCTCTCCCTGCTGGAGACCCTCTTAAATAGTCTGGTTTCAGCTACTCAAGTGTTTCTCCCGTGCCAGTAGTAACTGATAGTCTCAATCAGAAAATTCAGACTCTGGATGTTTCATCTCCCATTGTACTGTGAAATTTGAGGCATTTAATTAAATGTGGATGACAAGATAGCACCTATCTTGTCATCCACCTACCCAGAAATGATTGTTCTAGTTGCTGATATGTTTCTAGAAGAAGCTGCATCTATGATCAGAAAAGCAGGGTGTGTCTGCACAAGACTCTTTACTGTGCATTAGCCTAAGCTAATGTGCAGTAGAATGTCACTGTCTACATGTGCATGGCGATTACTGTGCATTAGATTAGTCTAATGTGCCACTTGCTAGTACCAATGGATACAGGTGCTAGAAAATGACACACTAAAATAATGCATCGGACTGCACATGTAGATACTGACCAGGAGCAAATTGCTCCCAGTCAGCCCAGGTAGCAGGGTGTCACACTGCTGCCTGGCTAAGTCCTAAACTTCAGAGGGTAGGAGGAGCTGTCCCTGGCTCCAAGGGCAGCCCCCAGCCCTGAAGAGCTCCGGGTCAGCTGTGACCAGTGCTTCTGGGAGGAGCATGTGCAGGTCTGAGCCACCACCTAAGGAAGCAGGGCTCAGAGTGCCTGTATTGTACCTGTCCGTCCTTCCTTCCTTCTGGAGCTGTGATTGCAATGGTAGTGGGGCCCGGAGCTTCCCCATGGTGCATGTCCTGCAGCTAAGGGGGATGTGCTAAGGTGTATGGCAGCAGGAACCATGCAGCAGTCCCAGAGCTGAGAACTACCCTTGTGCTGCTGAGCAGCTGGTCTTATCCACAGCTGGGCTATCCAGGTCCCTGTTCTTCCACAGTACCTGGTATAACAGCAGAGCCTGACCCAGCCTGTCACCAATCATACCTGGCTTTGGGATTCCTACAGAGCAGGGGTCTGTGGTGGCATGCCTCTGGGCCTGCTGCCCTGTGTATGGTTACCATGTGCGTGTGGCGCTGCACCAAATGCACCTGTGAAGCTCTCAGGAAGGGAAGGAGCAAGGAGTAGGCAGACACAAGGACATGGGGCCTGGATACACCATCACTTGTCTGCTCCTCGCTAAGAGCTCTGTAGGAGCACTGGGCACACCCCCACACCAGCATGTTAACCTCTCAAGGGGCAGCAGGCCTGGAGGCACATCAGCATGGAGCCCTATGCTGGCACAGACCCCTGCTCCACAGGCGCCCTAGAGCCAGGCGTGACTGGTGACAAGCTGGGCTGGGCTTTCCTGTTATACCAGGTACCACAGGGGAGCAGGGGCCTGGACAGCACAGCCAGGGATGGGACTGGCCACTCAGTGGCACAAGGGCAGTTGCCAGCCCTGGGGCTGTTGTGTGGTCTCTGCTGCCTCACACCCCAGTGCATCCCCTTTGGCTGCAGGACATGCACCACAGGGAAGCTCTGAGCCCCACTGCCACTGCAGTTGCAGCTCCCGGGGAAGGAAGGACAGGTATGGGGTGCCCCAGGCCTCTTCTTCCCAGCTGATGGCTCAGATCCATATGGGAGCACCAGCTGCAGGCTGCCCAGAGCTTTGTGGAGCTGGGAGCTACCCCCAGAGCCAGGGACAGCTCCCCTCAAACTCTGCCCATCTGGGAGCTGTCTGTGGACCCAGGAACAGCTCCCCCCTGCCTCTTGGAGGCCAGGCCTGACCTCTGAAACTCTTGCCAGACTGAGCTGCCCACAGTGCCTCTGCCATCCCAGGACTGGCACGCGAGGGAGCCTGGAGATCCCCTTGTTTGCTGTAGGTGGGCCAGAGCATGGCAGGACCAGCCCTGAACAAGGCTGCTCCCATTGGCCACAATTCTGTGCATGACACGGGCACACATGTAGACACGTTCCTGGGCAAAGTATAATGAGCCTAAATTTACTGCACAGTAAATTCAGGCACATTAATTGTATGAGTAGAGGTGCCCACAGTTATTGCAGTCTAGTGCTCAGAGCAGAGGTGGTGGTGCTGAGGTACAGGAGGGAAGAAATGGGATGGTGGAATCTGTAATACTCCGACGGTGAAGATTGCAGGGAAAAAATAATCACAGATGGACAAGAAGTGAATCCACTCATTGAAATCTTTTCTTTTTCTTTTCTTTTTTTTTAAGAAATGAATCCATAACCAGGAATATAACTAATAGAGACTACTGTTAGTGGTCTGATAACTAAAATGTTTGATGGAGTGAATAACCTAGAAATTAAGATAATTTTATTTGTGGTTATTGTGACTGACAGATCTATGATGAGGATTGGCCACAGCAGAATTTGAGCATCTCACAGTCTTTGTGTTCGTCCCCACAATAAGCCTGCAAACTAGGGCAGTGCTATTATCCTCTCTTTGTAGAGTGAGAGGCGAGGTGAAAGATCATGCAGGAAGTCTACAGTGAGCAGGAGCTAAAACTCAGGTCCCACAAGCTCTACATTAGTTTGCTAGCCTTGAACTGTTTTCTTAAAGTAAAAGCCTTTGTCCTACGTAGTAACTCATGGCTACAATGCACACCATTAATTGGCACATTTAGATCTAGTGACAGGCATCTTTATAAATACTAAATATCAGTAGGTGGAGAGAGGAGTACTGAACATACATGAGAAAGGAAGTTGTGGCTGAGAAGTTTGAAATTTTGAAGTAATACAGAATACTTTCCTAATGCATAGTCTTGATGTGCCCTGTGCTGATGTACTTCCTAGCAAAGATAGCATTAAAATCTTTTTCCAGTGCTTCAGAAATCGTTTAATTGACTAAATTAAAATCCAAGTAAGGTGTTTGTTTTCCAGAAACCCTGGAGCTTAGCTTGCAGAGTTTACTACAACACCATTTCCTTCTGAAGTCTTCTGCTCCTTCAGATTATGTGGGAGTTGGGGTTTTATCCCTTTGTCTGTATGATTCACATGAGTAGGCTTTTAAAGTCACATCCCTTAAGCTTCCTGCATTTTTAAAAAGCCCTCCAGCCAGGCTGATGGCTTAGGAAACATCACTTCATTGAGAGTGCTATATAGCTGCCATTAGGAGCCTCCCAGGAGAACAGTATTTTCTCTATTCACTTTTTAAAAAAGGATAATATTACAGTACTAAAGAAAAAAATATGCTTGGGAGGAGGTAGACCTGAAACAAAATGGAGAGAAGCCAAGAGCAGTGATGATGTGGCAGCCAGAAGAAAGACATAAGGCAACAAAATCATTCTTTTCCACATGAATGAGGCTAACTACCAACTCCTTTCTTTATCTTCTGTGAGGCTGATCAGGATAACTTTTTCCATTGAAAAATACTGAGAGTCTCTATTGAAAAATATTTTCACTTGTGATGATGTATTTTTGACGTATACATGCCAACCCAAACTGGGTTTCATGGAAAAGAATTCTATGTTGACAAAACTACAAACCCTACCCATGTGTTTGTTCTAGTTTTAGATGGTAATAGACTTTCCCTTGTAGCAGTTGGAGACAGGAATTCCCAGCAGCGTGGATAATGTCACAACCTTTACAGCAAGTGCTTCCTGGCTGCAAGACTCCTGTTGCTCCTGTCTCCAGCTGGGCAAACCAAGGGAGACTGTGTCTAGTGAGGAGAGAGATTCTCCTTGCCATTTTCAAGAAAAGCTCAGACAGGACTGAAAAAGGAAGGCCAGCTGAGTGGATTGCACTATAGGCCTTTCTGTGTGACGAGATGGACAGAAGACTTTGGACTGACTGAGCTTGAAGGCTGCTGATTAGCAGTTTCTGCCTTATACCTTTTGGATGCTCACTTTTTCCCTTCCTGGCCTGGCATAGTTTCTGTGGTAGGTAGGAGATATGGTCACTAGTTGATGGCCCCTGCCTCAGAAGAGCGTTATGCTGACTGCATTGGGCATTTTGATGCACACGCAACTTTTCGTTCAACCTTTCTGCATAAATGTCAATGTCTGGTTACAGCTTGCTCTCTTGGCACGTTTCCCATAGCTGATATTCTGGAGATGATGGCAAAACAAACTCTGAAGTGTTGCACAATTAGGTGGAGCCAAAGTTAGAATAATCTCCTGACACTAATAGCTAACACTAGCTATTTCCCACAGCTAACTTCCTCTCTTTGCCCACACAGCACTGAGGAGAGGAGAGCAACCAGTCATCAGTGCTGTGTGGGCAAAGAGAGGAAGTTAGCTGTGGGAAATAGCTAGTGTTCTCCCTCCTTTCCATTTCCAGCAGAAACAAGGAAAATTGTGACCTGGGAAACAGAAATGCTTTCTTTCTTATTTGTTAGCATTTGGCATACGTTTTGAGCAGATATAAAGGGTAACCTCAGGTGAAAGATAGTAGACAATCAGGCCAAATACTAATCAGAGGCTTGATACAGTTCCCATTTCTTTCTGCAAGTCTCTCCAGTCCCATATCAGAACAGGTTGGAACACATCCAGATTTAACTGATTTCAAGGGTGTTTGGAGGGTGGCTTGTTTCCACAATGATTATTACAATTAGCTTGGGTTCTTATTAAACAGCAGTGCCATTTTCTTTGACATACCCTGACCTATTGCCTGAAAGACTATTTTGTTAAGGGACCTCCAAGGCATTCAAGTAGAACCTCTTTCAGGGGGGAGGAAAATTTATAGGCTCCAGGAAGATATCTTTGCTAAAAAGCAGGGTGTACAGCATTGAGAAGTTTGGGCATTTGAATTAAACTCTGGGGAAAGCATGTAAATCAGTTCTATATATTTTTAAACTGTAGTATTTCTAAAAACGAATCCTGAATTTTCTCTGTAGAAAACTCCCTGGAATAATATGGTATCTAAGCCTTCTGATCTGGAGCATGTTCAGCCTACTTCCTCTGCCTTTTTTAAATAAGATTTGACATTAAACTTGATTGTTTCAGTAATAAGTCTCTGAAATATTTTCTACCAAGTCCTGGCAGAAAGTCAGAATTTGCTCAAGTTAAGTCGTATTGGAGGGAAGTTAGTATTGATACCTGTGTACTGTATCAGGGTTTTGTGATTAAGCAGACAAGCAAAAAAAAAAAAAAATTAAAGCCTGATTGTTCAGCGTATGTGAAACAAACTTTTCATTCTCTAGGTCTTGACACGTGGTTGGGAATATCTAACCTATTCTTTTTGCAGTTGACAAGGTTTGCCATTATTACTCTATCAGATTTGCGTGAAGAGTAAAACGGGTATTGGAAAGCAGGATTTTAGTTGCCATGATAAACATTTGAAGGAAAATGGCAGGGAAAGGCAGAAGAGAAAAGGGAAATGAGAAAAAGGAGGGCAGCTTTTAGTAAAGTTTAGTTTTGGGGTTCTGATAACTGGCTAGTTTTGCTCTTTGAATTAATGCTGCATCAGCACAGTCCCCCTCAGAGTCACCACCGTCCTATAAATTTTCATGATGGGGAAATACTGAAAACTAAGTATTATGAATATGTTTATACTTGCCAGAAAGAGTTAAAGAACATGGTGAAGTTATAAAGTTAAGTTCACCCTGGGAAGCAGTAGCTCACAAGCTAATACACCTGGGGGCACAAAAGAGGTCATAAAATGAGGTATGGACATGCAAAAGAAGTCTGCTAAGTAAAGATGGGACTTGCTATGCAAGTAATTCGACCCTATTTCAGGAGCAAACTACTATGGTTTCCATAGGCGACTGGTAGGGGGTGCATGTGCCCCCACAATGGGACCAGTGCCCCCCCCCACCTCCAACAGCCAACACTGATGCTTTTGGTAGGGCTGGTGCCACCCTGACAGGGTTGGCAGCTTCTGCGGGTTCTGCAACGTATTCATTTGCCCATACTCCTAGAGCTACTCAAACTATACAATTCCTATGAGACTTCATAGTAGCTCAGATAAAAGCTGAAAATAAAATATATGAATTTGGGTATGGTTGGATGCAGGATGATTCAGCTGCAAATTAAATATTTTGTTCTGCTTTTCCTTCCTTGTAGGACAAAACCTAATATCTTCAGCAAAATATGACATAAAACACATTTTCCATTAAGCAAGTATTTTGAGAGAATTTCCAACCAGCTCCAAAAAATCCCAACATATGTGTATGATGACACTGTAAATGCTGCAGCAGAACAGGTGTTATTGGGGTGATCCAAGCTCCAGTTATAGAGAAATGGTCACAAAATAAAGAAAAATACAGAAAATTCTTGAGCAAAAGTATTTTCATCTGTAGTTTCTGTGATACTTCTGAAGAGAGTTCACTGGCAGATGATATTGTGATTAAATTACACAAATGCATAATGCAATTATGAATGCCTCTCTAGATACAGAAACTGTTCCAAATAGGCTTCATGTGCACATGCTTTCCAAAGTAGTATGCGCTATTCAGTTTGTTGTAGAAGCTGTTGTTGGAAGTATTTAAGTGCAAGTTAGACAAATGTTTGTCTGGGATGACAGAGACCAGGATGGTCTGCCTCAAGTGGGTAAGGACTGGATAATCCCTTGTGAGGTCTCTTCCAGCCTGATTTTTTTTCTATGATTCTAGGAAGGCCTTCCTTGGTAGTTGGCGTGTGGGTGTGCATGTGTTAAGCAAGTAGAATACATGGGAAGTTATATGCATTCTGGAGTATCTCTAATTGGGAAAACTCAGTGCAGAGTAGCATAGATGCTCCAATCCTGAAACAGTAATACAGCAAAGGTGGATGTTCTAGTGTGAATTTCAAAGAAAGGAGACTGGGACATCTTGTGGCTTCTGAAGAAGGAAGAAGTGGGGTTAGTAGAGGGGGAGGGGCAGAAATGGTGTTAACCTGAATCAGAAATGTTGGATAAAGTTTCCCTATCCCCGTAAAGGTATTAATTCCCCCATAAATGGTGGTCCAAATTGCAATTGAAATTCACACACACAGCTGTTAGCAACAAATCAGCTGTTTTTAAAAAGATTCTAATATGGTTTCCCTGAGCAGGGGAGGCAAAATTTATTTTCTGTCTTTCCATAGAAAGTCATGGACCTCAAATCACCCATTTGTCCACTTCTCCTTGAGTCAAGGTCAAAAGTCCCTTGGCACTCCAGTTGCCCTAGCTTAACAGCACATAGCTAACAGCTGCTTCTGACAGTCCAGCCTGAATGGACAGATACCATTTACAACTGGGTCAACATACCTTTGGCATGAACCTGGAGCAGGGCTCAGACTCATGCATCTGGAGGAAACATGAGCAGCTTCTGCTGTGCCACAGTGTTCCTTACTATGAGTGCCTTTGCATTGCTCTTCCTTGCCACTCCTTATGTATGGAACATCATCACCATCACTGACATATTCTGCAGAGCCACGTCTCCAGTGCTTCCCTGTACACCACCTTTAACATCAAGCCAATGGCATGTCATCAACCACTGCAAAGCCACTTCATTGCCTCTTTCAAATCTCCCTTCAAATTTCTCTGCTGAGAAGCATGCAGTAATCACAGCATTGCACATTGTACCTTACTGACCAGTGTCATCTCATTGTCACCATGTGTTCTCTCCATCTCTGCTGCATCAGCCTGTTTACAATTTTCTGCTCTGACTGGAAACTCAGCAGGGCAGAGCCCATAATGGAGCCTTGCCTCCAGAAGCCATTCTATGATAAAGAATCCATACTGAAGCCTGCCAGTTTGCAGGCTTACCGATACTAGTACTTAGTCTCATTTGCTTGTATTTTATTACTAGAAATAAGCAATAAAGAACTTCTGACTCAGACTTAGCTCACTGTGTATGCAGCTGGTCTGTGCTTCTCTATCCACGCTACTGAAATCCTAGTCTTTAGTTCCCCATGACATTGCATTATTGCCCGTGCTGTCATGTTCGGTCTTGGAGCCAGAACTCCAAGGGCCAAGGAGACCCTGCTTCTGAGTGTAATGTCAGGATGCTGCTATAATACAATAGTAGTCAATGACTTTTTAACCTGGGTTATACTAAATAGAAGACAGGAATACTTCCAAGTCATTGGGTATATTCCAAACATTGACTGGTTGTAACTGTGCTGTGGTTAAAAGATACTCATTGCTTTCTCTCAAGGGATGGTACTTAATTCAGGAAATCTTTGGGAAGCTTTGAAGAGAGATGCCACAAGTGGCTTACCATGAATTTGTCTGTCGTACTTGGAGCATATGAAGCTCAATTTCTGTGAATTACAGAGAGCAGAAAAAATAGATTAGCTAGTATAAGGTATCAGATTACAAGAGAATTATAAATTGTGCATTTAGGTTTTTCCTGGAGGATTTGGCATGACATAAGTGAGTGCAAGTCCTTTACAATCAGTAAAGTTTCATATCCGGAAAATAGAACTGAATTTGATTTTCTGTATATTTGCTGGCTTGCAACACACAATACATACGTGTAATTTATTTGATCATTTTGTCATCTTGGAAATATAAGTGTTGTTGGATCTCAGAGTAAGGCAGTTAAAATGTGAATTTAGGACGACAGTTATCTTCTAAGAAATAACACTGGATACTGAATGGATTTGTAATCGTCATGCTTTCTCCTCAAAACAAAGTACATGTATTATTTAGGGGCATGTGGTATGCAAGTAAACACGATAATAATGGAGGCATTAAGGTAATTTGACTTATGACTTCTAATATAGCCATTTGGTATATAGTGAACTCTAATACAAAGAAGTGCTCCTCTGAGATGTAGAATGAGAATCCTAAATTGGAATATGTTGTGCATTGTACACTTCAGCTTCTACATTGTGATCTTCGATTTATGGTGAAGTTGGTTAAAAAAAAAAAAGAGAAAGAAATGATTAACCTTTTGATAAGGGCCTAACTGTAGATGCTAAACATAGAAGTGTTGCACATAAACAGAATATGCATAATAAAAAAGCAGCCCAAAAACCTGTCAGTATAGTGCCAGCTAGCAACTGTGTTTAGCATGTTGCCCAAAACAAACAGCCCTGGCACCATAGCTACAGGTGCTCCTTTGGCTGGGTCGTACAATATTCAAAAGCAGTTCTTCATTATAATGAATGGATTCATTTGACCGACGAGCCCCTTTTTCCTGTTTTATACAACCATAGAATTGTCACACTGCTTTATTTCTGCTTCTCTCCTGCTGCAGCTTTGTGTCTGTGGGGAGATTTGTGGTCCACCTGTCATGTTTCAATGCGCTAACCAGTACATTACCCACTTGTAGCCCAATGTGGCTAAGCAGCATCTCTTCTTTTGATGGCCCCTGACACCACATGTAATCTGACCCCATTTGGGCTGCCCCTGGAACCTACTGAGCCTGCAGTAGGAGCATCCTCAGCAAGTGTCTCCAGCCTCTTCAGCTACTCATGAATCTAGATTATGCATTGGATAGTGTCACTTGCCTTCAGGGCCTGTCTTTTGCTGACAAGGTTGTTTTTCATGTGACAGACTGAAGAGAGAGAACTGGATGCCACATACCTTATGGCAAGAAGGAGTGCTTCAGAGATGAGTGGGAGGCATTCGAAGGTGGTTAAGAAGAGTGTAGGGTCATTTTCTGCAGCCCTCTTAATAGACTGCCACTGCTAGTAGCAGGAGCAAGTTACCAACAACTGTAGTTCCACAGCCTGGATCCAAGCGTCCCCTTCAGTCTTTTACTACATCATATGTTTGGATGAGTGTAACAGGGAACTCTTGCCCTCTTTCTGGGAGAAGGCTATGGAGCAAATGGAACCGGCAAGGGCCCAGTAAGAGTTGGGATTTTGTGGCTTAGAGGGATGAAGGCTCCAGAGAGGAAAAGACAGATGCAAAGGCCACTATAAGAGGCCCTGCATGGCAAGTAGCAAAAGGGAGAAGAGGTAAAGGGACTACAGTTCCTAATACCCTTGCCCAAAGAGGGCTGAATTAAGAAGAGATTGCAGCTAAAGGGCAGGCAGCTGGCAGGACGGCAGGGACTAACAAGAAACCTGTGTGCTCAGGTTGGGCAACCAGTCTGGCTGCCTAGAAAGGGAGAGGTTTGCAGGAATAAAAGGCTGACCCTTAGGCTAGAGAGGGCACTCTAGCCCTGGCTGGGCAGGATGCAAAGCTCCCAGGCCGGCCATGGTGGTACTTGGAGGCACAGTAAGGGCAGCCATAGTGTAAAGGTGGGTAATTGTTTTTTTCCCCTTTTTCCTCTGAGTGAGCCCCCAAGGAGGAAGATTTAAGTTCATGTTTTTGGTTATGAGTGCCCAGTGGAGCAATACTTTTGTTGAGGTCAGGCTAGTGAAAGGACTCAGGGTAGCATTAAGGGGAGATGAAGTAGCAGCCAAAGTAGGCCGAGATAGGAAAAGTCAGGGTCTACAGAGACACAAAGGGTGAAGCCAGGTGGCCCAAAGGGAAAAATACCGCTCGGAGGCTTATGACGCCAGCAGGAGCAGTTGGTCCATGAAGGCATGGCAGGAGACACTGTGGGTCACCGTGGCAAGAGCTGGAGTGGGGGCAGCTAGCTGGCCGCTAGATGCTGCTTCTATATAGCAGAGCTAGTCCTGTCATAGTTGGGACCATGTCACATCATAAAAGGACTCATCCACCCCTTGACGGGCAAATGTGGCATGGCAGGGTCTCTTTTACTGGTGCCCTCTGAGAGGCATTACAGATGTCCTTGTCCCCCCCGCCCCCAGTCTATTTCTTCCTGTAATTTTTTTTTTCTTCTTCTTCTGGCAAAGTTGCCATATGGCTTTAACTCATTTCCGGGGTATGGAACAACCCAACCAAACAGAAGGGGGGAAAAACAACGACAACGAGACACTTTTGTGGTCCAAAATAAGCCAGGTCAATGTAAGCATGAAGGACAAAGAAACAGTTGCTTCGGCCTCTGAAAGAGGGCTCTGCTCCTTTTCTCCACAAGGCAAGTTCAAAAGTAACCCAGACCAGGTTTTAAAAAACCGAGAACAAAACAAGACCCTGTCCTCCTCCTCTGTTGCCTCAAGTGCCGCCCCAGGAGCAAGCCCTCAGCCCCGTGCCCAAGAGCATGGCTATCCCACAGCGTTCCCGGGGGCGGGGGGTGCTTCCAGGTACGTTCCTGCTGCAGGTCCAGCCGGTCGGGGTTGACGGTGGCCATGTGTATTCGTCAAGTGGCAGGGGCTGATTTTCCCATTGTGCAGACCTCCTTGCAAAAGGCAACACAAAAAGCAAGTAGCACTAGCTGCATGCAGTCTTGGGAGAGGGAGAGGACAGGTAGGGCCTGGGAAGAAAGGATGATGAGTCTGGAAAGGGAGCTAGGGGGCGAATGAGACATGCCGTCAAATATGTTTAAAATAGGGAAGTTTTCTAAAAGGACAGCTGAAATGTGATTGCTGTGAGCCTGGCACCTGCCTGGCACTCATTAAAAGGACCATGTAAACTCAATTGTGATTTAGCCATTCCCCCCCACCCCCCACACACGCACATTAACTGGCACAACAGAGTGCTAAGTGATTTAATTTTACACTCAGAACTGTGAAGCATTGGAAGGTAAAGTTCATAAACTCACTGATTTAGTGAATCTGTTAGCCTGGAGTCTGCCGTGCATCTGGGGCTGTTCATCCTAGGGTGCTGGTGCAGTGCGGGTGACCTTGGGAGGATCATCCCAGCTTCTGTGGTGCAAATTCCCCTTCTGTGCCCAAGAGGAAAGGGAGTCCAGTGGGGACTTCCCTGTGCCTCACAATGATAAACTGCCCTGGTGCAAGACTTAGGAACAACTGCTGGTTGGCTGCCATGGTGGAGTAACCCACCTCAAGTAGCCCCTTCAGCATCCAAAGAACACACACTTTCCTTTTTCCCCAGTGCATCATGCATCAAGGGCCTGCAAATTCATTTCTGCTCCTTCAGTTGTCCTTTCCAGTCACTTTTTCAGCCTTGCCAATCCAGTTGAGTCAGTGGAAACTATTCAGGAAAAATAACATAAGCTTCTTGTAGGATGCTGACACACAAACCTTGGAGCTCTTTCAAAAAGGAACGTTTGAAAGTTTGTTAAGTTTGAATGAGCTGATAACAATTAAAATGCAGCAGAACTGTTCCAATTTTAACACTCCTTCATCCGGGATTAAAGTTGGAATGTGTTTGCTGCATTTGCATCTTCCTCAGCTCATTCATGCATAACAATTAGAAAGTACCAGCTGCTGCCCTTTTGAAACCTTCCCCTTTTGAAAACCCTTGACTTCAGTTCCCATGTGACAGTTACGTGGCAGCATAGCACTTGACTTTTTTTTTTGTTTTTCTTGGTTTTGTTCCTGTCTGTGTCTAAGAAACCATACTACATTTAGAGACATGGGGTTTATTTTTTTGTTTTGTTTCCCCTTAACATTTCATGTGTTGTTAGGTAGATGCCTCTGGCATCCCCATCATGATTCAGAGATCAATACCCAGATTGGGTTGAATTGCAGTCAGTGCAGGACCAGAGGAAGGTTCTTGGGGTGACCTGAAACCTGGAGCTATTCAGGGGCTAGATTAGCTTCCAATGTAAATTAAAGCAGCCTCCACACTAACCTATGTGCTGGTGTCAGTGGCCTCAGGAGACCTCTCTGGCAGTTAGGCTAGGGACAGATATTCAAAAAGCCTGAGTCTTAATTGGTTCAGTATTTGCAAGTTAGTCTAACCTGCAGAGATTGAACTGGTTTGCAAGTGAGTGGGTAGACATTCCCTTTTCATTCTGGAAATGTAGGCACATGCCTGCAGTGGCTGAGGCTAGAAGCCTGAGGGGGTATGAACAGCCTTTCCTTCTCCCAGGAAGCTGCGTTGAGGAGGGGGTGGAGGTATGGCCAGGCTGGGCATGCCTCAGTAAGACTAAGGAAGGATTTAAACCCCAACTTTGGCCTGCAGGGTTTGGAGGGTTGGGGGAAGAGGGAGAGTGGCCAGACCACTGTGGCAGGGGAAGGGGAGGAGAAGTAATCCCAGCACACGGGGCTGCCCTGCCCCAGAGGGGAACTCTTCACCTTACTCCCTTTCCCCCACTGCTGCAGGACCGGGAGGGGGAGTCTGTCCAGTGCTGCGGGGGCTCCCCTGCTGCCATGGGGTGGGGAGGGGGACTCTGCAAAGCTGCCCAGTTCCCAGAGGGGGACTCTTCCTCCTGCTCCTTCCCTGCCACTGCTGGCAGAGAAGGGGGCTGTATGTGAGGCTGCCTGACCCCAGAGGGGGACTCTTCCCCCTGAGCCTCCCCCTCCTCCCGTTCCCAAGGCAGGGCAGGGAGGAGGGCTCTTCCCCCTCCACGTCTTCCCCCCCCACATCCTCTGCCACCATGGGGCTGGGATGGGGAGCTCTGTAGTGCTGTAAGCATTTGCAGCCCAACCTGGCTTGCCAGCGGGCTGGCTCAGAGGTGCCTGCGGGCCCAGAACCCAGCAGCCACCCACTGTGGCTACCACCTGAGCCAGGCCAGCTAGTCCACTGCCCGACCAGCCACCATCTGTGCGTACCGGGCCAGGCTGCGCTCGCTTACAGGGCTCGACGTTCCCGTCATTGAATTGCACCTACTGGGATTGGGCCTGCCCCCACGGCCCGGCGTGGCTAGATGGTGTGGCTGCCTTGGCTGGCCAAGTGAGGTTGGTCCAGGCTGCAGGGCCAGGGCCACCCCCAGCAGCTGCAGCTCAGTTACAGCTGCTTCCTGTACCCTGGCTGGGCCAAGCTGGGCTGGACAGTGCCACACAGAGTACCCTCCCCCTGCCCTGCCCTGCCCTGGAGCAACAGAGGAGCAGGGGGAAGAGGAGGAGAGGGCAGTTCCCCCCAGCACTGAAAAGAGCCCCCGCCTTGTAGGGGGAAGAGTCCCCCTCTGGAGCCCGGCAGCTTTGCAGAGTCCCGCTGCCCACCCCAGGGACGGGATGGGGGGGGGAAGAGGAGTCCCCCTCCAGCACAGGGCAGAGCCCAGCATGGCCCCCTTAAGGTAAAGGGGGCAGGGAGAAGGGTTAATCCCTCCCTCTGTCCCTTGTGCCCTATAGCTGGGGTCTGCCAGCCTCGGGGGCCACCCCCACAGCCCCCTCCCCTCTGCTTCCCAGCAGATGGGCAGACTCCAGCTGTGGTGGGAGAGGAGGGGAAGGAGGGAAGAATTAATTCCTTCCCTGCCCACTTTTCCTTAACGGAGCGGTGTTGGCTGGTGTCTCACTATGGTTGGTCCCTACTTGGGCTAGAGAGCAGAGCGGCAGGGCCAGCCCTGCTCTGGAGCAGAGAGCACAGACCAGAGAGCATGCTGGGATACTGGAGAGCTCTGGTTTAAGTTAAACTAGAAAGGGATCTGGGACAGACATTGCATAGACCGGTTTGAACTCAATTGGTTAAGTCTGATACTACATTCAACCAGTTTTATCTCAGATTGGTTTTGGACATTTTGAAACTGATTTGTGTGCACTGAATGTCTGTTCTGTTACAGGTTTAAACCAGTTTCTGATCATAAACTGGTTTATGTGTAATGTCTGTCCCTAGCCTTACAGTTCCTGGGATATAGATTTTCCTTAATCATGCTCCCTGTGCTGAAGACAAGAGCATTATCATGAGATCATTACAGAGAGTCTTTTGCAGAGTCCCCTCATTCAGGAATCCTTCTCTTCCTTCCCACATCTGCTAAGTTTCTAGGTGTTACCTGCCACCAAAGCAAAAGGATGGGACCCAACTTTGCCAGAGAGATTTTCAGAGTATGCTGAATCAGTCTTTCTCCTTTCCCCTTTTTAGTAGGAAATGGAGAGTGGTGTTATCTTTACAACATACTGTCTTAAGCTGTTGAGAAAAAAAATGGTTGTTATATACTGCTTAAGCTTTTCCTATTAGCCTGGTTCCCCAAGAGATGTAATTGAGCTTGAGCTTTACTCTATCTGCTTAGCTTAGTAAAAGTATCTGTAATACAGGAAATGCCCAGCCCCAAAAGCGCAACTTCTGGCAGTTCGAATGTGTTTTGGCTGCCAGTGTTCATGATTGTATAATCCATTTTTAAATGCCTTATGTGGACAGATACAATATTTTCCCTCCTTTGATTAAGCTCTGTGTATAAGTCATGGCCCTCCCTCCCAGCAGATCTAACTAGCGTCTCTTGCAGACCCTATCAGTGTGATTCTTACATTAAAATACTTTGGCTTAGTAAAATCCCAAGACAGTTGGGTAGACAAATGGTCCAAAGCTTTGAGCTGGGGTGAGTTCTTTGTCCTGGCTTCACATATTTTTTCACATATAAAAATGCAAAACATGGAAGAGTGAAGACCCAGAATAAGATAATGCACCTTTGGGGCACAGGCGCCTGAATAAGGTACTGCAAGGTAAGCTAGGCCATGAACTCTCATTATATGAGATACTCTGTAGTAACGATCGGCTGTACCTTCTTACACTGAAGAAAATGCAAAGTAGCTTATTCTGTTTTCATAAAGAGGAGGGAAGCTGCCTCACATTTACATTGGTTTAAGGCATGCACATGAGCAGTTTCTGTAGAGTAGCTGCTGGACTGTAAATTCATATCCTCCCTCACTTATCGTTTGTTTGCTCAGATTTGTAGAAAACTAAATAGTTTCTACCCCATATACACATCCTCTACTTATGCACTAATCACTGCTAAATAACTTTGGATTATGGTCTGTGACTCACCCCTCCAATCTGCCTCACTGCTGCAAGCAAACCGCCTGTCCCCCCCATCTGTTTCATTTAGCACTGAGCTGTGACCTGGGCTGGAGACATTCCTGAGGGCAGGGGGCACCTTCTCCCATTGCCTCAGTTTCCCCTGCCACTGCAGGTTATGTGACTAGTCCTTTCACCTGGGAAGCACCAGGCAGGAGCCAGCGGGCTGCTTTTGGTGGGAACTTAGTGATGAGGTCAAGTCAGGTGTATAAGAGGAAGGAGGAGGAGACCTATTTGGAACATGGAGCAAGCACACAGCCTCTGGAACGCTTTCAGACTCCAGATGCATATGTAAATATCTCACCTGAAATTTAGCCAGTAACAGTGTTCTAGAAGCTTGTCAAAAGACTACCAAGTCGCTTCTGTTTTCTCGGAGGTATTCTTTTGATACTTCTCTGACTTGTACCTCTCCCCAAGACTACCCTCTACCCAATAAAGTATCCGCTTTAACAAGCTCTGAGTATCTGCTTGAGAGAGGTTGGGCATGCCTTTTTCTTCCCTTGGCTCAGCTGAATAAGGGAGGCTACTTTCTCTGCTTCAGGTTACAGGAAGCACCCCAAGATCTCGCAGTGGGTCAAGCACCCTGGAGGTCTACAAGACCTGTGTACCCTGGGGGGCACAGGGCCCAAGCAACGATCAGATTCCAGGTGGTGGCGGCACTACCCCAGGCTTGTGGGTGTGCTACAGAAGTGGGGTCGGCCAGTTGTAGGTGCCCCAGGGGAGACGCTCAGAGCTTGGTAGTAGGTCGGGTGCAGTGAGGAGGGTGGCTCAACACAGGAGCACCCCTTGCTGGCCTACCACATGGTCTTCAATGTTGCAGTATAGTAAAACCAACTTAGGCTATCAAGCTTTGGCTTAATTCCTAAATTTTAAAGCCTAACTTAAGCACACAAAACAGGGAGATACAGGATAGAGTACAGTTTTTCTTTCATAGCTGTAATACAAATAAACTAAAAGGATAAAAAGTACCTTAGCTATATTGCTGTCCTAGAACTAATAGGTATTGGCTTGGAGGTATTCATAACGTGGGATAATAAGAATTTCTCAAATACATTTTGCCCTCCTGCCCCTCCGCTTGCTTAGTTGGTCCTATAAAATCCAACAATACAATCTTACATTTTCTGGAAAACGCATTAAAAAGTTTTTAAATGGAACTTCAATCACAGATTTTTTAAATTTTAAATCCTTCCATTTGATAAGTGGGCCTCAAAAGCACATTATAGCATATTGTTGTGTTTGATCAAGCATGAGTACTTTTATAGAGTCAAATTATAGCTAAATAAATTATTTTGATCCGTAAGTTTCCAAGATCTGCAAAGCTGAAATGGTCTATGATAAACATGAGAACAAATCACAGAGAAACTGTAACTGTACTTAAGCCTAAGTCACTGATGTGCAATAGCACAGGATTTATTTTTGCATTATATTAGCACAATGCAATGCTTCAGACTGGACAGTTATTTTGATGTACTGGATTACAGTATATAGCTTATAATCAACTTTGTCAATTGCCAATAGCCTCATCCTTGTTAACAGAAAGCAGCTGTTAATGGGGTAAATGAGCCACGCCTGGGTGGATAGGCTGCTAATGCCAGTGCATTCATGCAGTGTCCATTGGCCATCAAAATTTGTGGGGCAGGTTTAATCACTTTTGTGATTACTTCTGATCACTTTTGTATTAATAACTTGTGATGCATTGATACTAAATGAAGTGGAATTTCTTTTGTATATTTTAAGGTAAGAGAGAGACTCATGCTCCCCACCCTTATCATTCTAACTGGGGAGTTGCCTGACTTTTTGCTGTCTTCCTTGAGGAAGATGTCTCCATGCATCTTCCTTGGGTAGGATGGTGCCACGCATCCCCACTGACAACTGTATTGGCAGCTTTGTGGACAAACTAATTTAGAGTTAGAGATTAGGCTTTAACAAGACTTTCCCCATGATTTGGAAGGTTTTTATGTTTTTTTCTATTTTGGTCTGATAGGATCATGGTAAGAAAAGATTGTAATAGCTTTTATGGCAAAGTTCTACTTTCCAGATGAGTAGTGAATTTGCTTTGTTTTCTGTTCAGTGGGTGAGCAGGACTCTCATTGTTTGTTGTTAATCAATCACAGGAAATGTGAGTTAGCAAGTAGGCTGGTGAATCTGTCAAGGGTGCATTTGATCATTTAATATCCTTTTGCTAAAAATAGACTATAATCCTTGATCATGTGCTTTTAATCTTCAGCAGGTTTACTCCTGTGTTTTTAAAGTAAGCACATACTTAAGCACAGCCTTCTCTGGTTTGGAAGAAATGTATTCAGTTTCTCAGGCTACCCACACCCACTAGAATTTATTTAAGTTACTACTGCTACACTGCAACGGGGGAGGGAGGGCTCTTAAAATATTCCATGAAAACCTGGTTAAAGGACTCTCTTGATTCAGTAAAACCTTTACTATCTTTGCATATATGTTCTCAGGCGTCAGCAACAGGAAATATTCTCTGTTTAGGCCACCTGCTTCTCAGCAGGAGAGCTAGTTTGCTGATGCACAGTAGAACAGGGCTTGGGAGGTTGGTCTCACTGTTTGAATGTTTGGAAAATGAGTTTGTTGAAGTGGTGCAAAAGAAAATTTATATTTTTATTAGAAGTGCACTGATATGTAGGTCATTTATCAGATTGGCACCAGTTAAAAGGAAATTAACATTATCGGACATCAGCTTTTTTTTGGCCAGTGTAGCTGCTAATGTCATCAATAAATTCTGCATACATATGTGGAGTCGCAGCATGCATGCATGCAGCCAAAAACGCAGCTAGGCAGCTTAGAGTGCACCACTTTGCAGTCCTTCAGCATCCCAGGATACACTCACCCAGAGCAGGGATCAAGCCCCAGTGTCCTGGATCCTAGCCATACCCCTGCTCACTAGCCCTCTAATAGCAAGTCAGAGTTGTGCAGGTAAGAAACAGTATTAACCCTTAATATGCAACTGTTCACAGCTTGGTCTAACTTTAACACCACTTCACATTCTAGAGATTTAGTATGGGCTAAGTATAATATAGTGTGAAATTACAAGAGGGGGGCAGCAGGGAGTAGAGTTTGGGGGTGGGGGCAGGGGCTTGTGGCAGGGAGTCCCTAGATCCCCCTGCTGTCAAGTGTCTAATTCTTAAGCTCCTAATTCCCCAAATGTCTCCTTTCCCTCTCTCACCAGAGCAGGGGGGTGGCAGGGATTGATAGCAGCAGGATCCCATACCCCTTCTGAGTACCAAGTGACTGGGACCAGGGAGCAGGATCCTTTAGCTGGTAAGTCTGCCAGGATGTCAGTCCATCAGCTACACTGTCCATCCCATTCTCCTTACCTCCCCCCTGGAGAGAGAGAGAGAGGAGAGGAGAGAAGAGCAGAGCAGAGCAGTTTGGGATTTTGGATTGTCTACGAGTTCCCTGTGGCCCTGTAGATTAATGAGTGAAGTGTTTTAAAATAGTACCTCGTTTCTTGAAATGACCACATCAGCCACTTTTGGGATGTTTCAAATGGGTTCTCCAGCTGGACCTTTGAAGGATTTCAAAGATGTTTGAAACTTTTCATTTGTTCCTTCTGTCTGAACCCTTAGTGCCTTTACTTTTTATAGTGCCTCAATTAAAATAGATGTCAGATATGATATGTCACCATACATTCCTTTTAACTTTGAAATATACCTAGTGGTTGTTCAGGGGAGCAAAGGACATGGTGAAACTACATAGGAGTAAGTGGGATTCATGGCTTTCAGTGATTTGTTTTTAATGGTTATTTCATGTCTGTTCTACCACAGTATAGTGGCTATCCTTTAGCCCAAATTTTGTTAGATCCACAGGAAAAATGAATAGCTTTATTACCCATTAATGAGAAGTCAGCTGCTAGCATTGTATGTTTTCCATTCCTTTCCCGCTCTTCCTTTTGGCGCCCAGGCAGACATTAGAGCACGTTAGCACAGCTTGGGCATGTTTTTCTAACATTGCACTTGATGTATTGGTGCTGCTGTCTGAATACATATGAAATGTAAAACATCATTTTTCTCTGGTGTGGGTCTAAACATTTGGGGGACAAAAAATAAGAGGGGCAGCCTTTGCAACTACTTTCCAATGCTGAAGGAATAGTTTTCCTTTTCACTTACATTTGCAGCATCAAGAGGCTTTGTGCTGTTGACATTTTATTTATATTTGTTTCTGAGGAGGGTGTTTCAGCATCTCCTCAAGTGCTTTGTGGATTCTCTGTTGTTGGAGAGAATTGTTGAGGTGCTTAGCAAAGTACCTTTGTGAATCCTTCAGCAACTTGAAAGGAGTCTCTTCACTTTTCTTTTCTGCATCCTCAGAGGACAAATGTTTGTGAATACTGGAGAATTTTCCAGGGAAAATGCACTAAGCTCTACCCCCATCTCCTAAAAGAATTCAAAAGGAAATTTCTGAGGAGTGCAAATATTGAAATCATGTATTACTTCCAGTGTGTTAAAAAACAAAGTGGATCAAACAACCAATACCCCCAGGTTCATAAGAAAAATCATTGTCTACTTAATAGACTTCCAGGCTAGAGAATATCTTTTTTGATTATTTTTGTCTTATCTTTTCCCTGTCTCATTCTCACATGAGTCATCTGCAGGGTTTGAGGACTTTAAAATCAGTAATGCACATTGTTTTTGCTTGAGTGAGAGCTGAGAGGAGTAAATGCATAGCAAAAAATTTACAAGGAAGATGCATAAATATACTGTTAATATTCTCTCAGTAAATAAATCACAGTTTTTAGACTTTCTAATAAGATTAGAGACGTATGACTTGAGTTGGACCTTAGTATTGCAATGACTGTGTATTGATGGAATTGCAGCAACACAATTTACAACAGTTATTCTTTCTTATTTTTGTGATGTTTCTGTCATTTAAATGCAGAGTGTTTTATGTTCCATTCCATTATGACATAAATTGTCTATAATCCTTTGAGACATTTTAATATAAAGGCTGGAGGGAAAGTACCATCTAACCATTAAGAACAGTGTTACCATCATGGCACTGTGTCATTGTCTCCTACACTGGCTGTGGACAAATTTATTCCCATCTCTATCAATGGGGATCATAGCATGCAATTCTACTTTATCTCTCTGGGGCATTTCAAAGATTATTAATGTTCATAATGCACTTTGAAGGAAAGAAAGCAGTGTATAAGCGCAAAACATTATCATAATAAATCATTGGCATGGAAAGGGTAGAATATTGAACAGAGCGCTTGGGGGATAAACAGTATGAATAAGCATACTCAAACTTAGGCATAAAAACCTAGACATGTATCTCAACTAATCTAATCTTTCAGTGCCTCAGCTGTGGTCAGGACCCCATTTTGGTAGCCACTGTACAAACGAATGGTAAAAAACAGTCCATTGTTTACCTTAATAGAAAAAAGAGAGGACAGGAATTGAATGGTAAAGTGATTTTGCTCAAGGCTATACAGCTGACCAGTGATCGAGACCCAGTCTTCTGACCAGCAGTTTGGTACCTTCTCCACTTCCTCTTTCATGGCTAGAGGTACACCGATACATCGGTCCGATATTGGATCAACATCGATATAAGGAAAATTATCTGTATTGGAAATCGGCCATATCAGGCCAATAATTTGGCTGATAAATGGCCCACACATGAGCATGGCCACAGTGCAGCAGTTGGTGGTGAGGAGTATGGACAGGTGCATGCAGCTGGTAAGTCTGGTGTGGGGGGAGGCGAGGTGAAAGGGAAGAGGCACTGGGGAGGGTAGACCAAGGCCCCTGCAGTGAGGGAGGAGTGGGGCTAGGGCAGGAGCAAGTGCTGCCCTGCCAAGGCAGGCATGGGACAGACGCCGCCAATCTGGGGGCACAAGGAGGGGGGGACAGCGCCTGCTGCTGCGTGCCACTCGTGCTGGAGCTGCTGCTCTGGCGGCTCCCACTGCTCCTTCAGGAGGGTGGGGGGGTGACCCCACATCTCTGAGGGGCAGGGTGGTCTGGGGCTGTGCCAAGCTGTTTCCAGTGGGGTGGGGTTGCACTGTGAGGGGACTGCAGGGGGGGCTATGGCAAATTTTGGGGTGGCTGCAGCCCCCTACCCCTCCATAGCCCCCTCCTAGCACCACCGCCAGCCTCGCATGCAACCCCACCCCACCCCATCAGGAAGAGCATGGCGCAGCCCTGGCCCCAGCCCTCCCTGCCCTGTGCATATCCACAGGCACATCACGCCCCCTCCCCCCCCCCAAGCCTTCCCAGATCAGTGGCAGGAGCAGCAATGGGAGCCATCCCACCCTCCTGTGCCCCCTGGACAAGCCACGGCTCCATCCCACGCCCATCCCACCCTGGCTGGGCCGCTCGTGCCCCAGCCCCACTCCAAGGCCCCCTGCAGTGTCCCCCCCCACATCCCTTCCCTTTCCCTCCCCTTCCACCACAACAGACTTGCCAGCTCTCCGCCCCCTATTCATGGCATACATTCTTTACTTCATTCATTTTATTTCCTTTCCTCTCCCTAAATTATTACAAAAGGTCATTTCTAGAAAGGCTCAAGGCAATTCACAAAACATATGAAGGCATCCAAAAAAGAACACCTTCTGTGTTGCCAACTCTGAGTTTTGTTGCGAGTCTGTCAGTGTTTGATGGCTCTCTTTAAAACCTTGTCTCCTGGAGTTATGTGACTTTAAGAATCCCAGGTGCTACTTTTTAAGAAATCTGGTCTTTCTTCTTAAGGAGAAAAGATTGTCTTTCTAATGATGTAAATGTTTAACCAACATTTTGCTTTTGATGTTTTTCCAAGCAAGGTTCTTGATTTGTTGTTTTTATTTGTTTCTTAAAGCCTGTTGTTGGTAATACTGAATAATTGCCATAATTGACCTGTTTCGCACTGACCTGTTTCATGTGAAAGCAATTACTGAATATTTATTATGATAGATGATTTGTAGTCATCAGAGTAATAAAAACATTAATCCTGGGATCCTGATGGAGAGGACCATAAACGTCTTCCTGTTCCTAACAGAGCATTCCTATAGACTTTAGACATTTTCTGGTTAGTGCATCATTTTATATGCAGCTTGATTTATTGTGCCTTTAATGGGTATTTGAATAGGCCTATGTTGTATAACCCTATGTTATTCTATGTATTACTAGGTTGTTTTATTGTATATTAGATATAGTTGCTTCAGATCTATGGAACACTATCTGAAAGAAATAGGGTGGGGAAAAGAAACAAAGCAGTGACCTTGAGTATGAACATTTTGAAGAAAAGAGGTTGCAGAACAGAAGACTAAAATATTGGAAAAGATTATGATTGTCTTTTCCATATAGGAAGTCTTTGTAGTCTTCTGCAATTATACTATCAGTTTCAAAGAAGCATGAACACCATATGTCATGCATCAGAAAACAACATGGACTCACTTAGCTTCTGGATTTGAGCTTTGCATTTTCTCACAGCCCATACATCCCAGCAGGTAGAAATATGCAAAGATATAAGATTATAATTTTTTCTCAATATGAGTTTTGATAAGGAGTGAGAGTGAAGGGACCTAAAAAAAAGCAAATAATTCTACACAGTGATATTCCACACTGGCTAAATGTGCCCAGAAAAGTATTTACCTAATTTAAACACTTTTTTTGTCCTTTTATATGGAACTAAAACCACTCTGCAGTCATGCAATGCATATTAATTCAGATCCTTTCATTTCCTTGTGGTGAAACTGTCAATTTACTAGTAGAGACTTTAATGAATATAACTTATCAGTATCAGATGATTTACAGGTGTATTCAAGATCAAGGCTTTACAACGGCTATTTTTCACAGCAGTGCAGAATAGTTTTATTTCATTTTGGCCACTTTCTTCTCTTAAAATGGAGTCAGTTCTTTCAGCTGAACTGTAATTAAGCCTATGTCGAGAAGTGGGATAACAAAAGATTATTTTAATTTCAAAGTAAGCAACCTTGAGAATTAGAGATTATTTTGTGATGAGTGTTCTCTCCAAAGCAATTTTTATCAGTATGAATGAATGGGATAACAGCAAAATTTCTAGGGAAGGGAAGAGTTGAAACAGAAAGCCTGCTGTCTACTTGTATTTGAAAAATACTGATGTTCCCTGTGGAGAGCTGTGTTATATAAACTATGCTGCATTTGAGACTGATATAATGGCCAACTGCTGCACAGTTTGAAGGGCTGGATACATCAGGGTCTAGCAATGCACAGGGTACCCTCTAACAGCTGTTTAGACGCCTGTGTGAAATGAGCTGGTCTCGGTCCATTTCCTCATGGGCAGGTGTCCATCTCAGAACTTCCTACCTCTACAAGTGCTAATTAGCACCTTTGCTGGCAGACTTAAGTACCAAATCGCCCTGGTTAGCAGTGTTCATGACAATTTATCACTTACTCACTTAACTGTAGTCCTTCCAAATCAGTGAAAGTCACCCTGGTGAGGGCTTTTTCACTACTGTCATCTTGTAACCTTTGCTAGCCTTAAATAAATGTTAAAGAACTGCTGAGTTAACTGTCCAGGGTGTGTCTTTCCTGGGGTTGAAGATCTTTAGAATTACACCTGAGATTAATTTGATCCAATGAAATTACACTTGGGAATTAAATAGTGGGCAGTAGCTCTAGGCCCAGTGCATGAGGTACTGTGCTGGCTTGTCTACAAGCCAGTTCCACCAGTGCAGACAGGTAAGGGGCTCTTCATGTGTAGAGTAAGCAGGACATCAAGCTTCAAGACGCTCAAATCTTGGAGCTTTTCAGCTAGTTGAGATATGCCCCTTCTTGCTTGCTCCTTTCACTACCCCACAAAAGTAATCTTTCCTCCATCTGCTAGGGAAGAGGCAGAATTTTGTGTTCTGTGTGAAGTGCCTTTTCTGGTCTTTTGTTCTCTTTCTGTCTGCTCCTGTCTTTTGGGGCAGTCAGTGTTGCAGACAAGTAGGCCTTCTCCTTTCCTATAGCATAATTAGCTCCTCTCTTCCCTGTTGTTCGCTGCAAGACCTCAGGGATCTGTTGTGTGTAGGCAGAAGAGGCTCCCAGGGTGGCTGTGGTGGTGCGGTCACCCTCTTTGCTGCTGAGAACTCAGATCTCAACTGCTGGATGCATGTGCAGTGAGCTTTGTATCACCACCACTTCTCTTGTTTCAGTGTCTTGTATATAGGTAAAATCTTGTCTGATCTCTCATCCCAAAGAATGTGGAGGTGGTATGTTTACTTTGTCCTGAACTTTTAGATGGTTGATTCACTTTTTAAAAAATCAGGCTGTAACTCCTGAACTCCTTTCTTCCTGCATTCAGTTTAGAGATCTTTCTTCATAAACTGTAGCCAGGACCAGCTTCCATAAAGGTAATGAAACTTTTTATTCTTGATCCCTATTCCCTTCTGGAATCTCAGGGAATAGAGACAACCTCCGGTCTCCAAAACCACACATGGAAAAACCCTTGCTCCTATGGAGGCATTCCAAGGTAACACAAGCCATCACTACTTATTTGCACTGTGGAGAGGGGATCAAGGTCAAAACCTCTTGTCTCATTGCATACCTTTGTTCTCTCTCTGCCTTACATCTCTGATGTCTAGACATGCAGATGCTCTGGAGGAGGTGAGAACCTGACAGATGTTGCTGTCCGTTACTCCCTTGCTGCTCTCCAAGCTAGATGCAGAGCATGTAGAGTTCGAAAGAACACCAAAGTGCTCCTGAGGTTGCCAAGTTGAAAAGAAAGATTTGCTCCTGGGTAGAAACCTCTGGGAAAAGAAGAGAAATAAACCTCTTGATTTGTTTGACATGACAGACTCTCCTTTTCCAAGTACCTTTTAGAGATTAGAAATACACCTTTTCATGATCCTTTCTCATTCCCTAACTTAATGTAGGGAGCAGGAAGATGGGAGGCACCTTCCTACAACACCCCTCCAAGCACAGGGTTTTGTAGGGTGAAGGAAGGGGTTTCCAACTGTTCCTCACTTCAACTCCTGTGAATTTCAACTGGTCATTTTGATCTAGTGGCTAAATGAAGAATGATGCTGCGGTAGTATTCAGCCAAACTATGAAACTTCAGGATCTCTGCTGTTGCATCATCACTGGCATAAGCCTGCACTTTCAGGACCTGGGGAAGAGCCTGCATGGATGTGATGTGGTTATTCTAGTGCAGAAGACCATGGCAATGAAAACCAGTATGTGATGGCCCAGATTCACTGCTGTGCCAGAACTCTCTTCAGTGCAAATGAGGGAGCAAGGGGATCTTGAAGAGCCAATTAAAGCGTCCCTCTTGCCCCCCATTCTCTGCCCTGGTGTGGTGCAGATTAAAGCAACTGGTAAATGGTTCCCAAAAGATGTTTGCCCTCTGAGGCTTGCTGGACTTTGACAACATCTCTTCCCTCAAGAGATGAAGAGAGGAAGGATGTAGAGGAGCATCAGACTTGTGCCTTCCAGGGACTCTTCCACCACACGGGAATTCTTAGCAGAGAAAACTGGAACCAGTTCTATCCTATTTTCACTGCGTAGACAAAGCAAATGGGACCAGTTATTTCCATTACTGCTCTCTGGGGTCATCAAAAGCGAACAATTTGAGGAGGGGAAAAAATGAGAAATTCTTTCTTATTTTTTTTTGCCTTGGGAACCAAAGCTGCTTCCTTGTCACAATGGCCAGGGTAAGGATTTCTAGGCAGAAGAGTGTTTTGGGGAGGGTTATTGTTTTGGGGGGGGGTTGTTTGTTTGTTTGTTTGTTTTTTCGGTTGTATCTCTTTAAAGTGTGATCAAAATGAAACTCAGTTGGATCTTACTTATGTATTTGAAAGTGCATATGTTTTTATTTGCTTTGAATTTGATGTCTGACATTCTCCTGTTCATCCTTTTTTAAGGAGACTTCTCATTGTGCAAAATATTCCTTTTAAAGTAATACACCCACACACATTTAACCCAAAGGATCCAATATGATAACAAAGTGAGAAACCTTCCTCCTTGCCCAATTAAGGCAAGAGGTATTATCTGAAGTAAAGTTCTAGACTAGACGTTTGAGTGAGGCCTATAGATAGACGTGTCCAATGACTGTAGAACTCAGCTTTCTATTAAGATAAAAAAATAATTACAGATAGTTAATGAACTTAAAACTGAGGCAGAACACTGTGGGTTAATTCTGTTAGATCTGAGACCTGAAGTGTGAAATTACATTTTAGCTTGCTATCCAAAGATGATTATTAGGCTCCATGAGGCCATTAGCTATATTTATTTCCTGTTCATTTGGTAGACTGTTGTTTATTGTTTATCTGAATTCATCAAATAGTCATAAAGATAACAAGTCAAGATTTCTGCAGGTGTAAGGTAACTCCTATCTCTTCATGAAGAAGAGTGAGCTTGCTCTAGAAATGTGGAATTAGGGGAAGAGACTGATTCTGTTAAGTCTTGTCAGGAAAGAATAATAAATACTCCTTACCAAATGTATAATGGATAATTGTAGTTTTGATTTGCTCAAAATAAACCAAACCCACCATGAAAAGTGTTGAGTGACATGTCTAAAAGGTTAAATGTTCAATTGTTTCTCACCCACACTTTTCCCTCATGTATTTACATCCCTGCACAAGCATATACACACAGAGATAGTCCTAGGGCCCCTATCCAGTGTGGTAAGACCAGCGGTATAGAAGGTTGATTGTTATTAAAAGCTTGAGTGTTTAGTGTATGTTCGGAGGAGAAGACATGGTCAGAAGGAAGAATGGAGGGGTGGCAGTGTGCAATGCATGCTTCCCTAGAAAGGAGGTAGCTTCTGCTTCCAATGGAATAGAAAGGAGCATTGACCACTGGTAGGGCCTCCTCTGTTCCCAGCAGGTACATGAATATCTAGGTGATACTATTTCTCCATAGATAGATTCCAAAAAGCTGCATGCCTGCCAGAAATTCCATTTGAACAGCTAAGTTCCCCTTGGGCATATGAAGGTGAAAAAGAATTTGGCCCCAGAAGATTTTGAAAAGCCGAGGGGACACACCTTAATATACCTATCATGCTTATGTTTCACATGCTCCGCTTTAACTTTCAATTAATAAAAATAATGGAAAAAATATGACCGTCTATAAACTCACTAGGGGGGACCAGAAGGGTTTGGAGGAGACTTTGTTTCCCCTGGGATAACAAGGAATAACAGCCACAAGTTGTTGGAGAGTAGGTTTAGATTAGACACCCGTAAGAACTACTTCACAGTCAGGGCGGCTAGGATCTGGAACCAACTTCCAAGGGAAGTGGTGTTGGCTTCTGCCCTGGGGGTCTTTAAGAAGCGCCTCGGTGCCTACATGGCTGGGGTCACTTGAGCCCAGTTTCCCTCCTGCCCAGGCAAGGGGTCAGACTTGAAGATCTACAAGGTCCCTTCCCACTCTACTTCTATGGTTCTGTGAAATAATAAGTTGTGATGACATATAGGAATGAGGCAACCTCTGTATCTGAGCAGGTAATTTTAAAAATTGGTAAATGATTGGAAACCCAGCTCTTCTCATTCCTTTGAAGTCCCATTTTACAGAATGCAGAGTGTCTCCTCAAAAGCCTCAACTCTTTAGTGGCTTCACAAGGATATGAGGCTACCTTGTGCTTGGTAAGAGACTCTCAGCATCTCACAAGACTTGACTCCTCCATGTTACTTGTAATCGACAGCTCTTAACTGTGTTGCTGCTCTGCATTAGCTCCTTGGGTTCACCTATTAAATCTGAAATGGCATCAAATCCTGGAATAAATGTCAAACCAGCAAGAGATTTTCAGGACTTCCAGATTTCCAGTCAGTCGGTGGTTATTTTTTAAATAGGTATACATTAATTTTGTGAAACAGCTTAATCAGCAAACTATGATGATCAGAAATGTATTGGCCTCTGAAGAAAACATTTTAAAGTGATTTAATCTTAGGCCTTTGAGCGACATTTGTATTCGAGTCTCATTGATGAAAATAAAATCTTTTCTCTTAAAAGGATTATCTCCAGGAGTTCAGGCTGGCTGTAAATGTGCCCATCGTAAAATCATAGAGGTTT
>JAGPOW010001296.1:13004957-13029289 GCA_030014935.1 Caiman crocodilus | reverse complement strand
TGTCAACTTTTGTTAATATTATGGATAATATTAAAATAGTCCCATGAAAAATTGCAAAGCTTATTTAGGCAGGTCAATTTAAATTTGTCCTTGCCCAATGATACCTACTTCCTGGTTAAAGCACTTGTCACTCATGAGCTTGATTTTTTTTTTTTTTTCAAATGATGCTTTGATGTCAAAAGATGTAGGTGAGAGCCTAGTGAGATTTCCAGAAGTGTACAAACAGCTGAAGCATCTACCTCCAGTTGAAGTGATGCTTATATCTGGCCTCATATAATATTAAAAATGCACTCATTTATGTACAATAGGTCCATTAGTTGGTATTAAATATGATAGGTAAGTGTAGTTTGCAAATTAGGACTTAGGCCTCTGAATTCTTTAAGCTATAAGGGAATGAGAGGCAAATTACAGATCAGTCTGGTTAGGCCCTGCCAAAATACTCTTCCCTTCAGCATCTGTTCTGTACCACTGTGTGAGATGCAGAGTGCCAGGCTAGGTTGACCTCTGTGGTCTTGACCCAGTGTGTTATCTTTTATGTGCTTGGCAAATGTCTCCTTTAACTCTTCAACGTTTTGCCACTTAAAACACAACCCAAAAATAGAGCCCTGAAATAACTTCAGTGATTACATAAGAACTATATCAGTAATGAACTTGGCCCAAAGTCTTGATTTTAGCCCTGCTGCTCTCTTCTGCTTTTATAGAGACTTACTTCCTGCCTTCTCTGTTCGTGAAAAGTGGTTCACTATTTTGGGTACATTCAGTATGGTCTGGGACTGTGCCTCAACTCTAAGATCATATTGTGCTCTATTACTTCCAGATGTCCTAAGGCTAAACTGAATCTGAAATCTCTGAAGCGTAGCCCGGTGCTCAACAAAGCCTTGACATAAATATAAAGCCATAACAATAAGAGAGGGCATGGAGTAATAAAATAGTTCATTTCAAATTCCTTTATTTAGATGGAGCCTGCCCATAAAATTCCCAGGAGCTTCATTCCTGTGGAGTTTGTTCCATTATTAACATTTCTTCATTCTGAAGAAACTGGTGCAGAATTCTATGATGAGTCCGTGAGACAATTTTTCTTTTAAACAGTTGTTTGGTCCCCTCTTTGCTTGAATTGTGTTAGTCCTTTCAGGGTCAGGTGGAAGCCTATTTGTAGGACAGCGTGAGGAAGGTTTCTTACCTCATGTCCCATACTTTGAGCAAATACAACATTTTTCTTTCTCCACAAGTTTTCAGTTTGGCATTTCATCCAGGCTGTGTTCACTTTTATATAAAAGCTCATCACCAAAGAAAGGATCTTGCTTGCTACTTGCACGCACTTGCATGCATCTTATATGATAGCTTAGTTTTCAGCCTAGAAAGTGAGAGAGAGAAAAAAAAGGATATTTATCACTATATTAGGGTTAAAAGTTGGAAAGCTGATCCTATTATTTCTATAGAGCTCATCTTGAAAATCTTTATAATGTTTTATTTATACTCTATCCCTTCTCTGTTTATACACATTGTTGTTTTTCAAAGCTGTGAAAGAAGGTGCCTACACATCAGACATTAGAATTCCCATCACAACCCAACTGATTGAAAATAGTACTGAAATGTTCATTCACAAATTTGGAAATAAGTCAGTGTGAACAATATCACTTGTTTCCATGCAAAACCATGTTTCTTACTGTAAACCTTTCAGAAAGTGTCTGTTCTTTCAACAGAATAGCTTTTGCAGTGCTGCTAAAATTACTGGTAGTCCATTAAGTGATGGAAACCATTACTGGAAATTGTTACATTCTTCCCCCAGTATCATTCTAAACCAGTTATTACATCCTTGTAAGCCCTTGTGTAAAAGTAGCGTTGTAAGCTCTGTTGAACATGAGACCGCCAGTCCAGGTGTGTGGCATCCTAATCCAGACTAAATTTGACTTTTGAAAATTTGAGATCAACATTTAATTCCCCAGTGATTGTTTTAAAGATTACACGATAAACATGATTTTGTTTGAACAAATAAGTATTTTCTTGGCTACGAGCTTGATCAAAAGCCCAATGAACTGAATGGAAGGATTTGGATTAGGATCTGTATTTGCAACCCAAATATAACAGTATTGTTCCACTGCACGGAAGCCATCAAGTGCAATTATCTAGGAGCCAACTATAAACCAGAGTAAAAATGGCTTATGTGCTTTCCTTGTCAAAGATTAGAAAAATACAAAAATAAGTTTAACAGCATAAATAGTGAAAAGTATATCCAGGCTTCTAAAAAAAGACCCTATCAATCTTTAACAACCATTAGAATTTTTTTATTATTATTACTATTTAAATGTATATTTTAATGTGGTGGGTTCCACTTAAAAAATGTATTTGGATGAAGAATACATTATGGATGGGATTCTCTCCTGCCTTGTATTTTACATAGCCATTTAAATCTGGACAAAGTGTGAGTAAAACATTAGCAGATTATCATGGTGACATCTAATTTAACACCTGACTTGAAGTCTATCTGCACAGCTGTTAATGTTTTATTCAAGGTTCAGGGCAATAAAGAATCAAGATCTACTAGGTCTCTTTTCACCTCATAATTCATTATTAATGATTTTCCACTAATCCTAACTAGAAGCATATTGAATTGTGCAACCCCACACACAACATAGATAACTGTTTCCATCTAAATATGAACAAAGCTAAAACAGAAATTGGAACGGCAGCAAGGAACTAGACTAGATAACCTTGTGAAGTCCTTTGCACGCCTGCTATCTTATCATTCTTGATACTCCTTGACATTCATCTTGAGCCTGTTGTTTTTTTTCCCCCCCTCTCACACCAGCTTTAGGTCAGAATAGCTCTGTTTACTTCCATGGAACTAGTGATTTACATAAAAGCTCCTGGGAGGCAACAGCAGCAGCAGCCCTGGGGATTGCCTTTCTTGGGAGATAGGGAGGACAAAAATAGCTGTCATTGCAGCTGTCCATGCCTCCACCACCAGCAACAGGGTAGTTCCTACTACCTTGCATACCACTACTATCCTTTTATGCTTCTGTACAAAGGGTGCACATGTTGGAGTGCTGGTTTTGCAGCAAACGCTCTGTTATGTGCTCAGCAAACACTGTTATGTATTAGCTCTGAGGTCAAGAAGTCACTTTTTTCCCTTACAAATGTAAAACTCCCAAGAGCTCAATAACGGGTGAGGTAAAGGACATTTTTAGAGTTAGAATGCCCTGATAGGGGGCTTTGATTTTAAGAAAGGGATTTCTCCTGCCATTCCTTTTGTTATATCTGAACATTTCGGTTGTAAATAAACGTCTCCTTTGATGGGGGTCTGATTGTCCTGAGGTTTGATTTGAATCCAAACAGGCAGAACACAGTCACTTTACACGATCACCCTTCTGAACTACATTGCAGCTCCTTTGTCAGTGTCTGATCAGTGAAAGACCATAACCTGGCCAGCTTGTCCCAGTAATGACTGCAATATGTCCTGGGATAAAACATTAGTGCTTTTATCCTGAATACTTTAAAGAGACTTGAAGCAAGGCAGCGGGCTTATCTATCTGTAGGTTCCTGGGACAAATGTGATGTCTTTTAACAGCCTCGGTGTCACCTTGTCCAGAAGCAAAATGCGGAGCTTTCTTCCTCCTGAAGGGCAAATTCCCTAGTGTAACATGAGAGTTTGGTACTATACATTTGTAATTGACTGGTGACTTTGTGTGTTACAAGTCCTATCTCTATCTGAATTACAAAAGATGTGAGTTATTACAGCCCCAGCTACAAAGCTTTGTCTTTCATTTCACTTCTGGCAACTAAGGACCATAGCTGCAGAGACATTTAGTTCCCTGGCAGTCATTACACTTACGTTGCAGTTAGTCTGTTAATCGCACCTTAAATAGTAACCTGGCCACTTGTTCCAGGAATTAATGGTGCCACAAAAAGGGAAACCAGATGCAAATAAAACCCCACAAAAATGTAATCAGCTGATTCTTGGCTGGATTGGGACTGCCTCAGGGCTCAGACAGGCCCTGGAGATGGCCAATGCTCAGCTCATTGATGGTCAGCTCCAGGGACCTCACTAGGACCAGTCTGAGCCCCAGTGCATTTGCAGTCCTGCTGACTATCGGTTGATCATCAGCTGGCTCTGGGGACCTCACTGTGCTGTCCCAGAAACAGCTGACAATCAGCTGATTGTCAGGCACTAGCTTTCAACCTGCTGATGCAGGAGATGCTTGGGATCACAATCCTGCCCCACCCCTTGCACTGGCAAGTAGGGCATGATTGGGATCTCATCCCTGATCTCAAATCACATGTCCTGCTATGCAAGTATGGCATGGTAGGAGATGCAATTGTTGGGATCAGAGATCCCACCATACCTTTTGAAATAAACGTGTCAGCAGGCCGAGTTCAACCTCTGGCGTCATCTGTGATGCTCACCCTCTAACACAGTGCAATAGGAATGTATCTGCAGTTCATTTGCTACTAGTGATCACTTTACTGATCTAATTGGGTGCTTATACTGTCTATGTTGCTTATAATTAATCGCTTACTTTAGATTTATGAGGGACTGTTCTCTATAGTCCAGTGGAGGTTTTTAACTCCCAGCTGCTTTTGGAATAGGTAGGAATCTCCAGACTTTGACGTACCCAGCTGCAGCTTAAGTTCCCTGTAAAGGTCATTTCATTAGAGCCAGCTTGCCACAAAACATCTGAGTGCTTTTCTAGTGGTGAGCAGTAGCTTCTTGATTCTTATACAACAACTTCCCATGTTGAATGAGTTGCTAATATGCAGTATTATTTTTGTATTGCCAAATGTGGCCCGTGGAGCCATTGCATCTGGCCCATGGGGCTTCCCATGGCTCAGGAAATTTGACAGCAGGGGAACAGTGCCCACTAATATGGCCACCCTTCCCCCTACAAAATTCCCAACCCCCAAGCACTGCACAGCTGGTTGGGGCTGAGCTAAGCTGCGATTTTTTTTTTTTTTGTTCCCTCAGCAGGGCTGGGCCATGCCCCCTTCCCTCTCTATGCGGCAGGGTGAGACTCCTTTCCCCTGTGGGACTGTGTTGTGGCTGGTATCCCCACTGCTGTCCAGCTCCCTGCACCCAGCCAGATTATGTTCACCATGTCTGCCTGGGTGCCGGGTCAGAAACACCTCATGGGTCTGGCCCACAGATGGACGGGCCACTACCAATCTGGCTTACTGAGCAAAAATGTTTGAGCACCACTAGTATACTGCGATCATCCTATTAATGTCTATAATGAATATTATTACTCTCTCTCATCTGAAGAAGTCATGAAGTCCCACATTTCTGAAGCATAGATAGACTAGGCATGCAAAAATACAGTAACCATTATTCAGAGTATGCTCTAAGCTTAGAAATCGTGGCTCTTTAGTATCCACAGGTTTTTGGTTCTCTCTTTTTGTAAGCTCAAAATAAAATCAATGTATTCCAAGAAGAAAAGAAATTATTACATTATAAACCTGTAGTTTATCTTTAAAGCAGTTTTGGGGAAAAGGAACAAACTGTTCTACAAAACAAAAATTGTGTCCACATTCACCATTTGCAATTAAAGGAAAATATTTTAGTTGAGATCATTTTTAAGGTATATCTTGAAGTTCCTGGTAAATTTATATAGCAGCATGGAGCCAAAGTACACTAAAAGTTCAGAGATCTGTCTGTATGGACGGTCTCACAGGACTGTGTTCCTGGCTTATTCCACCAGCTTCTACCTGATATGCTACAATGGCTATATACAGGCCTTTACTGATTTAATTAGAAACAGGGAACGTGCTATGTGAAAGAGCACTATGTTGTACAGGCCTGTCCTAGCTAGGGTAGAGAAAAAATATGAGCTTAATATCCAAAACAGTGAATCTTTGTTCTCCTTGGCTGCTGCTTCCATATCAAAGCTCTTGATTTGGGCCGTGTCAAAGTGATACAGGATGGAAAATTTCTGTCATGTTTTCATGTGAGGAAGTGCAGAGCACTTTTATGATATACCCCTTTTGTCAGAAAACTGTTAACAGGGTTCACATTTTGTCAGGAAAATGAGTGCCATAATGCAATGCCACAGTCAGGTAATTCAACAAAACTGATTTCTGATTTTTTTTTGAGAATAGGATCCAAGGTGTGCACACCCAGGCTAGGGACAGGCATTCAAAAACCCCAAGCTTGAACTGATTAACTCTTTGCAGGTTAGTCTAAGCTGTGCAGCTTAAACTGATTAATAACTGGACAGACATTATCTGTTAAACCAGGAACCACAGGCACGTGCCTGCAGCGGCTCAAGCCAGAAGCCGGGGAAGGGGTGGTAGAGCACGCCTGCTAGCCACTGCCAAAGGTGAGGGGAGAGAGATGCCCTCCAAGGCTCTTGTCCCTCCCCTCTTGCTGGAGCGGAGGGGGCACGTGGCCAGGCACCAGCTAGGGCTAGCAGGACACACGGGCTGGTGGCTGGCATCCTGGCGGCGTGGGGGACAAGGGGAACTGCTGACAGATTGAGGAGCGAGGATGGGGGAAAAGTCCTTTCTCTAAAGCAAGAATGTATTGAACACAGTAATTTGCAAAGCATACAACAGGTAACTACCAGAAATCTTCACCTCAGTTAGGATACAGCCCAGTAAAACACAGCATACACAACCTGGTCTATCTTAAAATGCAAACTAGAAAGAAAGGAGTTAGTCTTGCTAATCCTGAGAGCAGAGTGTTGCCTGACGGCCAGAAAGGCTTTGTTTAGGTACGTAGCTCTCTGAATTCTTTGGTGAAGCTGTCTGCAACTTTGCCAACACTTCCCACTTCTCAGTCTGGTCCTGCAGGTCCTAGCTCTGGGCTCACAGATGCAGGGCTTGGATCTGCACACGGGGAACTCGCTTGTCTCTCTTCCTGCCCTCCCCCATGCTAGGGAATTAATCCCCTCCCAAGCCCCAGAGACTTCAGCCAAACCCCTGGGGGGTTCCAGGGGGGAGAGGGGACAGAGGGAGGAATGTGCCTCAGGGGCCATGGCAGGCCAGCGTCTGGCCACACCCTGCCCCTGTTCTGGCTAGAGGTCAGAAGGGAAGGGCCAGCCCAGCTCACTGGAGCAGAGAACAGAGGTCCATCCAACCTAGAGAGCATGCTGGGATGCTGGGGGAGTCTGATTTATCTTAAACCAGCAAGGGGTCTGGGACAGACACTGTATAGACCTGTTTGAGCCAAGTCAGTTCAGTCTCCAATACTGCATTCAACCAGATTTATCTCGAGCTGGTTTCAGCCATTTTCAAACTTGTTTATGTGCATTGAATGTCTGTTCTGTTGCAAGCTTAAACCAGTTTCTGATCACTTAAACCGGTATATGTGTAATGTCTGTCCCTAGCCCCACCTGTGACTATGTCAACTATTTTACATAAGTAATGTTTTTAGAATAATTTTAATGTTCATGGAAGTGAGGGACCTGTGACTTAAGTCTTGCACTTAGCAAGCTATGCGTTGTGCAAACATAAATTTGCTAACCCATCTTTGGATAATTTTGTGATCTCTAGTAGGGATTGCTGAATCAGCACTCCACCTAGATGCATTCACCTCCCAGACATAAACTGTTTCTTAACCCCTGTATTTCTATTGCCTTAGATTTCTCTTGAGCAGGAGTTTGTTGTTTTTTTTTACTTTATCTCTTCCCAGTAATCTAATGGCCCATTAAGCTACATCTGTAAACTGTTCTAGGCTCTTGCAGAGCCAGTTGTGAGATCTGGACAACTATTTAACAGTTACTAAATGACATCTTCTGGTGCGTTCATTTAACTTGCCATCTCAGCCAGATTTGAAAGTAGGTTAGTGCACTACATCAGTGAATCCTCATAATTATTAATGCGTTTACAATAACCTCCTTTGAAAGCAAAGTTTCTGTCTTGACCCATTTTCTAAATTGGATGACCCACCTGATAGATCTGTTTTGAATCTCTTCTAAAGCAGGGATTTTTCCCTTTGTGTAATATTCTCTACTGCAATATTACAAGGTAATATAGCCAGTAATGCTTCAGTTAGATTGGTTTCTCTGACATGCTTCTGCACTGCTAGGGGTTTAAGTGGGTTTTTTTCCCTTAGTTGTTTAGTGTTGGTGAAAGTTGACAGCGTACAAGATTTGAAGTTCTTTGGAAATCCAGCGAATACGTAGCTTGCACAAATTTCGCAGCTCCTCCTAATCACTGAGCATGACTGATTTATGAGTATTAAATGCAGCAATATTGTCATGCCTAGACAAGGTCACACCAAACAAACATGCCCTTTATTGCTGCGTGCTCGCTGTTCCATACTCACCCATACTTGTGCTAAGTTTTGTGATGTCGTATCCCAGGTTTACTGGCACTCCACAGAGGTCAGACTTTATAGAATTCAGGAACTAGCTTGTGGCATTTTATGGGACGAGTTGTCTTTTCTTTGTGGTTCCAAGAGCATAAGAGATTTTTATCTCATCACCATAAATAGCTGATTTTTTTTTTCCATCTCTGCAGGCTCCTTGCAGTTGTCTATCCATACCAGCAATAGACCACCAGTGTGGACTACTCCTGATTACAGGCCTATTGCTTATGCTGCAGGATAGGTGGGGATGTGTGTGGTGACTTATTGATGGAATGTGGAAGGTTGCTGAACTCGTATGATGGGGATGATGCGTCATTGGTAGATCTAGTAATAAAGGTGATGGCTGCAATTGTCATGTTATCTCCATGTGTACAGCAGCATGTCTGGAGCAGGAAAGACAGAATGGGGACGGGGGAGGAAAGAACATAACCGTCTTACAAATCTGAAATGACTTACAGAGGCTCTAGGACATATTCATAAGAAAGAAGAGCTTCATGGAATTTGCCCTGTCTCTCCAGTTTTGGAGGACAGGGTTGAGGGAGCCCATACCAGTACAGAAGCAGGTCATTCTGGGTGCTATCTGCTCTAGGCTGTTGCAGGTCATTGTCTAACCAGTTTGGTGGTACAACGATTGAAGGTTTGTAATGTGATTCTCAAAGCAGTTTGTCCATGACTGCTGCACATAAAAACTGTATCTGCAATGATATTTAGCTTTTTACAGTAGGTAAGCAAATTGCACTAGAGTCATTGAAAAATTTACATGTGTATATTTTGTTCTTCTGAAGGAGTCACCAAAATGTTAATAATGATCACACAGGCCCTAGAAAATGAGGATTGAGTTCTATGCTTAGCAGCTGCAGAATGGTGGAAGAGTGGGTATTTGGGTTGCTGAAAGCAAGATGACACTGCCCACTAAGTTTGCATCACGCTGTCCATATAATTGTACTCTGCTGTGACTTGCATAATATCTGCAGTAATAATGGTGCATATTTTTGTATGGAATAGGCCTGGGCTATTCATGGTCAGCTGAACTACTGGTTGCACTTCCTGGTTGAATTAACTAATATTGGTGCAGGCTCAAAGGAGGCCAGGGCTGTAAGGATGCCTCATATCCTGAACTCATAGGGAAATGTTTAAGATTAATTGACTGTGAATATGTGTGCTGCTGTCCTGATTTTGCTCTGTGCTGCTGTAGTCTTTTAGGGTGTAAACTGTACTTTCTGTACTTCTGCTCTCTATTGGCTAAAGGCTTTTAATTTGTTTTTGTATTTTTTACATAGGTTTGCCTATCACAATCCATTTAAATTAAAATTTGTGTCTGTAACCTTTACATGGTTTCCTTCCATGTCGCTCTGGTTTCCAATGCTTTGTATTTTATTCAGTACTTTTAATAATTTGCATTAATGTAGATATTTCTTTCATTGTCAGTGCCTTGACCGTAACAAGTGGTATGCAAAAATATATTAAGCGAATTAGTTTCTTTAGAGGAGCAAGAACATTCTAGGCACGCTAGTTACCTGTTATCGAATTCAAAGTGTACCTTTTCAAGTGCAGCACAATACAAAGGTGCAGTTAGATTAAGATTACTGTTTTTTTTAAGTAGACTAAGGTGCAATAGCAAAAACAAAGTAAGGCAAGTCACCTTAGTGACTGGTGGTAACAGATACCTGTAGTGCCCATGTTGTTTCCCTTCCCTTTGGCCTCACACCTAGCTCTGCCATTTGTATGTGAATGCACAGCAGGGTTTCAGTGCAGAAGGGTTGTCTGATTCCTACCCCAGTTTCTGAAATTGTTCATGTTTCAAATAACCGCAGAGATCTCTAAATCTTGCAGGGGTTGTAGTGTGCAGTAGCACTCTGAAGAGTCTCCAGAATAGCCATTTTTGGATACAGTGACCTTTTCAGAATCACAGTGAAAAGAAGTTCCCTGAGCAGATAGTTATGCTTCCTTTTAGGCATCTCTTGCTTGAGGAATCAAACAGCCATCCTGTTTTGCTTGCCACTGGCTCATTCCACCTCCTCTTAAGGGTGGTTGGTCCTTCTGAGTTGAACAGCCAGTGAAATGGACAGCTAGCTGTGGATGTGGGCTGTTTTATGGGAGGGAGGCATAAGATTAAGCCAGTAATGAGTTTTTTGTATAGTGTATACATACCTAAACTACCTATAAAAATACCAGGTACCCCATGGAGCCTAGGATAGAATAGCTTTTTAGGCTATGTCTATGCAACTTCTGAAGTAAACTGAGCAGCATCTCCAAGACAGAAGCAATACCCACTTTGCCCAACTGCACAAACTGGGCAGAGCAGGTGGCTTGAGCATGTGCTTGAGTGTGCCCTACAGTGCCATGCTTAGGCTTCCTAGACATGGAAATGCAGAAGGCAAAAGCTCAGAGTCACTAAGGTATGCATGCCAGTCATATACCTGCCTAACTTGTCGGTGTGAGCTTGCATGGCGTAGACACAAATTGATGAGGCTTATTTCTCAGTGATGCCCTGGGCTAGCTCCAAAGGCTGTATAAACATAGGTTTATACTGCACTAAGCTCCATGCAACTGGAACTAGACTGGTACTGGCACCGGTAGAAGGCTAGTTTAAAGACTATGTTCCAAGCCATCATTCCTGTGACTGCAGTGGGAACATACCCTGAGAACAGTGCACAGGAGATAGGACTGGGAGTACGCAGCATCCTAATTTACTGTCTTTGGAGTCAGACACTAGAACTCTTTGTGACTGACATAGTTACACTGGGAAATTGGGCAATTTCAGGAGCCTCCTTAACAATCAGAAGCAGCCTGTGAGCCAGGCTTTAAATTCTTTTATAATGCTAATGCGCTGCTCACAAACCCATCAGAAAGTAGTGTTAGACTTTGATCTGCAGTGTTGCATCCCTCCTGTGTAAACACGTAGAGACAGAGATATGTGGAGACACTGTCCTTGATTGTGCAGTAACTTGGAGTGAAGTGCAGAAGGGGAGATGATTGTACTTCTGCACAAATATGAAGGGACTCTACTAATGAGCCCATGTCAGTAAAGTCCTAATGCAGAGACCATTGACTTCAGTAGGAGTCAAGCCAGTATCTCCAATAGGCTTTGGATCCAGGCTGAATGCGGGACATGGTTATTTTATGCCACTTGTTCAGCTCATCACTGTTTCCTTTGCAGGTTAGCACATAACATCTTCCAACTCTGTTGCTCAGGATAAAGCAGAGCGTGTATATGTGTGTGTGCATATATGTGCCTAGGTCTGCATGTGTTTATTATGAGGCATGAGTATATTCATGCACATGTATGGAAAAATCTTGTTTTCAAGGAAAAGTGAACCGTGATTCAAGTGCGTGTAGCACTGTATGTGACTTAAGACTGCTACTTTTATCTAGATAACCAGAACGTCACTGACAGAAACATGTACTAGTTACAGTGCTACAAGTCTTGGGTAGACTTCTCAAATCCTGTGGGTTGATGGCTGTTTGTGTGCGTCTTTCATGACTTTTCCCTTGTATAACATCTGTAATCTTTTTTATTTCATCATTACCTAGTTCATGTATGAGTTGCTATCAACTCGTACTTAAAAATAATAATTTTCACTGAAGCACACCTTTTGGCAATAGAAAAGCAAAGATTCCCAAAGTACTCTTTGATTATGTAAAGGTAGCTGGCCTGATTTTCAAGGACTCAATCATAAACATGTTTTTAAGGTAAAAAGGACCATTTTGTTTATTCTTGCTTTATGTAACATTTAGATGATAGAACTTCAGTTGATAAAATATCCTGTATCAAGCCCAGACCCTCTGTCTGATCTGTACTTTATCTTTTAAAAAGATATCCAGCCTTTATCGAGCCATGATCACCAATTATTAAATCTTTTGATGTTTCCCCACTGCTAGAATTTAAACACTTTTACCTAAGGAGTGGAGATCAAAGTTGACCAAGGTGGGCTCTGAGGTATCCTATGCAGTGAAATGGGGATCTCAGCACCAATGATTCAGATCACCTGGTTGGTCATCAGGGAAGCACCAACAGAGTTGCCAAAAGAAACTAGGATCAGGGATATGTCTGAGCTCCTGCTTTTCCTCGGACCTTAAATATCTGATTGGACAGACTGGAAATGTTATTGTACATCACAGTTAAGTAGGCTCAAGTGTCCCATCTTTTGACTAGGGTTGTGAAAGGTTAAATGGGTAAATTATAATTTTATTTATACCATTAATTTATTACAATTAATGTCTAAACCAGCCTGCTATTGCATGCTACCTGCTCCTTCCACCGGCAGTTTGCACCAAGTAAATCAAAGTGCTGGGGCCAGGGTAGGTGGAGAAGGCAGTGGAACTGAGCCGAGCCTGCCTTCCCCCTGGAGAAGGGGAGGTGGGGAAGGGGAGGCAGAGCAGGACATGATGGCCAGCAGCAAGACCTCCACTTGCCACCTGTGTGTGTCTCTCCCTGTGGCAGGCAGGGCAGGTGCTTTCTGCCTCTATCCCTCCCTCCTGGGCGTGCTCACTGCTTTCAATCTTATTGCCCATCTTGGCGGTGGGTGGCAGTATTACCTGTGGGCGGGCAGCTGGGCAGGGGTTACTCTGGCAAAAGAGGCTGCAATTGCCACGGCCCATTGGCCGTGTGGCTGGCTCAGTGGCAGCGTGCTTCCGTCACCCCATGCTGGGGCTCTGCATCTGAGGCCACTGTGGCGGAGATGGAGAGCACTCTGCCCCCGTCCCCTACTCAGGATGAAATGACAGCTAAGGAGGTGTTTCCCTGGTGCTGCACTGTCTGCCCACTAACCGAGTGCCTGGCTGTGGGCTGCCCAGGGTCACTCAGCTGCGACACACTTGGCTTCGGGCTCTGGGCAGTCACACTGGTGTGGGGAGCTGTCTCGCTGCAAGGAGCCCCAGGCCTCTGCAGCACATCCCTCATGTAGCCCCTGCACCCGCAGCCCTCCCTAGTAGGTACATATTATTGGTTAAACAGTTAACCAATATAATCAGACGAGTTTAAATGGATACTTTTTAAAGCAATATTCAGTTCCCTACTTTTAAATTCTTGTTATTTCTGCTTCCTCTTAGGTACCTCCTGCAGGAAGTCAGAAGGAGGACAGAGGGACAGATAGAGAGAACCATGTCTTCAGTCTCAGCTTATTACAATGGAAAGGCCGTGCTCATCACAGGAGCTACAGGTTTCGTGGGCAAAGTACTGATGGAAAAGCTACTGCGCTCCAGTCCCAATGTGAAAACTGTTTATATCCTTGTGAGACCAAAGGCGGGGCAGTCAATGCAGGAGAGAGTGGCCAACATGTTACAATGCAAGGTAAGTTGTATTTTATACAAGAATGTAAACTGAAGCCAACAGGGCTGTTGGTTTTGTACAATGGAGGACAATATATTAGAGTCAATACACTAAGGACACTATATTGTTCTGCACACTACTGCAAACTTAGATAGGTTCCAACATACTTTCTACAAAGGGTGAATATGTAAAACAAAAAAACCAAAACAAAACAAAAAAACCTTGTACCTGGAACAACCCTTTTGTCTCATTTTTGTGGTGACTGAGTTTGAAAATGTCATGGTGCATTTTAAAAACATATTTCTTGCTTTTATTGTGGAAAATAATAATTCTTAACAAATCTTTCAAAATTAACATTGATGTGGTATGACATGTTTGAAATAGCTAGTAATGCTCATTAAGTATGTCCAAAGTGGATGTCAGAGGCATTTAGTAAAAGTCCTCTTTGCAAGCTTGGTGACAGGCAGGTGAATATTGAAGAGGACCGTGCTTGGCAACAGAAGAATGAAGTAGAGCGCTGCACCTGGCTTAGTCAAGAAAGATTTAAAGCAGCTGGAATAATTTGATGGCAAGGCAGCAGAAATGAGCGTTGTGGTTGTCGTCAGAGGGTGTGATGTGTGGAGTCCTGCTTGCTGTCCCCAGGTAACGGAGCCAAAGGGAGGGTGTTCAGTTTTTCCCTTGCTTTTGGGCTTTGTAGGTTGGCACATGAGACTGAGAAGGATTTCTTTTCCTGCTTCTGTGTTCGGGAGGGCAGAGTGGGTTGGCTCAGAAGCATTGCATACTGGCTGCATCCAAGGCTAACAATTTTTGAGTGGGATGTTCTGATGCTTGTGCTGGGACCAAAACTTGAAAATTTCTGGTTCGAGGCTCCTGTCCCTCTGCTCAGAATCAGGTCAGTCACCACGTTTGGGACCAGCAAGAAATTTTACTCCAGTCAAACTAGTACAAACTGAGCATGTCTACACGTTAATTAACGTGCTGTAATCAATACTACTGTGCTTTAGCACCAGCCTTTCCACTAAGCTGCATGGTGTGCACCGCCACACAGGCACACTCATAGCATGCTGCCAGGTGTAGCTGCGCACACCACACAGCTTAGAGGGAATGCTGATTAGCACAAACAAATGCTTTTTTTTGTAACGCCTAATGCCATTGGATTAATCTGCTGTGCATTAATACATTAACGCAGTTTTTGCATGACGTGCTAATGCACAATAGAATTTGTCCAGTGGGCATTGAGCATCTCATGTAGATGTGCCCACAGTGGGGGGTTTTCCTTTCCTTTGTTGTGCTGGGGAGAGAGGGAGGGACATGGCCCTCTTCTTTGGATCTCTTGAGTGCTCTTTAACAGCCCTTGCAGTGGCAGAACACTGACGGCCCATTTTCCCCCTGCTTTACCTATGGTTGGTTATGGTGCTTTTGGTGGTTTTGGCTTTGTAGTTATGCAGCAGGATTAATTAGGTAGTTATGGAATAGGTTAAAGAGATTTTTAGGGAATGGTTTACATAGGGATGATCCTGCCTTGAGCAGGGGATTGGACTAGGTCTCTGGAGGTCCCTTCTAATCCTACTTTTGTGTGATTCTTTGACACTTTATAGCCATCAATAAACTCTTCTCTCCCCAGTAGGAAAACTAAACAATGCCCAAAACTCATTAAGATTTAGAGTAAGTTTACGTCTTTCTCCTAGCATGATCTACCCACCCTTCTCAGAGGTGTTAAACCACCAGGTGCCAACCTAAATCACAAGACTCGTTTTGGTGTTTAGGGCCCAATGGTAAAACCGGTATCTCCAAAAGGTTTGCTGGGATGGATTATAAACATTTCACTTCCGGGGGCCTTCAATGCCAGCAGTGGGGTAAATTTTAATTGTGCCATGGTATTTTTAGTGCATCAAATTTAGTTTAAAGGAGGTACACATGCAGTAATCAGGAGAATTTGGAGCATCAGACTAAAACTCTCGAGTTAGTCTGGGCAAAATTGACTTAGAGGGTACTCTTTGGGCTTGTCTATGCCTCAGTGGTAGTAGGTCCAGGCAGACAGGGCTCCAAACCCAAAAATATACCACAAAGGCTGCTCTGGGCTCATCTGTCTCTGCTTGCTCCTGAACTCTGAGAGCAGGTAATAGAGATGAACCCAGAGTGGTTTCACTGGCAAGCTTCTGGATTTGGAATAAATCAGTGGGCACAGATGAGCAAGATGTGGGTGTAGCATGTTTGGCTATAGATTCACTGGGACCTTTTACCACTGCAGTGTAAATAAGTTTTTAACATCCCACTTCTCCCAAGTTGTTAGAGGTTTAACAGGCAGGGCCAGGAAGTGAAGGAGGATGATCTATTTCTGTGATTGCCTTTAGGTCTGGAACAGGATAACATTGGTTACCTACTGACACAAATAATTTATTGTATTTACTTGAATATAAGATGATCCACCCCCAATAATTAGATTATATAAGTAGAAAAAATATTAATTTGTTATAATTTTCCAAGTATAGAATCTAATTATTAAAAGTTTGCCTTGAATTTGTCCCCCTCCCAGTACAGGGAAAATCAAGTATAGAGGGGGTCAGGTAGCCCCCTTTCCCTCTGCCACCCCCTAACTTCTTTTCCCTGCAGCCCTTCCCCTTATTGTTACTATCAAGCCTTGCTCTCCGTGAGCACATGGAAGTGAGGAGGAAATTTGAAAACCCTGAACTTGAAAAAACATAGTTTTAGCAATTAGTATATAGTACCCATGGAATCGGTTCATCTAGAATTGATGCATTTTACCCTTTTTGAAACTGCTGCACATTTCAGCACAGGTACTCCATAATCACTTATAAGCAGCACTTTGGCATCTGCTTATGTATAGTACAAACTTCTTTTTTTCTGTTTCAAGGACCAAAGCAGTTACAGATTTAGTTGTGTAAAGCCCAAGAGTCAAGTTCCAGACTCTGGCTGAACAGAGCTCAGTTGTCAAATCTGTGTGGCTGTACCACGGGGGAAGTATCCTCCCTCCCAGCCCCATCAGTTCGGGGCTTTGAATACTCTCCAGATCTAGGTGGGCATCCTACATGCAAGTCCTCACCCCAAAGGAGTCACATGCTAATTAGCCTCCCACTCGTGATGGGACCTAGGTGTTCTTATCACAAGTCCTGGGATGTTTCAATAATGTATATGCAAATGATAAGCAGGGCAACCTTGTCCAGCTTTACCTTACGGAGGGTGAGGCCACGTTAAGCACACGTGACACGCTGAGGGAGAGGCTGACAGTGTGATTTTAGGTAAGCTGTTTGGAGTGCCATTTTATTGATGTTTGCCTGACATGTAAGACTGGTGAAGGAGCAGGAGTCTTGGAAGTGGGAAAGAAAGCTGAAGCTCAGCTGTGAGACTGAAGAGGAAGTCAAAATGTATCCAATATAGAAGCTTACTGTGACTTGAATAAGAGTTGCTGTGAGGGGAACAGCGCTCAACGGGCACTAACCTATCTCTTATTTAGATAATAATTTATCGAATTATTTACGAATTTATCTTGGCAGTTAAGATACTTGTTGGGATAGCATCACATAGATTTCATTCAATGACTGAGCTTTGTTCAGTCTATCAAATTTGAAACTCATTTGGCTACTTTGGCCTGAGATGTGAAATTAGGGGGGAAAAAATAGGTTCCTGTCAGCATGATTATGGGCCATGTATTTTAGTCATGCTCAGTGTTGGCTGCATTTAGTCAGCTTCATAGTTGGTTTCCATCACTGAGCACATGCTGCTTTTGGCAGGAGATTAATGGCAGGAGATTAATGGCAGGCAGTGTACTTAATGCATTTCCTTGTATGCGAATATAATATGAAGGACTTTTTCCTTTGTGCTGATTGGGAGGGAAAACCACATCTTATATTTGAGTAAATATTTTACATCTAGAACTATGGTTTTCCTTGTGTCTACTCTGCTTTATGCTTTCGCAGATGATTATTCAACGGAAAAAATGTCTAACTGATTGCTTTTTGAAGGATGTCAAACACACAACTTCCTAATATCATTTTGTCTTTCAGTGAATGGTATTTTCCACACATTTATAGAACTTCCTTCACTGACAAATGTGCATAACTTTTTTCATCACCAGTCAATAAAGCCTCAACATATTTCACTTGTGGGACTTTCCCACAAAATAAAGTAAAAAGGAAGTCATTTCTGCAGGGTTTCTAAAAGTTCTTTGCATTTCCTGGGTAAATATTACAGCCCTCCTTGTTCAATAGCTCTGCCCAGCACAGTGTTGTCCTTGGCTTTAGGTAAGTTTCCTTGGTAGCTATTTTATTGTTGCAGTTGTGAGTGCCTAGATATTCCCTTCTTTCATAATGTGTGTCAGCAGTTTTAGACATGCCAGGAGCAAACAGGACTCAATAACCTCTCCTTGAACTTCGCAGCAACATGCTTCAGTAGGCTTCAAAGGAGCAAATGTAAAAGAAAAGCAGTAGACAATTCTTTGAATTTAGGTGCTACAGGAAAATCCCAAAGGGTATGTTCACTATTCACTCCTTTCCTCTCCAGGAGAGAGTGTTATATCAGTGCTATTTTTTGGAAAAAACAAGTTCATAAAACAGCCATTCAGGATTCTGAAAAAATCGCTCTTTTCCTTCCCAGTAAAATGATATATGGCCAAGATTCAGATTTAGGATCACAGGAAAGTAGGATTAAAAGGGTCCTCCTGAGGTCATCTAATCCAGCCCCCTGTAACTTCTGAATGCCCAAAGGTTACACAGAAAACATACCACAGTTCTAGGGTTTGTATCATTTGACCTTTGGTATTGGCCAGGTCCCAGATAATTTCTACAAACCTAGGACCAGCAACTTAACTTAGTACACCATAAACATGATTCATGTCAAAGTCTTAAATTAAAAGAGCTTGCTTCTTGCTACAGAGCCACTATTCATTGCATGTACTTGGTGCATCCTGTGAGAGGCAGTTTTATGTAGCCTATGTGCCAAGAACATGTTGTACCAAGAAGATGTTGCATCCTAGATGCTCAGAAACCTTAGGGATGCCATTCTTATTCATTTATATGCCTCCTCCTCCTATTTCAATGCCACCAGTCTCTTTATCTTAACATCCCTGTCTGGGATTCCAGGGATTCCTTAATCTGGATTTGGATTTATTGCCACTGAGTAATATCATTTCAACGTGTGTGAAAACAAGGACTTTACTGTTTCACATTTACCTGAAACAAAAAAGTTTCGGGCGGGAAAACTGAGGCAAGACGAAACCAAAAAAAAAAAAAATCTGTTTCATGTTGTTTTGCTGCTGTTCTTGGATCTTTTTATATATTTGGTATTAAAACTTTTGAAACAAAAAAATCTTTTTTTTTTCTTTTGAAAATGTCACCATTCTAATTTTTTTTCGTCTTGCTAAAACTATTTGCTAAAAAAGCTTGTCTGTCTCTAATCCTTTTCCTCCCCTACTCCAGGTGAATGAGAAAAGAGGTTATTCAATGCTGCCTATGCAACAAGGTCTATATAAAACATGAGCATACAAAGTAAATCTCTACTGACTTTCATATCTGTACTGACTTACATCTTCAAAGTAATCAGTACTGACTTTCATATCTTCCAGGGAATGAAAAACCAAAGCATAGTTAGCAGCATTGTCATTGTGGACAAGTTGCTCAAGTACCATTGGTCTTGCTTGTGTTCATCTTGAATTAAACATCTTTTGATCAGTCTTGAATCTAGTCCCAATTCTTTATCAACATTGCAGAGTGTAATTAGCAACAAGGAAGTGAACAAGATGCTAAATAGCATGGCATGAGGGCATGGGTTAATTTTCACTATTTGTTACTGAAACTAGTTTGGAAATATTTCCATCTTCTGTCTCTCTTGCAATCAACCCAAACTGAAACTGTGTAACCATTACAATGAATTTGCCAGGGCAACGAATCTTAGATAGTAGTTTTCATAATCTGCCTTTGTGTCAAATGCCTTTGTAAGATCAGTAGACACAGTAGAAGTTGCTTTTCTGCTATCTGCATTTCTTTTGCATCTGCCATGCAGCAAAGGCCATGTTTATTTCTCTTCCTACTCGGAAACCATGTTGACTGTTTGGCAAACATTTCTCGTATATATGACAAGTCGAATGATTTAATTATGGCTGTTGTAAGGATATTGCTAATAACCACTAGAGTTTCCTTATGCCTGAGGAAGGGCACCTGTGCCTGAAAGCTTGCAAAGAACAATTTTTCCCAACTATTCAGTTGGTCTAATAAAAGATGTCATGTTTACCCAAATAACCTTGTCTGCCTGTGTCCTTAGACTGACATGGCTACACCCAACACGCCCACATGAATTGCAACACCCTCACAAATCGATTACTCTTCTTTTATGGTCAATATGAACATCTTTTGGGTTATTGAGGGATCTCTGCTTTATACTACACAACGGAAAGGGTTCTGTGAAATGCTGGTTTACACAGTTCCCATCAGCTATGTAGACTTCAGATGAAATGACACTATTAGCCAGGTGCTTCTGCCACTTGAGCGCTGTGCTGTTGTCTTTTCAGACTTTAAGACTGTAGGCTCAGTGACAAGAAATGAACTGATGTCACACTGAAGTAGTTGATCAGGAGTCTAATTTCCTTTGAAGCAGGTTTTTTAAGTGGTCAGCATCCTTTTCCTTGTTTTTTTTTTTCAGTTAGAACCATGGACTCATGAATTGTAACATACTGCTTGAAGAGCATCCTAGGATCTCATATAATTTTGGTCAAAATGTGATTGTGATTCATTTGCTTTTTAACTTTATCCAGTATTACAGATAACATTCAATCAGATTGGAAAAAAAGGCTATGCAGGCAACATCAACAATACTTCCTTTGAATACCGATGTTTTATCAGTGTGAAGAAATCCATTGATGTCGCTCATTCATTGTGAAGAGTGAGAGGGCAGAAGTTTGGAGAGGAAGAAGTTCATGTTAATATGTGATAACTTGATACCTTCTGTTACTTAAAGGAATTTACATACTGTGATCCCCTGGTTTCTTTCCAGCAATAGTCTGGTTTTTCATGTCGCTTATTATTGCTCCTGTTGGAGTGGCAATATGGTATATTATAATTTAATGTTGAAATCTGCCATCTGCAGGATTTTGCCACCTGCCTCATGAGCATACAATTTTGGTCACTGTCATAGTCAGGGTGCTGACCTAGATGTACCAAGGATCTGATGCAGAGTGGCAGTTTCCACATTCATGTCCCTTCTAAAATAGAAGCTGAAGATTGCATGTGGTCATCCTTTGCGGTAGCATATCTTTTTCAATCTGGTTTTATTTAATCTTCAGCATATTGTATTTTCTTAAATCCTTTGTTCCCTGGAAGCTACAAAATGATTTTCCCTGCAGCATTTGTGTAAGAAATCCATTGTTTCCACACCTTTGTACCCAAGATTAAAGTGACAAATGTGAGACGTTAGATTTAACTCTGTCCTCCAGTTGCTGGTTATACCTAGCTGCAGCCTTCCCTTGGTTTATTGTGTGGCATTTCTTGTTCCTTAAGTTAGAAATTCAAAATGCAACATTAAGGGTAAAATGTTGAGGGCCCACTGATGTAAATCAGTATAGATCTATCAATTCTGGTTGGTTGCATCAGTTTATGGAACCTGAGGATTTACTACCCAAGTTTAATTCTGACTTTCCTTTGGTCTTACAGTATTGGGGGGTTGGTTGGGGGGAGTTATAGGAAGAAGGGAGATGATTTTTATTAAAATAATCTTAGGATGGATAAATGGTTAATGCTTGTCAGCCCCAACTCAAGTATGCACAGTCTGAAGTGTTAGGATACAGTGACCTTGCCTGCTTATGAAAGACAATGTTCTTTTTCCAGCAATGAGTCCCTTAAGGGAGGACACCCACCATCCTGTATTTAATGAAATGCCACGTGTGGATGAGTGCTGCTGTCACCCAAAAGATGCGTTTCAATAATGCCCCAACTGAGAGGTTTCTATAGCAGCGGATTGCAAGGCAGACTGTAAAATTCCTTTATACTGTATTGCATGAGTTGATTATGGGAAGAAATTGTTCATCACTGGTAGGAGAAGAGAGGCCAAGTGTGTCATAATGTACTGATGCTAGAGATGGATCTGTATTCCTCTATGGAAAAAAGCAAAGATTCCTGGCAGGAACTTGCCTAAAATTCTGCTGAAAGGAGTTATCGGACTAATGCTGAGTCAGTAGTTACAACTCTAGATTTATCTCTGAGGGAGAAGAGCGCTTTCTCTGCCCTGTGTGCAACGCAGCAAAACTGCTAGTTACAGCCCAGCTGTTTCTCAGAACATGAGTTGTAATTAGAGAGATCAGTCAGGAAGCACTAGGATGGAGGCAGCTCCTGTTAAGAGCTCACAACTGGCTCTTTTCTCTCTGAAACAGAGGAACTGGGGTCAGGGAAGAAATTCTACTGGGTATCCTGAAGTGAAGTGAAAGCCTGCTGCTTTCTAATTCGGATTGGCTGCATTGTGTCCAGTGTTATAGCTGATACCAAGAATAGTCTGTCTCACACTTCTTTCTTGTCTCTCTCCTGTAAAGACTAGTTTGGAACCATTTGATGATGTGAGGTGGCACTCTGAAAAGTGATACTGTGTGAGGGTAAAGGAAGGCTGATGGTGAAAGGCTGATGCTAACTCTTTTTAAATTTGCCTCTCGCATGTGTTCCCTTTATAAGCACATGTATGTGGAACTTCTTTTCTAGCAGCCAGTCCTGCAAATTCATCCTGGTATCTGAGAGTTTTATGCTATGTTTTTCTTCTTTCCTTTGTGCATCACCGTCATCATCAGTTATAAAGGTTGTGCAGGCCACTTGCTACCACTCGTACAGTTTCATGGTCTTATCTTTTCCCTTCATCACCCCGAACCCGTTGCGCTACTTGTACTTGCACAGTTATGCACGACTCTGAATGCCTATGATAAACTTTCTTATGTTGCATAAGAAAGTGCCTTTATGAATAGTCTGTTTTTGTAGCGGTTTAGTAGACATTTTGAAGACTGGTTTAGTACAGACCGTCTAAACTTCGGGATGTTCTAGCATTATCAGCAACAGAAAGCCAAACTTGATAATCAAACTGTTTACTCTTTGCCCAAAATGCCCAGATGCTGCCTATGGCAGTCCTTGGTATGACAGAGCATATTTAGTTAGCTTGACAGAATAAAAATCCATCACTTTACCCATTAGCATCAGTGAATCTTGGCTTCTGGCACCTTCTTAGCCCATAATGCCATTTCAGAGCTTTCAGTAGGGACTGGATTCTGCAAAGAAGTTGAGTGTGCAGTTGTACACAGTGAGGTGTGGATTATGGACAGTAATAATCATCATTTGAATATGGGGAAAGGCGGCAGCTCCTGGCAAAGTAAGAAATGTGAGATTTTATGCTTCACCACTTCAGTCAAAGTAACCTAATCCTTACAATTAGAAAATCATAATAAATTAGGGTCAGAAGGGACCTTAGGAGAGCATCTAGTTCAACCTCCTGCTCAAAGCATGACCATTCCCAACTAGATAATCTTAACTAAGGCTTTGTTTAGCTGGGTCTTAAAAATCTCCAAGGATGAAGACTGCAGAACCTTTCTGGGCAACCTGTTTCAGTAGTTTCCTTCTAGTGAGAATTTCCTCATATCTAACCTAAACTATTCTTGCTGCAACTTGAGACCACTGTGCCTAGTTCTGTCATCTGTCACCACTGAGAACAGTCTAGCTCCATCCTTTTTGCAACCCCACTTCAGGTAGTTGAAAGCTGCTCTTAAATCCTCCCTCAGTCTTCTGTTTTCCAGACTAAATAAGCCGAGTTCCCTCAGCCTCTCCTCATAAGTCACGTGCCCCAGCCCCCTCACCATTTTCATTGCCCTCCTCTGGACTCTTTCCAATTTGTTCACAACGTTTTTGTAGTGGGGGGCCCAAAACTGGACACAGTACTTCAGATATAGCCTCACCAGTGCAGAATATAGGGGAATAATCATTTCCCTTTATCTGCTGGCAGCACTTCTACCAATGAAATCACATAAGGAAAGAATGTCCTAAATGAGCTGTAGCAATATCTTTTACATAGACATCATAAACAGAAACTCATCCGATTTAATATATTTTCACAACTACAGTTCGAGTCCCAGCATATTGTACTTCAGTATTTCTCCATCTGCTGCATAACCTATTCAGTGTTGCACTCTCCTACCAGTCACAGATTAGAAACAACACGTTCCTTCGTTATATACTTTTTTATTATACTTGCACACAGAAGGCAGTATCTTAAATCAGGCATCAGACAAAAAGAAAATGCCTATTATTATTTATTAATCCGTGCATTAATTAGTAATTTATTACTAATTAATTTATGGATTATTAGTTTGAAATTTCAAGTATCCATAATTTTGGCAAACTCAGTTGTGGGTGTCCAGCTTGAAACTCTCGTAAATAGTGCTTGGATTTCACGTGTTTTACAAAGGCCTCAAGCAGACATTAAAATAATGGTGCTGTTGGGAGCTGAGGAATTTTATATCCCACCCTAAACAATGCATGTCCTGCCATGCCGGATGTCTGGCAGACATTACATTTTTTAATATAGAGAATGTAGAGCAGGGGTGTGCAGAGGGCTGCTTACCAAGTTTTGGCAAGTGTCGATGGCCTCATAGGTTGCCCCACCCCATTAGGTGCCCTGCCTCCTCCTGATCGCCATCTTGAGACCAAACGTCCCACCCCTAACCTCTGACCTTTGCCACTAAACATCCCTCCCCTTGCCCCTCGAATTAAATTAAATTAAATT